>CM060908.1:782193995-783443995 GCA_030737815.1 Allium fistulosum
CATATAAAGAGGCAATGTCTTCTTCTGATTCTTCCTGTTGGAAAGAAGCAATCAAAAGTGAGATTGATTCAATTCTAAGTAATAAAACTTGGGAAATAGTTGATATTCCCCCTGGAATAAAACCGATTGGCTGCAAATGGATTTTCAAGAAGAAAATGAAACCGGATGGCTCTATTGATAAATATAAAGCCAGATTAGTAGCCAAAGGATATCGTCAAAAGAAGGAGTAGACTTCTTTGATACCTATTCACCGGTAACACGAATAACCTCTATAAGAATGTTAATAGCAATTGCATCTATCTATATCTAGAGATTCATCAGATGGATGTAAAAACAGCATTTTTAAATGGAGATCTCGATGAGGAGATTTACATGGAGCAACCTGAGGGTTTTCATTTCCAAAGGAAATGAAAAGAAAGTATGTCGATTAGTAAAATCACTATACGGACTAAAACAAGCTCCTAAACAATGGCACGAAAAATTTGACAGTGTCATGATGAAAAATGGTTTTCGTATAAATGAATGTGATAAATGTGTTTATTACAAACAAGTTGGACAATCATTTGTAATGATCTGCCTATACGTTGACGATATGCTAATCTTTGGTCCTAACACTAAAGTAATAGAGACCATAAAGAAGATGTTAATCAACAATTTCGATATGAAAGACTTAGGAGTTGCCGATGTTATTTTGGGAATCAAAATAATAAAAACACCTGATGGAATTGAATTATCTCAGTCACACTATGTAGACAAAGTGATTGAAAATTCCAAGACTATGGAATTAAAGGAGTGAGAACACCTTTTAATCCATCAGAAGTACTGCATAAAAACACTAATGAGAGTGTAATGCAACTGGAATACTCTCGTGTAATAGGATGTCTCATGTATCTCATGAATTGCACAAGACCAGATATAGCTTATGCAGTAAGTCGACTGAGCAGGTATACAAGCAATCCAGGAAAGGAACACTGGAAAGCACTAATGAGAGTGCTTGGATATTTAAAAAATACCGCTAACTATTCCTTACATTATGGAAAATATCCTGCCGTCTTAGAAGGTATAGTGATGCAAACTGGATTGCAGATTCAGAGGAATCAAAATCAACAAGTGGTTATGTCTTTACCCTAGCAGGGGCAGCAGTATCATGGAAATCTACTAAACAAACATGCATAGCTCGATCCACTATGGAATCAGAGTTCATTGCATTAGATAAAGCAGGCGAAGAAGCAGAATGGCTTCGTCACTTTTTAGAAGATATTCCGTTCTGGCCTAAACCTGTACCGGCCATATGCATACACTGCGATAACCAAGCAGCGCTAAGCAGAGCGCACAACTTTGTGTATAATGGAAAGTCACGACATATTCGACGACGCCATAACACAGTTAGGCAGTTACTCTCTAATGGAACTATTTCCATAGATTATGTGAGGACAAATGATAACCTAGCGGATCCGTTTACTAAAGGTTTATCCAGAGAGAAAATTGACTGCGCATCGAGGGAATGGGTTTAAAAGCCTAAACCAACAAGAGTTAACTTATACGGAAACCTAACCTAGCGACTGGAGATCCCACAGACTAGGTTCAATAGGCAAACCAGTTATGATTAACTCAAGATGTAATGCATTTGTTTGGACTTAGTCCTACCTAATTCCTATGATGCAAAATAAAATGCATACCTACAGAAGTATTAAAAGGTTAAAGCTATGCTTTTTAATGATGTCCATATCTTGAAAATAACAAGTGGGGTATATGTAGGATACTCTACATGGATGCGATCACCTATGTTAGTGTGAGCTGGGTCGGCTCTATGAGATTATTACAGGCTTATAATTCTCTATAACACTCGCAGAACCAATAACTGTTCAGGACCAAAATGAACACAACCAAGAAATTGGATGAGAAGGAATCAATGCTTCGTGAAACTTATTGTCTGGTTATACAATAACGGCCGACGGTTCAAGATGAAATAATTCACCGATTAGCCAAGTATATCCGATGAGTTTTAACTAGGGAAAGTTCAAAGTGAAATATCTACTTATCCTCGATATAGCATTATTCCATATGTACTCTGTGATATTCCACTTTGTGTGGGGGATATGTATATTATCATTCATGTGGGGGATTGTTGGAATTCCTTAAAAAGATAAAATTGAATGATATATACAATAGTCCCACATTGCCAAAAATAAGAGAAGTTCATAGATATATACCAATTCCTCAAACCCTATATTGGCCCTTAGGGTCAGGTAATTTTGTGCGAGGGGGAAGACGTATATCTTATGACCAAAAACACACACGCGCGCGCGCCGCCCGCCCGTCCGTACCGAACCGAACCGGGCCGGGCTCGGGCTTGGGCTTGGGTCTAAATGAAATCTTATTTTTGCACAGAAAAACAAGGCCGGTTTTGAACAAGTTTTTCTGAAGAGGTGTGACCTCTGGTGACGGTAGCAACGGATATAAACGGACGCGGCCCGTTTAAAACGAACAGTTATGCGCGGTTCAAACGAACAGACGCGACTGTCTGAAGGGATGCAAACTGGACTATAAAAAGGACAGAATACTGATCACATTCTATCAATTCGAAATTCCAGTTTTCTATCTTCTTCTTCCTCCAGACTACTGCTGCCGTATCAAACATCACAGAGTGACATTGCTCGTTACAGTTTCGTGCAGAATCATTCTGTTGTATCTTGGGAAACTTTGGAAATAAAAGTTTTAAGGAAATTGCTAAGGCAAGCCTCAGAATTCCTTTGTTATACGGTTAGATTATTCTGTTTTTCCTTCGTTTGAATACTGCACATTTACATCTTAAAACTTTTACAAAATTCGTAGAATTTTGTGCACTCATACAGTATTCCGTCGACTGGTTATCGTATTCGGTCCACTGGTTACAGTGTTTTTATCACTGATCTAGAAAGTTGCGAACTTTCTGCTATTCAAACTTGTCTGCGTACAGTTTGCTATCATACATTTCCTAAGACTGTTTCTGTTGCAACAGGAAATGGCAGCGGTAGAAATTCCAACAAAAATGCTACCCACAACAAACCAGATCCATTTAAGGGAGACGGAGATGATTTTCTGACATGGCAGAGTCAGATGCTCTTTTATCTCACAACCCTTGGTCTGCAGAAGTATCTTGATGAAGATGAACCGGTGCCACCTACACCAGGCAAAACCACTGCGTCAACTGAGAATGCTAATATTGATGCATGGAGGCACTCGGATTTCTTGTGCAGAAATTACATCCTTAACTGTTTGGATAAGGTTTTGTACAAAGTTTATCAGCCACTCAAGACTGCGAAAGCTCTCTGGAATGCGCTTAATGCAAAGTACAAAACGCAAAACGTGAGCTGAAGAAATTCATCGTAGACAATTCATGGACTACAAGATGATAGACTCAAAATCTGTAACTGCACAAGTGCAAGAACTTCAGATTATCATCCACGAACTGGAATCAGAAGGCCATCAAGTTGGGGAATCCTTTTTAGTGGAAGCAATAACTGGAAAGTTGCCACCGTCTTGGAGAGACTACCGCAACTATCTGAAGCATAAGAAGAAAGAGATTTCTCTACAAGACCTCATCGTACGTTTAAAGATAGAGGCAGATAACCGTGGAGTTACAAAACAAACCGAGGAGGCGTTTGTAGCAGAAGGGTCAAAGAACAAAGGCCACTTCAACAAAAGAAGAATTTCTCAAAGAAAAGAAAAGCTCCTGAAAACAAACCAAAAGACAACAAACAAACCAAGAAGTTTAATGGTGAGTGTTGGGTTTGTGGTAAGACGGGACACGCCGCTAGAGATTGTCGACACAAGAAGCAGAAAAATTCTGAAGCAAACATTGTGGAAAATATGGATATCGATGAATCCAATTTTTCAGGAGTTGTATCTGAATGCAACTTGATTCAGAATTCTGCACAATGGTGGTTGGACACGGGTGCTACTAGGCATATATGTTCTGACAAATCCGTATTTTCAACCTACACCAAATTAGATCAAGATGAGAAACTCTATATGGGCAATTCATCGGTTTCCATGGTTGAAGGCAAAGGGACAGTCACCCTTAAGTTCACTTCTGGGAAGACTATTAAACTGAATGATGTCCTTCATGTTCCAGATATTCGCAAGAATCTCATTCTGGATCCGTGCTTTCAAAGAAGGGATTCAAGATGGTCTTCGAGTCAGACAAGATGGTTCTGTCTAAAGCAGGAATCTACATAGGAAGGGTTACTTATGTGATGGCCTATTTAAGGCAAATGTAGCCGTAGTTGGCAAAATACTATGTATTCTGATTGTGATATCAATAAAATTGAAGTTTCTTATTTGGTTGAGCATGAAATTTTATTATGCATGATAGATTAGGTCATGTAAATTTTCGAAAAATGAAAAAGCTTGCAAACTTAGGATTAATTCCTAAATTCCAAATAGATAAAACCTACAAATGTGAGACATGTGTAGAAGCAAAAATGGCTAAGAAACCATTTCATACTATTGATAGAAGTACTGAACCATTGGGAATGATTCATACTGATTTATGTGATTTCAGAAACTTACCTACAAGAGGTGGGAAAAGGTATTTTATTACATTTATCGACGATTATACACGATATTGCTATATATATCTTTTAAATAGTAAAGATGAAGCAATAACATCATTTATAAAATACAAAGCTGAAGTAGAAAATCAGCTGAATAGAAAGATCAAGATATTGAGATCTGATCGAGGTGGAGAATATGAATCACCATTTGAACAATTATGTGCCGAAAATGGTATAATTCATCAAAGAACAGCTCCATATTCACCACAACAAAATGGTATCGCCGAGAGAAAGAATAGAACGTTAAAAGACATGGTTAACGCTATGCTTTTAACTTCAGGCCTACCAACGAACTTGTGGGGGGAAGCCCTAAATATGTCTAACCATATATTAAACAGGGTTCCTCATAGCAAAACAGGAACAATCCCATATGAGTTATGGAAAGGACACCTACCTAGCCTCAAATACCTCAAAGTGTGGGGGTGTTTGGCAAAGGTTCCAGTTCCGCCTCCCAAGAAGGTCAAACTTGGACCAAAAACTATAGACTGCTACTATCTAGGCCCAGCTGAAAATAGTAGTGCCTATAGATTTTTAGTTTTCAAGTCTGATATAAATGACATCTGTGTAAATACAATCATGGAGTCAAGAGATGCTTCATTCTTTGAAGATGTTTTTCCACATAAAAGAAATGATGGAAATCTTGCCTCAAAAAGGACAAGAGATGACAGAAATAAACCACATGAAGATAAAACTCATCGAGACAAAGATGAAGTTGAACTAAGAAGAAGCGTAAGGGCACGAACTTCCAAGTCATTCGGCTCGGAATTTCTAACTTACGTACTAGAAAATGAACCTCAAACATATAAAGAGGCAATGTCTTCTTCTGATTCTTCCTGTTGGAAAGAAGCAATCAAAAGTGAGATTGATTCAATTCTAAGTAATAAAACTTGGGAAATAGTTGATATTCCCCCTGGAATAAAACCGATTGGCTGCAAATGGATTTTCAAGAAGAAAATGAAACCGGATGGCTCTATTGATAAATATAAAGCCAGATTAGTAGCCAAAGGATATCGTCAAAAAGAAGGAGTAGACTTCTTTGATACCTATTCACCGGTAACACGAATAACCTCTATAAGAATGTTAATAGCAATTGCATCTATCTATAATCTAGAGATTCATCAGATGGATGTAAAAACAGCATTTTTAAATGGAGATCTCGATGAGGAGATTTACATGGAGCAACCTGAGGGTTTCATTTCCAAAGGAAATGAAAAGAAAGTATGTCGATTAGTAAAATCACTATACGGACTAAAACAAGCTCCTAAACAATGGCACGAAAAATTTGACAGTGTCATGATGAAAAATGGTTTTCGTATAAATGAATGTGATAAATGTGTTTATTACAAACAAGTTGGACAATCATTTGTAATGATCTGCCTATACGTTGACGATATGCTAATCTTTGGTCCTAACACTAAAGTAATAGAGACCATAAAGAAGATGTTAATCAACAATTTCGATATGAAAGACTTAGGAGTTGCCGATGTTATTTTGGGAATCAAAATAATAAAAACACCTGATGGAATTGAATTATCTCAGTCACACTATGTAGACAAAGTGATTGAAAAATTCCAAGACTATGGAATTAAAGGAGTGAGAACACCTTTTAATCCATCAGAAGTACTGCATAAAAACACTAATGAGAGTGTAATGCAACTGGAATACTCTCGTGTAATAGGATGTCTCATGTATCTCATGAATTGCACAAGACCAGATATAGCTTATGCAGTAAGTCGACTGAGCAGGTATACAAGCAATCCAGGAAAGGAACACTGGAAAGCACTAATGAGAGTGCTTGGATATTTAAAAAATACCGCTAACTATTCCTTACATTATGGAAAATATCCTGCCGTCTTAGAAGGGTATAGTGATGCAAACTGGATTGCAGATTCAGAGGAATCAAAATCAACAAGTGGTTATGTCTTTACCCTAGCAGGGGCAGCAGTATCATGGAAATCTACTAAACAAACATGCATAGCTCGATCCACTATGGAATCAGAGTTCATTGCATTAGATAAAGCAGGCGAAGAAGCAGAATGGCTTCGTCACTTTTTAGAAGATATTCCGTTCTGGCCTAAACCTGTACCGGCCATATGCATACACTGCGATAACCAAGCAGCGCTAAGCAGAGCGCACAACTTTGTGTATAATGGAAAGTCACGACATATTCGACGACGCCATAACACAGTTAGGCAGTTACTCTCTAATGGAACTATTTCCATAGATTATGTGAGGACAAATGATAACCTAGCGGATCCGTTTACTAAAGGTTTATCCAGAGAGAAAATTGACTGCGCATCGAGGGGAATGGGTTTAAAAGCCTAAACCAACAAGAGTTAACTTATACGGAAACCTAACCTAGCGACTGGAGATCCCACAGACTAGGTTCAATAGGCAAACCAGTTATGATTAACTCAAGATGTAATGCATTTGTTTGGACTTAGTCCTACCTAATTCCTATGATGCAAAATAAAATGCATACCTACAGAAGTATTAAAAGGTTAAAGCTATGCTTTTTAATGATGTCCATATCTTGAAAATAACAAGTGGGGTATATGTAGGATACTCTACATGGATGCGATCACCTATGTTAGTGTGAGCTGGGTCGGCTCTATGAGATTATTACAGGCTTATAATTCTCTATAACACTCGCAGAACCAATAACTGTTCAGGACCAAAATGAACACAACCAAGAAATTGGATGAGAAGGGAATCAATGCTTCGTGAAACTTATTGTCTGGTTATACAATAACGGCCGACGGTTCAAGATGAAATAATTCACCGATTAGCCAAGTATATCCGATGAGTTTTAACTAGGGAAAGTTCAAAGTGAAATATCTACTTATCCTCGATATAGCATTATTCCATATGTACTCTGTGATATTCCACTTTGTGTGGGGGATATGTATATTATCATTCATGTGGGGGATTGTTGGAATTCCTTAAAAAGATAAAATTGAATGATATATACAATAGTCCCACATTGCCAAAAATAAGAGAAGTTTCATAGATATATACCAATTCCTCAAACCCTATATTGGCCCTTAGGGTCAGGTAATTTTGTGCGAGGGGGAAGACGTATATCTTATGACCAAAAACACACACGCGCGCGCGCCGCCCGCCCGTCCCGTACCGAACCGAACCGGGCCGGGCTCGGGCTTGGGCTTGGGTCTAAATGAAATCTTATTTTTGCACAGAAAAACAAGGCCGGTTTTGAACAAGTTTTTCTGAAGAGGTGTGACCTCTGGTGGACGGTAGCAACGGATATAAACGGACGCGGCCCGTTTAAAACGAACAGTTATGCGCGGTTCAAACGAACAGACGCGACTGTCTGAAGGGATGCAAACTGGACTATAAAAAGGACAGAATACTGATCACATTCTATCAATTCGAAATTCCAGTTTTCTATCTTCTTCTTCCTCCAGACTACTGCTGCCGTATCAAACATCACAGAGTGACATTGCTCGTTACAGTTTCGTGCAGAATCATTCTGTTGTATCTTGGGAAACTTTGGAAATAAAAGTTTTAAGGAAATTGCTAAGGCAAGCCTCAGAATTCCTTTGTTATACGGTTAGATTATTCTGTTTTTCCTTCGTTTGAATACTGCACATTTACATCTTAAAACTTTTACAAAATTCGTAGAATTTTGTGCACTCATACAGTATTCCGTCGACTGGTTATCGTATTCGGTCCACTGGTTACAGTGTTTTTATCACTGATCTAGAAAGTTGCGAACTTTCTGCTATTCAAACTTGTCTGCGTACAGTTTGCTATCATACATTTCCTAAGACTGTTTCTGTTGCAACAGGAAATGGCAGCGGTAGAAATTCCAAACAAAAATGCTACCCACAACAAACCAGATCCATTTAAGGGAGACGGAGATGATTTTCTGACATGGCAGAGTCAGATGCTCTTTTATCTCACAACCCTTGGTCTGCAGAAGTATCTTGATGAAGATGAACCGGTGCCACCTACACCAGGCAAAACCACTGCGTCAACTGAGAATGCTAATATTGATGCATGGAGGCACTCGGATTTCTTGTGCAGAAATTACATCCTTAACTGTTTGGATAAGGTTTTGTACAAAGTTTATCAGCCACTCAAGACTGCGAAAGCTCTCTGGAATGCGCTTAATGCAAAGTACAAAACGCAAAACGTGAGCCTGAAGAAATTCATCGTAGACAAATTCATGGACTACAAGATGATAGACTCAAAATCTGTAACTGCACAAGTGCAAGAACTTCAGATTATCATCCACGAACTGGAATCAGAAGGCCATCAAGTTGGGGAATCCTTTTTAGTGGAAGCAATAACTGGAAAGTTGCCACCGTCTTGGAGAGACTACCGCAACTATCTGAAGCATAAGAAGAAAGAGATTTCTCTACAAGACCTCATCGTACGTTTAAAGATAGAGGCAGATAACCGTGGAGTTACAAAACAAACCGAGGAGGCGTTTGTAGCAGAAGGGTCAAAGAACAAAGGCCACTTCAACAAAAAGAAGAATTTCTCAAAGAAAAGAAAAGCTCCTGAAAACAAACCAAAAGACAACAAACAAACCAAGAAGTTTAATGGTGAGTGTTGGGTTTGTGGTAAGACGGGACACGCCGCTAGAGATTGTCGACACAAGAAGCAGAAAAATTCTGAAGCAAACATTGTGGAAAATATGGATATCGATGAATCCAATTTTTCAGGAGTTGTATCTGAATGCAACTTGATTCAGAATTCTGCACAATGGTGGTTGGACACGGGTGCTACTAGGCATATATGTTCTGACAAATCCGTATTTTCAACCTACACCAAATTAGATCAAGATGAGAAACTCTATATGGGCAATTCATCGGTTTCCATGGTTGAAGGCAAAGGGACAGTCACCCTTAAGTTCACTTCTGGGAAGACTATTAAACTGAATGATGTCCTTCATGTTCCAGATATTCGCAAGAATCTCATTTCTGGATCCGTGCTTTCAAAGAAGGGATTCAAGATGGTCTTCGAGTCAGACAAGATGGTTCTGTCTAAAGCAGGAATCTACATAGGAAGGGGTTACTTATGTGATGGCCTATTTAAGGCAAATGTAGCCGTAGTTGGCAAAAATACTATGTATTCTGATTGTGATATCAATAAAATTGAAGTTTCTTATTTGGTTGAGCATGAAATTTTATTATGGCATGATAGATTAGGTCATGTAAATTTTCGAAAAATGAAAAAGCTTGCAAACTTAGGATTAATTCCTAAATTCCAAATAGATAAAACCTACAAATGTGAGACATGTGTAGAAGCAAAAATGGCTAAGAAACCATTTCATACTATTGATAGAAGTACTGAACCATTGGGAATGATTCATACTGATTTATGTGATTTCAGAAACTTACCTACAAGAGGTGGGAAAAGGTATTTTATTACATTTATCGACGATTATACACGATATTGCTATATATATCTTTTAAATAGTAAAGATGAAGCAATAACATCATTTATAAAATACAAAGCTGAAGTAGAAAATCAGCTGAATAGAAAGATCAAGATATTGAGATCTGATCGAGGTGGAGAATATGAATCACCATTTGAACAATTATGTGCCGAAAATGGTATAATTCATCAAAGAACAGCTCCATATTCACCACAACAAAATGGTATCGCCGAGAGAAAGAATAGAACGTTAAAAGACATGGTTAACGCTATGCTTTTAACTTCAGGCCTACCAACGAACTTGTGGGGGGAAGCCCTAAATATGTCTAACCATATATTAAACAGGGTTCCTCATAGCAAAACAGGAACAATCCCATATGAGTTATGGAAAGGACACCTACCTAGCCTCAAATACCTCAAAGTGTGGGGGTGTTTGGCAAAGGTTCCAGTTCCGCCTCCCAAGAAGGTCAAACTTGGACCAAAAACTATAGACTGCTACTATCTAGGCCCAGCTGAAAATAGTAGTGCCTATAGATTTTTAGTTTTCAAGTCTGATATAAATGACATCTGTGTAAATACAATCATGGAGTCAAGAGATGCTTCATTCTTTGAAGATGTTTTTCCACATAAAAGAAATGATGGAAATCTTGCCTCAAAAAGGA
The DNA here is from genome assembly GCA_030737815.1 of Allium fistulosum. Classification (NCBI taxonomy): domain Eukaryota; kingdom Viridiplantae; phylum Streptophyta; class Magnoliopsida; order Asparagales; family Amaryllidaceae; genus Allium; species Allium fistulosum. Next base: position 782,204,662 of record CM060908.1, read on the forward strand.
CAAGAGATGACAGAAATAAACCACATGAAGATAAAACTCATCGAGACAAAGATGAAGTTGAACTAAGAAGAAGCGTAAGGGCACGAACTTCCAAGTCATTCGGCTCGGAATTTCTAACTTACGTACTAGAAAATGAACCTCAAACATATAAAGAGGCAATGTCTTCTTCTGATTCTTCCTGTTGGAAAGAAGCAATCAAAAGTGAGATTGATTCAATTCTAAGTAATAAAACTTGGGAAATAGTTGATATTCCCCCTGGAATAAAACCGATTGGCTGCAAATGGATTTTCAAGAAGAAAATGAAACCGGATGGCTCTATTGATAAATATAAAGCCAGATTAGTAGCCAAAGGATATCGTCAAAAAGAAGGAGTAGACTTCTTTGATACCTATTCACCGGTAACACGAATAACCTCTATAAGAATGTTAATAGCAATTGCATCTATCTATAATCTAGAGATTCATCAGATGGATGTAAAAACAGCATTTTTAAATGGAGATCTCGATGAGGAGATTTACATGGAGCAACCTGAGGGTTTCATTTCCAAAGGAAATGAAAAGAAAGTATGTCGATTAGTAAAATCACTATACGGACTAAAACAAGCTCCTAAACAATGGCACGAAAAATTTGACAGTGTCATGATGAAAAATGGTTTTCGTATAAATGAATGTGATAAATGTGTTTATTACAAACAAGTTGGACAATCATTTGTAATGATCTGCCTATACGTTGACGATATGCTAATCTTTGGTCCTAACACTAAAGTAATAGAGACCATAAAGAAGATGTTAATCAACAATTTCGATATGAAAGACTTAGGAGTTGCCGATGTTATTTTGGGAATCAAAATAATAAAAACACCTGATGGAATTGAATTATCTCAGTCACACTATGTAGACAAAGTGATTGAAAAATTCCAAGACTATGGAATTAAAGGAGTGAGAACACCTTTTAATCCATCAGAAGTACTGCATAAAAACACTAATGAGAGTGTAATGCAACTGGAATACTCTCGTGTAATAGGATGTCTCATGTATCTCATGAATTGCACAAGACCAGATATAGCTTATGCAGTAAGTCGACTGAGCAGGTATACAAGCAATCCAGGAAAGGAACACTGGAAAGCACTAATGAGAGTGCTTGGATATTTAAAAAATACCGCTAACTATTCCTTACATTATGGAAAATATCCTGCCGTCTTAGAAGGGTATAGTGATGCAAACTGGATTGCAGATTCAGAGGAATCAAAATCAACAAGTGGTTATGTCTTTACCCTAGCAGGGGCAGCAGTATCATGGAAATCTACTAAACAAACATGCATAGCTCGATCCACTATGGAATCAGAGTTCATTGCATTAGATAAAGCAGGCGAAGAAGCAGAATGGCTTCGTCACTTTTTAGAAGATATTCCGTTCTGGCCTAAACCTGTACCGGCCATATGCATACACTGCGATAACCAAGCAGCGCTAAGCAGAGCGCACAACTTTGTGTATAATGGAAAGTCACGACATATTCGACGACGCCATAACACAGTTAGGCAGTTACTCTCTAATGGAACTATTTCCATAGATTATGTGAGGACAAATGATAACCTAGCGGATCCGTTTACTAAAGGTTTATCCAGAGAGAAAATTGACTGCGCATCGAGGGGAATGGGTTTAAAAGCCTAAACCAACAAGAGTTAACTTATACGGAAACCTAACCTAGCGACTGGAGATCCCACAGACTAGGTTCAATAGGCAAACCAGTTATGATTAACTCAAGATGTAATGCATTTGTTTGGACTTAGTCCTACCTAATTCCTATGATGCAAAATAAAATGCATACCTACAGAAGTATTAAAAGGTTAAAGCTATGCTTTTTAATGATGTCCATATCTTGAAAATAACAAGTGGGGTATATGTAGGATACTCTACATGGATGCGATCACCTATGTTAGTGTGAGCTGGGTCGGCTCTATGAGATTATTACAGGCTTATAATTCTCTATAACACTCGCAGAACCAATAACTGTTCAGGACCAAAATGAACACAACCAAGAAATTGGATGAGAAGGGAATCAATGCTTCGTGAAACTTATTGTCTGGTTATACAATAACGGCCGACGGTTCAAGATGAAATAATTCACCGATTAGCCAAGTATATCCGATGAGTTTTAACTAGGGAAAGTTCAAAGTGAAATATCTACTTATCCTCGATATAGCATTATTCCATATGTACTCTGTGATATTCCACTTTGTGTGGGGGATATGTATATTATCATTCATGTGGGGGATTGTTGGAATTCCTTAAAAAGATAAAATTGAATGATATATACAATAGTCCCACATTGCCAAAAATAAGAGAAGTTTCATAGATATATACCAATTCCTCAAACCCTATATTGGCCCTTAGGGTCAGGTAATTTTGTGCGAGGGGGAAGACGTATATCTTATGACCAAAAACACACACGCGCGCGCGCCGCCCGCCCGTCCCGTACCGAACCGAACCGGGCCGGGCTCGGGCTTGGGCTTGGGTCTAAATGAAATCTTATTTTTGCACAGAAAAACAAGGCCGGTTTTGAACAAGTTTTTCTGAAGAGGTGTGACCTCTGGTGGACGGTAGCAACGGATATAAACGGACGCGGCCCGTTTAAAACGAACAGTTATGCGCGGTTCAAACGAACAGACGCGACTGTCTGAAGGGATGCAAACTGGACTATAAAAAGGACAGAATACTGATCACATTCTATCAATTCGAAATTCCAGTTTTCTATCTTCTTCTTCCTCCAGACTACTGCTGCCGTATCAAACATCACAGAGTGACATTGCTCGTTACAGTTTCGTGCAGAATCATTCTGTTGTATCTTGGGAAACTTTGGAAATAAAAGTTTTAAGGAAATTGCTAAGGCAAGCCTCAGAATTCCTTTGTTATACGGTTAGATTATTCTGTTTTTCCTTCGTTTGAATACTGCACATTTACATCTTAAAACTTTTACAAAATTCGTAGAATTTTGTGCACTCATACAGTATTCCGTCGACTGGTTATCGTATTCGGTCCACTGGTTACAGTGTTTTTATCACTGATCTAGAAAGTTGCGAACTTTCTGCTATTCAAACTTGTCTGCGTACAGTTTGCTATCATACATTTCCTAAGACTGTTTCTGTTGCAACAGGAAATGGCAGCGGTAGAAATTCCAAACAAAAATGCTACCCACAACAAACCAGATCCATTTAAGGGAGACGGAGATGATTTTCTGACATGGCAGAGTCAGATGCTCTTTTATCTCACAACCCTTGGTCTGCAGAAGTATCTTGATGAAGATGAACCGGTGCCACCTACACCAGGCAAAACCACTGCGTCAACTGAGAATGCTAATATTGATGCATGGAGGCACTCGGATTTCTTGTGCAGAAATTACATCCTTAACTGTTTGGATAAGGTTTTGTACAAAGTTTATCAGCCACTCAAGACTGCGAAAGCTCTCTGGAATGCGCTTAATGCAAAGTACAAAACGCAAAACGTGAGCCTGAAGAAATTCATCGTAGACAAATTCATGGACTACAAGATGATAGACTCAAAATCTGTAACTGCACAAGTGCAAGAACTTCAGATTATCATCCACGAACTGGAATCAGAAGGCCATCAAGTTGGGGAATCCTTTTTAGTGGAAGCAATAACTGGAAAGTTGCCACCGTCTTGGAGAGACTACCGCAACTATCTGAAGCATAAGAAGAAAGAGATTTCTCTACAAGACCTCATCGTACGTTTAAAGATAGAGGCAGATAACCGTGGAGTTACAAAACAAACCGAGGAGGCGTTTGTAGCAGAAGGGTCAAAGAACAAAGGCCACTTCAACAAAAAGAAGAATTTCTCAAAGAAAAGAAAAGCTCCTGAAAACAAACCAAAAGACAACAAACAAACCAAGAAGTTTAATGGTGAGTGTTGGGTTTGTGGTAAGACGGGACACGCCGCTAGAGATTGTCGACACAAGAAGCAGAAAAATTCTGAAGCAAACATTGTGGAAAATATGGATATCGATGAATCCAATTTTTCAGGAGTTGTATCTGAATGCAACTTGATTCAGAATTCTGCACAATGGTGGTTGGACACGGGTGCTACTAGGCATATATGTTCTGACAAATCCGTATTTTCAACCTACACCAAATTAGATCAAGATGAGAAACTCTATATGGGCAATTCATCGGTTTCCATGGTTGAAGGCAAAGGGACAGTCACCCTTAAGTTCACTTCTGGGAAGACTATTAAACTGAATGATGTCCTTCATGTTCCAGATATTCGCAAGAATCTCATTTCTGGATCCGTGCTTTCAAAGAAGGGATTCAAGATGGTCTTCGAGTCAGACAAGATGGTTCTGTCTAAAGCAGGAATCTACATAGGAAGGGGTTACTTATGTGATGGCCTATTTAAGGCAAATGTAGCCGTAGTTGGCAAAAATACTATGTATTCTGATTGTGATATCAATAAAATTGAAGTTTCTTATTTGGTTGAGCATGAAATTTTATTATGGCATGATAGATTAGGTCATGTAAATTTTCGAAAAATGAAAAAGCTTGCAAACTTAGGATTAATTCCTAAATTCCAAATAGATAAAACCTACAAATGTGAGACATGTGTAGAAGCAAAAATGGCTAAGAAACCATTTCATACTATTGATAGAAGTACTGAACCATTGGGAATGATTCATACTGATTTATGTGATTTCAGAAACTTACCTACAAGAGGTGGGAAAAGGTATTTTATTACATTTATCGACGATTATACACGATATTGCTATATATATCTTTTAAATAGTAAAGATGAAGCAATAACATCATTTATAAAATACAAAGCTGAAGTAGAAAATCAGCTGAATAGAAAGATCAAGATATTGAGATCTGATCGAGGTGGAGAATATGAATCACCATTTGAACAATTATGTGCCGAAAATGGTATAATTCATCAAAGAACAGCTCCATATTCACCACAACAAAATGGTATCGCCGAGAGAAAGAATAGAACGTTAAAAGACATGGTTAACGCTATGCTTTTAACTTCAGGCCTACCAACGAACTTGTGGGGGGAAGCCCTAAATATGTCTAACCATATATTAAACAGGGTTCCTCATAGCAAAACAGGAACAATCCCATATGAGTTATGGAAAGGACACCTACCTAGCCTCAAATACCTCAAAGTGTGGGGGTGTTTGGCAAAGGTTCCAGTTCCGCCTCCCAAGAAGGTCAAACTTGGACCAAAAACTATAGACTGCTACTATCTAGGCCCAGCTGAAAATAGTAGTGCCTATAGATTTTTAGTTTTCAAGTCTGATATAAATGACATCTGTGTAAATACAATCATGGAGTCAAGAGATGCTTCATTCTTTGAAGATGTTTTTCCACATAAAAGAAATGATGGAAATCTTGCCTCAAAAAGGACAAGAGATGACAGAAATAAACCACATGAAGATAAAACTCATCGAGACAAAGATGAAGTTGAACTAAGAAGAAGCGTAAGGGCACGAACTTCCAAGTCATTCGGCTCGGAATTTCTAACTTACGTACTAGAAAATGAACCTCAAACATATAAAGAGGCAATGTCTTCTTCTGATTCTTCCTGTTGGAAAGAAGCAATCAAAAGTGAGATTGATTCAATTCTAAGTAATAAAACTTGGGAAATAGTTGATATTCCCCCTGGAATAAAACCGATTGGCTGCAAATGGATTTTCAAGAAGAAAATGAAACCGGATGGCTCTATTGATAAATATAAAGCCAGATTAGTAGCCAAAGGATATCGTCAAAAAGAAGGAGTAGACTTCTTTGATACCTATTCACCGGTAACACGAATAACCTCTATAAGAATGTTAATAGCAATTGCATCTATCTATAATCTAGAGATTCATCAGATGGATGTAAAAACAGCATTTTTAAATGGAGATCTCGATGAGGAGATTTACATGGAGCAACCTGAGGGTTTCATTTCCAAAGGAAATGAAAAGAAAGTATGTCGATTAGTAAAATCACTATACGGACTAAAACAAGCTCCTAAACAATGGCACGAAAAATTTGACAGTGTCATGATGAAAAATGGTTTTCGTATAAATGAATGTGATAAATGTGTTTATTACAAACAAGTTGGACAATCATTTGTAATGATCTGCCTATACGTTGACGATATGCTAATCTTTGGTCCTAACACTAAAGTAATAGAGACCATAAAGAAGATGTTAATCAACAATTTCGATATGAAAGACTTAGGAGTTGCCGATGTTATTTTGGGAATCAAAATAATAAAAACACCTGATGGAATTGAATTATCTCAGTCACACTATGTAGACAAAGTGATTGAAAAATTCCAAGACTATGGAATTAAAGGAGTGAGAACACCTTTTAATCCATCAGAAGTACTGCATAAAAACACTAATGAGAGTGTAATGCAACTGGAATACTCTCGTGTAATAGGATGTCTCATGTATCTCATGAATTGCACAAGACCAGATATAGCTTATGCAGTAAGTCGACTGAGCAGGTATACAAGCAATCCAGGAAAGGAACACTGGAAAGCACTAATGAGAGTGCTTGGATATTTAAAAAATACCGCTAACTATTCCTTACATTATGGAAAATATCCTGCCGTCTTAGAAGGGTATAGTGATGCAAACTGGATTGCAGATTCAGAGGAATCAAAATCAACAAGTGGTTATGTCTTTACCCTAGCAGGGGCAGCAGTATCATGGAAATCTACTAAACAAACATGCATAGCTCGATCCACTATGGAATCAGAGTTCATTGCATTAGATAAAGCAGGCGAAGAAGCAGAATGGCTTCGTCACTTTTTAGAAGATATTCCGTTCTGGCCTAAACCTGTACCGGCCATATGCATACACTGCGATAACCAAGCAGCGCTAAGCAGAGCGCACAACTTTGTGTATAATGGAAAGTCACGACATATTCGACGACGCCATAACACAGTTAGGCAGTTACTCTCTAATGGAACTATTTCCATAGATTATGTGAGGACAAATGATAACCTAGCGGATCCGTTTACTAAAGGTTTATCCAGAGAGAAAATTGACTGCGCATCGAGGGGAATGGGTTTAAAAGCCTAAACCAACAAGAGTTAACTTATACGGAAACCTAACCTAGCGACTGGAGATCCCACAGACTAGGTTCAATAGGCAAACCAGTTATGATTAACTCAAGATGTAATGCATTTGTTTGGACTTAGTCCTACCTAATTCCTATGATGCAAAATAAAATGCATACCTACAGAAGTATTAAAAGGTTAAAGCTATGCTTTTTAATGATGTCCATATCTTGAAAATAACAAGTGGGGTATATGTAGGATACTCTACATGGATGCGATCACCTATGTTAGTGTGAGCTGGGTCGGCTCTATGAGATTATTACAGGCTTATAATTCTCTATAACACTCGCAGAACCAATAACTGTTCAGGACCAAAATGAACACAACCAAGAAATTGGATGAGAAGGGAATCAATGCTTCGTGAAACTTATTGTCTGGTTATACAATAACGGCCGACGGTTCAAGATGAAATAATTCACCGATTAGCCAAGTATATCCGATGAGTTTTAACTAGGGAAAGTTCAAAGTGAAATATCTACTTATCCTCGATATAGCATTATTCCATATGTACTCTGTGATATTCCACTTTGTGTGGGGGATATGTATATTATCATTCATGTGGGGGATTGTTGGAATTCCTTAAAAAGATAAAATTGAATGATATATACAATAGTCCCACATTGCCAAAAATAAGAGAAGTTTCATAGATATATACCAATTCCTCAAACCCTATATTGGCCCTTAGGGTCAGGTAATTTTGTGCGAGGGGGAAGACGTATATCTTATGACCAAAAACACACACGCGCGCGCGCCGCCCGCCCGTCCCGTACCGAACCGAACCGGGCCGGGCTCGGGCTTGGGCTTGGGTCTAAATGAAATCTTATTTTTGCACAGAAAAACAAGGCCGGTTTTGAACAAGTTTTTCTGAAGAGGTGTGACCTCTGGTGGACGGTAGCAACGGATATAAACGGACGCGGCCCGTTTAAAACGAACAGTTATGCGCGGTTCAAACGAACAGACGCGACTGTCTGAAGGGATGCAAACTGGACTATAAAAAGGACAGAATACTGATCACATTCTATCAATTCGAAATTCCAGTTTTCTATCTTCTTCTTCCTCCAGACTACTGCTGCCGTATCAAACATCACAGAGTGACATTGCTCGTTACAGTTTCGTGCAGAATCATTCTGTTGTATCTTGGGAAACTTTGGAAATAAAAGTTTTAAGGAAATTGCTAAGGCAAGCCTCAGAATTCCTTTGTTATACGGTTAGATTATTCTGTTTTTCCTTCGTTTGAATACTGCACATTTACATCTTAAAACTTTTACAAAATTCGTAGAATTTTGTGCACTCATACAGTATTCCGTCGACTGGTTATCGTATTCGGTCCACTGGTTACAGTGTTTTTATCACTGATCTAGAAAGTTGCGAACTTTCTGCTATTCAAACTTGTCTGCGTACAGTTTGCTATCATACATTTCCTAAGACTGTTTCTGTTGCAACAGGAAATGGCAGCGGTAGAAATTCCAAACAAAAATGCTACCCACAACAAACCAGATCCATTTAAGGGAGACGGAGATGATTTTCTGACATGGCAGAGTCAGATGCTCTTTTATCTCACAACCCTTGGTCTGCAGAAGTATCTTGATGAAGATGAACCGGTGCCACCTACACCAGGCAAAACCACTGCGTCAACTGAGAATGCTAATATTGATGCATGGAGGCACTCGGATTTCTTGTGCAGAAATTACATCCTTAACTGTTTGGATAAGGTTTTGTACAAAGTTTATCAGCCACTCAAGACTGCGAAAGCTCTCTGGAATGCGCTTAATGCAAAGTACAAAACGCAAAACGTGAGCCTGAAGAAATTCATCGTAGACAAATTCATGGACTACAAGATGATAGACTCAAAATCTGTAACTGCACAAGTGCAAGAACTTCAGATTATCATCCACGAACTGGAATCAGAAGGCCATCAAGTTGGGGAATCCTTTTTAGTGGAAGCAATAACTGGAAAGTTGCCACCGTCTTGGAGAGACTACCGCAACTATCTGAAGCATAAGAAGAAAGAGATTTCTCTACAAGACCTCATCGTACGTTTAAAGATAGAGGCAGATAACCGTGGAGTTACAAAACAAACCGAGGAGGCGTTTGTAGCAGAAGGGTCAAAGAACAAAGGCCACTTCAACAAAAAGAAGAATTTCTCAAAGAAAAGAAAAGCTCCTGAAAACAAACCAAAAGACAACAAACAAACCAAGAAGTTTAATGGTGAGTGTTGGGTTTGTGGTAAGACGGGACACGCCGCTAGAGATTGTCGACACAAGAAGCAGAAAAATTCTGAAGCAAACATTGTGGAAAATATGGATATCGATGAATCCAATTTTTCAGGAGTTGTATCTGAATGCAACTTGATTCAGAATTCTGCACAATGGTGGTTGGACACGGGTGCTACTAGGCATATATGTTCTGACAAATCCGTATTTTCAACCTACACCAAATTAGATCAAGATGAGAAACTCTATATGGGCAATTCATCGGTTTCCATGGTTGAAGGCAAAGGGACAGTCACCCTTAAGTTCACTTCTGGGAAGACTATTAAACTGAATGATGTCCTTCATGTTCCAGATATTCGCAAGAATCTCATTTCTGGATCCGTGCTTTCAAAGAAGGGATTCAAGATGGTCTTCGAGTCAGACAAGATGGTTCTGTCTAAAGCAGGAATCTACATAGGAAGGGGTTACTTATGTGATGGCCTATTTAAGGCAAATGTAGCCGTAGTTGGCAAAAATACTATGTATTCTGATTGTGATATCAATAAAATTGAAGTTTCTTATTTGGTTGAGCATGAAATTTTATTATGGCATGATAGATTAGGTCATGTAAATTTTCGAAAAATGAAAAAGCTTGCAAACTTAGGATTAATTCCTAAATTCCAAATAGATAAAACCTACAAATGTGAGACATGTGTAGAAGCAAAAATGGCTAAGAAACCATTTCATACTATTGATAGAAGTACTGAACCATTGGGAATGATTCATACTGATTTATGTGATTTCAGAAACTTACCTACAAGAGGTGGGAAAAGGTATTTTATTACATTTATCGACGATTATACACGATATTGCTATATATATCTTTTAAATAGTAAAGATGAAGCAATAACATCATTTATAAAATACAAAGCTGAAGTAGAAAATCAGCTGAATAGAAAGATCAAGATATTGAGATCTGATCGAGGTGGAGAATATGAATCACCATTTGAACAATTATGTGCCGAAAATGGTATAATTCATCAAAGAACAGCTCCATATTCACCACAACAAAATGGTATCGCCGAGAGAAAGAATAGAACGTTAAAAGACATGGTTAACGCTATGCTTTTAACTTCAGGCCTACCAACGAACTTGTGGGGGGAAGCCCTAAATATGTCTAACCATATATTAAACAGGGTTCCTCATAGCAAAACAGGAACAATCCCATATGAGTTATGGAAAGGACACCTACCTAGCCTCAAATACCTCAAAGTGTGGGGGTGTTTGGCAAAGGTTCCAGTTCCGCCTCCCAAGAAGGTCAAACTTGGACCAAAAACTATAGACTGCTACTATCTAGGCCCAGCTGAAAATAGTAGTGCCTATAGATTTTTAGTTTTCAAGTCTGATATAAATGACATCTGTGTAAATACAATCATGGAGTCAAGAGATGCTTCATTCTTTGAAGATGTTTTTCCACATAAAAGAAATGATGGAAATCTTGCCTCAAAAAGGACAAGAGATGACAGAAATAAACCACATGAAGATAAAACTCATCGAGACAAAGATGAAGTTGAACTAAGAAGAAGCGTAAGGGCACGAACTTCCAAGTCATTCGGCTCGGAATTTCTAACTTACGTACTAGAAAATGAACCTCAAACATATAAAGAGGCAATGTCTTCTTCTGATTCTTCCTGTTGGAAAGAAGCAATCAAAAGTGAGATTGATTCAATTCTAAGTAATAAAACTTGGGAAATAGTTGATATTCCCCCTGGAATAAAACCGATTGGCTGCAAATGGATTTTCAAGAAGAAAATGAAACCGGATGGCTCTATTGATAAATATAAAGCCAGATTAGTAGCCAAAGGATATCGTCAAAAAGAAGGAGTAGACTTCTTTGATACCTATTCACCGGTAACACGAATAACCTCTATAAGAATGTTAATAGCAATTGCATCTATCTATAATCTAGAGATTCATCAGATGGATGTAAAAACAGCATTTTTAAATGGAGATCTCGATGAGGAGATTTACATGGAGCAACCTGAGGGTTTCATTTCCAAAGGAAATGAAAAGAAAGTATGTCGATTAGTAAAATCACTATACGGACTAAAACAAGCTCCTAAACAATGGCACGAAAAATTTGACAGTGTCATGATGAAAAATGGTTTTCGTATAAATGAATGTGATAAATGTGTTTATTACAAACAAGTTGGACAATCATTTGTAATGATCTGCCTATACGTTGACGATATGCTAATCTTTGGTCCTAACACTAAAGTAATAGAGACCATAAAGAAGATGTTAATCAACAATTTCGATATGAAAGACTTAGGAGTTGCCGATGTTATTTTGGGAATCAAAATAATAAAAACACCTGATGGAATTGAATTATCTCAGTCACACTATGTAGACAAAGTGATTGAAAAATTCCAAGACTATGGAATTAAAGGAGTGAGAACACCTTTTAATCCATCAGAAGTACTGCATAAAAACACTAATGAGAGTGTAATGCAACTGGAATACTCTCGTGTAATAGGATGTCTCATGTATCTCATGAATTGCACAAGACCAGATATAGCTTATGCAGTAAGTCGACTGAGCAGGTATACAAGCAATCCAGGAAAGGAACACTGGAAAGCACTAATGAGAGTGCTTGGATATTTAAAAAATACCGCTAACTATTCCTTACATTATGGAAAATATCCTGCCGTCTTAGAAGGGTATAGTGATGCAAACTGGATTGCAGATTCAGAGGAATCAAAATCAACAAGTGGTTATGTCTTTACCCTAGCAGGGGCAGCAGTATCATGGAAATCTACTAAACAAACATGCATAGCTCGATCCACTATGGAATCAGAGTTCATTGCATTAGATAAAGCAGGCGAAGAAGCAGAATGGCTTCGTCACTTTTTAGAAGATATTCCGTTCTGGCCTAAACCTGTACCGGCCATATGCATACACTGCGATAACCAAGCAGCGCTAAGCAGAGCGCACAACTTTGTGTATAATGGAAAGTCACGACATATTCGACGACGCCATAACACAGTTAGGCAGTTACTCTCTAATGGAACTATTTCCATAGATTATGTGAGGACAAATGATAACCTAGCGGATCCGTTTACTAAAGGTTTATCCAGAGAGAAAATTGACTGCGCATCGAGGGGAATGGGTTTAAAAGCCTAAACCAACAAGAGTTAACTTATACGGAAACCTAACCTAGCGACTGGAGATCCCACAGACTAGGTTCAATAGGCAAACCAGTTATGATTAACTCAAGATGTAATGCATTTGTTTGGACTTAGTCCTACCTAATTCCTATGATGCAAAATAAAATGCATACCTACAGAAGTATTAAAAGGTTAAAGCTATGCTTTTTAATGATGTCCATATCTTGAAAATAACAAGTGGGGTATATGTAGGATACTCTACATGGATGCGATCACCTATGTTAGTGTGAGCTGGGTCGGCTCTATGAGATTATTACAGGCTTATAATTCTCTATAACACTCGCAGAACCAATAACTGTTCAGGACCAAAATGAACACAACCAAGAAATTGGATGAGAAGGGAATCAATGCTTCGTGAAACTTATTGTCTGGTTATACAATAACGGCCGACGGTTCAAGATGAAATAATTCACCGATTAGCCAAGTATATCCGATGAGTTTTAACTAGGGAAAGTTCAAAGTGAAATATCTACTTATCCTCGATATAGCATTATTCCATATGTACTCTGTGATATTCCACTTTGTGTGGGGGATATGTATATTATCATTCATGTGGGGGATTGTTGGAATTCCTTAAAAAGATAAAATTGAATGATATATACAATAGTCCCACATTGCCAAAAATAAGAGAAGTTTCATAGATATATACCAATTCCTCAAACCCTATATTGGCCCTTAGGGTCAGGTAATTTTGTGCGAGGGGGAAGACGTATATCTTATGACCAAAAACACACACGCGCGCGCGCCGCCCGCCCGTCCCGTACCGAACCGAACCGGGCCGGGCTCGGGCTTGGGCTTGGGTCTAAATGAAATCTTATTTTTGCACAGAAAAACAAGGCCGGTTTTGAACAAGTTTTTCTGAAGAGGTGTGACCTCTGGTGGACGGTAGCAACGGATATAAACGGACGCGGCCCGTTTAAAACGAACAGTTATGCGCGGTTCAAACGAACAGACGCGACTGTCTGAAGGGATGCAAACTGGACTATAAAAAGGACAGAATACTGATCACATTCTATCAATTCGAAATTCCAGTTTTCTATCTTCTTCTTCCTCCAGACTACTGCTGCCGTATCAAACATCACAGAGTGACATTGCTCGTTACAGTTTCGTGCAGAATCATTCTGTTGTATCTTGGGAAACTTTGGAAATAAAAGTTTTAAGGAAATTGCTAAGGCAAGCCTCAGAATTCCTTTGTTATACGGTTAGATTATTCTGTTTTTCCTTCGTTTGAATACTGCACATTTACATCTTAAAACTTTTACAAAATTCGTAGAATTTTGTGCACTCATACAGTATTCCGTCGACTGGTTATCGTATTCGGTCCACTGGTTACAGTGTTTTTATCACTGATCTAGAAAGTTGCGAACTTTCTGCTATTCAAACTTGTCTGCGTACAGTTTGCTATCATACATTTCCTAAGACTGTTTCTGTTGCAACAGGAAATGGCAGCGGTAGAAATTCCAAACAAAAATGCTACCCACAACAAACCAGATCCATTTAAGGGAGACGGAGATGATTTTCTGACATGGCAGAGTCAGATGCTCTTTTATCTCACAACCCTTGGTCTGCAGAAGTATCTTGATGAAGATGAACCGGTGCCACCTACACCAGGCAAAACCACTGCGTCAACTGAGAATGCTAATATTGATGCATGGAGGCACTCGGATTTCTTGTGCAGAAATTACATCCTTAACTGTTTGGATAAGGTTTTGTACAAAGTTTATCAGCCACTCAAGACTGCGAAAGCTCTCTGGAATGCGCTTAATGCAAAGTACAAAACGCAAAACGTGAGCCTGAAGAAATTCATCGTAGACAAATTCATGGACTACAAGATGATAGACTCAAAATCTGTAACTGCACAAGTGCAAGAACTTCAGATTATCATCCACGAACTGGAATCAGAAGGCCATCAAGTTGGGGAATCCTTTTTAGTGGAAGCAATAACTGGAAAGTTGCCACCGTCTTGGAGAGACTACCGCAACTATCTGAAGCATAAGAAGAAAGAGATTTCTCTACAAGACCTCATCGTACGTTTAAAGATAGAGGCAGATAACCGTGGAGTTACAAAACAAACCGAGGAGGCGTTTGTAGCAGAAGGGTCAAAGAACAAAGGCCACTTCAACAAAAAGAAGAATTTCTCAAAGAAAAGAAAAGCTCCTGAAAACAAACCAAAAGACAACAAACAAACCAAGAAGTTTAATGGTGAGTGTTGGGTTTGTGGTAAGACGGGACACGCCGCTAGAGATTGTCGACACAAGAAGCAGAAAAATTCTGAAGCAAACATTGTGGAAAATATGGATATCGATGAATCCAATTTTTCAGGAGTTGTATCTGAATGCAACTTGATTCAGAATTCTGCACAATGGTGGTTGGACACGGGTGCTACTAGGCATATATGTTCTGACAAATCCGTATTTTCAACCTACACCAAATTAGATCAAGATGAGAAACTCTATATGGGCAATTCATCGGTTTCCATGGTTGAAGGCAAAGGGACAGTCACCCTTAAGTTCACTTCTGGGAAGACTATTAAACTGAATGATGTCCTTCATGTTCCAGATATTCGCAAGAATCTCATTTCTGGATCCGTGCTTTCAAAGAAGGGATTCAAGATGGTCTTCGAGTCAGACAAGATGGTTCTGTCTAAAGCAGGAATCTACATAGGAAGGGGTTACTTATGTGATGGCCTATTTAAGGCAAATGTAGCCGTAGTTGGCAAAAATACTATGTATTCTGATTGTGATATCAATAAAATTGAAGTTTCTTATTTGGTTGAGCATGAAATTTTATTATGGCATGATAGATTAGGTCATGTAAATTTTCGAAAAATGAAAAAGCTTGCAAACTTAGGATTAATTCCTAAATTCCAAATAGATAAAACCTACAAATGTGAGACATGTGTAGAAGCAAAAATGGCTAAGAAACCATTTCATACTATTGATAGAAGTACTGAACCATTGGGAATGATTCATACTGATTTATGTGATTTCAGAAACTTACCTACAAGAGGTGGGAAAAGGTATTTTATTACATTTATCGACGATTATACACGATATTGCTATATATATCTTTTAAATAGTAAAGATGAAGCAATAACATCATTTATAAAATACAAAGCTGAAGTAGAAAATCAGCTGAATAGAAAGATCAAGATATTGAGATCTGATCGAGGTGGAGAATATGAATCACCATTTGAACAATTATGTGCCGAAAATGGTATAATTCATCAAAGAACAGCTCCATATTCACCACAACAAAATGGTATCGCCGAGAGAAAGAATAGAACGTTAAAAGACATGGTTAACGCTATGCTTTTAACTTCAGGCCTACCAACGAACTTGTGGGGGGAAGCCCTAAATATGTCTAACCATATATTAAACAGGGTTCCTCATAGCAAAACAGGAACAATCCCATATGAGTTATGGAAAGGACACCTACCTAGCCTCAAATACCTCAAAGTGTGGGGGTGTTTGGCAAAGGTTCCAGTTCCGCCTCCCAAGAAGGTCAAACTTGGACCAAAAACTATAGACTGCTACTATCTAGGCCCAGCTGAAAATAGTAGTGCCTATAGATTTTTAGTTTTCAAGTCTGATATAAATGACATCTGTGTAAATACAATCATGGAGTCAAGAGATGCTTCATTCTTTGAAGATGTTTTTCCACATAAAAGAAATGATGGAAATCTTGCCTCAAAAAGGACAAGAGATGACAGAAATAAACCACATGAAGATAAAACTCATCGAGACAAAGATGAAGTTGAACTAAGAAGAAGCGTAAGGGCACGAACTTCCAAGTCATTCGGCTCGGAATTTCTAACTTACGTACTAGAAAATGAACCTCAAACATATAAAGAGGCAATGTCTTCTTCTGATTCTTCCTGTTGGAAAGAAGCAATCAAAAGTGAGATTGATTCAATTCTAAGTAATAAAACTTGGGAAATAGTTGATATTCCCCCTGGAATAAAACCGATTGGCTGCAAATGGATTTTCAAGAAGAAAATGAAACCGGATGGCTCTATTGATAAATATAAAGCCAGATTAGTAGCCAAAGGATATCGTCAAAAAGAAGGAGTAGACTTCTTTGATACCTATTCACCGGTAACACGAATAACCTCTATAAGAATGTTAATAGCAATTGCATCTATCTATAATCTAGAGATTCATCAGATGGATGTAAAAACAGCATTTTTAAATGGAGATCTCGATGAGGAGATTTACATGGAGCAACCTGAGGGTTTCATTTCCAAAGGAAATGAAAAGAAAGTATGTCGATTAGTAAAATCACTATACGGACTAAAACAAGCTCCTAAACAATGGCACGAAAAATTTGACAGTGTCATGATGAAAAATGGTTTTCGTATAAATGAATGTGATAAATGTGTTTATTACAAACAAGTTGGACAATCATTTGTAATGATCTGCCTATACGTTGACGATATGCTAATCTTTGGTCCTAACACTAAAACGCAAAACGTGAGCCTGAAGAAATTCATCGTAGACAAATTCATGGACTACAAGATGATAGACTCAAAATCTGTAACTGCACAAGTGCAAGAACTTCAGATTATCATCCACGAACTGGAATCAGAAGGCCATCAAGTTGGGGAATCCTTTTTAGTGGAAGCAATAACTGGAAAGTTGCCACCGTCTTGGAGAGACTACCGCAACTATCTGAAGCATAAGAAGAAAGAGATTTCTCTACAAGACCTCATCGTACGTTTAAAGATAGAGGCAGATAACCGTGGAGTTACAAAACAAACCGAGGAGGCGTTTGTAGCAGAAGGGTCAAAGAACAAAGGCCACTTCAACAAAAAGAAGAATTTCTCAAAGAAAAGAAAAGCTCCTGAAAACAAACCAAAAGACAACAAACAAACCAAGAAGTTTAATGGTGAGTGTTGGGTTTGTGGTAAGACGGGACACGCCGCTAGAGATTGTCGACACAAGAAGCAGAAAAATTCTGAAGCAAACATTGTGGAAAATATGGATATCGATGAATCCAATTTTTCAGGAGTTGTATCTGAATGCAACTTGATTCAGAATTCTGCACAATGGTGGTTGGACACGGGTGCTACTAGGCATATATGTTCTGACAAATCCGTATTTTCAACCTACACCAAATTAGATCAAGATGAGAAACTCTATATGGGCAATTCATCGGTTTCCATGGTTGAAGGCAAAGGGACAGTCACCCTTAAGTTCACTTCTGGGAAGACTATTAAACTGAATGATGTCCTTCATGTTCCAGATATTCGCAAGAATCTCATTTCTGGATCCGTGCTTTCAAAGAAGGGATTCAAGATGGTCTTCGAGTCAGACAAGATGGTTCTGTCTAAAGCAGGAATCTACATAGGAAGGGGTTACTTATGTGATGGCCTATTTAAGGCAAATGTAGCCGTAGTTGGCAAAAATACTATGTATTCTGATTGTGATATCAATAAAATTGAAGTTTCTTATTTGGTTGAGCATGAAATTTTATTATGGCATGATAGATTAGGTCATGTAAATTTTCGAAAAATGAAAAAGCTTGCAAACTTAGGATTAATTCCTAAATTCCAAATAGATAAAACCTACAAATGTGAGACATGTGTAGAAGCAAAAATGGCTAAGAAACCATTTCATACTATTGATAGAAGTACTGAACCATTGGGAATGATTCATACTGATTTATGTGATTTCAGAAACTTACCTACAAGAGGTGGGAAAAGGTATTTTATTACATTTATCGACGATTATACACGATATTGCTATATATATCTTTTAAATAGTAAAGATGAAGCAATAACATCATTTATAAAATACAAAGCTGAAGTAGAAAATCAGCTGAATAGAAAGATCAAGATATTGAGATCTGATCGAGGTGGAGAATATGAATCACCATTTGAACAATTATGTGCCGAAAATGGTATAATTCATCAAAGAACAGCTCCATATTCACCACAACAAAATGGTATCGCCGAGAGAAAGAATAGAACGTTAAAAGACATGGTTAACGCTATGCTTTTAACTTCAGGCCTACCAACGAACTTGTGGGGGGAAGCCCTAAATATGTCTAACCATATATTAAACAGGGTTCCTCATAGCAAAACAGGAACAATCCCATATGAGTTATGGAAAGGACACCTACCTAGCCTCAAATACCTCAAAGTGTGGGGGTGTTTGGCAAAGGTTCCAGTTCCGCCTCCCAAGAAGGTCAAACTTGGACCAAAAACTATAGACTGCTACTATCTAGGCCCAGCTGAAAATAGTAGTGCCTATAGATTTTTAGTTTTCAAGTCTGATATAAATGACATCTGTGTAAATACAATCATGGAGTCAAGAGATGCTTCATTCTTTGAAGATGTTTTTCCACATAAAAGAAATGATGGAAATCTTGCCTCAAAAAGGACAAGAGATGACAGAAATAAACCACATGAAGATAAAACTCATCGAGACAAAGATGAAGTTGAACTAAGAAGAAGCGTAAGGGCACGAACTTCCAAGTCATTCGGCTCGGAATTTCTAACTTACGTACTAGAAAATGAACCTCAAACATATAAAGAGGCAATGTCTTCTTCTGATTCTTCCTGTTGGAAAGAAGCAATCAAAAGTGAGATTGATTCAATTCTAAGTAATAAAACTTGGGAAATAGTTGATATTCCCCCTGGAATAAAACCGATTGGCTGCAAATGGATTTTCAAGAAGAAAATGAAACCGGATGGCTCTATTGATAAATATAAAGCCAGATTAGTAGCCAAAGGATATCGTCAAAAAGAAGGAGTAGACTTC
Source organism: Allium fistulosum (assembly GCA_030737815.1). Taxonomy (NCBI): domain Eukaryota; kingdom Viridiplantae; phylum Streptophyta; class Magnoliopsida; order Asparagales; family Amaryllidaceae; genus Allium; species Allium fistulosum. The sequence continues at coordinate 782,223,966 of CM060908.1, forward strand.
TTTGATACCTATTCACCGGTAACACGAATAACCTCTATAAGAATGTTAATAGCAATTGCATCTATCTATAATCTAGAGATTCATCAGATGGATGTAAAAACAGCATTTTTAAATGGAGATCTCGATGAGGAGATTTACATGGAGCAACCTGAGGGTTTCATTTCCAAAGGAAATGAAAAGAAAGTATGTCGATTAGTAAAATCACTATACGGACTAAAACAAGCTCCTAAACAATGGCACGAAAAATTTGACAGTGTCATGATGAAAAATGGTTTTCGTATAAATGAATGTGATAAATGTGTTTATTACAAACAAGTTGGACAATCATTTGTAATGATCTGCCTATACGTTGACGATATGCTAATCTTTGGTCCTAACACTAAAGTAATAGAGACCATAAAGAAGATGTTAATCAACAATTTCGATATGAAAGACTTAGGAGTTGCCGATGTTATTTTGGGAATCAAAATAATAAAAACACCTGATGGAATTGAATTATCTCAGTCACACTATGTAGACAAAGTGATTGAAAAATTCCAAGACTATGGAATTAAAGGAGTGAGAACACCTTTTAATCCATCAGAAGTACTGCATAAAAACACTAATGAGAGTGTAATGCAACTGGAATACTCTCGTGTAATAGGATGTCTCATGTATCTCATGAATTGCACAAGACCAGATATAGCTTATGCAGTAAGTCGACTGAGCAGGTATACAAGCAATCCAGGAAAGGAACACTGGAAAGCACTAATGAGAGTGCTTGGATATTTAAAAAATACCGCTAACTATTCCTTACATTATGGAAAATATCCTGCCGTCTTAGAAGGGTATAGTGATGCAAACTGGATTGCAGATTCAGAGGAATCAAAATCAACAAGTGGTTATGTCTTTACCCTAGCAGGGGCAGCAGTATCATGGAAATCTACTAAACAAACATGCATAGCTCGATCCACTATGGAATCAGAGTTCATTGCATTAGATAAAGCAGGCGAAGAAGCAGAATGGCTTCGTCACTTTTTAGAAGATATTCCGTTCTGGCCTAAACCTGTACCGGCCATATGCATACACTGCGATAACCAAGCAGCGCTAAGCAGAGCGCACAACTTTGTGTATAATGGAAAGTCACGACATATTCGACGACGCCATAACACAGTTAGGCAGTTACTCTCTAATGGAACTATTTCCATAGATTATGTGAGGACAAATGATAACCTAGCGGATCCGTTTACTAAAGGTTTATCCAGAGAGAAAATTGACTGCGCATCGAGGGGAATGGGTTTAAAAGCCTAAACCAACAAGAGTTAACTTATACGGAAACCTAACCTAGCGACTGGAGATCCCACAGACTAGGTTCAATAGGCAAACCAGTTATGATTAACTCAAGATGTAATGCATTTGTTTGGACTTAGTCCTACCTAATTCCTATGATGCAAAATAAAATGCATACCTACAGAAGTATTAAAAGGTTAAAGCTATGCTTTTTAATGATGTCCATATCTTGAAAATAACAAGTGGGGTATATGTAGGATACTCTACATGGATGCGATCACCTATGTTAGTGTGAGCTGGGTCGGCTCTATGAGATTATTACAGGCTTATAATTCTCTATAACACTCGCAGAACCAATAACTGTTCAGGACCAAAATGAACACAACCAAGAAATTGGATGAGAAGGGAATCAATGCTTCGTGAAACTTATTGTCTGGTTATACAATAACGGCCGACGGTTCAAGATGAAATAATTCACCGATTAGCCAAGTATATCCGATGAGTTTTAACTAGGGAAAGTTCAAAGTGAAATATCTACTTATCCTCGATATAGCATTATTCCATATGTACTCTGTGATATTCCACTTTGTGTGGGGGATATGTATATTATCATTCATGTGGGGGATTGTTGGAATTCCTTAAAAAGATAAAATTGAATGATATATACAATAGTCCCACATTGCCAAAAATAAGAGAAGTTTCATAGATATATACCAATTCCTCAAACCCTATATTGGCCCTTAGGGTCAGGTAATTTTGTGCGAGGGGGAAGACGTATATCTTATGACCAAAAACACACACGCGCGCGCGCCGCCCGCCCGTCCCGTACCGAACCGAACCGGGCCGGGCTCGGGCTTGGGCTTGGGTCTAAATGAAATCTTATTTTTGCACAGAAAAACAAGGCCGGTTTTGAACAAGTTTTTCTGAAGAGGTGTGACCTCTGGTGGACGGTAGCAACGGATATAAACGGACGCGGCCCGTTTAAAACGAACAGTTATGCGCGGTTCAAACGAACAGACGCGACTGTCTGAAGGGATGCAAACTGGACTATAAAAAGGACAGAATACTGATCACATTCTATCAATTCGAAATTCCAGTTTTCTATCTTCTTCTTCCTCCAGACTACTGCTGCCGTATCAAACATCACAGAGTGACATTGCTCGTTACAGTTTCGTGCAGAATCATTCTGTTGTATCTTGGGAAACTTTGGAAATAAAAGTTTTAAGGAAATTGCTAAGGCAAGCCTCAGAATTCCTTTGTTATACGGTTAGATTATTCTGTTTTTCCTTCGTTTGAATACTGCACATTTACATCTTAAAACTTTTACAAAATTCGTAGAATTTTGTGCACTCATACAGTATTCCGTCGACTGGTTATCGTATTCGGTCCACTGGTTACAGTGTTTTTATCACTGATCTAGAAAGTTGCGAACTTTCTGCTATTCAAACTTGTCTGCGTACAGTTTGCTATCATACATTTCCTAAGACTGTTTCTGTTGCAACAGGAAATGGCAGCGGTAGAAATTCCAAACAAAAATGCTACCCACAACAAACCAGATCCATTTAAGGGAGACGGAGATGATTTTCTGACATGGCAGAGTCAGATGCTCTTTTATCTCACAACCCTTGGTCTGCAGAAGTATCTTGATGAAGATGAACCGGTGCCACCTACACCAGGCAAAACCACTGCGTCAACTGAGAATGCTAATATTGATGCATGGAGGCACTCGGATTTCTTGTGCAGAAATTACATCCTTAACTGTTTGGATAAGGTTTTGTACAAAGTTTATCAGCCACTCAAGACTGCGAAAGCTCTCTGGAATGCGCTTAATGCAAAGTACAAAACGCAAAACGTGAGCCTGAAGAAATTCATCGTAGACAAATTCATGGACTACAAGATGATAGACTCAAAATCTGTAACTGCACAAGTGCAAGAACTTCAGATTATCATCCACGAACTGGAATCAGAAGGCCATCAAGTTGGGGAATCCTTTTTAGTGGAAGCAATAACTGGAAAGTTGCCACCGTCTTGGAGAGACTACCGCAACTATCTGAAGCATAAGAAGAAAGAGATTTCTCTACAAGACCTCATCGTACGTTTAAAGATAGAGGCAGATAACCGTGGAGTTACAAAACAAACCGAGGAGGCGTTTGTAGCAGAAGGGTCAAAGAACAAAGGCCACTTCAACAAAAAGAAGAATTTCTCAAAGAAAAGAAAAGCTCCTGAAAACAAACCAAAAGACAACAAACAAACCAAGAAGTTTAATGGTGAGTGTTGGGTTTGTGGTAAGACGGGACACGCCGCTAGAGATTGTCGACACAAGAAGCAGAAAAATTCTGAAGCAAACATTGTGGAAAATATGGATATCGATGAATCCAATTTTTCAGGAGTTGTATCTGAATGCAACTTGATTCAGAATTCTGCACAATGGTGGTTGGACACGGGTGCTACTAGGCATATATGTTCTAACAAATCCGTATTTTCAACCTACACCAAATTAGATCAAGATGAGAAACTCTATATGGGCAATTCATCGGTTTCCATGGTTGAAGGCAAAGGGACAGTCACCCTTAAGTTCACTTCTGGGAAGACTATTAAACTGAATGATGTCCTTCATGTTCCAGATATTCGCAAGAATCTCATTTCTGGATCCGTGCTTTCAAAGAAGGGATTCAAGATGGTCTTCGAGTCAGACAAGATGGTTCTGTCTAAAGCAGGAATCTACATAGGAAGGGGTTACTTATGTGATGGCCTATTTAAGGCAAATGTAGCCGTAGTTGGCAAAAATACTATGTATTCTGATTGTGATATCAATAAAATTGAAGTTTCTTATTTGGTTGAGCATGAAATTTTATTATGGCATGATAGATTAGGTCATGTAAATTTTCGAAAAATGAAAAAGCTTGCAAACTTAGGATTAATTCCTAAATTCCAAATAGATAAAACCTACAAATGTGAGACATGTGTAGAAGCAAAAATGGCTAAGAAACCATTTCATACTATTGATAGAAGTACTGAACCATTGGGAATGATTCATACTGATTTATGTGATTTCAGAAACTTACCTACAAGAGGTGGGAAAAGGTATTTTATTACATTTATCGACGATTATACACGATATTGCTATATATATCTTTTAAATAGTAAAGATGAAGCAATAACATCATTTATAAAATACAAAGCTGAAGTAGAAAATCAGCTGAATAGAAAGATCAAGATATTGAGATCTGATCGAGGTGGAGAATATGAATCACCATTTGAACAATTATGTGCCGAAAATGGTATAATTCATCAAAGAACAGCTCCATATTCACCACAACAAAATGGTATCGCCGAGAGAAAGAATAGAACGTTAAAAGACATGGTTAACGCTATGCTTTTAACTTCAGGCCTACCAACGAACTTGTGGGGGGAAGCCCTAAATATGTCTAACCATATATTAAACAGGGTTCCTCATAGCAAAACAGGAACAATCCCATATGAGTTATGGAAAGGACACCTACCTAGCCTCAAATACCTCAAAGTGTGGGGGTGTTTGGCAAAGGTTCCAGTTCCGCCTCCCAAGAAGGTCAAACTTGGACCAAAAACTATAGACTGCTACTATCTAGGCCCAGCTGAAAATAGTAGTGCCTATAGATTTTTAGTTTTCAAGTCTGATATAAATGACATCTGTGTAAATACAATCATGGAGTCAAGAGATGCTTCATTCTTTGAAGATGTTTTTCCACATAAAAGAAATGATGGAAATCTTGCCTCAAAAAGGACAAGAGATGACAGAAATAAACCACATGAAGATAAAACTCATCGAGACAAAGATGAAGTTGAACTAAGAAGAAGCGTAAGGGCACGAACTTCCAAGTCATTCGGCTCGGAATTTCTAACTTACGTACTAGAAAATGAACCTCAAACATATAAAGAGGCAATGTCTTCTTCTGATTCTTCCTGTTGGAAAGAAGCAATCAAAAGTGAGATTGATTCAATTCTAAGTAATAAAACTTGGGAAATAGTTGATATTCCCCCTGGAATAAAACCGATTGGCTGCAAATGGATTTTCAAGAAGAAAATGAAACCGGATGGCTCTATTGATAAATATAAAGCCAGATTAGTAGCCAAAGGATATCGTCAAAAAGAAGGAGTAGACTTCTTTGATACCTATTCACCGGTAACACGAATAACCTCTATAAGAATGTTAATAGCAATTGCATCTATCTATAATCTAGAGATTCATCAGATGGATGTAAAAACAGCATTTTTAAATGGAGATCTCGATGAGGAGATTTACATGGAGCAACCTGAGGGTTTCATTTCCAAAGGAAATGAAAAGAAAGTATGTCGATTAGTAAAATCACTATACGGACTAAAACAAGCTCCTAAACAATGGCACGAAAAATTTGACAGTGTCATGATGAAAAATGGTTTTCGTATAAATGAATGTGATAAATGTGTTTATTACAAACAAGTTGGACAATCATTTGTAATGATCTGCCTATACGTTGACGATATGCTAATCTTTGGTCCTAACACTAAAGTAATAGAGACCATAAAGAAGATGTTAATCAACAATTTCGATATGAAAGACTTAGGAGTTGCCGATGTTATTTTGGGAATCAAAATAATAAAAACACCTGATGGAATTGAATTATCTCAGTCACACTATGTAGACAAAGTGATTGAAAAATTCCAAGACTATGGAATTAAAGGAGTGAGAACACCTTTTAATCCATCAGAAGTACTGCATAAAAACACTAATGAGAGTGTAATGCAACTGGAATACTCTCGTGTAATAGGATGTCTCATGTATCTCATGAATTGCACAAGACCAGATATAGCTTATGCAGTAAGTCGACTGAGCAGGTATACAAGCAATCCAGGAAAGGAACACTGGAAAGCACTAATGAGAGTGCTTGGATATTTAAAAAATACCGCTAACTATTCCTTACATTATGGAAAATATCCTGCCGTCTTAGAAGGGTATAGTGATGCAAACTGGATTGCAGATTCAGAGGAATCAAAATCAACAAGTGGTTATGTCTTTACCCTAGCAGGGGCAGCAGTATCATGGAAATCTACTAAACAAACATGCATAGCTCGATCCACTATGGAATCAGAGTTCATTGCATTAGATAAAGCAGGCGAAGAAGCAGAATGGCTTCGTCACTTTTTAGAAGATATTCCGTTCTGGCCTAAACCTGTACCGGCCATATGCATACACTGCGATAACCAAGCAGCGCTAAGCAGAGCGCACAACTTTGTGTATAATGGAAAGTCACGACATATTCGACGACGCCATAACACAGTTAGGCAGTTACTCTCTAATGGAACTATTTCCATAGATTATGTGAGGACAAATGATAACCTAGCGGATCCGTTTACTAAAGGTTTATCCAGAGAGAAAATTGACTGCGCATCGAGGGGAATGGGTTTAAAAGCCTAAACCAACAAGAGTTAACTTATACGGAAACCTAACCTAGCGACTGGAGATCCCACAGACTAGGTTCAATAGGCAAACCAGTTATGATTAACTCAAGATGTAATGCATTTGTTTGGACTTAGTCCTACCTAATTCCTATGATGCAAAATAAAATGCATACCTACAGAAGTATTAAAAGGTTAAAGCTATGCTTTTTAATGATGTCCATATCTTGAAAATAACAAGTGGGGTATATGTAGGATACTCTACATGGATGCGATCACCTATGTTAGTGTGAGCTGGGTCGGCTCTATGAGATTATTACAGGCTTATAATTCTCTATAACACTCGCAGAACCAATAACTGTTCAGGACCAAAATGAACACAACCAAGAAATTGGATGAGAAGGGAATCAATGCTTCGTGAAACTTATTGTCTGGTTATACAATAACGGCCGACGGTTCAAGATGAAATAATTCACCGATTAGCCAAGTATATCCGATGAGTTTTAACTAGGGAAAGTTCAAAGTGAAATATCTACTTATCCTCGATATAGCATTATTCCATATGTACTCTGTGATATTCCACTTTGTGTGGGGGATATGTATATTATCATTCATGTGGGGGATTGTTGGAATTCCTTAAAAAGATAAAATTGAATGATATATACAATAGTCCCACATTGCCAAAAATAAGAGAAGTTTCATAGATATATACCAATTCCTCAAACCCTATATTGGCCCTTAGGGTCAGGTAATTTTGTGCGAGGGGGAAGACGTATATCTTATGACCAAAAACACACACGCGCGCGCGCCGCCCGCCCGTCCCGTACCGAACCGAACCGGGCCGGGCTCGGGCTTGGGCTTGGGTCTAAATGAAATCTTATTTTTGCACAGAAAAACAAGGCCGGTTTTGAACAAGTTTTTCTGAAGAGGTGTGACCTCTGGTGGACGGTAGCAACGGATATAAACGGACGCGGCCCGTTTAAAACGAACAGTTATGCGCGGTTCAAACGAACAGACGCGACTGTCTGAAGGGATGCAAACTGGACTATAAAAAGGACAGAATACTGATCACATTCTATCAATTCGAAATTCCAGTTTTCTATCTTCTTCTTCCTCCAGACTACTGCTGCCGTATCAAACATCACAGAGTGACATTGCTCGTTACAGTTTCGTGCAGAATCATTCTGTTGTATCTTGGGAAACTTTGGAAATAAAAGTTTTAAGGAAATTGCTAAGGCAAGCCTCAGAATTCCTTTGTTATACGGTTAGATTATTCTGTTTTTCCTTCGTTTGAATACTGCACATTTACATCTTAAAACTTTTACAAAATTCGTAGAATTTTGTGCACTCATACAGTATTCCGTCGACTGGTTATCGTATTCGGTCCACTGGTTACAGTGTTTTTATCACTGATCTAGAAAGTTGCGAACTTTCTGCTATTCAAACTTGTCTGCGTACAGTTTGCTATCATACATTTCCTAAGACTGTTTCTGTTGCAACAGGAAATGGCAGCGGTAGAAATTCCAAACAAAAATGCTACCCACAACAAACCAGATCCATTTAAGGGAGACGGAGATGATTTTCTGACATGGCAGAGTCAGATGCTCTTTTATCTCACAACCCTTGGTCTGCAGAAGTATCTTGATGAAGATGAACCGGTGCCACCTACACCAGGCAAAACCACTGCGTCAACTGAGAATGCTAATATTGATGCATGGAGGCACTCGGATTTCTTGTGCAGAAATTACATCCTTAACTGTTTGGATAAGGTTTTGTACAAAGTTTATCAGCCACTCAAGACTGCGAAAGCTCTCTGGAATGCGCTTAATGCAAAGTACAAAACGCAAAACGTGAGCCTGAAGAAATTCATCGTAGACAAATTCATGGACTACAAGATGATAGACTCAAAATCTGTAACTGCACAAGTGCAAGAACTTCAGATTATCATCCACGAACTGGAATCAGAAGGCCATCAAGTTGGGGAATCCTTTTTAGTGGAAGCAATAACTGGAAAGTTGCCACCGTCTTGGAGAGACTACCGCAACTATCTGAAGCATAAGAAGAAAGAGATTTCTCTACAAGACCTCATCGTACGTTTAAAGATAGAGGCAGATAACCGTGGAGTTACAAAACAAACCGAGGAGGCGTTTGTAGCAGAAGGGTCAAAGAACAAAGGCCACTTCAACAAAAAGAAGAATTTCTCAAAGAAAAGAAAAGCTCCTGAAAACAAACCAAAAGACAACAAACAAACCAAGAAGTTTAATGGTGAGTGTTGGGTTTGTGGTAAGACGGGACACGCCGCTAGAGATTGTCGACACAAGAAGCAGAAAAATTCTGAAGCAAACATTGTGGAAAATATGGATATCGATGAATCCAATTTTTCAGGAGTTGTATCTGAATGCAACTTGATTCAGAATTCTGCACAATGGTGGTTGGACACGGGTGCTACTAGGCATATATGTTCTGACAAATCCGTATTTTCAACCTACACCAAATTAGATCAAGATGAGAAACTCTATATGGGCAATTCATCGGTTTCCATGGTTGAAGGCAAAGGGACAGTCACCCTTAAGTTCACTTCTGGGAAGACTATTAAACTGAATGATGTCCTTCATGTTCCAGATATTCGCAAGAATCTCATTTCTGGATCCGTGCTTTCAAAGAAGGGATTCAAGATGGTCTTCGAGTCAGACAAGATGGTTCTGTCTAAAGCAGGAATCTACATAGGAAGGGGTTACTTATGTGATGGCCTATTTAAGGCAAATGTAGCCGTAGTTGGCAAAAATACTATGTATTCTGATTGTGATATCAATAAAATTGAAGTTTCTTATTTGGTTGAGCATGAAATTTTATTATGGCATGATAGATTAGGTCATGTAAATTTTCGAAAAATGAAAAAGCTTGCAAACTTAGGATTAATTCCTAAATTCCAAATAGATAAAACCTACAAATGTGAGACATGTGTAGAAGCAAAAATGGCTAAGAAACCATTTCATACTATTGATAGAAGTACTGAACCATTGGGAATGATTCATACTGATTTATGTGATTTCAGAAACTTACCTACAAGAGGTGGGAAAAGGTATTTTATTACATTTATCGACGATTATACACGATATTGCTATATATATCTTTTAAATAGTAAAGATGAAGCAATAACATCATTTATAAAATACAAAGCTGAAGTAGAAAATCAGCTGAATAGAAAGATCAAGATATTGAGATCTGATCGAGGTGGAGAATATGAATCACCATTTGAACAATTATGTGCCGAAAATGGTATAATTCATCAAAGAACAGCTCCATATTCACCACAACAAAATGGTATCGCCGAGAGAAAGAATAGAACGTTAAAAGACATGGTTAACGCTATGCTTTTAACTTCAGGCCTACCAACGAACTTGTGGGGGGAAGCCCTAAATATGTCTAACCATATATTAAACAGGGTTCCTCATAGCAAAACAGGAACAATCCCATATGAGTTATGGAAAGGACACCTACCTAGCCTCAAATACCTCAAAGTGTGGGGGTGTTTGGCAAAGGTTCCAGTTCCGCCTCCCAAGAAGGTCAAACTTGGACCAAAAACTATAGACTGCTACTATCTAGGCCCAGCTGAAAATAGTAGTGCCTATAGATTTTTAGTTTTCAAGTCTGATATAAATGACATCTGTGTAAATACAATCATGGAGTCAAGAGATGCTTCATTCTTTGAAGATGTTTTTCCACATAAAAGAAATGATGGAAATCTTGCCTCAAAAAGGACAAGAGATGACAGAAATAAACCACATGAAGATAAAACTCATCGAGACAAAGATGAAGTTGAACTAAGAAGAAGCGTAAGGGCACGAACTTCCAAGTCATTCGGCTCGGAATTTCTAACTTACGTACTAGAAAATGAACCTCAAACATATAAAGAGGCAATGTCTTCTTCTGATTCTTCCTGTTGGAAAGAAGCAATCAAAAGTGAGATTGATTCAATTCTAAGTAATAAAACTTGGGAAATAGTTGATATTCCCCCTGGAATAAAACCGATTGGCTGCAAATGGATTTTCAAGAAGAAAATGAAACCGGATGGCTCTATTGATAAATATAAAGCCAGATTAGTAGCCAAAGGATATCGTCAAAAAGAAGGAGTAGACTTCTTTGATACCTATTCACCGGTAACACGAATAACCTCTATAAGAATGTTAATAGCAATTGCATCTATCTATAATCTAGAGATTCATCAGATGGATGTAAAAACAGCATTTTTAAATGGAGATCTCGATGAGGAGATTTACATGGAGCAACCTGAGGGTTTCATTTCCAAAGGAAATGAAAAGAAAGTATGTCGATTAGTAAAATCACTATACGGACTAAAACAAGCTCCTAAACAATGGCACGAAAAATTTGACAGTGTCATGATGAAAAATGGTTTTCGTATAAATGAATGTGATAAATGTGTTTATTACAAACAAGTTGGACAATCATTTGTAATGATCTGCCTATACGTTGACGATATGCTAATCTTTGGTCCTAACACTAAAGTAATAGAGACCATAAAGAAGATGTTAATCAACAATTTCGATATGAAAGACTTAGGAGTTGCCGATGTTATTTTGGGAATCAAAATAATAAAAACACCTGATGGAATTGAATTATCTCAGTCACACTATGTAGACAAAGTGATTGAAAAATTCCAAGACTATGGAATTAAAGGAGTGAGAACACCTTTTAATCCATCAGAAGTACTGCATAAAAACACTAATGAGAGTGTAATGCAACTGGAATACTCTCGTGTAATAGGATGTCTCATGTATCTCATGAATTGCACAAGACCAGATATAGCTTATGCAGTAAGTCGACTGAGCAGGTATACAAGCAATCCAGGAAAGGAACACTGGAAAGCACTAATGAGAGTGCTTGGATATTTAAAAAATACCGCTAACTATTCCTTACATTATGGAAAATATCCTGCCGTCTTAGAAGGGTATAGTGATGCAAACTGGATTGCAGATTCAGAGGAATCAAAATCAACAAGTGGTTATGTCTTTACCCTAGCAGGGGCAGCAGTATCATGGAAATCTACTAAACAAACATGCATAGCTCGATCCACTATGGAATCAGAGTTCATTGCATTAGATAAAGCAGGCGAAGAAGCAGAATGGCTTCGTCACTTTTTAGAAGATATTCCGTTCTGGCCTAAACCTGTACCGGCCATATGCATACACTGCGATAACCAAGCAGCGCTAAGCAGAGCGCACAACTTTGTGTATAATGGAAAGTCACGACATATTCGACGACGCCATAACACAGTTAGGCAGTTACTCTCTAATGGAACTATTTCCATAGATTATGTGAGGACAAATGATAACCTAGCGGATCCGTTTACTAAAGGTTTATCCAGAGAGAAAATTGACTGCGCATCGAGGGGAATGGGTTTAAAAGCCTAAACCAACAAGAGTTAACTTATACGGAAACCTAACCTAGCGACTGGAGATCCCACAGACTAGGTTCAATAGGCAAACCAGTTATGATTAACTCAAGATGTAATGCATTTGTTTGGACTTAGTCCTACCTAATTCCTATGATGCAAAATAAAATGCATACCTACAGAAGTATTAAAAGGTTAAAGCTATGCTTTTTAATGATGTCCATATCTTGAAAATAACAAGTGGGGTATATGTAGGATACTCTACATGGATGCGATCACCTATGTTAGTGTGAGCTGGGTCGGCTCTATGAGATTATTACAGGCTTATAATTCTCTATAACACTCGCAGAACCAATAACTGTTCAGGACCAAAATGAACACAACCAAGAAATTGGATGAGAAGGGAATCAATGCTTCGTGAAACTTATTGTCTGGTTATACAATAACGGCCGACGGTTCAAGATGAAATAATTCACCGATTAGCCAAGTATATCCGATGAGTTTTAACTAGGGAAAGTTCAAAGTGAAATATCTACTTATCCTCGATATAGCATTATTCCATATGTACTCTGTGATATTCCACTTTGTGTGGGGGATATGTATATTATCATTCATGTGGGGGATTGTTGGAATTCCTTAAAAAGATAAAATTGAATGATATATACAATAGTCCCACATTGCCAAAAATAAGAGAAGTTTCATAGATATATACCAATTCCTCAAACCCTATATTGGCCCTTAGGGTCAGGTAATTTTGTGCGAGGGGGAAGACGTATATCTTATGACCAAAAACACACACGCGCGCGCGCCGCCCGCCCGTCCCGTACCGAACCGAACCGGGCCGGGCTCGGGCTTGGGCTTGGGTCTAAATGAAATCTTATTTTTGCACAGAAAAACAAGGCCGGTTTTGAACAAGTTTTTCTGAAGAGGTGTGACCTCTGGTGGACGGTAGCAACGGATATAAACGGACGCGGCCCGTTTAAAACGAACAGTTATGCGCGGTTCAAACGAACAGACGCGACTGTCTGAAGGGATGCAAACTGGACTATAAAAAGGACAGAATACTGATCACATTCTATCAATTCGAAATTCCAGTTTTCTATCTTCTTCTTCCTCCAGACTACTGCTGCCGTATCAAACATCACAGAGTGACATTGCTCGTTACAGTTTCGTGCAGAATCATTCTGTTGTATCTTGGGAAACTTTGGAAATAAAAGTTTTAAGGAAATTGCTAAGGCAAGCCTCAGAATTCCTTTGTTATACGGTTAGATTATTCTGTTTTTCCTTCGTTTGAATACTGCACATTTACAGAATGTAGGCAAGTGGGTAAGCAATTGTGTGTGAGATTGCAGTAAGAAAGTGTAGCTGTGATTGAAAATGTGTTTTGGTTATGTGGTGTAGACTAGGGAATGGTTGTTCAAGCAACAGTTTGAAGAAATGGTCGTGGAAACACAACCAGGCTTTGGAAGTTGCTGAAGTAGATGTCGTATCAGGTGGTTGGTTTGTGAATATGTGGATGTGCAACAGGCAATACTGATGGATATGCAAGTTTTGATGTCAGGGATGATCAGTGGAGTTTGTAGAGGAGTGTTATCAACTATGTGGAGCAGTTTTTGGGTGAGGTGTGGTATTGATGTTGTAGTGGAGGAGCTGCAATGTGGTTCATATTATGTGGTGAGTTTTGCTCTGTGATGTTATGTTTGGTATTTGATGTAGTTGCTGTGTGATTGGTGTTTGAAGGTGAGATATGGGTGGATTGACGTGATTTGAGTCAGTGTTTGGTTATGGTGTGGAAGAAGTGAAGAGACAGTTTGAGAGAGGGGGTTATAGGATGCAACAGTGTGTCAATTGTATTGCTATCAGGTTTGTTTGAAGGGGATATTGTGGAGTGAAATAGTCAGTAGTTGGAGGAAGAATTGTTGTACAGAGAGACTGTAGTGATTGATTTGCACTGTTATTTTGATTGTTAATTGCCGGTGAATTGCAGAGAGACTGTGGTGAAGAGTTGAGCAGCAGTGGGAAGGTGGATACCCGAGGAGGAGCAGAAGGGGAAAGCAACTGATGGTGATTAGAAATGGTATGCAGTGTTTCAGGCAGCAGTCTTGTTTGGCAGAAGACAGTTAGACAGTAGACAGTAAAAAAAAGGGAAGAAAAAAAGATAAATGTAAAGCATTTAGCTACCTACTTTATTTTGCTTATTACATGAAATCTTTGTAAATGCACCATAATCTATAATGAGAAATCAATTACTTTAAAGTTTTTTATATATGTATATGCATATATATATATATATATATATATATATATATATATATATATATCTTTATATTTAAGGGAAAAAATTCATCAGTTACTATTTTTCATTGAATGACCCTTAATATTGTCACTCCAACAGTTGAAAACCTGTTTTCTAAGACCTTGGTTTAAATATTTAAGGAATATGCATACTAATGTACATATCGTATAGAAAGTTACTAAGAAGTTCGATAGTGAGCACAATTTGATTGGAGAAGTAAAATTTAGGAGCAATTACCATATACCAAAAAATTGACCAAATAAAACAATAATTATTGATGACTATAATGAAATTGTTCTTCTGAAATGCACACGACACAACATACACAAAATGTTAGTAGCACAAACGCATTTGAGTTAAAGGAAAACAAACAAAAACATGAAGAAAGGTTTAGATTTGATGATAACATAGACATTAGAAGGCTGTTATTTGTCTAACTAACCATTGAGTTAATTTTGTAATTAATTTTGTAAACAGTTAAGTTTCGCGCTCACTATCATTCAGCCTTCTTTACTCAAACCAAGTGCTCCATAGTTAATCGTATTAACCACCATCTATTTAAATGTCAATAATGGTAATGAAATTTTTCTTTAATGCACCATAATCTATAATAAGAAATCAATTACTTTCGGTTATATTTTTTTTAAATAATTGTGGTAATATAGAATCTTTGTATTTAAGAAAAACAAACCATCGGTTATTATTTTCCATTGAATGGCCATTAACATTGTCCTTCCACGAATTTAAAACCTGTTTTTTACTTATGCAGTACAAATATTAAAGGAACTAAATATTAATTAACTAAGAAAATCTAGGTTGAGCACAATTTTGGTTGGGGAAATTAAATTTGGCAGCAAATCATCATTTATAGAAAAATTGACCAAGCAAAAGAATTATTACTAATGTAGTCTAATGATATTATTCTTCCAAAATGTACATTATGCAACATACATAAAATTTTAGTGGCACATTGCATCAATAAAGCTATGGATACTTCAAAAATTATAGTGGAAGAAAAGTACAGTATTACCGATAAGAGTTCTATCATTATGCATCATCAAGATATTGTGAGTAAATTTACGAACCTACCTTTTCCAATATCTAAATTAGTATGACATTGAATTTTTTTCAGAACATCAAACCTTAAAAATAAGATGAAAAAAATATGAAATAAGGCCGATCAATTGATTAAAACGACTGATGAGAATAATGGTAAATTTGTATGACAAAAATTTCCACCACTTTTTTTGAGTTGATTGATAACTATAAATCAAGGTAAATTTTAATTATCTTCTTTCAGTAATATTGGTGCATTCGTCACATAGGATATCTATTTGCATCATTGTTAGTGAGATTTTTCGTCCTACAACACCTTTATTGATTAAAATGGTAGTTGTAAACGGTTATTTGAAAATTTGAATCAACAAACTTAACTTTTGTTAAGCTTGCCTTTGGGTAGAAATTATGTTGCTAGATGCTTACATTACTATGCATTGCACTCCAACTGTTTGTTAGAATCTCAAACTAAATTCGTGTTTTACAATGGAATATAATCCATAATAAACATAGACAAATAATAATGCATGAAAGTAAAGAGGACGTAGAAATTTTTACATGCTTCGGATTCTTTTCAATCCTACATCCATGGGTCAAGTTCCTTTATATTTCCTCTGCTGATACATGTGTTTTCTTCAAAAATAAAAACATACGATTTCTTTATTTCGAAAAAGAGGAAAAAGTAAAAGTCCCTCAAACATTTCTGGCCATCTCTTATTTATCATGTTAAGGGTGGACGGGAATTACCATCACTCTTGCTTTGCCCTTACGTTTCCACCTTTGGATCATGCCATGTCTTCCTCATCCGCATTGTTGGTTAGATGTGTCTGGATTACTCATATGTTTTTTTGGAGGAAGCCCTAATTTGGGTGGTTGTATTGTAATCTTTGGCAGAAGTTTGAATTAAAGGTGGAAACTCCGAGGGAATGTTTGGAATTGGAGCGGGAGATCTCAGTGGGTCGCACCATTCTGATTTGATGTTGTAAAAGGTTTGCATGTTGGTTTTATGGGGTTTTGGCGATATACTTGATGTGTGGCTGTGGTGGTTGATATGAGACATTTGCATAATGCTGTGGTGCTTGCCTGATTCTTAGGTGCTACCGTCTTGGGTTGCTTTAGGCTTTGGGGGTTCGTGATTGGCTTAGCGTGGTAGTTAGTTTAATAAATGCGTGAATAGGATTTGAGCTGACTAAAATCTGAGCTGAATATAATTTGAGTTTCCCTAATTGCATGAGTTAGGGATAGGGGTGGTTTATCTTTTCGGTGTCTACCTACAAATATGAATCTACATTGGAGCATTATTTGAGAGGCCCTGTGTGCAACCCTTTAGGATGCTTCCGACCCCATGCGGTACTGCCTAAGTAGCCCTTGGTATGTGTAATGTTGATCTGCTCTTAAAGGTGTTAACAAAGCGTAAGCTCTGGGGGTGTTTGACCATGTAGTTCAACCACTCATCTATTGTGGGAAGTGACCACAGTATGTCATTACCTATTTCCCTTGACTATGCCTAGAGTCGCCATCTTTGTGTAACACTAGAACTAAGGGATAGGTGTAGATCTAATACCTTTGTGGCCCTCCTTTCAGGCGCAGTATTGTATTTCGCTGCAGCTTCTTTGGTTACCACTTTCTAGCACTGTACAGATCGAACTGTCTCGATTCTTTCTTTTTTATTTTGGTCTTTACTTCGAGAGTAGTTCTCCTAGACTTGTATAATGCGTAGCCCATTTCTAACATAGCTTGGGAAATATGGGTGTAACATTTTCTCTCCAAGTCTGCAGTAATCACAGATCAGTATAGACTTGTCTATAGTTCACCTTGGATCTTCATATTTATAGAGTTTTTTTCTATACGTTATCTTTTGCATAAGCTTTTTACTTATAGAGTAGCATACTGTGCTTTATTCTTTTTCAAATGGACTTGCTTGCTCTTCTCGTCTTTACACTTGCTTTATATATACATGTATGCATATATTTATATATATTCTTCTACTTAGCATCACCTTTCTCATCTCTGACATTTTCGTTGTCGTTCGCATGTTGTGTTATTAGTATAGCTATCAAATAATGGTGGTGAGCTATGAAAAGTTGCTTGTTCGTTTGCTTGGCACTGTCTTCCCCGCTGTTTGGAGAGGACTGAGGTTGAATTTAGCATCACCATTCTCATTTTAGAGATTGTCGTTTGTCGTTTATATACTGCACGGTTAATGCGGCTGTTGAACGATGATGGTGAGCTGTAAAAACTATTCTTTTCGGTGTAGGCTTGTTAATGCTCACATCTTTTCATTTCTTATCATTTATGGTAGAAGTTTTATCGGTTAATTTTGCATTTAATGCTCCTATCCATGTGTCATTTCCCTATTTCCCTTTCGTTTTTTCATGTGAATCTATATCAATCTTTATGTTTATTATTTTGGCAATACAATTGACATCTTACAAAATTCTTCATCATTATAATAGCGTGGCCGCTATTTAAATTAATGTATGTGTATTTTTATTTCATCTTCTCCTTATTTCCTCCTTCTCTTTTTTAATATTCTTTTCAAGAAAAGGGAAACGGGAGGGAAAAAAATTTCAAAATCGATTATATCCTCGCATTTAGATTTCTTTTTAGATAGAAGTGAGAAGTTGGTCTTTTGTTTTAATATCTGTTTGATTTCTATAATTTGGTATCATTTTCTTTCGATTAACCTTGAGATTTTGATATGACTTCTTCTCCTCGTCCCCTTTACTTTCGCCTTTTAAAATTACTCGAATGGGAGTAGTCGATGAAAATTTAACTCAATTTGGGTTTTCGGGTTATGACGCTAGGGTTCCTAAACCCAATGAGCATTTCAGTACTCCCCTGGCTGGATTTATTCTCATTACCCCTGAAAATTTACGTTGTGGCTTTTATCTTCCTCCCAATCAGATCCTTCGCCAATGGCTTGCTTCTATTGATCGTTTTCCCGCTCAGCTTGATCCCCTCTATTACACTTGTGGTAGCCATATTTCTTATTTATGCTGAAAATGATTACACTCTCACTTATGAAGAACTTTGGTTTCTTTTTGATATTAAGAAAAGTCCCTCAAAGGATGGTGCTGGTTTTTTTTATGTTCAAGCTAAAACGTCGGTTTTTTCGAAAGGCCCCTAGAAGACCCGGCCATGGGCTGATTTATACTTTTTTGTTTCGAATTTAGATGGTTTTCCTTCTTTTTCACCATCATCATACTTATGTTGTTTTCTCTAAGAAGGATATCAAATTAGTTGTGTAGTGCAGAATTTGATTCTAGAATTGGATGCGAGAGTGAGGAAAATAGATAAGTTTTTTAACATGGAGAAGCTGAAGAAGTATAACTTCCCATGTCCTACCCACACATTTTCTTGCGATATTTTTAAGCCCTCTGCCGAGCCTAGGGTATATCCTATCGATGATGATTTATAGGTTTATTGTTTTTATGATTTTGTTCACCGTTGGGAATGGTTTAAATATTTTCCTTTTATGTAGGTACAATGGATGCAGCTCTCATTGATTCGGCATGCCAATCGGTAAAACCATCGAAAAAGACCAAACGAAAATGAGCATGTGATGTGGCCCTCGGTTTTTTCCATGACCCTATAATGGCAGCTCCTTCTCCTTTTCTTCCTCCTCTAGACATTCCTTCCCCTTCTAATTTAAAAACGCTGCTTATTCCTCCTTTGCAAAGTGATCCTGCCCCCATGTTTGTTATTCGTTACCTGAAGGGGCCATATCCGATCTTGCAAAAAGAACAGGGGAGACTGCCCCGAATTTGTTATTTCGTATTACATCATCCTCTCCACCTTCTCTCCTTCCTCTTTCATTCCCCAAGATTTCCCTTTTCGAGCTAATGTCTGAGCTGGAGAAGTTATGGTCTTACGTATGAACTTTTCCCTTTGTTTTGTTTTATTTTATGCTAGACGCATTTGTTCTCATTATCTTATGTGCAATGTTTTTTATACATAACATGATGCCCTTATAATAGAAGCACGAGAACGTGAAAATGAACAAGCCGCCGCTTTTAATCTGGTGGCTAAGCTTGAAACTGACCTCGTTATTTATACCGCAGAGAGAGCTGATCTCGTTTCCGTGAAGGCCAAGGCCGAGGAGGCGACTACGGCTGTGGTAGAAGCCTTTAGTTTAGAAAAACTTAAATCCAGAAGGTCAAGGAGGAGCTGCCCAGTATGGGAAAAAAGCTGCCGATTCAAGAAAAAAATTAAGGACAGACACCTCCAACTTGATTTACAATATATACATCTCTACTAAGTGTGAGTTTGGAAAAGTGATTAGCCTTGAAATTTTAGGCGAGCAGTCTTCGATTGACGTGGTTTACAAGTATTGCCATGACAAGTGGGACGAAGAGTATGTTGAGTCAGATGCTTCTCACTACCGTTCACCACATATAGTGGTGGATGAGGAAGCAGTACAGGAATACAAAGACCCACCACCTGGTGATGCTGAGGGAAGAACTAAGACCGAGGTTAATTAAAATCCTCCGGTTGAGGAATACAAAGACCCACCATCTGGTGATGCTGAGGGAAGAACTAAGACTGAGTTTATTTAAAATCCTCATGTAGATATTTAAAATCTTTTGTATTAACACTTAGACATGCGATCACATGGAACTTGTTTCTTGAATTGGTTTTGAATGGTTTGTTATAGTTGATGTATTGTGTTATTGCTAAATAAATGATTGGGTCATGTTTTATTTTTTTAGTCTTCTAAAGAAGCTTTGTTTGCTATGCTTTTGAAGGAAAGCGAGGACATGCTCAAATTCAAAATTTAGATCGTCTTGATCTTAGTGTTGTGGCCATCAGTAAGCGTGAGAGAAAATTAGATGAATCGTATGCCACTCTTAATGTAACAACCCGATTTTTAGAGGAAATTCATAATAAATATTTAATTAATTAAAAAATGGATTTATACGATTCAAAATGAAAAACTTGAATTGACTTTAAGATAGCGGAATTTATAATAAGATAATTAGTGATGATTTAGAAAATGAGAAGGAATATTTAATACAATAGTGTTTAATAATTTATTTGTTTAAATGATTATAGTTTGGAATTTGAAAATATGAACAAATTGTTTTGGAAATAATGATAAATTTAGAATGTTGTAAATACTAAGTTTATTTTGATAAGTGAATAAATTTATTAATGAGGTTTAGAAATTAATTGGTAACGATTTGAATAAAATGATAAATTAAATAAATGAAATTATAGAAAATAGGTTTTTGTAAAACAAATGATGTTATAAACTATTAGAAAGTAGTTTATATAAAAGTAATTTGCTCGGATATAAATCTTTGTATGAAGTAACGGAAAGGAAGAAAAAAAAATTAAAAATGAAGCCCAATATGAGTTAACCCAATAATCCAAGTTCTCATCATATCCTGATATTCATTTCCAGAGCCTTTCTTCTCCTAAGCATTCTTCTTGGTTTATAAATACAACCTAAATGGTTATGTTAACTAACCTCAAGAAAACCAATATCATATAAAAACTCTAGAATCCTATTTGCAATTTAAATATAAATATATGCTAACAATCTCCGGTAAATCTCTAAAATGAAAATCCAAGCAAGAATGAGGAATTGATAGAAACTAAGTTACAGATTCTTTGTGTATGCAAATAGTGGCTCTTAAGCTTTGAAAAATAAAATCCTCTCAAACCGTGACGAACTAATCAATATCGTTTTCAGCGTTAACTTTAGAAAGTGATAGAGAATTTTTTAGGTGAATCTGGGTTTGTGCGATCATGGTCGGGGAAATGGGTTCCGACCTAGGGTTTGTAATTAGCAACGAGTTAAGCGATGGGAGGTTGAAGCGGCAGTGGCATTAGACTAGTGGTCGAGAGGAGCATCTCGGGAGCAAGTTTGAGGGAACAGTCATAATTGGAGTCGTGAATTTCTTCACCTATAGCCAAGATGTGGGGGTGATGCATTTTAATTTGTTGATTCGAGAATGATGGCAATGGCGCAGGAAAGTTCGGATGGTGAAAACTAAGATGTAGGTGAAGATGAGATGTGATTTCGCAGCTCCTAGCTCCATATCATTATATTTCTGTGCACGAAAATGGTGACTGTGTGTACATGTTGTGGGAAGCTGGATTGAGAAGAAGAAGAATGGGCAGCTTGTGTAGGGTAAGTGCGTCAATGGATCACATTTCTTTTGGCGTCTGTTTTTTATTTCGCATATTTATAAATTGGAATAGATCAAATTCGTGCTCAACAGCTTATAGAGCACTGATGTTATCTATTCATAACCGCCTATTAAATGCCTGCTGTTGGTATATGGCCATTATCAAATATATGTGATCAAATTCCACAAATAAACAATGGTTTCCATAGACTTCCTTTATCCAAAATAATAACATTATAATCACTTTAGTTCTAATAGATATTGGTCAAAAAGCAAGCATGGTAGAATGGTAGAGCATATGTGTTACACTTAAGAACGAAACCCAAGAGATGTTTTTAAGGATATATTGATCAAGCAGTTAAAGAAAAAGAGGCACTTAGTGACTTTGTACTGCACAAGTGGCTATATACCCTAGAAAACGATTCCATTTCACCTGATAACCCTCACCTGGAATGGCTTAGGTTTAAGTCTAGGAATTTGCATGAGGGTTGAATTATATTTTATTTTTGCTACGTTTCTGTATATGGCTTCGTTGAATTGATGTAGTTAATAAGAGAAGTTTATATTAGACCTTTGTTTGGTATCTTTTAATTGTCTTTGAGATATTCTTTTTTGTAACTGATTAGGCTTGCTCATATAAAATGGTATATGTGCTCCATGAAGTTTCCATACATGACCTTCCTTCGACATCCGTCACTCCTGAGTTGGATGAGATGGGCATGTCGGAATTTGGGGTCGAGGTGAAGGGTCCTTCTATCGGTATAGTGACAGAGATTAGTTACCTCCAAGCTGGGAATAAAACTTGGAAGGGAGTTAGAGCGTGTTCATAGGGAGCTTAAAGAAACCGAAAATGCCCTTACTCGTCGGTATGAGCAGAACATCAAGTTGCGTATTGGGCTTAGCACTACTAAATTGAAGTTAAGTGAGATGCATCAATTAATGAAAGATGGGGAGAATATTTTCAGGATTTTTTAGAAGGCGATTGAGCACCAAAATAAAACTATAGATGATATGTCTATGGAGATTTCTCGTTTAATCAGAGAGAAAGAGGCTATCGAAAGTGGCTTTGGCCCCCACCTTGATGTGGTTCCTGCTCTTCCTACGGGTTCTAGGTCTTCTCTGGTGACCAATCAGACAAGGGTTGTGGAGTTGAAGCGGCTTTCCCATTCGCGGACCGAAGGATGGAGAACTGATGCTTATACATTCTTTAGTGCTTTTTCATGACGTACCAATAAGACTAAGGCCGAACTAATCGATACTTTAAAGAAAACAAGGAAGGAGGCTGTATTAAGGATTCTCTATGTAAAGCGCAGGGTAGGATTGCTTCCTAGTCGAAGAGACTTAAGCAGGAGAAAGTTGAAAGTAAGAAGGGGCAGATTCTTCTGCAGCGCACGAGGGATGTTCTCGAATTTTTCTACCCTCTCTTGATTAGAACTTATATAATATTGTGGATTTTAAAGTAACCACAGAGGGGCCAACTGACCATTGGATTGGGTCTTCTTATTACCCTTGAAGAACTTTCTCTGTTATTTTTCCCCACCTTTAGCTTCCATATCTTAGGTGTTTCTAGGGTAGCATTGGTTAGAGAGTGGTTTTGCAACTTACATCATTTTTGAGGTTATATACATGTTATGTGAATTGTTATCCCTTTGCGAAGTTTGTAGATTTTTCTTGTACTTATCTCATTAGTTTATACTTTCCCTTGATTTCATTTCGTGTGGGTTCATTTGATTTTAAGCCCGCTTCTTAGAGTTTGGAAGTTGCTATTCTTACATAAAAGTTGGATTTTGAAAGTTTACTAAAGAATGCGAAAGAATATAAAAAGTCGTATATACAAACGAAATTAAAGCTTTGAAACATAAAGTCAAAGAGTTAGATGGCCAGATTGCAAGGCAAATTAGCTCAGAAGACACTCCTTCTACAACCTTGGCCGGTGATTCATCTTCTAGACTAGGTGTCGCCCCCTCCTCCCTTTGGAGTTGACCCGGATGAAGTTTGAAGTGGAAGAGTGACTTGAAAATTATTATGAAGCCAAGTTTAACAAGCTGGAGAATCATTATAAGAAAGAATTGGGTGTACCAAACACTCTTGTTTCGCCCTTCGTTTCTACTTCAGAAAAGCTTTCTGATCCCTTCTCTAGGAATACTGAGAAGATAAGGGGCATCTTTTAGGTGTGATTGAAAGCATTAGAGGGGCGGCTATGAGGCATGTGAATGCCCTTGAAAACAAGATTTCAACTTAGAATGTGAAGCTTGTCTGGACTCCATTACTGTTTCCTAAGATGGGATGGATAGGACTTCCTTGGTAGAGAAACTTCATGATGAAAAGGCAAAAGATGGTAGAAGCAGAAATCTGTAGGAGGTGAGAAATCGATGTTTTCGCATATTTTCTACCCATACTTGACCTTACTTTCTTATACAACCAAATGAATTATGAGTCTGATCTACAGGATTGCGGCAACCATTGGACTGGCACCAATTATGGCCAATGTGCAGTTTACTGCAGTACCATTCATGACCGTACTGCTCCCGTTCATTCATCAGTCACTATTACTGAATTGGACGATTGGCCTTCTATTCTCCCCTTGACGAACCATTCTTCTTTATGTTCAGAGTCACATCGTTGTAGATCATCCTACCGTAGAACGACGTATCTAACTCTTCTTCTGAACTTGAATCGGATTCTTAGCGTAGCTTTTCGTTTTGCTATGAACCGTAACTCTACGAATTTAGTATAATTTGTGTTGTGATTATTTTTATCCATTTTCTCTTGTGAAGCAAGCATAGGCATATTGAATTATACACAAAATATTTAGCTAGTAGAAATAGAACTAAGGTAACTTGAGTAAGTTTTAGTTTTTGATGTTTACCTATCGAGCTTTAATTTCTGGAACTATACCTGATTTGTGAGCTGCGGTACATTCTATGCATCATTTTTCCTTACCGTTTCTGACTTGATTTTCTTTGTGCAGTTCATGAATGCTAAATTGAGATTATAATATGCGTATTCTACCATATATGGGGCATAACTTGCCCCCCTTTTTCAAAGGTAGGTTCATGTTTGTGCGCTTGACATGGTCTGCCCTTTAGTTGAGGGAAGATGGATATTTGACTATGAATTCAGGTTATGTGTTTACAACCTTCACATGTACATGAATTTTTTTGTACTGGTTATGGCTGTCTAGTATCTGTACGTCCAGTGTGCTAAGTTAACAATATTAAAATATAGGGGTTTTTATACTGATTTAGGCCATCCATTATCCCTACGACCAGTTTGGCTGAGAAGCCAAGCTGCGTTATAAGCAGCTCCATTTTGATAACTGGTTCAGATAGTCTGATATCCCTACGTCCAGTTCGGCTGAGAAGCCGATCTGCATTGAGCAATGTTTTTGATGGTTGGTTCGGGCCGTCTAATATCCCTATGTCTAACGTGAGTTTTTAACTACGTCAAAACAATTAACACAGGGAAATTTTTATACTAGTCGGACCATCTAATATCTCTACATCCAGTTCACTATATTATTAATTTTTATAATAATTACAATGCTTGTTTAAATAAGTAGTGCAGATCGCTTAGGATAAGGTCTAAGATTTCCAATGTAGTATTGAATGCTTGGCTTTTGCAGTTGCGGTCGGTGCTTGGACTTTAGCTCCTACACCAGATTTTGAATCCATCATGCTTCCGATCTCGGCTATCTATTTGATATGAGTTCTCCCTTTGGTTAGGGAGGGAAGCATCAATAATCCTAGCGCTAACAGTTTGGTTCCAGTGGGGAGCGATCGCTATTCTTTCAAATTAGTGTGCATATCAATCACTTTAACTTGTTGCTTGGCTCATATAATGGTCATAATTAAAGGGCACTATAGTTGAATTTTCCGATTTCCGAGCAGAAGGTTCGATGTCCTTGTCAACATGACCGTAGTAGGGAATCTTTTCTTGGTTCTTTAGGAATAGTAATAGGGATTCTAAGATCCCACACTTAGGTTATATGCCATAATTGAAATCATTGTCCAAATCGAAAAATGCATGTGCGCTCTCGTCCACCTTGCAGTCATAAATAGATGAAAGAGGGTAATGGTCAACTGATAGTAGCCGTTCAACTTGATTCCATGCAGCACCAATTATTGAGTCTTTCTATCAAGTAGTTGGAGGATCGATGTTTGATGAGCGGGGGATTTGATTAGCGGGTCGGTTTCACCTTCTCGTTTTTGAGAGTTCCGTTATCACTTACTCGTCGCATAATCAATGCAACTGGTAATTGAAGGCAGTGAACCGTAGACGGTAAGGGATGATTTAGACTGTGTGCGATATGTTGGCCATCACCATTTTGGAGGAAGGGGATGGATGATTAGTAGGGGAGTGTCGGTAAACTCACCGAAAATGGGGGTTCAATGGATTAGCTGGAGATTAGAAAAGGGGACAAAGGTTCGGCCCTCCTTCTAGCACCAATAAATGTTTGTGAGATTTTTCATCCCACAACACCTCGATTGATTAAACTGGCAACTATAAAAGTTTATTTGAAAATTTGAATCGACAAACTTAACTTGTATTAAACTTGCCCTTGGGTAGTAATTATGTTGCTAGTTGCTTACATAACTGTGTAGTTGCACTCTAATTATTTGTTAGAATGTCAAAATGAATTCGTATATTTACAATGGATTATAATCCATAATAAACATAAGACATATAATGATGCATGAACGTAAAGAGAACATAAAACTTTTACGTGGTTCATTCTTTTCAATCCTACATCCATGAGTCAAATTCCTTTATATTTCCTCCGCTGATACAAGTGTTTTCTTCAAATATAAGAAGATACAATTTCTTTATTTTGAAAAAGAGGAAAAAGTAAAAGTCCTCCCAAACATTCTTGACCATCTATTATTTATCATATTGAGGGTGGATGCAGATTACCATCCCTCTTGCTTTGCCCTTATGTTTCCACCTCTAGATTATGCCACGTGTTCCTCATCCACATCGTTGGTTAAATGTGTCTAGATTGCTAATATTTCTTTTGGCGGGAAGCACTAATTTGGGCCGTTGTATTATAATCTTTGGCGGGAAGTTTGAATTGGAGGCTGGAACACCCATAATTAAAGCTGGAATTTTTGGAATTGGAGCGGGAGACCATAGTTGTTCACACCTTTCTGATCTGATGTGGTGAAGGGTTTTCATGTTGATTTCCATGGTTTCCCCGATATACTTGAAGTGAGGCTGGGCTGGTTGATGTGAGACATTTGTGTAATGCTGCGGTGTTTGCTTGATTCTTAGGTGCTACCAACCTGAGCTACTTGGGCTTTGAGGTTCGTGATCGGCTTAGCCTGGAAGTTAGTTTAGTAAACGTGTGAATATGATATGTACTAACTAAAATCTAAACTGACTATAATTTGAGTTGCTCTTGTTGCATGAGTTAGAGATAGGGGTGGTTTATTTCTTTGCTGTCTACATATAAATATGGATCTTTGTTGGAGCATTATTTGAGTGTTCCTATGTGCAGCCCCTTGGGATGCTTCTGACCTCGTGCGTTACTGCCTAAGTAGCCCTCGGTATGTGCAGTGCAGATCTGCTCCTAAAGATATTAACAAAGCGTAAGCTTTGGGAGTGTTTGACCGTGCAGTTCAACCACTCATCTATCGTGGAAAGCGACCGCAACATCTCATTGCATGTTTCCCCTGATTATGCCTCACGTCAACATCTTTATGTAACATTGGAACTAAAGGATGGGCACATATCTGATGCCTTTCCTTTCTGGCGCAGTATTGTATTTCACTATAGCTTCTTTGGTTACCACTTTCTTGCGCAGTAGAGATTGTACTTTCTTAGTTCTTTCTTTTTTATTTTGGTCTTTACTTCGTGAGGAGTTCTTCTAGACTTGTATATTTCTTAGCCCATTTCCAACATATCTTAGAAAATACGAGTGTAACAATCATATGTATATTTGTTAATTAACGGTTAAAGAGAATTCAGGGTATCATATTAGTAAGTTGTAAATAGTAAAATTAAAACTCAAACATGATTTAGTAATAAAATGCACTAATAATGATTTTATAGAATAATGAAACACTAATTACCATAATTTAGATTTTTTTTATAACATGAGCTAGCAAATCACATCCCTTTTTTGTGTTATGGTATTACTTAATATATTATGAATTATCTCTCATTTCCTTAATGTGGTACATGTTACAATTATATATGTAAATATTCAATTGTCTGGTAACTTGCAGTAATATCCACTCCAAACTACACCTATTTTACCAATATGATTTGCCCAAAATCACCATTTAACCTAAATTTTGTTAATAAATGGCAGTTATTCTTATTTTTTTATTTTAATTAAAAATAGCTTTTCCTACATGGAAAATTTTAAAAAATATATGAAAATACTAAATGAAAATATATAGCAGGTTTTAAACATAAAGCAAGAAATACATAGTATATTTACCAAATAATGAAAAACTAATATAAAATATACCTTTAGATTTGGAATTATGCAAATCATAATATTTTGAATAATATCCTTCTTTATACTTTTGATTTACATTAAAAGTTGGTATAAGTTGTTAAAAAGGAGAAAAATGGAGAACTCTGTGCAACATCTATGCAGCTATAGCCTATTATAGCATCTATGCAGCAGTTAATGCTCTATCATTGAAAAATGACACTAAAGGATTGGCTACTCACACATTGTTGTTCCAACCAAGGTTCTAAAGTCTGGCCGGCAAGCCGGAGTTCCGGTCATCTCGGCCCGGTTCCGGCATGGACCGGACCGGAACTTCGTCAGAAAGCCGTTTAAGGCTTCTTAACCCAAAAGAAAGAAAGAAAGAATCCATAGAAAAGAAAAGATAAATTTGTTATAGAAAATCACGTGAGTAAGATTTTAGATTTGCTCTATAAATCCATTATAATCCATACCAGATACATATGAAAATTTGCCTCATCGCTCTTCTTTTCTTTTGCTTCATCATCGTTTGGGTTTTCTTGTTCGAGCTTGGCAGCATCGGCCTCCCTTGCAGATCTCGAATCGACTTCGGCGGCTTCAAATCGATCTGCGTTCAGGGTTTTTTTCTTTCCTTTTTTGTCTTCGTCAATTGGCATCTGCGTTCAAAAATAATTAGGCAGCTGCTGGTGATGAAGAAGATACAGTGGAATAATGGGCTAGGCTGAAATAAATGGTTTATAAAATATGGAGTAAACTAGTTTAAAATAGAATGAATTACAGAGTAAGCCTTAAAAGTAGTACATGAATTATAGGAAATTACATAAACGAATTACTGCTTATGCCCCTACCATCATGCTTGTGCACGAACTACAAATGGCCAGTTTTCATTGAAACGCAGGACAAACTATATTACTTATTTGTAATTTAATAATTGGACAACTATGAATGGATGATCTATGATGCAAGTAAAATATTGTTCGGTTTGCATTGAAATGTATTAACGTTGAGTAACTAAATGTTAAATTGTTTTCTTTCGTTTAGGTGGTTGATTATGGCAAACCGTGATATCGTTTAGAATTATTGTACGGCGGTTATTGGTGAAAAAAGAAAAAAAATGTAACTATTGTCACAAAGTAATTTGTGGTGGCGGTATAACACCTATGAAAGAGCATTTAGCAGGACAAACATGCGGTTATTGGTGAAAGTTATTCGTTTTGTGGGATAAATCAACCATATGCTGTTGAACCATCAAGTAGCCAAGACGAACCATCGCCCTTTGATAATACGATGACGACATTTTTAAGTTCGGATCAGATGCAACAATATGCTTTTCAGCATATTATAATCCGACACAAGATGAAGATAGCGATTGACAAAATTTATCAGATGCTTAGAGAAATAGTTTTTGATATTAAATTTTATGTTGTATATTTTTTATCTTCTATATAACTTGAATAATTAAACCTAATTGACTATTGGTATTGCATATTTGTTTGGTATTTATAAAAAAAATACCGGAATTTACAAACCGGAATTAAAACGAAATTTTTGGGAATTCCGGAACGAGACCGAAAATTTAAATTTTTCTATTGACCGGAACGGAAACGAAAAACGTGACTTCAAATATTGGTTCCAACATCGAATATTGTTGATTCAAGTGGCCCTAAGGTTTCAGAGAAGTTGTTTAGAATTTATCAATCGTTCTTTTTTCATGCCTTTTATATACCTATATATAAACATGTTATAATCTACTAACTAATGATTACAGATACATTTTTTCTGTATCACGCGAAATGATAAATCAAGCTTTGAAGGATTTAGCAAAAAATCAATGATAAGGAGTTAAGTATAAGTTCATTCGTACATTTACTTAAAATAAGTTGATGTTATTATTTTTCAATATATTATTTGGTGTTTGAAGGTTTTAAGCACTTGATCCAAATGGAAATCGTCCTGTGTACAAATCTAAAGTATAATGTTTGTTACATTAAATAAGAGAGAAAAAGGATAAACAACAAAATCATTAAAAAAACATAAAAACGTAAGGGCCGGCTGGATGAAATATGATTTTGATACTCCCATGCATAAAAACATATAAATAAATTAATATTATTTAAGTGATATTTTCTAACTTCTTTGCTAATTTATTGCAACTTTGCCATGTAATTTGTCCAGATCCACATAATTAATGAATGGAAATAAAAGAAAGGAAATTATTTTTAAAGATTGGACCCAAAAACATAATACAACATCAAGACCCAAGTCACTTGGTTTCTTACCATTAGATTAATACATATTAACTAAAATTACTTGAATGTTGCTCCTAGTTACTGAGCTTGGATGGTACTAAAAACAAAATGTCATAATGATATCAACTAATACATTTTTCAAACATTGATTAAGATGAAAACCAAAGGAAAAACTTATACTTAGGCATGTTTATGATTAGGGTTGAAAGCCCGATTAAAGAACAATATAGACAATATCAATTGAAGAAACTATGCAATAATTTCATATAGTAACATAAACCGACCGTACCTTCCAAATCAAATATTTACATAAATCCGTCAAATTAACATGAAGCAATACTTAGCAAATTAAATGAAAACCCAAAACATTAATGTTCAGCAAGAGAAGAAAATTAAAATTAAAAGAATAATCGAAACATTAATGTCTAACAAGAGAAGAAAAATAAAAAAAATCGATAATTATTTGATCTGAAAGTGCTAAATCAACTCAGACATCAAAATCCATAATTGCGTGATTTGAAATGGGGAAACCTTAATTAAGATGTTTCTTGCTTTGATTCCTTTAAATTGTCGTGATCTGGTTACTCACTTCTTCATGTTGCTTCTCAAATTCTTCTCTATTTTCATGTCAAAACAGAAGACCTAATTTAAGGTTTCATAATATTTTGTGGATGGGAGACAGTAATTGGAGAATAAGGCGGCGGAAAAGGGTGACTGGGGTAATCGCAGAGTTAATTTAGGATTAAACGTTTTAACGGAGGCATTAACAGAGTTAGTATATATTTCCTTCTATGTATAGGTGGACTAATTATGACCATTCGATTTCTTTTTTTTAAGTTAATCTCAGCTGTTGTTTGTCTTCTTCATCACCTCAAAGCAATTTTATTATCTAGATATATCCATTCTGATATTTAACAAATTTTAATAATACACACACACATATATAAATTAATGGAAAAATAATTATCAAATATATATATAAATATAAATTTTTTGTATATATTTATTTGTTTTATAAATAAAATTATGGCCGAAAATGTATATAGGTGAACATGTGATATTACAGGAACATATTTTTGTATGTACGTATGTATATGTATATCAATAGAAAAACTAATATAGAAGAGATACCATTCACCGTCGATGTCTTGTCGAGAACCTAATATGTTGTTTGTTGAAGATTTTCTCTTGGAGCTTCACAGTCTCTACTTTGACTTCAGTTTGCAATGCGGAAAGCAAGGCATCAGTAATGATAGAAATGGACGCTAGAAAGTTTAGAAAAGTGTATCGGAAAAGGTGTGGAGGCTGGACTGTTTATAGCCAGAGATATGTGCATTTTCCTCTTTTCTTGTAGACCTAGAAGACTTTTCCTAATCCCTCATTTGAATTATTGTGTTCGGCCTTATACTTGACCAACTTTGGCCAACAAGCCCATGACTCTAATTTGAGTAGGTTAATTAATTATTTAATTCAAGCCCCTTATTCAACAAACCCAATATACTACTTTACATCATTCTGGTCGATTTTAAACTTTGAACAAATAATCAGAATTTCCATAAAATACTTATGCAACATATTCATTAATTTATTATTAATTATAGTGTTTATAATTTAATTTTACCTTGAATCGAACTTAGAAACAATTAACAATGCGGTGGTATTAACTCTCTAGCGTGAACTTGGTCATCAGTCAATATTCAAAAAATTTAAATACTGAAGCCTCTTTGGACTTTTCTAAAGCATAGTATTAGGCCAAGTTTAATACTTATAGACTACTTAGATGAAACCCATTTCGATCTAAAATAAGCTCACTTAGTAATAATATTTTGTACACATATTCTTTTCACTATCACTAACCAGATATCTTGAGTTTAATCTATAGTTAAAAACTCTATTGATATCCATATTTAATTATGTATGTCACTTTAAAGTCTTTGGTTCAATCATATGACATTTATCGATTAACTGATTTATTCAGGCTAGAGATTTTGACTTTAAGTTGACTTATCAATTATGGTAATACCGACCTTCTATAACAAAGGAGAGAATCCTCTGTTGGGCAGTATCTTGTTTCAAGTAGTTCAACCTATACCCAATTATGGTTGTACCAAGGTCGTCATGCCAAGTATTTAACGTAACCAAAGTATATCCTAGCTAATTAAGGTTGATAGTACCCTCGAGTCAGAAGACTACTTGTATGTCGTTACCATGCGATCTTTTATTTTGACTTAGTTATATTAACATATAGAAAACTCCCATCGAATCATTTTGTGATTGTTACAAACAACCACATATATGAAATCCCTTTGCGCCCTCAACGATCATGAGTAAATCACCGTCTATTATATAGAGAGCGTTACGTACACTAATCCTAATATATGTATCGATATTCTTTTCTTCATACATTTTGACTAAGAACATTTAAGAAGTTAGTGTTTCGTTTATCTCCATTCCACACTCATGGTTACAAACACATTCATAACTGCAATCGATAAAACATCACCCTCAAGGATTTTCTACTCATATAGTTTAAAGGTAATTAATTCGTTATCTATATTACAATATAGCAACACATAGTAGAAACAAAACTGAAAGAATACTTTATTTCAAACAAGATTATTTATAGAGTTAAGTTTACATAATAAATTACATAATTGCCCTTGAGACATACCTTAACTCTACCACATACTATAAACAAAGCAAAGACATGTTGTAGAAAATCTCGATACAAATGCAATGATGTAAACTGTATCATGATTGAACCTCATATGCAAAAATATGAATTTTATAAAAGTATTAATTATATTAAATAAATAAAATTAATTAATTTATAGTCAACGTTCTTCCCTATTTTAAACTATCTCGCCCACACCCACTCCTGCCTCCATTTTACCATTGTTGCCTCTGCTATGGACCATCAGAGTGCCTCCAACCATCGCCAGTTGCTTTCCTTTCATGAGGCAACTCCATGGTGGTACCACCATAACCTCCGTCCCCTTGAAAAATGTGTATCAGACCTCGCCCAGGTCACGACCCATCAATGATGAATGCACCAACCCCGAACCCCATGCACGCATGAGCCATCTCAAGGCAAACCCATTTTCGCCCTTGCCATCACTTACTCCGATCCTTAGCATTATCGTAACCCATCAATGTTGGTCGATCAAAAACTAACACCCATACCTTTTTATTTCTATAGCAAAGTTTTCTTTTTGTTTATTACTTATAAAGGATTATTTAAAACTTATTATTTTATTATCTAATTTATTTAAATAATTTGATTTGCATTTTATGCTCAAAGGACTTATTGGAGCATCATATTGCGAAAAGTTTTTGTTAGCACATTTCGTCTCATTTTCTCTCCACGATGGTATATAATATGACACCATTAAAAGTAGATCTCCAGGATGTTATTTTCATATGTATCAAGACCGTACCGACCATCGGATCATCCGATTCTAGAAATTCATTGACTGCGCGGCTCGTAATGAATTCCTCATCCTAGAAATATTAACCGCTTATCGAGATTCTATAGAGTTCAATTTTGTACGTATATCTAGGAAATATATACAAATACAATAAATTCAAGAAAATTCAAACCCATCGATGCTTATATTCAACACACCTTCGAAAGGCATTTAGAACTTGATGATAGTGGTCTCGAGTCTTAATTTGTTCACCTCCAGGAGTTGGCTTTTTGGTCATCGATTGGAAATCAAATATCCCAAGTTTAAACTAATTATTTAAATACCTATGCACTAAAAATACATCAGTTTAAATATGAATTTTGGACCTATTGTACATGATGGTCTTGATTGTTGTGTGCCTTTCTTCTCTATTCATTATTGTGAAATCCTCAATGAATCGAATCATAAATGAAACAAAACCCCTATAACACCCTGATTTCTACACCATCAATTAAAGAAATGTAAAGTAAAATAAAATTGTTTAGCTTGATTTTTGATAATTATTTTTTGAAAATAAATTCTTATTTATTTGAAGTTTGTTTAATAAAAGATTTCGTTTAAATAAATTGAAATAAATTAATAATTTTTTTGAATGATTTATTAAAATTGAATAAAATATTTTAAATTCAATATAAAATATTTTGAAGTGTAAGTAATTTTTTATTATGATTGAAATAGTTGGAAAATAGATTTATTTTTTAATAATACAATGAATGGTCGAATTGGGTAATTATCGAAATATAGTTTTAGAATGAATTGTAAATCAACTCAACTAGATTGAAATATATTTATAAAAAAATTTCAAGGATTAAATTTCAAACTGAAGTGTGAACGAAATTAATTAAAACTTTGAAATTAAAATTAAAGATGCAGAACAAAATTATTTAGCCCAAGCCCATTTTTAATAACTCCTTTCCCATTTTCCCTAGAAATCTCTCATTCCTACTCCATATGAAATCCCGAACCCCAATTCCTTTTGGGTGTGCACTAATATCTAACTTAAACACACGCGTCATCTTAAAAAAAAAGAATCGCTTGCGACCTGGCATAGGTAGCATTGCAAAGGGGAAAGAGGCAGTCGATGGCAACGCGATTGGAGATAGTGGAAGTTGCGACCGTTACGTTAAGGTGGCGGCTCAGACTGAGGTGTTCAATGGCGTGTGCGACGGCGATGTTGATTATTTGGAGCAAGTTTTCTAGCATTAATGGAGGGTGTTGATCCAAAAGGTATGGTTGGTAAAGAAGAGGAGTCAGATGGAGCTGCTGCTGACGACCATTATCGACCATGAATTTTGGTGCTGGCAGATGATGGCACACTCATAATTCTATGCCGAGCTGATGATATCAATTTTAGTATCATTTAGTTGTTGTTCTGCTAGCTCGAGCATCGTTCTATGAGTACTTCTCACTCACAACTATATTTAATTCCATTCGCATTTTACATATATATTATTATTATTATTCCAATTATTTATGGAATTGTTTGATTGAATTGGCTGTTGTGCTATTGGATTGTTTGTTGGATGTCCGAAATGCAAAGGAAATGATGTCTGTTTGCATTTTAATGTTCGAAATTTATTTATATTGTGTTTATTGTGTGTCGATGGTTGAAATTCTATAGAATTTGACCCGACGATACGATAAAAATTTATATTGATGAATTATTGATGATTTTGGAGAATTTTGTTTCATAATTAATATTTTTGGACGTTCGATTGATTTTTTGGTTTTGTAATGTTTTTGAAAACTTCGATAAATTATATATGGTATTTTAAAATTAATTTGAAGTATATTTACAAATAACTAAAAGTGATTGTGAAGTAAAATGAGTGGTTGGAAATTGTTTTAGAAATAAAGTTATTTTAAAATGGAAATAGAGATTTTCTAAAGTAATTAAGTATATGGAATTAGTTTATTTTATGATCTGGTATAATTTAATGGTTTTAATAATATTTCGAATAGGAATTTATTTTGTAAAGTGTTTGTTTAATAAATAGGATTTAAGAGATATTTTCAAAAAGGGATTTCTGAGGATATGAACCTATTTTGAAGATAAATGAATTTTGAAATATTGTTGAATGGTTTTAAGAGTATTATAGTATAAATTACTTTTTGTATATATATTTTGGTGATTCAAAATTGATTTGTTGATAATATGAGAAATTTAGTATGATATTGAAAGTTTTTAATTATTACTTATGGATTGAAATGAAAAGAACTATTCTAGAGATTTATAAATTACTTTAAAGTATATTTAGTATAGAAAATTATGAAATAGTTTCTATAATTATTTTTGATGTGTAAGGTGATTTTGAAAGTTTTGGAAAAAATATATATAAGGATTCAGAAATTAAATTTA
The DNA here is from genome assembly GCA_030737815.1 of Allium fistulosum. Lineage (NCBI taxonomy): Eukaryota > Viridiplantae > Streptophyta > Magnoliopsida > Asparagales > Amaryllidaceae > Allium > Allium fistulosum. Next base: position 782,260,069 of record CM060908.1, read on the forward strand.
GTAATTGAATCTTGTATTAGGATTAAATAAACAAAGTGAATTTATTATTTGATATATATATATAATTGGTATCTATTTCTAAGTATTTAAATTTGTTATAAATGTTTCATTATTAAATATTGAATTATTGGTTGTTATTTTTATTTATTTGATTAATTTATTCTATTATATTATACTTGTTCGGTTTCTCTTCTCTTTTATATTGAATTGGATTATATGAGTGATTTACCGTTGATGTTGAGTTGTTTAGTGATTTGGTATGATACGGTGATGACATCCTTCTGTTTGATTTTGTGTTATTTATTCTGTGTAGCGAGGAATCTGAATAAATGGAGTTATAATACCATATGGTATGAAACTTACGGTAATATTTCTTTGATTATTCTTTGGATTCATTATATAGAATATTGAAGGAGCGATTGTGATGTGTGAGCACTGAATAATGGACTAGTAACACATGGTGGTATGGGTCACCACAATTTGTTCAGTTATTCTATGCTCGTGGCTGACACTCATACGGGGGTATGTTGGGTGACTTGCTACGGTGAGCATATGTGGAGGCTAGACATAGCCTTAGATTATACACACACACACGCTATGTGTCTGTCTACCTTTTTCCAGCTCCCTTTATGTTTTGAGAGCGAACTAGATTGGCCAGTATCCACTTTAGCGGCCTGATCATGGGGTTGCGCCCCAGATCCACGACACCGTTGTTGTTTATGGTATTCGATGCCCATCATGAAATTAGTAGTTGGTTGTCCCTTGTATTGCATAGGCCAGTAATTAGTTACCATTAAAGCGCATATCGGTAGTCGTGTTCGAATAGGCTATGCGTTGTCAAGCCTATGGTAGATCATTGTCATGATACCGAGATGGGAGAGGTAATGGTAAACGATGACTGTAGAAGTCATGTCATATGGACCACATATGGCTCCTAGAACAAGCAAATGTATTGTCGGTCTCCCATTTGGTTCCAGTGTATGTGTATGTATGTGTGTGGTAGGTAGACATATACTATGTTTAGATATGATTATACACACGACAGTGTCCAGAGTATGGTCATATCCTTCTCAAGTAGACGGCCTACTCTTTTTAGGCAGACTACCTACTTATTATTGATTGTTCTTGAATATTATTATGAGCTGGCTCAAATCTTTCTTATTGATTTTGGTGATTGATGATGATATTTTATAATGTAAGATTGAGAGATTTATTTAGACATTGCTTCATCCTTGCCTAACTTTACTTGAGCATATCTTCTTATTGACTATTTCTGGATTTTGATGATGATTTCTGGATATGGACGATTCACCCATTTGGTGTTGTTTATGATTTTTGATTTGATGAAATTTTATATGGGTTATGGCATTTATACTGGGTTTTGTGGTGTTCTACTTATAAGATACTTGGATTATTTGAGAAAACATTATTATTATATTTGTACCTAATAAATATAGAGTTCCATAAGGTTATTGATGTTGGATTTAGATATAGCCTGAATCGTCTATTATTTATATAATACTCAGGTCAGTCTGAGACATTTCAGGTACAGGGACGATGCGACCAACTTGTTTACTGAGTTTAGTGGAGGCTAGCTATACTGTTTAGATGCAGGATATTATATATATGATGTATTCCATGTATGTATATTCCCGTGTTGTATTTTGGAACAGGCATTGTATCTTATATTATATATATTATCGCTACGAGTGACTCTATGAACTCATATATTTATTTCATATTGCATATTGTTCTATCCTGGACGAACGCATGTTTATTACTTTATGCCGATACTGTATACGTATAGGTGAGCTATTTATTCGATGTTTAAATACGTACCAGTGTAAGCCTAAGGAAATAATAACGTATGTACCACATATTGCCTTATTCTTTATACTATCCGACAGCATCACTATGTAGTACTCTTGGATAGTCTGGGTATAGAGGTGGGGGTGTTACAAAATTGGTACCATAGCAGATTCAGAATAACACATTATATATTTGAGACATGAGTCAAGACCTTAGAGAGAGGTAGAGTCCCTATCCCCTTCGGGTGTGTTGGGTAGCTATCCTATATTATAAGGATAGTAGGAGTGTACGATGATTACTAGGGTAATCATCTGGAGATGTATTTGTAATTTTTTCTATTGTATATATTATTTATCCTAATCACTTCTATGTATTTATCTCCGTGTGAAATTTAAGCTATTGTTGAGGTAGCAAAATAAAGAGTTGTTAGCCAGATAGTAGTGTCGGCGTTGGTGTTGTTGAATAAACCTCTGCGTGGCTTTGAATAGAGTGAAGTGATCCAGTAGTGACCAGAGTTGCGCAGCGGAAATCGATAAATAGTTTTCCACTGAAGGCGTTTGTTTGCTTGTTTGATATGTGTGTATTATTGTACTGATACTTGTTTGATTTTATGGATTATGTATGACGATTTTTATTATTGTTGATGATTGATGAATTGGATGTATATAAGGATTTTGAAAATAAATATCTTTATTCAAACAAGAAAATGATTTGGTAAAAATATGAATTTGATTTTATAAGTTATTGAAAATTATTTTAGTAGTTTATTTGGTGTTAATTTGTCTATCGAATACTTTAAGAATTCTGGTCGATGCGGGACATTACGTGTTCGATAGGGATTCCTAAACACTTAAACAAAGAAAATTTGACATGATATTTTGGAATGATATAAGAAATTGTTTACTCGGAATTATATACTGTTTGTTGAATAATATATTATTTGGAGAATGAAAACATTATTTTTCTAGATTTGAATATATTTTGAACAACGTATGCAGCCACTGGATAGTGTGAAGTTGAGGTCATTGGCGAGATAGTGTTGATATATTATCCTAGGTAGCCAATACTGCAGCCAATTGGTGAGATGGATCACTAAAATTTGTGGCACGACAATGTTGTCTATTTTAATACAAAATTGATTTATGGATTTTTGTATATAAATATAAATATTTGTTTAAGTCTGAATTAAGAGATTTTATAAATGTTATAAATAATATTTTATGAAGTAACCAACTTTTTGAAAATTTTATTTTGTGCGATGTTGGACATTTTGACAAGGAAGATAATAAAGTAGTTTGAAATATATATATATATATATATATATATATATTGACATTTGAATTTTAAATGAAGTGCGAATTGTTTAAGATAATAATGCAAACAATGTTGATAATTTGGAAATTTTTGTTTGTCATTTCTATTTAGTATGAAATATGTTGATTAATTTTATTCTATTTCTTTTATATGGTTTTGATACTGACTTGCAGTTTTCGTTAGTAAATTTTTGATTTTTCTAGGTTTAATGTATCTAGAAGTTGCAGTTGCTTTAAGACTGCTAACTAATTATTTTGTCGATTTTTATATTTTAGATTATTTACTATAATTACCAATTGGGTATTTTAATTGTGATTATTAATCTTTAAGATGTAAGATTGTGTATTTTGTCGATTGGGACATCGGAAGCATTTTTTGGTATTAAATATGGAAATATTTTGTTTTTGGTATTACATTGACTAAATTAAGAACCAGGTTAATTATCCAACACTCTTCGTATAAAGGAGTCTTCGCTGAATTTTTTTGAAATATTCGACACATAGAAAATTTTCATAACAATATATTGTATGCGAAAATAAGAAGTCGTTAATTGAACCTATTTGAAATAGAAACATATGAGAAAAATTTTTGGATTGTGAGAGCCACATAGAGGAGTTGTATGAGTTTGGTTTGGTGGAAATTCATAGAATATGATGAAAGTCAGGGTATGAGTTGTATATGATGTTTCCTCTATAAGAAATTGCGAGAACGTGATTTTGTAAGGGGAAAGTTTGTAACAACCCCAATTTCTACGCCGTAAATTAAATAAATGTATATTAAAATAAAATTGTTTAACTTGATTTTTTTATATTTATTATTTTAAAAATAAATTCATATTTATTTGAAGTGTTTTTTTATAAAAGTTTTCATTTTAATAAATTGAAATAAATTAATAAATTCTTTTCGAATAATTTATTGAAATTGAATAAAAATTTTTAAATTCAACATAAAATATTTTGAAGTGTAAGTAATTTTCTATATATGATCGAAATAGTTGGAAAATAGATTTATTTTGTAACAATACAATAAATGGTTAAATAGAAATAAACAAGTATTGAAATGAACGAATTGGGTAATTATCACAATATAATTTGTATAATGAATTGTAAATCAACTCAACTTGATTGAAATATATTTATAAACAAATGTCAAGGATTAAATTTCAAATTGAAGTGTGAATGAAATTAATTAAAACTTGGTAAATTAAAATTAAAGTCCCAAAACAACATTATTTAGCGCAAGCCCATTTTTAATAACTCTTTTCCCCTTTTCTCTAGAAATCTCTCATCCCTACTCCATACGAAAACCCAAACCCCAATTCCTTCTAGGTGTGCCCTAATCTCTAACTTAAATGCATGCATCATAAAAGAAGAAGAAGAAGAATCCCTCGTCACCTGGCATAGATGGTGTCGCAAGGGGGAAAGAGGCAATCGATGGCGTCGCGATTATAGATAGTCAAATTTGCGACCGCGACATTGAGGAGGCGGCTCTGACCGGGGTGTTCGATGGCGTGTGCAATGGCAATGCTGATTTTTAGGAGCATGTTTTCTGGCATTAATGGAGGGCATTGATATAGGAGGTGTGGTTGGTGATGAAGAGGAATTGGGTGGAGCTGCTGCTGACGGCCGTTGTCGACCGCGAATAGTGGTGCTGGCAGATGGTGGCACATGCATAATTCTCCGTCGAGCTGATAATATCGGTGTTAGCGTCGTTTAGTTGTTGTTTTCGTAGCTCGAGCATCGTTCTATGGGTACTTCTCACTCACAATTATATTTAGTTCCATTTGCATTTTACATATACACTAATATTATTTCAATTATTTATGAAATTGCTTGGTCGAATTGATTGTTGTGATATTGGATTATTTGTTGTAATGTTAAATATGAATTTAGATTTGATGGTAGATTTGTGTATTTGTTGGATGTTTAAAATGCAAAGGAAATTCTATCCGTTTGCATTTTAATGTTTGAAATTTATTTATATTATGTGTCAATGGCCGAAATTCGATGAAATTCAACTCGACCACATGATAAAAATTTATATTGATGAATTATTGATGATTTTGGAGAATTTTGTTTCATAATTAATATTTTTGGACGTTCGATTGATTTTATGGTTTTATAATATTTTTGAAAGCTTCAATAAATTATTTTTAGTTGTTTAAAATTAATTTGAAGTATATTAATAAAATAAATAAAAGTTTGGAAATTGTTTTAGAAATAAAGTTACTTTAAAAATGGAAACTGAGATTTTCTAGAGTAATTAAGTATATGTAATTAGTTTATTTTATGAACTGGTATAATTTAATGGTTTTAATAATATTTCAAATAGGAATTTGTTTTGTAAAGTGTTTGTTTAATAAATAGGATTTATGAGATATTTTCGAAAAGGTATTATTGAGGATATGAACCTATTTTGAAGATAAATGAATTTTAAAATGTTATTAAATGGTTTCAAGGAGTACTATAGTATAAATTCCTTTTTGTATATATATTTTGATGATTCGAAATTTATTTGTTGATAATATGAGAATTTTTGTATGACAGTGAAAGTTTTGAATTATAACTTATGGATTGAAATGAAAAGAACTATTTTGGAGATTTATAAATTAGTTTAAAGTATATTTAGTATAGAAAATTATCAAATAGTTTCTATAGTTATTTTGATGTGTAAAGTGATTTTGGAAGTGTTATATATATATATATGGATTCGGAAATGAAATTTAGGAATTGAATCTTATACTGGGATTAAATGAACAAAGTGAATTTACTTAATATATATATATATATTTAGTATCTATTCCTAAGTATTTATTTTTATTATAAATGATTCATTATTAAATATTGAGTTGTTGGTTGTTATGTTTATTTATTTGATTAATTTATTTTATTGTATTATACTTGTCTGGTTTCTCTTCTCTTTTATATTGAATTGGATTATATGAATGATTCACCGTTGATGTTGAGTTGTTTAGTGTTTTGGTATGATACAGTGATGACATCATTATGTTTGATTTTGTAATATTTTATTCTGCGTAGCAAGGAACCTAAATAAACGGAGTTATAATACCATATAGTATGAGAATTTCGGTAATATTTTTCCATTTATTTTTTGAACGTTATATAGAATATAGAAGGAGTGAGTGTGATGTGTGAGCAATGAATAAATGGACTAGTAACATGTGGTGGTATGGGACACCGTTGTGTTATTTATTCAGTTATTCTTTACTTGTGGTTAACACTCATACATGGGTATGTTGGTGACTAGCTATGGTGAGCATATGTGGAGGCTAGACGTAGCCTTAGATTATATATACTATGTGTCTGTTTACCATTTCCCAGCTCCCTTTATGTTTTAGGAGTGAATAAGATTGGTTAGTATCCACCTTGGCGGTTTAATCGTTGTGCATTACTAGATTGGTAGTTGGTTTCCCCTTGTGCCGCATAGGCCAGCAGTCAGTTACCATAAGGGCACATGTAGGTAGTCGTGGCTGAAGAGGCTATGCATTGTCGATCCTATGGTGGATCATTCTCATGATACCGAGAAGGGAGAGGTAATGGTAATCGACATAAGGGCACATGTTGTTTTAGTCTCCCATCTGGTTCCGGTGTATGTGTATGTTTGTGGGTGGTAGATAGACATATGGAGGCTATATTTATGACAATTTATTGCTTGATGCCCAAGTCACTGTTTCTACGGTAACTAAAAATATGATTGTTCTAATTAGAAAGAGAGAAGTCTTTATTTGATTATAATCTACATATCCATATATGCAATATTATAATATTTATTTCCACTTTAACATTAGATTTTGTGTTATATAAATTTAACACTCTACCTTGATGCAAAATCACACGTTTAACATATACATGATCTTAACCTTCAACCAAATCACGTATACAAAGTGAACATAAGAAAGTTACCAAATCAAAATATAACAAACAATCCTATCATATTCAAATCAATCGCAGCTCATTTTTCTTAGTCACACCAAATCATTAAAAGTTACCACTGTGTACAAGTGATGCATCTTCCATCATGAGATACACCACACCACTCAACTTAAAAGCATTTGTAATACTGAAAAGACGTCCATACATTCTTTGTGGATTTTCCAACTCGAAACATGTCTACCACTTGATCTGAGCATCCCACACGATCACTGTTGATACTATGAGCATCATTAATATGAAGACCCTATCGAAAATATGATTATCGACGTGATCATCACAAATTGTTCACACACTAAACTCATCACCTAACTATGGACTAGGATCTCCAACCATCACTTGCTTCCTATTGTCGACTACACGAACAACTAATTTACAAAGCTTTCCGTCATTTAATGCACCTCTAATCACAAAACGACCATCCTTCACCACACTCAAAACTCCACCTTGAATCTCATAAGTGCAACCATGACTATCCAACTAATAAGAGTAATAAGATTATGCAAACTCATCAGTATATATCTTACATCAGAGACCTCTCCAACCATACTATTATGCATACACAATCATATAGATTTAATATTACAAAATGATAGCTCTACTCTATTGGCGTTCCTAATCATGTCGACGGTCTTCTCATAAGAACAAAGATAGCTCACATCACTACATATGTGAAACATAACACCTAAATCCATTTTCCAAGGCTTAACACTAGTAATGAGGACATCACAAGAAGTATCGCCGTCGCTACATTCAACCATATTGACCCATATATCACTATTATTTAATCTCTCTTAGAATCGTCACACTTATTGCACATACGACCTTTCTTATGATTGTGACAACCTACACCCTATTGGGTCTGAACTTTCACTAAATCGAAAACCCAACTCCACCAAAGTACGGATCGTTGGTTTGGTATCCTGCAAATAATCAAATAAATGCATATCAGAGTGCTATCGATATAACTCACAATGTAATAGTAAAGTATAATAGAATAGATAGTTACTGACCAAGGTTAACACTTGTAATGTCTAGTGTCCTTGTTAATGCCGAGCATGCTTTAAGAAACCTGTCCTTTAACCATTCCCGGCTAGAACCAATACCCGTCTCTCTAAAGCTATCGTGTGGGTTGTAATGAGGAGGGGGTCAGAACAACGTTCTGGTGACTGGTGAATTATACATTTTGTACATAACACTAGTTTATGTCGATTGCTTTCCATTACATGTTATGTCCGTTATTATTTTACTTAGTCATTTTAACTCCACGTACACGTACGATACGCTCCATTTGCCCGAAGTAGACTATAGCTACTTATGTATATATATAAATATATAAGTACCACAGTTTCCCTTTGGTTCAAGATATTGTCCCCGCTCGTATCTATAATTTTGCACCACCAGGCATCATCATCAATGTTTAGGCCAAATTTCCCACGTACAAAGTAGAACCTCCCATTAGTGCTTAATAACGGCGTCACAAAAGTTTATCCTCATTCTATCTCGCCTTGGGAATTTACTAATTTGTCTGCATCTTGTGGACTCATCTTCGCAGACTACACCATTCCTTTTTGAAAAAACTCTTCTATGGGTTAACTAGCCCTGCTTTGACAAACAGACTAGCAAACAACTGTGGTCGTGCATTACCTAACATGGCATACCCTAGTAGAAGGTGTAGCCCATTAGGTGTAACCCTATTTTTTTCATTTTGACCACTTTAGACCGATGATGCACTCAACCTATATAGCTCCTACTTCGGATTTGGTGCCACATCTGCTGACATAGCATCGATCTGCTCACCTTCCTGTTTAGATTGCCTAACCAATCAAGGAAATGCCTCATTTCCTATTTGTGAAGTAGAGTATTTTTTTTATATACACAAGCGTACACCCTCCACGGGTCCAACGATTGGATATGCCTCACATCAGCATAATGTATACACAATTGCTGGTAGCCCCTTATGTTGGGTGTACTTCTATTGTGTAACACTACTAATCTCACATTCCAATCCATTTTAATGACTATGTCATTCTTATTTACTAAGTTATTTACATATATATATATATATATATATCATATTCGTTATAACATATATTTGAATATACATTCATTTAATTATTACTTTTCTTTACTTTCAATCATTATTGTTCAATAAACCTTACATAACTTACTTTTGTTTCATTCTTTTCATTTACTATCATTTGTTATCCACTTCTAATTTATTGACTTAAGTGTCATTTATTATTTCCCTTTCGTTTAACATAATAAAATCTTTTAATTTCTTTTTAACTAATATCTCCCTTTAATTTCCTATTTAGACTTATTACTTCCCAATTCGTTGAATTGTATCTTTTTTATATACCATTTGTTTTCTACACCATCTTAAATCACATACTTTAGATTTTCCATTTAAATTATTGTTATTATTCCTACTTACATTTCTTTAGCTATACTTAAGGATATTTATACCTTAATATATTGGAATTACTTCTTTCCGGAAAGGAAATTGTTAACACTGTAATTCTCTATAAATTACTTAAAAAATGACTTACGTTATGTCTGAAATAACAAGGAATTAGCTTTTATTTTTCTATTATAATAGATAGTACAAAAGATGGTAATTCTTTTATTTCGTACATTTGTTCCTTTTTATTTACATTCCTTATTATTTCAACCAATATATTTTTGTTTGTATTTTTAGACAATTTATAGAAATTCCCATTGTTACACAATTCATTCTAATGTATTAAAATATTGTCTAATCCCAATTTATAATCAATTATAATTTATGTTCAAAAATCTTTGTAAACTAACCAAATCTGGAATCGCAATATGATTTCATCAAAAGTTCTTTACAAATCTAGGGACTATTTATACCCCTAATTCCAAATCCAAACGTATATAATATTTTTCAAGTTTAGGGTTTTCCATAACTTATAGACATATTTTCCATAATCATTAAACGTATGCAATTAGATATCACACTCATGATTCATATCAATTCCTTACATGTAAAATTAAATATCCAAATTGTGATTTATATCTAGGCATAAATCAAATAGATTACAACGATACAAATCCAATATTATTAAAAAATATGTAATTTCACACCTGCCTTGCTTTAGCTTCCAACCATCCAAATCTAGGTACATTCCCTTTTTATTTGACTTTCTTTTACTTTAAATCCAAAATCAAAAAAAGGGTATATACCTATTATAATTATAGATCTAGAGAAAGGATTGAATTAAATTTAGATTTGAGTTTATTCATAATTTACCTTTATTTCTATGTTCTGAATCGATCATATTCTTCACTTCTCTTATTCTCCGTCTTTCTCTACTTATATATATATATAATAGTTTTACTACTTTCAAAATTTGGAGGAGAAGAGAAAATGGTAGAGTTTCAGTACGCAATAAGTTTTCTAAATAAATTAGGGTTAGGTTAGCTATTGATTTATAGGGGTTAAGGATTAATTTGGAGCGTTAGATTTAGCCTAGGGAATCATGAGACCCATCTTGGACGCGCATCATTAACTTTGCAGCAAAGAAAAATAATTCGATCAATCAACGTCGTTCAATCGCACACACCAGTTTATCAATTTTACATGTCAACGGTCGACCATTCATGCCCTTGGGTCGATCGCTATAGGTCGACCAGGGTGCATCAAGGTCGACCGTTCCTTTGTTTAGCGTAATTTATTTTGTGTATTTTATTCCTTGTTTATACAATCAATATATTTTTCTTCCTATTTTATATATTTTCTCAGATTAGATTTAACATTAATATTTCTTAATGTCTAAGTTTCCATTAACATTAGTAATTAACGTTAATTAACTTTTATTACCATAATTTCATATATAATTATTTCCGATTCAAAAACTTCAAACATTAATAACCTTCCGTTTGAATTCTGATCGGAAAATTTTATATATGAAAATCGATCATAAAATCGCCATGAACACAATGGTGCAAGTTTTGTAGCCAAATTCTGATGTTTGTAAAAATTCTATTTTTTTTTGGTTTTATCATTTATTAATTAATTTCTTTTTGATTAATTATCATAAAATTAAGGGGTGTTACATTCTCCCCTCCTTAAAAGCATTTCGTCCCTGAAATTCATCAAGGCTTGAACAACGTAAACGAGGCGGGTATTGAAGGCTCTATAACTAATGTACAACCATTCTAAACTAACTAATCAATTAGTGTGCGATCAATTTTGCAACCAATCGTGTACAAGTGCACGGTGTATCATAGCATATGTGATATGCATATTGAGAAATTCTAAATCGATGCCATCTATAGGAATGCATTTTAAAACAATTTTGAAAATATGATGCAAACAACCTAAATATACTGGCAGTTCTATATGTATGCAAACTTTGAAAATCAAAAACTTGTTTTTGTACCCTCATACATCCACGAATGAAAATATAGTTCAACAAATTTTTAATTCAATTCCTACCATCCAATATCCCATTACACTAATGCAAACATCCCAATTCAGAAAAATTCAGTTTCCAAGACCTGTATTCTTATGTCGAAAAATGGTCTAGATGGAAAATTACATATTCATATAATTCTCTTATATGCCATTTTCCCACTGCACCTTGGAACCATATCCTTTGCACCCAATTCTCTTTTACTTTTTTCAAGTATAGTTTACATAAATGAGTTTTATTTTAAACTTTTAAATTTTTAAACAGAATTATTTTGAAACCTGTAGTTCACCTACCGATAAGGTATGGAGGAAATAACTCCATAGCTAAAACAACTTTTTCCCTTGTCTCTAACCGTTTTTATTTTACTGTCACTTCTGCTACACAATAAAATCTATAGCAACTAATCTGTCAACTATTCCCCTATGTCAAGTATGTGGCATTCCAAAAATTAGAAAAATCCTTCGTTTTCTGCTCCAAAATCGTTTTATATAAACTTTTTAAAATTTCTTTCCTCACAAAATTTTCAAAAACTTTTTACAAAGGTATTTTATTCTCCTAAAGTAAACATACAATACATACATTCATTGATATATATATATATATATATATATATATATATTTCTCAAAAGAAATTATGCCACACTTCATCTTTTTATGCGGTTAATTTCAACTTTTCAAAAACTTTTATTTTATTTATACTAACAACCAGCACATAAGTTCATTTACAAATTTCAGCTTTTAAGGTACTGTGATATTGACCCGTAGCTTTGCAACAACTTTTCCTCTGTCATTTACTTGCAAAATTTTACTTTCCAAAAATTTTCTACTTTTTAGGATTTAAATCTTATTCCATTTTCTTTAGTAGTCAATTAAATAATTTTTCTTAATTTATTTCGTATTTCCAGCCTTTTACTATTTCTTTTCTTTTGCGTTAGTTAAGTGTCTTTCTTAGAATTTCCTTATTTTATTATTTTCCTAAAAATATCGCGGTCCATAGAGAAAACACATAAAAAGGAACATTTCTGTCACATCCTACACGCTTTTACATAACATAAACAACTAATGCTTACAACCCAACTAAAAGAAAAAAAACTACTAGAAGGAAATACAACTATTGCTACTAGCTACTAACCACCACCACCTATGTACCTTTCTAACGTGCCATCATTTTCCAACCCACGTATCTTAACTTTCCTTTATAGCATCTGATGAATAAGATCCATCCATTACTTCCATTACCACATCCAATTATGGAATAAACTGTTGCATCCTCCTACACTATAGTGGGTTAGAAATACAAACTACGCACTATCTAAAACACTCACTGGCAACTGGCTTGGTGGAATTGGCGGAATAACTTTCCACCCTTTATCTTGTCTTCCTTAACTTTGAGTCTATAAATGTCCTCTTTGTGTGTTTGTCATCTCATTACCCTCTATTACATCTTCTCTTAATCTCAATCTCTTAATAATATTCTCAATTCTTGGTATTTACTTCCTTTACTCTTGATCTTTCCTATGAGCATATCCTAGAACTTGTAGAAGTGGACTTTAATACCATTTATTATTACTTTGAGGCTTTTCTTATGGCTTGTATACATGTCTAACAAAATATTCCTAGGTTATCACTAGTATTCTTTACAATCTACGGGGATTCCTTATTGCTACTCTATGAGTAGTCATCGCTATTTTATTCATAGCCTTATCTTTTGTCTCGTCTTACCTAGGCAGTCATCTCTATCTACTCCATACTTAAATTTTGGTTTTGTCTTCGCCAAATTTTCTTCAAAACTAAAACTTAAAAATTTTAATCCCAAAACTTTTATCTTTAAAAGTACAACTTATAAACTTTTTAGCAAATTCAAAAATAACTTGGTGTTTTAACTCTTAAAATTGTAATTAAATTTTTAAAAGTTCCCCTTTTAAAGACCTTTGTAACCTATACTTCTTAAAAATTAATTTTTTTAACTCAAACCGTTTATTAGGTTTTTATTTTAAAAACTCAATTGTTTTACCAAATCATTTTTAGTAATGTACTTTACAATATTTCTAAACATCCTTTATAATTTTAAAAAGATAAAAACTGGAGTAGATAAGAACAACTCTCACTCTATCATTTTCTTATCACTCATACTATCTCCACTTTCAATCCTTAGCGGAATCTCTAATACTATGTGAGGGAGACTCTTAAAAGATACTTGCAATAAATGCGCACAACAATGAAAAATGTCCATTTTTCTTTGTTTTGTCTTTAATTTTCTATGTTGCTTCTAATTAAATTACTAGCATTATTTTTAAAATAATATCCTTGTTATTTCTAATTACGAACATTATATTATGTCAATTCCTAACATTGTTTTTATTTATATTTTATAATGATATTACTATTTAAACTTCCTCTACTTAAACTGCCCTTATTCCAATTGCTTACTGTCTTCTTAGTTAAACCATTGTAGTGCATTCACATACTACTTTCTTTTCGTGTTCTAATCTTCTTTTCCGTGCTTTTTACCCCATTTCAATCTTGGACCACTTTTTATTGTCCACCCCTAAAAATAATTTTCCAACTTAAAAAAAATTTCATCTTAGAAAAATCAATGAGCTACATGCGTTCTACTGTTTTTTTCAAAAGAATTAACCTTCTTATTAAAACCCATTTACCATTATTTTCGGTCCAACAAATTTTAAATTTTCTATTAAAACTTTTTATTTAATATAACATAGTTATTTATATAATTTTTTGATAATTTTATATTTACTTGTTTTTCAAAAATAGGGTTTTTCTACCTTCAAATAATTCCTTTGAAAATCATCTCAAATATTATATATATATTCCCAAACTTTCATATTAAAATCGTTAAAACTTTTAAAACTATTTTCTATTGGGTCGGACTCGTAGTGGATTTATATTTTTCTCTTCTTCTGGACTTCCCTTCCTTCAACTGACTTATTAACTTATCTTCTTCCAACTATAAATATCCAACTATCATCTTGAAGTGATTTCTACACACCATCCTTCGAGAACTTAATTGCTTTTGGATATCTACAACATATGGATTCTTGCTTTTACCTTATCTGGACCTTTTGTACATCATTAGTTGGCATCATACGGGTATCTACAATCATTAAGCTATCAAGGGCCCAACTAGGAAGTCACATATCATCCAACTACAGGACCTTCTATATGTTACACTCATGCTCTTCCTAAATCAACGCCTTTCCATAGAGCCTATTTCTCGTAGGGTAATCGAGATAGTGTATATCTTTAAATTCTTCCATTATACCGACATATAATCAATTTATCCATATTTTAGTATATGGTGGAAACTACTCTGTAGACAGAATTTATAGGATTTGGCTTATAATATGTCAATATTCATAGGCAAAATAAAAATATGTTCACTCAACGTTTTTTAATTTTTCGAGATCAACTAACCTAAGTTATGATACCAAATATGACAACCCACACCCAGTGGACCTAAATTTTCGCTAAATCGAAAACCTAAGTCCACCAAAGTACGGATCGTTGGTTTTGTATCCTATAAATAATCAAATAAATGCATATTAAAGCACTATTGATATAACTAACAATGGAATAGTAAAGTATAATAGAACATATAGTTACTGACTAAGATTGATACTTCCAATGTCTAGTGTCCTTATAAGTGTCAAGCATGCATTAGGAAACCCATCCTTCAACTGTTCCCATCTAGAAATAGTACATGTCCCTTTAAAGCTATTTTTATGGATTGTAATGAGGAAGGGGTCAGAACAACATTCTGATGACTGGTGAATTATACATTTTGTACATAACACTAGTTGATGCCAATTGCTTTCCATTACATGTTATGTCCCTTATTATTTTACTTAATCATTTTTGACTACACATACACATACGATATGCCCCATCTACCCAAAGTAGACTATAACTGCTTACGTGTATATATATATATATATAAATGTAAACGTACCACAGTCTCCATTTGGATCAAGATACTATCCTTGCTAGTATTTGTAATTCTGCACTGCCAGGCATCATCATCAATGTCTAGGCCAAATAGCCCGCGTACAATGTAGAACCTACCATTAGTGCCTACTAATGGCGATATATTAGTTTAGAAGTATTCTATCCCACCTTGGAGATTTACTAACGTGTCTGCTTACTATTGTGGACTCGGCTCCATGGACTACCCCATTTATTTTTGAAAGAACTCTTCTATGGGTCAAATAGCATTGTCTCCAACAAACAAACTAGAAAACAACTATCACTATAAGAAAATTACTAATCAATAGCATCACAAAACAGCGTTTGAAGGCACAACGCTATTTTACTCTCGTGGTAACCAATACTAAAAAAACGTCACCGCTGTATAATGAATTATTATGGCGGGCTTCCAATTTATTTTGGAGGCTGCGTTTTTTTAGTATTCCCGCAATACTACTTTTCACGCTTTACATGTCCTTCTCCTTCTTCTGTAAAAAACTTTAAAACCTAAAAAAACTCAATCAAGTATGATGCTCTAACAATTGTTGTTGATAGTCGTCTCCAACTTCTTCCTTCATTTCGAACTCATTATGGTATGATTTTTGTAACTGCACATGTTTAACTTTCCTTTTCCTATTATACCTAATTACATATCGCTTCATCATTAGGTTCTAATCTCTTTCAGAATTGTCATGCTTTTGAGCTTATTGGTTTATTTAAGTTCTTACATCTTTCAATCTCTTTCAATCGTTATAAGATATTATATGTTGTTCGTAACTCAGTTTACCCTAATTATTCCAACTATTATATTCAATAGAAGCATCCTTCTCTTTGCTTTCTTACTACTTTCAGTATCTTTTGGAAAAGAGACTAAAATATGAGTTGCATTCCATGTAGTTTAATTGTAATATTATATTTACTTTTTGATAATTTCAGTTTTGTTTGTTACTAATTTTAGTATTTTAGAGGGTGTGGTATGAAATTTTGTTTGTCTTCATTAATGGTTGGTTTAATCATGGTTTAAACTTAATCGAGTTGGTTAGGTAGTGCTACTAAATATAAAAATGGATTAAGAGATTCTCACATGCTTTGTTTGTTGTTGTCGGATGATATAAGAATGATTAGCTTTTGTTAATTTTTTTTATTAAGAAGGTTGTTTAGACTTTAATGTGCCTTTTCCAGTAGGCTATATATTATTACCTTTAATTAGTATTATAACTATGTTTTACTAGCTTTTCTTGTAAACCTACATGTAAGATGAATAAATGATGATGATACATTGCAATGGTCCGTGTCCAAGAAATTTATGTTTTAGTTTTTCAAAATGATTTTGTTTTGAAATCTATAAACCGATTAGTATTTTTTTACAGTAGAGCAAATAAAAGAATCATATGGACAATTATACCAAATTATGACGAATGTGGAAACCAAAGTTTAGAAAGAAATTTCAACATCCTCTATCACTGCATTTTACAACTATAACAATAACATGAATCAGGTGAGTTTCATAACTCATTTCCTCGGTTTCTAACAAACACATCAGAATATGTCACATAATATAGATGAATATATTTCTCACAAGGTTTAAGTCAGAGTCAATGATCTATTTAATGTGAAAACTATTTTACTACCGGGTTATTTTTGTATACTTAATACTATTATCATGCTTACTTACCATAGAGTTTTATGATATAATTGCTGCT
Organism: Allium fistulosum; assembly: GCA_030737815.1. Classification (NCBI taxonomy): domain Eukaryota; kingdom Viridiplantae; phylum Streptophyta; class Magnoliopsida; order Asparagales; family Amaryllidaceae; genus Allium; species Allium fistulosum. Next base: position 782,277,271 of record CM060908.1, read on the forward strand.
CTAGGATCCAAGCATAATCAAAATTCTTTCAATCCTAAATTAAATGTAACAGCTTTACTTCATGTATAATCTGAATATTGTTGCCAATAGGTGATGGGGTACATACAAGGAGTAAGAGGATGGCTCAAAGGGAAAGTAAAGGTCGTTCCTTTGGGTGATTGCTTGGTGATAATGGCAATCACCAAATTAGAAATTTCGCTTGGAAAAAACTATCACTTTGTCGTCCATTATTGCCCCAAAGCTGGTACGAGCCAATCCATTATGTGCTAAGTACTATAATTGCTCAAATAGTAATGACATATGGCTACATTTCCTTAGAATCATGAATTCAACATAAAAATGCCTTTTATGTGATAAAGAAACAGATATTTCTTTGTTTTTTTGCTTATTTCATGATTTGTTATTTGATTGCATTTCTTAACTTCTTTTCTGTAAACACATTAGTCCTTATGTTTGAGCTATCATCAATGTTGAAAATTCTCAAGTCTGTTAACAAGTGGGTGTAGTGATTCTCCTAAGGTATGACTATTAAATTAACATGCATGATTATATGACAATATGGAAATGGATTTACCTGTGAATACTCAAGGCTTAAGAATGCACATGTAATATGGTTGATAGATTTACAGTTCCAGTGGTCTCATTTCATTATGTTTGCATGTATTTACAGAATGTGCTATAGATTATGTAGTTAATTAATTATGGATATACTCTACTTATGGTTTCATTGTAATTTCCTCTTATATTTCAACCTGATAGGCACGCTGTGGTGGAGTTGATGAACCTTTTGCATGGAATCATAGAGAGTATCTAAGGTAAATTTGCATAGGAAAGGTATTTTGTTTTAACATTGTATTTAATGATTTATAGTCGACTACTATATGCCAAGATGATATTTAATCAGAATATATTAAAATATTTGCATTTAAATTTCTTATGTAGGAAGTTATATTTAAATTAGAATATTCTTTTCCATGTGCTTGTTTAAGTTATTTTCCATCATTGCTAGTCATGCGTGAGCATATGACCGAATTTTACAATTGGGAACAATGTTGATGGTATATTTTCCCTTTTCCCAAATGATCAAAAGGTTCAAAAACAAGGTCAACAAAAGGGAGAAGAAAGCCCCTGCTTTGTAGAGTTACTACCATTGGAAGAGAAAGTGAGGTAGAATAGTCGAGGATGCTAGAGTATGGTTAGTTTTTGTTTTTTGCTTTGCAGATTTACATATGTTTTTCATCATAAATATGTGGGAGGAAAGGATGACGTGATTTTTTTAAATAAAAGAGTCGTCCTCTTATGAGGAGAGCACTCTTTGTTTATTAAATAATAATAAAAAATCATACAAATGTCCGATGGGTATTAGCAATTACAACTATATATAAGATCATCCCTTAGGCAATCCACAAAAGTGGAAGGTAAAGCAACTACAACAATATATACATGGCGAATATGCACAAGAATAAAAAAATAAAAACTACAAGCTAAATGGTGCAATGATTCGCCAGGCTAATATGTGGATGGATAGGGTAGATATTGGGGTGGCTGCAGTTTGAAATGGGCTAAAAATTGGTGCAGGGTATAGTGTCTTGTTCTTGAACATACATGTTGTAGAAAGCTGGCTAAGACGCAACGTGGAAGGGAGGAATAAGGTGTAGAAATTGTAGTATGATGATTGACATTGCAAAATCTTGATGCAATATGATGAATGTTCCAAGATAGAAACTGTTATGTGGTTGAAGTGAGTGGACTAAGGTATCTTTTCCCGACTGAAACTTAAGAGCATCAATGCAACATGAAAATATCCAAATTGAAGCATGCATACAAGAGCGCATAGAGGCTGCAACAAGTGGTTGTAGGCGTGCAAAGCAGAGACTATATGGCTGCAGACTGCTCTTGCCTATGCAATATGAAATGTGAATGAAGAACTGCAACTACGATGAATTGAAGCATTGATCTGAAGCATGCCATACTAGAATCCAAAATAAGCCTAATATGAACTGAAAAAAAGATGAAATGCAAATTCGACCATTGGCAGTAAGGGTCATGTGTACATGCCTGTGAAGATTGAAATATGAAGCAATATGTGTAGACGTTCAATACTGTGATACATCATGTGTACATGCTTGAGGCAGCAAGTGAACAACATGCATCACTTTGTTGCAATATGAGGATAGATGTGAGACAGTAAGTGAATAACAAGCAGTAAATTATGATGTGGGCAGGGATTGAAATTCAGGCATAAACTGGAATGTAAGCACGAGCATCGTAGTGTGGGCCGAAGCTGAAATGCCTGTAGAAGCAATACACGGACTCCTGAAGCTGAAAATGTAGGAGCGTTGAGACTTCATCAATTGAGCCGAAGTGCATCGTACTGAAGCCGAAGTGAAGTTGTGTCTACTGATCAGTGGGCGAGGGGAGATTGAGACTAGCATGGGTATGTGCAATTTGATCGATCCAAAGTGAAGATAGCTAGGTTGAGGCCATGAACTGATGCACAATCTGATGCTGTAAGGAGAATGTTAGCATTGAAGTGAAAAATGCACAAAGGCTGGTGCTTGAACTAAAGTATGTTCTGGCAATGTAGTGTATGTTAGCTGAAGCGAGAACCGAGTGCAGTGGATTGAAGTATGGTGTAGCTCGAATCGTAAACAAATTTCTAAATTAAACGGATGGTTAAGTGATGCATATACTGGGGCACATGGTTTATGGACCGAGGCCAAATTGATGCACAATTCAACAATGTAGCTAATTCCTGAACCTAAAATAGTTGTTGATTGCCAGGTTCGTTTTGTGGTGGAAGGTATTTTCATATATGACATAGTTATTTCAACCATTCAATTTTGTTTCATTTAATACCATTTATCAATGATGAATTGAATACAACTGAGTAGCAAATAAATTGTTGAATAAGGAAATTTGGGTACTAGTGAATTTACGTGTGGGTATATGATCACCTATCCATTAAGAATCAAGAAAGCAGTGCTTGTTAAGGTTGTGATAGTTTATACAAACATAAGCGTAGGTAAATAGTTGAGATAAGCGAAGACATGCATGCAAATCAGTTTTTCAATGGTAAACCTATAGTGGAAACAAAATATTTACAATCTTGTCATTTTGGTCGCAGGGATGCTTTGACTAGAAAAGTGAAGAGAACATATGTGGATATAACTGGGAGCAACTAACCAAAAATTACTTGGATTAGGCTTTAGCCTTATACAATGCAATTGATGATCGTCTTTCTAAGGGTATGGTCTTTCTATGTTCCTTGCTTTTTTATTTTTGATTTAAATGATGCAATAGTATATTTGCATTATTTGAGTACCTTTTTCATTTCAAATTTTGTTATTCTAAAAATAACCTTGTTAATTGTTGTTAGTAATAGCAAAAAATGATCATAAGACAAGCACCATTGTCCAAGTTGTTAAGTGATTTGACTTTGGTGCGAGAGGTCATAAGTTCGAAACTTGCGTAGCGTGATTCGAACGTTTATTGACATGTGACATGTGATTCGAAATTACATATGAATCAATATATAACAAATAGCATAGTAAATGTATATAATAAGTATATGAATTAATAAAAATTATATATATATATATATAATAAATATTGTATAAACGATACATATATATATATCATATCATATAACTCTACATATACACACAAATATTACAATCTAACGGTATTTTCCCTTAGAGTGTCTTTTTCTTAGTTTTTTCATTTAGGTTTGGAACAAGAAAAAGAATAAATGGTTATTCTATTATTCTGTCTTATATCAAGCAAACCATGATATTTCTACATTATTTTTTATGTTCTAATTGCTTATTTTTTATTATTGCAGATGTTAGAAGAAAATATCAAAAGCAAAGCAAGATGAACTCAATTGTTTGACTGGCCATAGCTATAAGTAAGTTGTTGATACAAATATATATGAAATATATGTATGGACATTAGAAAAGTAGTTCGAACGATATGTATGAAATACTATGTATGGATATGGGAAAAATTGTTCGAATGATATGTATGAACTACTGTATGAACATGCCAAAAGTTCTTTGAATGATATGTATGAAATATTGTGCTTTAATTCATATATTTTTTGTCAGTGAAAATCTTTTATGCTTATATGCAAAGAAAAAATGGGTAAATTGATATTATATATGGGACAAATTGAAACAGCAATAGATAAAATCTATAAATTAATATTACATTTAATAGCGTTTAAAAAACGCTATAACCATAGGAATATGAATAACAAACGCTATAATATAACTAAAAAACACTATAGTAATATGCAAAAAAACACTATAGAAATATGTAAACCAGTGCTAAAAAATGCATACCAAACGCTATAAAATATGCAAGGAAAACGCTATAGAAATGTGCAGTTTAAACGCTATAAGAAGTAACATGAGATAATATTTTCTATAGCGTTTTTGCTTAATAGCACTGAGAAAACGCTATAGAAAATTTATTTTGCATAGCGTTTTCATTCATGCTATTTAAAGTTTATGGTCTACCATAGCATGTCGTTCCAGAGCGTTCTTTGAAATGCTATGGTAAACTATAATAGCGTTTTTCAAACGCTATAGAAGCCCCAGTTTGTTGTAGTGTATGGTCGTGCATTACCTAATGTGGCTTACCCAATTAGGAGTCGTAGCCCATTAGATGTAACCCTTTCTTTTCGGTTTTGACCACTATGGACATATGACACGCTCAACCTATGTAGATCCTACTCCTAATTTGGTGCCACACTTGCTAACATCACATCAAGCTACTCACCATCTTATTTAGATTGTCTAATGCAATCAAGGCAATATCCGTCTTTCCTATTTTTGAAGCAGGGTATTTTTTATCTATACGCAAGCGTATACTCTCCACGTGTAACATCCCCTATTTGAAAACCCGAAGCTAAGCGCTATAGATGCTGCAGTCATCCATAGTATTAACTTCCGCTGACCAAATACGATAATGTTAATGGTAGCCATAATATTAGAAGCACACGAATATGAAACAAAATCACAGATTTCAAAAAACAATTTTTCTGATTATATTTCACAAAACATGTTTCATATTCCATTACATAATCCTATAACGCTTCCTACTTTCAGATCAAATTAGTTATTACAAAATACGCCAAGAGCGACATATGTAGATGCCCCCTTAGTTGACCAGAGTACTATATATTCATAATAGACTTAATACAACACAGCAGAATCAAACAAAATAAAACAGCAACTCCTAAATAGCTATCTGTCAGCCACTTGCTCGTCTCCGGAAGCTTTATTCACCAACCTACTAAAAACCTGTAAATCCTCAACCCTCAGCCTACTTAAATCAATTTTGAACAGCCAAGAGTTTAAAGGGAAAAACATAAACTTCGAGTCAGACATAAAGCCTGGTGTGAATAATATAATACATCTCAGTTATTTGATATTAAGTGAGGTCACGCCGCTTAGCGGAATGGGTTTTCCCTCACCAATATCCTTTTAAAACATATCTTTTGAAAATCATAATCCTGCAACCAAAACCGGTTAAAATCTGTAAAGCAATATCATGTAAAATTACATGTCAGGTAACAAATGAACTATCTGTCCGAACACTATAGTTTTGTTTGGCTAACTACTAACCTTTGGCTAACTCGAACCTACCAGACAATATAAATAAATAATTTAACACCTTTTAGATACTCTTCTAGACAGTCTGTTCTTGACTTATCTTCTCCCAGGGTCCACTTATCCTAATGGTTTTGCGGGCTTACCAATAACCTATCTCTGTACAAATATATATATTCCCTTCTATGTGTAACATCATTTTAGTCTTACCTGTGACAAAGCCCTACACATTGGAATTTTGGACTAAATTATCTAGAGGCTGATAGCTAATGTATAAGGCACGACCCTATACCAGTCCCATCTGGTATACAAATATCTGGGTCATTTTACTTAGGGTAATCTTCCCTTAAATTTTCCTTGAAAACCATTTCATCTAAAATTGATTTAAAACCTTTAAATTAAACTTAAACAATGAAAATATATACTCTATGCTTTACTCAAAATCACCTTGCCATATTATATATACTTTACTCAAAGCTTTGTTGATGAAAACATTTAAACCTTTGAAAGTACCCCTTTTGAATCCATTGAAAGTACCCCTTTTGAAACCAAGTAAACCCCTTTCTTTCACCTAGGCCGAAAGGCCAAAAAATTCCTTTCGAAACTTTTGAAACCATTGAAAAACCTTTCGTTCAAAAGATATAAAACCTTAGAATCCTATCTTTAAAACACTTAAACATTGCCTTTCAAAAACATTGGAAACCCTTTCCTTTCAAACCTTTCGAAACCATTGGGGAACCACCCCTTCGAAACCTTCAGTAAAACCTTTCGAAAGCATTTGGGTTCAAGTAAAACATGTGGAAAACCTTTCAAAACCATTTAAAATTAAACCATTCAAAACCTTTGGGTTTTACCTTCAATAGAGGAAAAGGGTCATTAAAACATTTAAGTCGAAAACATTCCTTTCGAAAGCATTCCTAAGTACATAACTGATGGTGTCGAAACCAACCCTTCCGAAAGCATTGGAGAAGCAGCTTGGGTTTTAAAACTAAGTATACCTTCCAAAACCATTTGCTTCGAAAGGTACAAAAGTGGCATCTAGGGGTTTCGACCCCGATGAATGCATTTACTTAAAATAAAGGCGCAACCCCATTCGAAACCATTACTTAAATCAATTTTACCCAGTCAGAAGCCAATCAAGTCGAAAGCATATCCTTCGAAAGCAAAGCAGGCGCGTTTCATTTGAAAGCAAAGTCGAGCTTCGACCCCTTCGGAACCCCTGGTTTCGACCCAATACCTTCCACCTATATCTAATTCGATGTGCACCAAGTCTTTGATTCAATGCGCATTGGTTTCGATGATGACAGTGGCGGAACCACTAAGTCGGAACCTAGGTGCCAGAAGTGGCGATATATGCTAAGAGCATGTAAAAACCGATTTTAACTTTAGAAAGAAATTCTTTTCAACTAACCTGCCGTGTTTGTTAAAATATTATTGGTTGCCGATTGTCTTTTCTAAAAGTGCTGCCAAAATTTCAAAATTAAATAATATAAATAATTTACAAAATACCCATTCTCCTTTTATAAATATATAAAACATTTAAGTTCCATACCTTAAATAATTTTATATATCCATTAAAACACTTAGGAAAATTATACAAAAATTCCAAAAAAACTCATTTTTAATGTGTTTTCTAACATATATTATTTTCAGATCCAAAACATAAATAATTTAGCCGTAAATTATTTTAAACCTAAATAATTATTTTCTTCACTAGAAAATTAATATTAAATCCACATAAATTCAGAAAATTATGAAAATTGAAATCCATCTTTAAAATATCATTTCTGATCTTAATAAAAAATCGTAAGGCATTTGGATGTCATTTAATAGGGTTTTCACATTAAAACATATCATAAAACCTATATGAATGAGCATAAATCATCAACAAGCATATATAAATATTTTATCCTTCAAAATCATGGCATAACATTGCAAATAAATTTGGATTATCCTTAAAACTGAAAACAATTAAGAAACATGAGACATAGTCATTATTCTCCATAACTTTAAGATTAAGGAGTTTGAGATTTGAATGAATTTTACTTTGATTACTCTTCCTCCTTTGATTGCTTTCTCTTTCTCTAGCTTGTCTAATGGTGGTCGGCCTCTACTTTGTCTTTGATTTTGAAATGAATGTGTAAATGAATTCTTAAGGGTTTAGGGGTATAAGAATACTCTTTTTCCTATTCCACCCCTTCTCTATTTTATTTTAACTCATCTTTAGTTCATTGTTTACATGGCATGGCTACCCCTTAGTTTAATCACAAATCTCAATCCATTAACCATTTTTTATTATTTCATTTAATTTACCTAATTAAATGTTCCTAATAATGTTACTAAAAATATGGAGTGTTATAGACTCCCTTCCTTAAAGAATTTCGTCCTCAAAATTACGATAAGGTACACAACAAATCAATCAAAAAGATAAAACATACCATCAAACAAACCAGGATAAGCGTCTCTAATCCTGCTTTCAGTCTTCGAAGTACAGTCTCTCTCATCGTCGCTCCACTGGACTTTAACTAATTTGACTGGCTTGTTCCTTAGCCTCTTCTCATCTCTCGCAACTTTCCGAACTGGCTTTCTAACTATAGTTAAGTCTGGTTCTACTACCAAGTCATCTAACACAGTCGGTGCTGTAGTAGACTCCGGATCTCTAGCACACTTTCTTAGATGAAAAACATGGAAAACATCATGGACTTCTGCCAAACTATTCGGTAACTCTACTCTATATGCAAGTTTCCCGATCCTCTCTATAATAGGAAATGGTCCTACAAATCTCGGTGCCAATTTCCCTGATTTTCCAAATCGAATCACACCCTTCATCGGTGATACCTTAATGAAAGCATGATCTCCAACAAAAAACTCTAAGTCTTTCCATCTTCTATCTGCATAACTTTTCTGCCTAGACCGAGCTTCCTTTGTCCTAGCTCGAATCAACTCAATCTTCTCTACAGCTTCTCTAACCAAATTTGGACCAAGAACCAACCTATCCCCGGTCTCTAACCAACAAACTAGAGATTTGCATGGCCTTCCATACAAAGCTTCAAACGGTGTTGTCCCTATAATAGTCTGATAACTATTGTTATATGAAAACTCAACTAAGTGTAGATGGTCTTCCAATGATCCTCCAAAATCTAACACACAAGCTCTTAACAAATCCTCCAAGACTTTGTTAACTCTTTCCGTTTGCTGACCGGTTTGTGGATGGTAAGCGATACTTATCTTGAGCTTGGTTCCTAAAATCTCCTGTAGACTCTTCTAGAACTCGCTAGTGAACAAGGAATCTCTATCACTTACTATGCTACTAGGAATTCCGTGCAGTCTAACTATATTATTCATAAATAACTTAGCTAAAATAGCTGCCGTCCTAGTTGACTTAACTGGAAAGAAATAGGCACTCTTGGTCAATTTGTCCACTATGACCCATATACTTTTTTTAGATCTTGGCAACCCGTCTATACAATCCATAGAAATAGACTCCCACTTCCATACCGGAATATCTAATGGCTGAAGCAACCCACATGGCTCCGATAATTCAAACATTGCTTCACCCATAAGCCTACATCCCACTTCGTACCTTCCCAGAAGAAACTCCTCTTCATGTCTTGGTACATCTTAGTTCCTCCTGGATGAATAGTGAACTTCGAATGATGGCATTCCTCCAAAACTTCTTTCCTAATGTCTCCCACATTTGGAACACACAATCTTCCCTTCTTTCTCAATCACTCATTCTGGTCAAGACTAAAATCCTTTAAGTCTTCGCTCTCCATTCCATCCCATAACTTCTTGATATGTTCAACTAATACTGGATCTTCATTCTGTTTAGAAGCAATTCTTTCGATCATAACTGGTCAAACTTCTAAACAAGACAACACAACAGATTCTCCACTAGATCCGGCCTCAGATCTCCATTACACTCTATACATCGTTAACACTTCCAAATCTTTCCACTTAGCTATCATTGCCAACAATGCATTCTGATGTTTTCTGCTAAGTGCATCTGCAACCTTATTACCTTTCCTTGGTGTGTACTCAATTCCAAAATCATAAGCAGCAATTAACTCTAACCATCTCTACTGTCTCATGTTCAGCTTCTTCTGAGAGAACAAATACTTCAACGACTTATGACCGTATATAGCTCGAATCTTTCTCCCAAAAGGTAATGTCTCCATACCTTCAATGCAAAAATCACCACAGCTAACTCCAAATCATGTGTTGGATATCTAACCTCATGCAATCTAAGTTGCCGAGAAGCATAGGCAATCACTTTACCTCTTTGCATTAACTCAGCTCCTAACCTAGTTCCACACACATCTGTATAAACTACCAAATCCTGATTTCCTTCTGGAACAACCAACACAGGTGCATGAGTCAATAAGTGTTTCAAGCTCTGGAATGCTTCCTCATACTTATCGGTCCAAACAAACTTCACATCCTTCCACGTTAGTTTGGTCATCGGTGTTGCTATCTGCGTAAAATACTTAATGAACCTCCGATAATACCCAGCTAATCCAAGAGAACTTTTTATCTTAGTCACTATCTCGGGTCTCTTCCAATTATTAACAGCTTTAATCTTATCTGGATCGACTGACAACCCCTTCTTTGAAACCACATGACTAAGAAACTTCACTTTCTTCTTCTAGAAATGACACTTCGAAAATTTCGCCTTCAGCTGATTCTGCCTCAGCGTCTCAAGCACAACTCTAAGATGAACTTCATGCTCCCTTTCATCCTTAGAGTATACTAAAATATCATCTATAAAAACCAACACGAACCTATCCAAGTGCTCTCGGAAATTCCGGTTCATCAAATCCACAAAGAATGCTGGCGCATTAGTTAGTCCGAATGACATCACTAACCATTCATCCATATCTTGTTCTAAATGCCGTCAAAGGATAACTATCCTCTGCTACCCTAAGCTGATGGAAACATGTTGCCAAATTCAACTGAGAAAATACCTTGGCTCCACTCAACTGATCAAACAAATCGTCAATTCTAGGTAATAGATATTGATTCTTTATCGTCTTCTCGTTCAACTTACGATAATCGATACATAACCTCAACAATCCGTCCAGCTTCTTAGCGAACACTATGGCTACTTCCCAAGGTGAAATACCAGGTCTATTAAAATTCTTGCCTTCCAAATCCACCAACTTCACCTTCAGCTCTCTCATCTCTGTAGGTGTCATCCTGCTTGGCGACCTACTCACTGGTTCTGCTCCAGGCACTAAATCTTTCTGAAACTCAATGGCTCATTTCGGTGGCAATCCTACTACAGGTTCAAAGAGATCTGCAAATTCTCTAACCACAAAAACTTGACTCAACTCGTCTTCTACCTCCACAACACCCAACAAAGCATTTACCTCACAACTAGGGTTTTCTACGGTATATACAATCTGATCACTACAGTTAGGGTATCTAAGTGATATTTTCCTATCATGGAAGAATATCCTAGCATTGTACTTACTTAACCAATCCATACCCAAAATAATTCCGAACCCCACAAAGTCAAATACATGCAAACTGCAAACAAAGGTATGACCTAACAAATCAAACTCTAGGTGGTCACACTTCATCCCAAGTGTCGCATACCCTCTTATCGAACTTTTAACCCTTAAGGAAGTAACTAAGTATGAGAGTTCTAGGTTAAGCTTATCTACCAAACAACGAGATACAAAAGAACGCGATGCACTAGTATCAAACAAAATGCTAACAAACATACCATGAATCTGAAGCATACCTCCCAACATTGCCTTCCCTTTCTCCTGCGCTGTTGGTCCTGATGTAGCTGGCTCCAATGCAAATACTTTGCCCCTTCCCTCCTTAGCAGATTCTTTGCATTGATTCTTATAATGACCAATCTGATCATAGTTGAAGCATCTGATATTCTTCTTCCCGATCATTTCCTTCGCCTTCCCAGTATGACACTCATTAGTGAAATGCCCCTTCTTATCGCACTTAAAGCAAACAACCTCTGACTTCCCTTTCTTTGCGGCTCCACCTTTATGAGCATCCCTCTTATGAAAGAACTTCCTTTTCTGACTCTGCCACCTGGACCTCCTTTTCCTTATTCTTCTCCAGAGAAGCAAGCATCTCCTTGTGTCTTAAAGCCGTCTCCACTATAACATCACAAGGATCCCTAATATGAGGAAATGTAGCTTTAGCCAACTCAGGATTCAAACCCTTGATGAACTTCTCATTCCTCTTCATCAAGGTATCTACAGTAGCATACCCATACCTGACCAACTCCTCAAACCTTCTAACATACTCCAACATAAACATCTCCCCCTGCTCCAACTTAGCAAACTTTCTGAGCAAAGCAGACTGCACCATCACATACATGAACCTCTCCTAGAACCTTCTCCTAAACTCGGCCCATGTCATCGTCTCTTCATTCACTCCAGCCGTCACACTATTCCACCAAAATAAAGCTGCTCCCTGAAGCTATCTCGAAGCAAGCCTTCCCTCTGCTTATCACTGAGCCCCAAATCAGCAAATATCATTTCACAATGTAGCAACCAGCTTTCTACTTCAATAGCCTCTTCGGTTCTGATATATGGCATCCCTCCAAGCCTAACATAATCTCTGCTCAAGATAGCATAATTGTTGACGACCAGAGCTTCCTGAATTCCTACTCCAGCATTTCGTCCAACCACTCCAGCAGCAATTCCAGCTTGCATCATGTTCATGAAATACTGATACATAGCTCCCATATCCACTTGTGGAACCCCAACACCAACATTCCCAGCTTGTGCCTGACCTTAGTTCCTTCTAGTATTCGGTCTGGCATTTCCATTTGTCGTGGTGCTTCCACCAAGATTCACTCTTCCACTTCTAGCGTCCATATCTATATTCAAGCCTCATGAGATATAGAAGAATAGCCTAAGAGAGATAGGAGAATAAAGATATAGCGTATACTTATATATAGCAAGTACAAGTACGTTACTATAGCATTATCCCATGCCCCGATCTTATCTCTAATTTCTTTGGATTATGTTTTCAAAAATAAATTTAGTTTAAAGTATTTTCATAAACCTATGCTCTAATACCAAGTTGTAACATCCCCTATTTGGAGGCCCGAAGCTAAGCGCTACAGATGCTGCGGTCATCCATAGTATTAACTTCCGGTGACCAAATACAGTAATGTTAATGGTATCCATAATATCATAAGCACATGAATATAAAAAAATCACAGATTTCAAAAAACAACTTTTCTGATTACATTTCACAAAACATGTTTCTTATTCCATTACATAATCCCATAACGCTTCCCAGGTTTAGATCAAATATAATTATTACAAAATACGCTAAGAGCGATATATAAAGATACCTCTTGGTTGACCAGAGTACTATATAGTCATAATAGACTTAATACAACACAGTGGAATCAAACAAAATAAAATAGCAACTCCTAAATAGCTATCCCTCAGCCGCCTGCTCGTCTCCGGAAGCTTTATTCGCCAACCTACTAAAAACCTGTAAATCCTCAACCCTCAGCCTACTCAAATCAATTTTGAGCACCCGAGAGTTTAAGGGGGAAAACATAAACTTCGAGTCGGACATAAAGCCTAGAGTGAATAATACTATACATCTCAGTTATTTTATATTAAGTGAGACCACGCTGCTTAACGGAACGGGTTTTCCCTCACCAATATCCTTTTAAAACATATCTTTTGCAAATCATAATCCTGCAACCAAAACTGGTCAAAAACTGTAAAGCAATATCATGTAAACTTACATGTCATGTAACAAATGAACTATCTGTCCGAACACTATAGTTTTGTTTGGCTAACTACTAACCTTTGGCTGACTTGAGCCTAAGAGACAATATAAAAAAATAATTTAACAACCGTTAGATACTCCTTCTGGACGGTTTGTCCCTAACTTATCTTCTCTCGGGATCCACTATCCTAATTGTTTTGCTGGCTCACCAATAACCTATCTCTGTACAAATATATATATTCCCTTCGGTGTGTAACATCATTTTAGTCTTACCTGTGACAAAGCCATACACACTGGAATTTTGGACTAAATTAGCTCAGGGCTGATAGCTAATGTATAGGGCGCTACCCGATTCCAGTCCCATCTGGTATACAAATATCTGAGTCGTTTTACTTAGGGTAATCTTCCCTAAAATTTTCCTTGAAAACATTTTCATCTCAAATTGATTTAAAACCTTTAAATCAAACTCAAACAAGGAAAATATATACTCTATGCTTTACTTAAAATCACCTTTCCATGTTATATGTACTTTACTCAAATCTTTGTTGATGAAAAAATTTAAACCTTTGAAAGTACCCCTTTCGAATCCATTGAAAGTACCCTTTCGAAACCAAGTAAACCCCTTTCTTTCACCTAGGCCGAAAGGCCAAAACGTTCCTTTCGAAACCATTCATATAAACCTTTCGAAACCATTAAACAACCTTTCCTTTGAAAGCTATAAAACCTTAGACATCCTATCTTCAAAACACTTAAACATTGCCTTTCGAAAACATTGGAAAACCTTTCCTTTCAAACCTTTTGAAACCATTAGGGAACCACCCCTTCGAAACCTTCAATAAAACCTTTCGAAAGCATTAAAACACCAAACCTTTGGAAATCATTTGGGTTCAAGTAAAACATGTAAAAAGCCTTTCGAAACCATTTAAAACTAAACCATTCGAAACCTTTGGATTTTACCTTCAACGGAGCAAAATGGTCATTAAAACACTTAAGTCGAAAGCATTCCTTTCGAAAGCATTCCTAAGTAAAGAAGTGATGGTTTTGAAACTAACCCATTCAAAAGCATTGGAGAAGCGGCTTGGGTTTTAAAACTAAGTATATCTTCTAAAACCATTTGCTTCGAAAGGTAGAAAAGCGGAAGCTAGAGGTTTTGACCCCAACGAAAGCATTTACTTAAAACAAAGGCGTAACCCCATTTGAAACCATTTCTTAAATCAATTTGACCCAATCGAAAGCCAGCCAAGTTGAAACATGTCCTTTGAAAGCAAAGAAGGTGCGTTTTCATTTGAAAGCAAAGTCGCTCTTCGACCCCTTCGGAACCCCTGGTTTTGACCCAATACCTTCCGCCTATATCTAATTCGCTGCGCACCAAGTCTTTGATGCCATGGCATTGGTTTCTTGGTGCTGGTGGTGGAACTACTAAGTCGGAACCTGGAACGAACCGGGTTTTCGACCCTTGAAATTGATACTAATACATCCACTGTATTGTGTACCGACCCATCAAGTGTCGAAAACACCGTTCGTTAGGGAAAAGAAAGAAGATAGAAGAAACTAAAAGAAATCATAGAATCTCACAGCGCAATGGAAATAAATATATTAATCAATATAACTCTTTACAAAGTCATTTCAAAAACGATACATCAAAGTTACACTAATACAATTTCTAACCTAGGATAGTTATAACAGCTTGTCCTTATACATCAGATATAAAGTCGATAATATACAGTGGAATCAAGTAATAACTATTTATCGATGAAGCCTTCTACTCCAAGCTCCTCCAAAATGCATCCGTAGGAAACCTGAACTATTTGGCTGCTCGTAAAAATTTGAGCACCCAAGAGTTTTAGGGAAAGAAAATAAAACTCCGGGTCAGACATGGGTCTGGTGTGAGTAAACTCAAACAACTTGATTATTACATTTCAAAACCTTTTAAAAATCAAAGGTATCTCGTAAGACCACGCCGCACATAAACATGAACGGATTTTTACCTTACGATAACCAAAACACTTTTATAGAAAATCCACTGATATTATAATAATGTCTAAAGTACAAATACTTAATAATCTTAGCTAAAAAATTTACATTGATTAAATTCCGGCATACTAGGCTTTACAATCAAAACTGTAAAGGCATGTATTGAAGAATGGATTCCATACCATGACCAGGTAAGGAACTACCTCCGATGGGTACATCTCTAAAAAGTGCACCCGGGTCTAACAAGAACATCTTGTACCCTGCCACAAAGAACCGGCCTACCACTTGACTAGTAGTACCGAATATGTCATCATCCTGGTCTTCCAACCTTAATCAAGATCTCTCATGCAAAACCAAATCCATAAAAATAAGGTATCTAGAAAGATGATGACATACCCTAATGGGAGAGACCCACTTAGCCCTGCTGCATGCCCTGTTTTAGTCATTTCCCGGTTGATGAGGCTTGAGGCTACATTTTACATTTTTGAATAACAATCCCACTTGGAATGCTAACACTGCCCTCCAAGTAAATGCAGTGTCAACAATTCATCCATACAAGTTGTCCAAGATAAGGACAAACCGAAGGCACTACTTTTACTACATCCATTTTAGAATCACCCTCAGGACTAGTAGCAAGCAACCCTTGCACTTCAATGCTCCATCTTTGATTCCATATTCTTCAAGATGTCTTCAGTTCAAAACACTTGAGTTGGATCGAAGCGGTTTTCGGATAACAGATCCGATTCCGGTCTCTTCGAAACAACTTTTGACAATTTTCGGTAAACTCAACCTCGGTTCTTTAGGAAATAAGCAGATAAAAGATAAGAGTGGTGTCCACCTCCTAACTGTTAGTGGACGGATTCCTTTATCATTTATTCTAGAAAAAAGAAATGAATTTATACGTACGGTATAGCACCACCGATGGTAACTATACCATATAATTTCTGTGTTTCTCCTAAATATTTCCAAAGTTACGTTTTGATCCAGATTTGATAGTCGGTTATTTAACTATCAAATAAAAAAACAATCAAACATTGATTAAATTCCATATGGGATCCTCTAAGCCTTTATTAATTAATCTTTAATTAATAAAACCACTTTATAAAACTTTATCAAAGGATCTTTTCTAAAACACTTTTCCAAAACCCTTAACATTCCTTTTTAAACTTAGAAAACCAATGTAAGTATTTTCCAAAACATTTTGGGAAAACTCACTCTTCTCAAAATACCATATTAAATGGCTAAACAATTCATTTTTCAAAACATCACTTACTATAAAACTCATTCACTTATCTCTTATAAAAATTCTTTTATAAGTTCACTTTATATTCAAACCTCTTTATAAATTTCCAACTAGATTTAAAGCTTCTTTCAAAAATCTCTAAAATGATTTATAACATCTCTTCTATTTTTAAACTATTTAAAAATCTTCCTTTATAACTCCTTTACTAAATTTCCTTTATAAAATATCATTTGTAAAACACGTTAGGTAAGCCCTTTTATTTAGTATAAACCCATTTTGTAAACAATTTATTACTTATAAATAACTTATAAAATAATAGTATAGCATTGAAATCATTTTAGATCTTACAACCCAAAATTAATTAAAGAGTTAAGTTAATTCAAACCATACTTTATAAATTCAAAAGGAGGCTTAGCAATCCCAATGGTACTCATTTAAGTTACCATTAAATTTTAATTCCAATTCACTTAACAGTTATTTACATAAGTCATCATGTATGTAAATACAACTCATATCCAAATCAGGGAATAACATGTCAATATAAGTTAGCCAGCATATACATGTCAAAATAACATAATAGGAGGATGGTGATTTGTCCTACTAAACAGATGTCTAAACAATTCAATCAATTAATAGTAGAGTGAGGATTTATTCTGCTAACACATATCCATACAAACAAAGAAATAATCAATCAATTTATAGTAAAACGGTGATTTATTCTGCTAACATATTCCAAACAATCAAACAATCTACATTATAACTCATTCATAGTTATATGGTTTCTTAATGGTATCAACACTTGAATCACTTGTATTCAAAATCAATTTTGAAAAAGAAGTACCTTTAAATAGTTTTACTTTTGAAAACAAAAGGATTTAAAACTTTAAACCTTTTTTAAGTAATTAATTATAAGTTAAATCCTTATTCAAATCATAATTAATTTTAATTGAATCTTAACTTGATTTAATTAAATAGTTGAACAATAATTAATTATTAATTAAACTTAAATTAATCCTTTATTAATTATTAAATGATTAATTAAACCTTTATTAATAATTAAACATTAATTAATCTCAATTAATTAATTAATTAATATTTAATTAAACTTAAATAATAAATTAAACCTGAAATAAATAATTAAATAATAATTAATTATTACATAAATAATTAACACTAATTAATCCTTAATTAATTTTAAATAATAATTTAAACCTAAATAAATAGTTAAATATTAATTAATCTTAATTTATTAATTAAATAGACATTAATTAAAACTTAAATAATAAATTAATATTAATTTCAAATAATTAAATCATAAGTTAAAGTTTAATTTAAATCTTAATTAATTAAACAAACATTTATTTATAATTAAACTCTAATAATCTCAGTAAAGTCTTAATTAATTAAATATTACTTAAATAATTAAGAGTTAATTAATAATTAAACTTAAATTAAACAACCTTCATTTAAAATTTAACATGAATTAAGAAATAATTAAGTGAATAGTTATCCTCAAATCAAATAAAGATTTGATTTGACAATTAAGTAAAGATTTGAAGTGACAACTAAATAAATATTTGATGTGACAACTAAATAAAGATTTGATGTGACTTTTAAATAAAGATTTGATGTGACATTTAAATAAAGATTTGATGTGACATCATGATTTAAACCCTAAACAACTCAAATTAAAACACTTAAAAAAATTGAAATCGTGCAATTTCCCGAACTGCATCCATAGCGACTATCGCTATAGATATCCGTAATTTCCATCTTGTTTTCCACTTCTATATCACAATCAACCCAAAGTCTATGAACCATAGCCATCATAAAAACAATCACACATCTTTCGAACCAAACATAATACTTAGACTTTGATTTTCAAATTCTAAGATTCACATCACATACACACATATATTACCATAACAACCACAAGATAATCCAACAATATCATTCACATAAACAACCATATAACAACCATACATATAAAGGTAAATTATTTCTCAAAAAGTTAAGGAATTTACTCACCAAAATTCAATGAAATTTTGCAAAAACATTTAGGACTTGTAAAGCTTGGAAATCAACAAAACCAACTTGAAAGTATGTCAACTTGCTCTCAGTTTTCCGACCCTTTCCTCTCTGACTTTGGCAAAGTGGTAAAAAGGAAAGTTTTAGATTGTTCTTTCCTCTATCATTCAAAAAAGGTAATTACTTAAAAAGGTTAAAATTTGAGGAAGTTATGGTCAAAAAAGTATGTGGTATTTTCGGACATCAAAATCTAGGTTTCAAAATCACTCTTGCAAAAATTGAAATTTTGGAGCATCTAAGCTCAAAATCAGAAAATGTGGTAAACTACAAAGTTGTAGCCCTTGGAATTCTAAAAGGTTAAATAAAAGAAAATCTAGTTAGGTGTTGTTTTTTAGAAGTTATGGTCAAAACCATTTCGGGTAAAAATGGAGGAAATTGAGATTGGAAACAGGAGTTTGAAGCTAAGTTTAGAAAATTTTAAAAAAAGTTTAAACTTGGAAATATGAAACTTGAAAATGCTAAGGAAGCCATTAAAGTTCTTTCTAAGAGCTTAGGAATTTTTGAAATGAGAATAAGAATGAGAGAAATGGAAAATAATTTAGAAAAATTAGTTTATATACTAAGACCCAAATCAAATTACCAAAATACCCTCATGTACCATGCCATCCATATTATTTTGCCATGTCATCATCCATGCCCCCTCCTTACCAACATCCATTAATTGCTAATGGTACTTATGTACTTGTTTGTCTAAAGAAGCATCTTTTATAAAATATATATATTTACTTTAATTTTATAAAAATCATATCTTATCTTTTATATGTATATATACACATACTTAAGCATATACATACCCATATATACATCATAAAGCTTGACACCTTAAAAATTTCGAAATTTATCATGTAAAACATGACTTGACCCCTTGTTGTACTCTTGTCCCCTTTTGACGTAACTCATATTTCAATTTTTTTAATATTAGTTGTCAAAGTGTCATGTCATGATTATCTTAGATTAATTAACTTAATTAACCTAATTAACTCTAATTATATTATCCTAAACCATATTATATAATTAGTCTATGTATGCATATATATAAGAAAGTGTGCACAACATTTCAAACAACTTTTATACGATGAAACGCCGAAAATTCGGAAAATAGTTTTCGGTCACATTTTCTATTTTTCATCGAACTATATATTTTTGTAAACAAATTTTAAAAACTATTTCCCAATTATTATTTATTATTAAAAAGATTTTATTTTCATTATGAAACATATATATTGAATACTTAAAATTAATTAAATATTCACAAATCATAGTAGTTAAATTCCGGGTCGTTACAGAACATAGGTGTCGGAAGTGGCGAAACATGCTAAAACGTGTAAAAACCAATTTTAACATTAAAATAAATTCTTTTCAACTAACCTGCCGTATTTGTCAAAATATTATTGGTTACAGATTTTCTTTTCTAAAAGCGCTGACAAAATTTCATAATTAAATAATTTAAATAATTTACAAAATACCCCTTCTCCTTTTATAAATATATAAAATGTTTAAGTCCCATATATTAAATAATTTTATATATCCATTAAAACACTTAGGAAAATTCTACAAAAATTTCAAAAAATCATTTTAATGTGTTTTCTAACATATATTAATTTCAGACCCAAAACATAAATAATTTAGCTGTAAATTATTTTAAACCCAAATAATCATTTTCTTCACTAAAAATTAATATTAAATCCACATAAATTCATAAAATTATGAAAATTAAAATAAATATCATTTCTGATTTAAATCTAAAATCACAAGGTATTTGGATGTCATTTAATAGGGTTTTCACATTAAAACATATCATTAAACCTATATGAATGAGCATAAATCATCAACAAACATATATAAACATTTTATCCTTCAAAATCATGGCATAACATTACAGATAAATTTGGATTATCCTTAAAACTGATAACAATTAAGAAAATAAGAGATGTAGTCATTATTCACCTTAGCTTTGAGATTAAGGAGTTTGAGATTTGAATGAATTTGATTTTGATTACTCTTCTTCCTTTGATTGCTTTCTCTTTCTCTAGCTTTTCTAATGGTGGTCGGCCTCTACTTTGTCTTTGATTTTGAAATGAACGTGCAAATTAATTCCTAAGGGTTTAGGGGTATAAGAATACTCTTTTCCTATTTTACCCCTTCTCTATTTCATTTTAACTCATCTTTAGTTCATTGTTTACATGGCACGGCTATCCCTTAGTTTAATCACAAATCTCAATCCATTAACCATTTTTCATTATTTCATTTAATTTACTTAATTAAATGTTCCTAATAATGTTACTAAAAATATGGGGTGTTACACCACGGGTCCTACGGTTGGATACATCTCATATCAGTATAATATATACACAACTTCTGGTAGCCCTTTGCGGTAGGCAGACTACTATTGTGTAACACTACTAACCTCGCATTCCAACCCATTATAATGACCATGTCAATCTTATTTACTAAGTTATTTAAATACACACACACACACACACACTCTGTAACGACCCAGAATTTTGAACAAATTAAATTGAGAATATTTAATTAATTTTAAATATTTGAACGATGATTTAATTTGAATTCCCGATTTTACTTTGAATTTGGCGATTAAATTATAAAATTTAATCTATTGAATTGAATAAAAATTTGAATCTTCAATTATAAGCTGAAGAAAAATATTTCAAAGGCTTTGAAAATTCATATTGATATTACTGAATATAATCGAAGCTTCAGAATCGAATTTGGAAGTGAATTGTTCAACTTTGAAATTTAATCGTTCGAATTGATATTGGAAAATAGCCGTCCGAGGCATCGTCTCGGAATTCGACGAAACTAGTTCCGTTGGGTCCGTAATATTGTGTTATTATCGGATTTCAAATTTCGTAGTAACTGGGATTGTTGTGTGAACGTGTAGTATATAAACGCTTAGAAATAGTTATTCGAAACGATTTGAATTTAATTAAAGTATATTTTTTTTATAAGTCAAACCCCAACCGTATTGCCTTCACATCAAAATTTTCTGCTCAGCCACCCTATGATCGTGCTCGAGCTACCCTAGCATTTGGAACGCGCAGACTGAAATACACCTTCGTTTTAAAACTCTAAGCAGATAACCAAAGAAACAAAACGAAGCCTTCTCGTTCGATCTATACCTCTTCCCCTTTCATAAATCAATTCGAACGAAAACAAAACGAAATCCCCAAATCAAACAAAAAAATGGCAGACGAATTTGCGAGAGACCGAGCATCTCGAGTACGCATAGATGGAAGCGGCGATTCGAGGTTGCGAGCATGCGGAGTCGAAGCGCTCACGGTGGCGTCGTGCAAGTCGAAGGCGACTCTTTCGCTGAGGGTTTTGTCTCGAGGGCGTAGGCGACGGTTGAGGAAGCGTATGTGGGGTCGCGAACTGGAATGGGTTTCGCGATGGGCGTCGCTCGATCTGGAGCACGAGATGATCGTCGCGATCGATCACGACAGCAGCTAGGGGAGAACTCGTGAACGCGAGGCGAGTGGTCGAAGGGACGGTCGTTCGACAGCGGCAGGTGGTGATGTTTATAATGTTATTGCTTTTATTAACTTCAGTAATTAGGTTAATTAGTGTTTTAAACTATTTCGAATGCTTGAAATTTTAGTTCATGATGCAGTAACTCTCAGAAAAGGATAGAAATTTTCTAACAGTAGGATTTAAAAGCAATTATATTTTAAGATTTAATAGATAGATAAGTATACCCATATGTGTATCTGTATATATAAGTTAGAAAAATAGAGAATAATAATATATGTAGATGAGATTTAAAAGATAGAAATGTTTAATGGTAATAAATTTTAGTGGTTAATTCAATTAGTTAACCTGTTTAAATTTTTAGCTACTAAAGAAATTTATAAAAAGAAAAAAATTAAATCATTAGTTTAAAATTAAAATTTTAGTTAAGTAAATTTATTAAAAGAAATTGGTTATTCGATTATTTCGAATATTAATAAAGTGTATAATTTATTTATACAAGGTATAAATGGAGAAAAACAAATTGGAATGGAAAAATGGGATGGCAAAATATAAAGCTAAGGTGAGATTTTTCTCACTCAAAATTGAAGTGGAATTTTCAGTTATTTATTGTTTGATATGATTGCTATGTTGATGTGATATTAGATATAATAGGATATATCTATATATATATAGCAATATATACATATTGGCATATGTATATATTGGATTGATGATTTCCCACCTCGTATAGCGGATGAGACCCTATTGCGCCGTTAGTAAGCGGATTTTATAAAACCCATATACCGCGATAATTCCGTACTGGAGCGGAATTGGTATTGTGCTAACATCTTTGGATGCAGGGAAACAGGTTGGAGGGATCCAACTGGACCCCTCACATGTATTTAATTCATTTCTATTGTGATATGAATCTGTGAATGATTATAGTGAGGCTATTAATCATATTGATATCTGGAAATTGTTTGAAAGCTAAAATTTAGCTGAATAGATGTTTTGATATCATTGGATTCCAAAAATATATGAAATCGAATTTTTGAAATCAAAATAGAAATTTTTAAGTAAATAAATTTTTAGAAATTTAATAAATCCGAAGAAAGAAATTTTAAAGTATAAAAAAGTTAATTTTTATATTCTTATCGAATTAATTCCAGAATCAAGTGAAAACGTTAAGTAAATGAATTTCGTATAATAGTGATTTTTAATTGAAGAATTTAATTAAAATTTGGATTTCTAAATAGTTGGAAAAAGATAAAAGGGATTTATTTTCTTTAAGAGGAATTTGTTTAAAATGAAATAAGTTGGAAGTCCAATTATAAATTTAATTGGCAAATTGAAACAAGTTTAGAAAAAATCAATATAAAATGATTTGGGATGGAAAATTAATTTAGAAATGAATATTGAAATTGATTTGTTATTGAAGTAAAATTTGAAATCAATTTGGGATTTGATTTTGGGGTTAAAAGTGAATATTTGGGAATGTGGATTTAAAATTGGAAATGATGTTAAAAAGGGTTTATTTACAGTTTGTAAAGTTTAAAAGAACGATTTCTTTTAAAATAAATAAATTATAAGTATTTAACTTATAATATGGATTTTTGATGTATACGTTGAGTTAGAAAATTGAATGGGTCATTAAAGGGAATTTATAAAATCGAAGTTGTTATAGAATAGAAAATAGAATTTATAAACGTTGTTTTATAAATTCGAAATCAATTGGGTTTGATAAATTAAATATAGAAAGACATTAAAGAAGATATATTCGCGATTTTAAATAGCGAATTTTTATTGAAATAAAATGTGTAGAAAAGACTGAAAATGTGGTTAGTGAAGTATATTCACGATTTTGGACAGTGAATATATTTTTAAGTAAAATGGATAGGGTTTTGGGAAAGCGATATTATGAAATGAAGTTAATAGTTTTAAAAGATGTTTTAAAACGTGTGAACTATCGAAATCATAGATTTCAACATTTATTGTTGAAATAGACGTTTTTCAAAAAATAAGGAAATGGTGGACTATAACACTGTTGTTATAGTAAATGATTTCCGAAAGGAAATGTTTTTATCTAGTATTGGGATTTATATATCTATCTAAATTTCGAATCCCTATACTAATGATTTCGAGTCGTCGTAACGATGTTTTACGTAACATTCGTTTTGACTCAAATAAATGTTAGAATAAATGATTTCCTTAAAGAATGAATGTATACTTAAATTGATTTAAGTATATCGAATATTTTCAAATGTTGAAAATAAATGATTTGTGAAATACTTATTTTTAAATAAGTATGGAATTGATTTTCGAATATGAAACGAGGGGTTTGAAACTTTATCTTTTAAAGATAATTAGAAAGGTGGAAATTGATTTGAAATTGTTTTCAAACGGTTAAGTGTGGAAATTATATATCTAGTAAAGATATTTTTGAAGATGAAATAATTTGAGAAAATTATTTGGAATCTGATGATGTTGCGCATCTTTATTGATAGTTAAATAACCGACTATCAATAATTACCTTGAATTGGTATTTGTTGTGAATTGGATGAAATTGAATGCCACACTTATTTTTGAATAATCGCTCACTATTCGGGTTAGCCGGGAAAGGACCATGGGGTCGTATAACCCATTCCGAATATGTGATACGTCGTTATGAATTGCATTCGAAGACCGGTGTTGAAGACCGGATATTTTTGAAAACGGAAGGATTACCGTCGAGTTACTCTACATCGACTGATCTTCGATTTAGAGGTTTTATCACCCTTAGTGACGGGAAGTCCTGACGTGATTGAAAATTATCCGGATATGCAAGGGCTTCGTGAGAAGTGCCTTCGGTTCTGTTCGATCCCGGAACAGACTTGTATGGATGTGTGTCTGACGTTACACTTTGAGATGTAAAGCTGATTTCTTTCAAATACATTTCTGTTGGTGGCGGAGAATTTATTCTCTTAGCTTAACACCCTTCTCTGAGACGTACGAGCTCAGAGGTTATGTAGTTGAAATTTATCAGCGATATATCCCAATTTGGTAACGTGGCATACTGAGTGGTGCTGTGAAATGATCAGTGTTTGATCATTTGTGATATGATCATTTGTTTGATCTTATATCTTTGTGATCATAGGTTGATCATTTTGTTTGACCCGAAGCAGGGCTTTTTGTAGAAAGCGTAGCTTTGTGGACGAGACTTCGTCGAGCCTCACACCCCGGAAATGGTCGAAACAGGAAGAATGCAGCAAGGTTCTAGGGAGTAGCGCCCCTTAGTGTATGTCATTCCTTCTGGATAAAGGTGGTATCATGGTATGGAGCCCAGATACTTAACCTCTGTGGTTACTGCATTATTATTATCTATGTGGTTTGTTGCGAATCGGGGATCCTCGGGAAGATCGGTGACGATCGGGGGATGGCATACGCGTGTCAGTAGTTACCTATTTTTGCAGAGGTAACCCGGCCTTGTGTTGGCAGAGATCCGGTTAGGTTCTCGGGTCGTCTATTCCAGGGACGTACCCATCGTGGATAGGAAGTTCCTTAGCCTGGCCATTTGTTGGAAATCCAAACTCCAATACGAACTTTGTACGGTATTAGTTGTAGAACCTGCCATTTACGTACGGTGGTCACCACTGTTTAGATGGTAGCTATAGTAGGCATACGATACTGGTCGTATGTTGGCTAAGATTAATATTATACTTTCGAAATGTTTTCTACACTATGCACTAATAATAATATCAAAAAGAATTTGATTTTTGCGTAGTAAGCATCTTTGACTATCATAAGAAGAAATCTCCTCCAATTCTGCGTTTGCATTGTGTGTGTGGTGGGAGGTCTTATGGTAGTTTCATTTTCTAAAAGCATTGCGAATTTGACATTAAAATTCTCTGTTGTTTATTTTTAAAGAATAACTGTTTTACGATCTCACACCAGTCACCATGACTGACTCGGAGTTTATTGTTTCCCTTCTAAACTCTGGGTGCCCACAAATTTCCACACGGGCAGTCTAGAGTTAGATTATCAGGATATTCTGGATATTCTGGAGCTTTGGAGATAAGCTGGATGACGAGACGTAGTATTTGTATCTAATAGTATTTATTCCGCTGTGTATTCTGTATGAGGACAAGTTATATAACTGTCCATTGTTGTACTGAGTTGTATATTGACTCTGATGATTGATGTATGTATAAACTGATATAGTTCTTTGTTTTAAAAGACTGGTGTTTATCTATTATATATTGTTCCGCTGCGATGTGTAAGATTCTGATATTGTCTCTGTTCTGTGTTTCTATTGATGTCGTTCAGATGTTTTCTGTTGTTCTTCTTCTTTCTTTCTTCTCTTTTTCTTCTATCTTCTTCTTCTTCTACTTTTTCCTTTTCTTAAAACCCTCACTATTGGAGTTTCCGGCACTCGATTGCTCGGCAGTCGATAAAGTGAGTATCGATGTTGAATTTTCGAAAGTCGAACATCCCAGGATGTGACAAAGTGGTATCAGAGCATATGGTTAAGCGACAACCCTGCTCTGTTGGGTGTTACTCATTAGAGATAGAGTCAGTAGTACTCTAGAATGAGTTGAGTGTAATAATAGATACGAGTGCGTATTTGTTAGTGAATATGAAATTGTTTTGTATTGTGTTGACTTATCGGTTGATTGTTTATGGATTCTGGTCGGTGCAGTCTAGCTAACTGTAATCGATAGGGGTTTCTAAACTCTTAAACAAGATAAACCGACACAGTATTGTTTTAAATAGGGTAAATGAGATAATTTTGCCCAAAACTATTTTTGTATAGAAAAGAAATGTTTTTCTATAAAGTACTATAGTATATGGTTGCATGGATGTTAGGAAAGTGATAATATTGAAAGTTATCATTTTTATATGAAATTGAATAAGAAATTCAAATCGTAACTCCAAAGTTAAAGAAATAAATTCACATGCAAATGAAATTTGAGAATGTACATTATAAATGTGATTTGTAATTTAAAATGGAATTCCAGAGAAGTATTTGGAAATGTTTTGAAAAGGATTTGAAAATTTTGGAGTTTTGGAAGTTTAAATCATTTTTGATTTGAAAATGGATTTCAAAGGTTTTGGAAAGTATTTTGGAGAGTTGAAAGCTCTAAACCCTTTTCGGTCGCTGGAAAATAATCCTGATGATGGTGGCCACATCATTAGAATTCATTTTCGGGTTTCCAAAAGAGAAATTGCTGTCAAATTGTTTCAAATAGGAGTTGTTTGAAAATTTGGGTTTTTGTTTTAGAAAATTCAAATGGAATTTGAATTGTTTTCAAAAATGATTTTTGAAATGTTGGTAAGACTCTGGAATGCTATATAAAGATATTTATGAAATATTACTAAGTGGATAACTTATACAAATAGAAATTGTTAATGTAAAATATGTAAATGTGATTGGAATTAAAGTTCATTAACCAATGAAATCTATAAATGTGAATTGAAAGTATAAGGAAATAAATTCATATATGAATAAAAAATTATGAATATGAATTGTAAATATGATTTACAAATGAAAATAGAATTCAAAAAGGATAATCGAAGATAAAATTCATAATGGAATTAGTAATGTGAGTGGATAAATGATTTTATAAATCGAAATGTAAGTAAGTCGAAGACTTATAGAATAATTGAAATTCGATTTGGAAATCAGATTCGAATTGGAAATGAAAGAATTAGTGAATGAGTTTCAGAATGAATAAATAAATTTGAATTTGTAAGTAAGTAAAACTGAAATGGAAGATGAATGTGAAACTTTGTTCGGAAATTGTTAGTAAATGTAATTCAAGCTGAATATTGAAATTTAAAATGAATTAGAGAATGAAACTAATATATAGAGTGATATGAATTAGTAAATGAAAAATAATCGATAGAAATTCAATATTCAGAACAGAAGATAAAATTGAACTCAAATGAGAAATTGAAATGTGAAATTGAATTCAAATAAAATTTGAAATGTAAAATTAAAGATAATGGATGCAACTTCAATAGCGAATTTAAAGAGGATATAAGAAGTATATATTGAAAATTTGTAATCGAATTTGCAAAATGATTGAATGCTGTAACTAGATATAATGGCTAGTAGGATATACAGGTGTATAAAGGGATTGGAAAATTTATTTCACAGATAGTTTGAATTGCTCGACAAAAGGTAAGTATTTGAATTATATATGAGTTTTTGATGATTTCTTGTCTAGCCGCTTGGCTTTTTCTTTTTCTTTTTGAAATCTGAGAGTCCGTAGGGACGTTTTGTAGTCGTGCCGTATTAGCCGCGCAAAGGAGACGCTGGCGAAATTTTTCGAAAATATCGGGCGTTAGAAAATTTTTGAGAAAATTTTGAAAATTTGAATTTGAAATTTGAAGTAAAATTTGAATTGTTAAGAAAACAATGTTGTTTTGAACTATAATTGGAATTGGAAATTTAGTTGAAATGATAACAAGTCTTTAATAGAAAGATTTGTCTTGATAAATTGATAAAACCATTAGATTGTGAAAAATAGTAGACGAGTTAAGGACTTTTTTTCCTAACTTGTAATTTCGAGGACGAAATTCTTTTAAGGGGGGAAGTATGTAACGACCCAGAATTTTGAACAAATTAAATTGAGAATATTTAATTAATTTTAAATATTTGAACGATGATTTAATTTGAATTCCCGATTTTACTTTGAATTTGGCGATTAAATTATAAAATTTAATCTATTGAATTGAATAAAAATTTGAATCTTCAATTATAAGCTGAAGAAAAATATTTCAAAGGCTTTGAAAATTCATATTGATATTACTGAATATAATCGAAGCTTCAGAATCGAATTTGGAAGTGAATTGTTCAACTTTGAAATTTAATCGTTCGAATTGATATTGGAAAATAGCCGTCCGAGGCATCGTCTCGGAATTCGACGAAACTAGTTCCGTTGGGTCCGTAATATTGTGTTATTATCGGATTTCAAATTTCGTAGTAATTGGGATTGTTGTGTGAACGTGTAGTATATAAACGCTTAGAAATAGTTATTCGAAACGATTTGAATTTAATTAAAGTATATTTTTTTTATAAGTCAAACCCCAACCGTATTGCCTTCACATCAAAATTTTCTGCTCAGCCACCCTATGATCGTGCTCGAGCTACCCTAGCATTTGGAACGCGCAGACTGAAATACACCTTCGTTTTAAAACTCTAAGCAGATAACCAAAGAAACAAAACGAAGCCTTCTCGTTCGATCTATACCTCTTCCCCTTTCATAAATCAATTCGAACGAAAACAAAACGAAATCCCCAAATCAAACAAAAAAATGGCAGACGAATTTGCGAGAGACCGAGCATCTCGAGTATGCATAGATGGAAGCGGCGATTCGAGGTTGCGAGCATGCGGAGTCGAAGCGCTCACGGTGGCGTCGTGCAAGTCGAAGGCGACTCTTTCGCTGAGGGTTTTGTCTCGAGGGCGTAGGCGACGGTTGAGGAAGCGTATGTGGGGTCGCGAACTGGAATGGGTTTCGCGATGGGCGTCGCTCGATCTGGAGCACGAGATGATCGTCGCGATCGATCACGACAGCAGCTAGGGGAGAACTCATGAACGCGAGGCGAGTGGTCGAAGGGACGGTCGTTCGACAGCGGCAGGTGGTGATGTTTATAATGTTATTGCTTTTATTAACTTCAGTAATTAGGTTAATTAGTGTTTTAAACTATTTCGAATGCTTGAAATTTTAGTTCATGATGCAGTAACTCTCAGAAAAGGATAGAAATTTTCTAACAGTAGGATTTAAAAGCAATTATATTTTAAGATTTAATAGATAGATAAGTATACCCATATGTGTATCTGTATATATAAGTTAGAAAAATAGAGAATAATAATATATGTAGATGAGATTTAAAAGATAGAAATGTTTAATGGTAATAAATTTTAGTGGTTAATTCAATTAGTTAACCTGTTTAAATTTTTAGCTACTAAAGAAATTTATAAAAAGAAAAAAATTAAATCATTAGTTTAAAATTAAAATTTTAGTTAAGTAAATTTATTAAAAGAAATTGGTTATTCGATTATTTCGAATATTAATAAAGTGTATAATTTATTTATACAAGGTATAAATGGAGAAAAACAAATTGGAATGGAAAAATGGGATGGCAAAATATAAAGCTAAGGTGAGATTTTTCTCACTCAAAATTGAAGTGGAATTTTCAATTATTTATTGTTTGATATGATTGCTATGTTGATGTGATATTAGATATAATAGGATATATCTATATATATATAGCAATATATACATATTGGCATATGTATATATTGGATTGATGATTTCCCGCCTCGTATAGCGGATGAGACCCTATTGCGCCGTTAGTAAGCGGATTTTATAAAACCCATATACCGCGATAATTCCGTACTGGAGCGGAATTGGTATTGTGCTAACATCTTTGGATGCAGGGAAACAGGTTGGAGGGATCCAACTGGACCCCTCACATGTATTTAATTCATTTCTATTGTGATATGAATCTGTGAATGATTATAGTGAGGCTATTAATCATATTGATATCTGGAAATTGTTTGAAAGCTAAAATTTAGCTGAATAGATGTTTTGATATCATTGGATTCCAAAAATATATGAAATCGAATTTTTGAAATCAAAATAGAAATTTTTAAGTAAATAAATTTTTAGAAATTTAATAAATCCGAAGAAAGAAATTTTAAAGTATAAAAAAGTTAATTTTTATATTCTTATCGAATTAATTCCAGAATCAAGTGAAAACGTTAAGTAAATGAATTTCGTATAATAGTGATTTTTAATTGAAGAATTTAATTAAAATTTGGATTTCTAAATAGTTGGAAAAAGATAAAAGGGATTTATTTTCTTTAAGAGGAATTTGTTTAAAATGAAATAAGTTGGAAGTCCAATTATAAATTTAATTGGCAAATTGAAACAAGTTTAGAAAAAATCAATATAAAATGATTTGGGATGGAAAATTAATTTAGAAATGAATATTGAAATTGATTTGTTATTGAAGTAAAATTTGAAATCAATTTGGGATTTGATTTTGGGGTTAAAAGTGAATATTTGGGAATGTGGATTTAAAATTGGAAATGATGTTAAAAAGGGTTTATTTACAGTTTGTAAAGTTTAAAAGAACGATTTCTTTTAAAATAAATAAATTATAAGTATTTAACTTATAATATGGATTTTTGATGTATACGTTGAGTTAGAAAATTGAATGGGTCATTAAAGGGAATTTATAAAATCGAAGTTGTTATAGAATAGAAAATAGAATTTATAAACGTTGTTTTATAAATTCGAAATCAATTGGGTTTGATAAATTAAATATAGAAAGACATTAAAGAAGATATATTCGCGATTTTAAATAGCGAATTTTTATTGAAATAAAATGTGTAGAAAAGACTGAAAATGTGGTTAGTGAAGTATATTCACGATTTTGGACAGTGAATATATTTTTAAGTAAAATGGATAGGGTTTTGGGAAAGCGATATTATGAAATGAAGTTAATAGTTTTAAAAGATGTTTTAAAACGTGTGAACTATCGAAATCATAGATTTCAACATTTATTGTTGAAATAGACGTTTTTCGAAAAATAAGGAAATGGTGGACTATAACACTGTTGTTATAGTAAATGATTTCCGAAAGGAAATGTTTTTATCTAGTATTGGGATTTATATATCTATCTAAATTTCGAATCCCTATACTAATGATTTCGAGTCGTCGTAACGATGTTTTACGTAACATTCGTTTTGACTCAAATAAATGTTAGAATAAATGATTTCCTTAAAGAATGAATGTATACTTAAATTGATTTAAGTATATCGAATATTTTCAAATGTTGAAAATAAATGATTTGTGAAATACTTATTTTTAAATAAGTATGGAATTGATTTTCCAATATGAAACGAGGGGTTTGAAACTTTATCTTTTAAAGATAATTAGAAAGGTGGAAATTGATTTGAAATTGTTTTCAAACGGTTAAGTGTGGAAATTATATATCTAGTAAAGATATTTTTGAAGATGAAATAATTTGAGAAAATTATTTGGAATCTGATGATGTTGCGCATCTTTATTGATAGTTAAATAACCGACTATCAATAATTACCTTGAATTGGTATTTGTTGTGAATTGGATGAAATTGAATGCCACACTTATTTTTGAATAATCGCTCACTATTCGGGTTAGCCGGGAAAGGACCATGGGGTCGTATAACCCATTCCGAATATGTGATACGTCGTTATGAATTGCATTCGAAGACCGGTGTTGAAGACCGGATATTTTTGAAAACGGAAGGATTACCGTCGAGTTACTCTACATCGACTGATCTTCGATTTAGAGGTTTTATCACCCTTAGTGACGGGAAGTCCTGACGTGATTGAAAATTATCCGGATATGCAAGGGCTTCGTGAGAAGTGCCTTCGGTTCTGTTCGATCCCGGAACAGACTTGTATGGATGTGTGTCTGACGTTACACTTTGAGATGTAAAGCTGATTTCTTTCAAATACATTTCTGTTGGTGGCGGAGAATTTATTCTCTTAGCTTAACACCCTTCTCTGAGACGTACGAGCTCAGAGGTTATGTAGTTGAAATTTATCAGCGATATATCCCAATTTGGTAACGTGGCATACTGAGTGGTGCTGTGAAATGATCAGTGTTTGATCATTTGTGATATGATCATTTGTTTGATCTTATATCTTTGTGATCATAGGTTGATCATTTTGTTTGACCCGAAGCAGGGCTTTTTGTAGAAAGCGTAGCTTTGTGGACGAGACTTCGTCGAGCCTCACACCCCGGAAATGGTCGAAACAGGAAGAATGCAGCAAGGTTCTAGGGAGTAGCGCCCCTTAGTGTATGTCATTCCTTCTGGATAAAGGTGGTATCATGGTATGGAGCCCAGATACTTAACCTCTGTGGTTACTGCATTATTATTATCTATGTGGTTTGTTGCGAATCGGGGATCCTCGGGAAGATCGGTGACGATCGGGGGATGGCATACGCGTGTCAGTAGTTACCTATTTTTGCAGAGGTAACCCGGCCTTGTGTTGGCAGAGATCCGGTTAGGTTCTCGGGTCGTCTATTCCAGGGACGTACCCATCGTGGATAGGAAGTTCCTTAGCCTGGCCATTTGTTGGAAATCCAAACTCCAATACGAACTTTGTACGGTATTAGTTGTAGAACCTGCCATTTACGTACGGTGGTCACCACTGTTTAGATGGTAGCTATAGTAGGCATACGATACTGGTCGTATGTTGGCTAAGATTAATATTATACTTTCGAAATGTTTTCTACACTATGCACTAATAATAATATCAAAAAGAATTTGATTTTTGCGTAGTAAGCATCTTTGACTATCATAAGAAGAAATCTCCTCCAATTCTGCGTTTGCATTGTGTGTGTGGTGGGAGGTCTTATGGTAGTTTCATTTTCTAAAAGCATTGCGAATTTGACATTAAAATTCTCTGTTGTTTATTTTTAAAGAATAACTGTTTTACGATCTCACACCAGTCACCATGACTGACTCGGAGTTTATTGTTTCCCTTCTAAACTCTGGGTGCCCACAAATTTCCACACGGGCAGTCTAGAGTTAGATTATCAGGATATTCTGGATATTCTGGAGCTTTGGAGATAAGCTGGATGACGAGACGTAGTATTTGTATCTAATAGTATTTATTCCGCTGTGTATTCTGTATGAGGACAAGTTATATAACTGTCCATTGTTGTACTGAGTTGTATATTGACTCTGATGATTGATGTATGTATAAACTGATATAGTTCTTTGTTTTAAAAGACTGGTGTTTATCTATTATATATTGTTCCGCTGCGATGTGTAAGATTCTGATATTGTCTCTGTTCTGTGTTTCTATTGATGTCGTTCAGATGTTTTCTGTTGTTCTTCTTCTTTCTTTCTTCTCTTTTTCTTCTATCTTCTTCTACTTTTTCCTTTTCTTAAAACCCTCACTATTGGAGTTTCCGGCACTCGATTGCTCGGCAGTCGATAAAGTGAGTATCGATGTTGAATTTTCGAAAGTCGAAAATCCCAGGATGTGACACACACACACACACACACACATATATATATATATATATATATTTCACACCTATCATAATGTATATTTGAATATTATTTGAATCTAAAATGGCACAAACACGTAGAAGATTAAGTAGGGAATAAAATTGAAGAAATTTTAAATGAAAATGAGAAGAAAAGAATACACAACATTTTATAGTGGTTTCGCTGATCTTGGCCTATGTCCACTTAATGATTTTATTGATTATCTTACTGATTACGAACAGAAAATCTTACGGTTCGGTATAAATCCGGCAGTAGTTACACGAAATTAGAGTTAGGGAAATCAAGAGCCAAAAGATCCGTAGAAATGAGCCTTGCCCAACTATTTATAGACATAGGAAGCCTAAAATCTCATCCAGAAGATCTCCATCTCATTTTCCATGCCATGGACCATTTCTTCAAAGAAATAGGGGGACAACTCATTAGTTTGTGTGGATCGGTACCGTCCATGGGCTTGGATCGATACTGATCCAAGAGATGGGCTATTTGGTTACCTTGAACCCTTTTTTTGCCTCGATTGATGGTTAGCTTCATCGTTCCAAGTTTGTGTGCATCAATGTTTGCTTGTTTTTGAGTCCAAATGATGAATTCGTAGAAGAACAAAGTTGTTGATTCGAGTGCTCGTGGAGATTGAAAGAGAGTTGCATTGGAACAACAAAACTACACTTGGAATAGGCTTCTAGCATCAAGTAGAGTAGGTAGGCAGAAGTTGGTCAAGTTTGGAGATGGTTCTCTAGATCGGTACTGATCCAACACTTTGTTAGACCGGTTTCTCCTAACGCTTGAGTATGTTTTGTCCTTGTCTCGTGGTTTTGCTTATGCTTGGTTTTTGGATCCTTGGGCTATCTCTATGGGATTCCTGTCTTGACAACTCCAAGTTCGACTCGTCTAGTCCGTCTGAATATTGCCAGGTCAAAAAGCTAAACAATACTTGCCCTCTAAAGTACATCTCATTGCAAACGTGATGTGTTTTGAATTGAAACTAGTTAGGATTGCTTTGAAGGATTCCATTCTGTACTTTGAATGGTCATTGTCCTCCCTACATATTGATTTTGTTAAAAGTTATGTCTATAGCTATTTGTCGTGACGCACCACTAGCATTTGGCATAATAAATCTAGAGGGTGCTCTTATAATTTGACATTTTGAGCTTTGTAATTTTGAACTGGTTCCTTTCATGGATTTTCCAAGTTTGAATCCGATTTCTTTGATCTTAGTTGTCAGGCATGGATATGTACACGTTTACACATACACTTGCACGTTCTTTGAACAACTTCTAGCATGCACATACATATACATACATGGGTTAACATCACCATGCATGCGTGCGCGCGCACACACACACATACACACACACACAAACACACACACATATATATATATATATATATATATTGTATTCAAGACTCAAGACTCGATAACGATCTGTTTTCTTGGCTACGAATGGATCCAAGAGTTGGAGAAATTCTCCAACTTTAGTGCCTTAAAGTTCGGGATTGAGGGGTTATAAAACTTGATCTATTTCATTTCCATCCTCATTTGTTTTTGCACCGATCCAAAACTCCAAGCTCTGCCATTAAATCCTTTTTCCTGCGATCTGAGCTTCCTCTCATCGTCGACGATTAGTAGAATTCATCTTTGCCTCTGATTCCTTCTGTGACGTCACCCTAACCTTGCCCGAACCACTACCTCACCTTAATTGGACATCCACCGATCCAACACTTAGGGCCGTCGACACCTAGCTTTAACAAACCACTACCAAACTCACCCTCGATTCTCATGAATAGGCAGCTAGGTGATGGACTTGGGCATGTATGGATGGAAGTGGATGAGGATCACCATGGATGGACGTGGTTTGGGATTAGAAAGAGATGGAAAAGAAGGATGGAATTTTTCTAAGTTGTTGGATCAGCATAAATCCAACACTTAGGCAAATTTCAAGAACTTTGAGTTCACATATGAGTCTTGCCTTGTGAACTAATGACCTCTTCTTGGTCTTGAACCATTCCCAAAGAATATTTGATAACATGTTGCTCGTCGGGATGGTCATCGATGATGGTCAGTCCGAGAAATATCTAAAATTTTAGTTGAACTATTTCATAATACTGAAAATCTAAACTGCACTGCAAGACACCGCACTAGGTTTCACTTTAGCATGGGAGGCACTGCTTATAATTTATTTGATAATAATTATATATTGAATATTTATAGAAATGGAGCACATACGTTCTAAGAATCTTGCCGCCTTAGCTGCAGGTCCATCTACTTCCGCATATAATGAATCCGATGTTGAGTCAAGTTCAACTACAACTCCACTTGTACAATAAACTCCAGTATAACATGCACATCAACAAGAAAATCCACAAGTTGAACAACAAGTTACTGAAAATCTAATAGAGCCCGCAGAAGGGCCAGAGGTTGAACCTGATACTCTCGAACATGTTGTTCTTTTAATTGATCCTAACGATTCTGTTGCTTCAAAGATCGACGAGGGATCTTTTTGTAGAATTTGCGACAAGCATGGAATTCCATTCGATGATGCATTAGTCCTTTCTCGCCATCAGTGAGCTCATAGTCCCCCGGAAAGCTACACTACTTGCAACAAATACATGTGTTTGGCGGGTTGTGTTCGACCATTCAATTCATTCATTCGTCGAGTTCTAAACTTCATGATATTAGCTCCAATGCAGTTGCTCCTAAATAACTATGCCTTCCTTCTTGGTACGCACATTGCCTTCATTCAACATTTGCACCGAGTACCCAATGACGAGGAAATCCGGTACATATGCAGCTTTAAGAACCGAAAGGGAAGTCCTTCTTTGACTTACTTTGAGCCAGCAAAGAATTGCAGAGTTGTCATTGGCACATGGAACAAGTTGAGTTATTTCAAAAGAAAATGGTTTTACGTATGTTGTCCACCTGGGTTTTCTCGAAGATTCATATCTGGATGTAAGTTCTACCTCATTCATTTACTACGAGTTCGCTTTGCTAGTTATTGAACTTAACTCATATTCTTTCTATCATTCAGATGTTTTGGCGAGCCTTAGTGGTGAAACTCTTGCGGATACTGTCAGAGTTCTCATGACACTTTTGGAGGGGGATGGAGATATTAGAGTTCTTCTCTCCGATGAGAATCTCCTAGCCCATAATCTGTTAGAAGCGGGCCGCAGCACTGGTCTATTCAAAGTAGCCACTAGTGATGATGACGATGACAATGATGCCAACAATACCTAGCCCGGAGAAGACGATGCTAAACAGATGTGCCCTCAATCCCGAGTCCAAGGACAGAAGTTGAAGAAAGAGAAGAACACGCCGAGAAAGGCGAAATTGTGGGTGGAAATGACGAAGCTGGCCATGATGATACTTATGTGGGCTACGAGTCCTTGGCTAAACAACCTATAGATGACCAATAGTCTGCCATAAAGAAGAGACTTGTTATGAAAATTTCTAAGGCGCAGACTTCTACACAACCTCCACTCGTTACGACTACCGAGAAAACTCCTCTTCCTTCCGAGGATACATCCTCTAAGTTAGGGCCAATTCCTACCGAGTTCGGCTCCTTTGGCATCGGTGACATGAGCCTCGAGGGTCTTGACTCCCCCATCTACTTTAACGATGACATTCCTCCCATCAGCGTAGGGGAGATCACTCCCATGTGCAAAGCTCCATCGCATAGTCTGTCGAAGGGACACTAGAACACTCATGCACATGTGCACTTCACGGCACTACGCTGCACTTGACTCGTATCCTTTCTAGTCAAAACTAATTCATTCTTATTTCTTTTATATAATCCATGGAGAA
Source organism: Allium fistulosum (assembly GCA_030737815.1). Classification (NCBI taxonomy): domain Eukaryota; kingdom Viridiplantae; phylum Streptophyta; class Magnoliopsida; order Asparagales; family Amaryllidaceae; genus Allium; species Allium fistulosum. The sequence continues at coordinate 782,315,249 of CM060908.1, forward strand.
GAAGAATTACATATATCAATCTCTTGAGGAAAATGCATCCCAGTCATATAGGCATTTTCCTGGCTCATACCATCAGAGCAGTGGTCGTGATTCTAGGTCCGGCTCCGAGATAGAGGCAGTCATGATAGAGGCAGTTATGACATAGATTATCCGTCGCATGACTCCACTTCCAAATGCCATTCAAGATCCAAGTCACCTCCGCCAAGAGGCTTAGATAAGAATTTTGATCGCCGCGATGATTTGCCACCAGGCGATGTTTCTTGTGCACTTCCTCCAGCTTCCATTTCTGTGCAGCACTTGGCATCCTCTCACTCTAGTCGATCCTTCGAACATAGGAGTCATCAAAGTAGTTTTGAGACTTCCTATTATAGAGCCGATAAACAATCGATTGGAGCTCCAGTCGTCACTATGGAACAAGAACTTTCCACCAGTGCCCGAACGGCTGAATTGAAAGAAAAATTTCCATATGTTTGTTCTTATGGGCTCATGTTCATGCCTAACTTGAAGAGAATTCCACTTGATGTCCAAGACATGACCATTTCTTATGTAATTGACGCATATAACCAGTACAATGAATGGTTGCGGATAACTGAGAAAATATCCAAGGTTTCAAGAGAAATGCAACTTGAGATCGATAATTTGAATCCTACGACAGTACAAGGCAGAAGAATCATTTCCCACTTCAATGTTGAGGTTGAAAATTTAAGGAAATCACAAACCGAAGCTGAGAAGAAAGCCAAAGACGCCATCAAGGCGCTTGAAGATGAGAGAAAGAAGTATCAAGATGAGATTGAGGTTGCGCATCATCAGAATCACGCCTTAGTGCTGGATAGAGATGCCTCAAACCAGAAAGTGATTGAGCTGTCGACCAAACTCGAGAGCAAGACAAAAGAGAAGAACGGCGCTCTCCAATAAGTTTAGGACTATTCCGAAGAGCTACTTTCTTCTCGTGGAAAGATACAAGGCGGTTAAACGTGTTAAAGACGTGGATGCACTTATCAAGAAGGAGGTGGAAGCTGTGGAACAATGGATAATGGAGAAATTCGAGCTATTGCTTAACAAGCACTACGCCATAAATGGCCTTCTGTAACACAAAAAAAATGTTGGGTCAGGCCCAAAAAATGTTGCCATAGGTCTATGGCAACACTTTTCGGGTGATGCAATTTTTGCCGTTGCCTTAGACCTCAAAGGCAACATTTTGACTATCTAAGGCAACTTAAGTAATATTGTTGCAATAGAACCCTATTTGGGTCTATAGCAACACCCATAGGTATCTGTAGCAACATTCCAAAAATGTTGCTATAGATATTAACTTTCTGAAGTTGTGGGGCCTACATCTTGTGGGGCCCAAAATGTGGGGCCCATGACTCAACTGGGTCCATCCCTATGGCAACACCTTGTATGACTATTGCAACATTATTTCAAGCAACATTTATAACCCGGTGGCAACACTATTCTGAAGCTACTGCAACACTATACTGAAGAGACACTAAGAGAACACTTGCATAATACACAATACAATATCACATAGAACACTGGCATAATACACAGTACAGATAACAATTCATACAGCAGTACACATCACAATTCATGTCAACAACTCCAAAATATCCAGTACTAACTTAAACTACTACAAAGCTACCCCAAAATATCCAGTACTAACTTAAACTACTATAAAGCTACCCCAAAATATCCAGTACTAACTTAAACTACTATAAAGCTACCCCAAAACATCCAGTACACATAACAATTCATAAATGAGACACTTAAGAGCTGGTGCCTCCAGTCAGATTTTCAGTCTCATTGGACATGATTGTGGAAGTTAGATCCTCTACATTGATGTTCATCTCTGGGTTGGCATCACCTAATTTCTTAAGCACCCTAGCCAAATTCTCTTGTACCTTCTGATTTACCTTGGATTATAGTTAATAGATCAATATTACTTATTAAAGTAAAATTCAGCCATTTGTACACCTGTCAAATATAGAAACACACACTCAGTAAACTGGAACAAAAATAGATTTAAATTCAAGAAAATATAAATTTAAATGCATAATAAAACAGACAGAGACCGGTAACTTTGAGATAAAAAAACAGCATCTTCAGATAAAGAAAACAGCATCACCATCTTTCATTTCAACATGAACCACACTACCATCCTTAGCATGCACACCTGTGATGTTGCATATGAAGATCCATAATAACATTGTTTGTGTTGACAACAGTGGAGAACATTTGCCTACCAAAAGTAGAACAGTACCAATGTAAGGTGCTAGAACATACAAGAGTCGATGCACAACATAAGGTACAAATAGCAAAATGAACAAAGTTTTTGTACTAACCACCCAAAAACTAACAGTGCATCAAACAAGCAGCAAGTGTGCAAAAACAACAAATAAAAACACTTAAAAAGAACTCTGAAAACATAGACAGTATTCAGTAATGCACAAAATAACATTAGACCTACATCAATTTCCATTATGCATTACATCAACAACATAGTAAGCTTACTTGACAGCAACAATATCATCGACCTTGAGAATCATCCTAATGCACTCCATAGCAAATGTGATGGCGTTTGTGCTGACAAATAACGGTTGCACCACATTTTCATCCATTATATTTGTGATCTCGGTCTCTTCCTCACGTTGATCTCCCCTTTGAGTGTCAGTTTCTACGTTCGATAATAATGATGGTTATTGGATTCAGACAGACATTCTCAGCTAGTGCATATTGAATGACTTCAAGCGCCTCTTCAAACTTTAAGTATAATCTGATGTAGTCAGTGCAACTAAAGTTCCAATGGCTAGCTGCAATTAAATCAAAGAATTAAGGTGGTATTAATTCTAAAAGCAATGGTTAACTAAAGTGGGAACAACATCAACTGATATACATCATTCAATAAATAAAGTTTATCATTCAAAAAAAAACATAACCCTTCAAAATTTAATTATTCGCTACCTTCATAAATAATATTTCATGCTTATGACAACATACATTAACCAAGTAAACTGTCAAATATTATCAACTTATCCACAAAAGAAAAATTATGAAATGACACAAAAATGGGTTTATCCTAAAGGATAAGCTATTCATATGTCTTGTGGTCCTAATGTTTAATTTTTACAATGTACATCAATATTTCTTATATGAAATGACTATTTTATTGCTCTCCTGTCATTTGTTACTATAAATCAACCTCTTATAGTGGATGTGCAATTTAACAATGAATTTATTAACTCCTTTTGAAAATAAATATAAAATAATTTTGAAAGAAATGAAGATAAATGGTGTAATATCCATATTTGTATTCATAATATAATCAATCGTGGGAGTTTTGTGTATAATTCATATACCAAGTAAACTGACTTATCACATTTTGTAATTATCTTGTTATTGTTATGGCGCTTGAAGTGCATATGACAGATGTATGTGCACATGTTTCGTATAATAAAAAATCATAAGACTAGCTTGTATAATTCATCCTCTACATCAAGACAAAATTGGAGACTTTATTTGAATTTAGCTGAACATAATTATTTTTTGGTAGTAGTTAGCTTTCATGATACCGAAATAAATAAATCATCATGTGCAAAAAAGCCTTTAGGGAAGCGAAGTTATATTCAGCTTGTCCAAGTTGTAATAGTCACTGAATATTCGTGTGAAACATAATGCATTTACTGAAATGTGAAACAACTAACCTCAAACTGTTCAAATGTAAGATAGCGCCCACTTGCAAGCTTTTTTATTACAGTGCCAAAGTCCATTGGATGCTCAATCACATCATGGTAATATGGTAATTGCACTAGTAATGAAAGAATTGAAAAACAAATTCTACAGCTACAATTACCCGAATTATCAAATATGAAATAGAATTCAAGTAATCATACCTCATCTAGATTCACAGGCTCAGCAAACACTCCATAAGTGTCTTTTCTACAAAATTGAAAAAACATCAAATTATTTAACTTAAATGAAATCAAAAATGTGTAGAGATCATTCAATAATTCACACTTTTGAAGCTTATCCAGAATGGGCTCCAAATCACTTTTTCCTGGCATTGACGTTCCTAAGCAAACAAAAACAGCATAAATATCAGCTTAGTTAGCAACAAAGACTAACTAATTAAGAAAATTAGTAATCAAAACGCAAACCTGAAACAGCTCTAATAGTTTTCTTTATCACATTTTTCTTGCTTTCCAGTTCAAATGAAGCAAAATAATGAGCCAAGTGTCCCCAATATAGTTTGAATTCAGTAAAAATCCAGAAGAAGCATAAAATTTCACCAAAGTAGGTTTTAAAATCCCACCTCTTGATGATTAGATCCATTTTCAAAATCATCTTCATCTCCACCAAATCGCTTACCATCCTTCACTTCCTCGTCTTCCGATGACATGGACCCTTCCAGCATCGACGCGCGTCGTTTGAACTCGACTTTCCTATGCTTCCTCGACCTAGGCATGGTTCGCGGAGTCGAAGTAGGCAGTAACTTCACCGGAGCTTTCAACCTACTTCGCTCCCTTGCTCCTCTCTCTATCTCCTCCTCGTCCAAATCGGCCTCATCTTCCAAATCGGCTAGGTAGCGAGTCTGACGTGGACGCAGGCTCCGTCGCAGTCCCGAATCGGGTTTGGTTTTTGTTGGGTTTGGATCCGAACGCCTTTTTGGATGTGGTGATTTTTGTTGGGTTTGGATCCGAACGACTCTTTTGGATCCCACTACTGGAGCAAAAAGGAATGTTGGTGGAAGCCCTAATTTTTTGTTTCTGTGATTGGGAGAACGAAATGAAAAGGAAGCGCGTGAATGAAAATGTTAGCGGGAAACAGAGGAAGCGTAGTAGATAGCGTATGAATGGTTGAGATTTTGTTTTAACTAATGTTGTGGATCGCTGAGGTGTAATTTTTTTTTAATTTTTTTAATTATAATATATCTATAGCAACACTATATCAAAATGTTGCATCGTGTTACACTTGTTTAGCTAGAGCAACACATGTTTATGGCTAAGGTAACACTAAAAATACAACGTTGCAGCATGACCAAAATTTTATAGCTATCGCAACATTTTAACTGGCAACACCTTGCAAATCTGTTGCAAAAGGCCATCTATGGCGTAGTGAAGCGTGATGCTAACATGCTCAAATTCCGCAACTTGGAGTAATTCAACAATGATTACCCTAGAATTCTTGCCCTCGCTTGGGAATAAATTATCAAGGAAGAAAAGGAATTTCTTAAAGGTGGTGAGGTGGATCTAGCTCAGTTAGAGAAAGAAATCTTGGTTGAGATAAGCCCAAGGTGTTTAAAGAAGGCCAGCTTATTCTGCATCCAGAGCTAGCCGCTATAATGCAAAAATCGGCGAAAGGCTCCGAGTCATCGCCTCAAGATGCTACTGTTGGGGACACTCCCGTTCCCAAAACCATTCCAGGTCCATCTTCGGTCTCAGGATACAATCCAGATCAACCCCAAATGCATAGACCTACTATCCTTTCTCCCATCCTGGAGGGGAACTGTGGTGGCATTCCAGCCCATATAGAAACCCAAACTGAAGGAGGTATCTCATTGACCTGACCTGCACTTCAGAGAGTCCATATGTCATCGATTGACATCGTTAATCTCTCTTTTTATATCTCTCAAGTTTTAGGTCAGCCCCAGGTCATCCTGCTTCCCTACCAAAGTCTCCAGTCGGGGCAATAATCGACTATAATAGAATTGGTGATCGTGACTACTTCGATGACGGTGTCGACTATTTTGGTTAGTGGGACTTTTGGGCCTAGGGAGCAGATGAAAGATGCTCTTTAGGATGAAGGGACTCATGAGCTCCAAGGAGCTCAGACTGATGATGATATTATTACTACTGGTGCTTTTGAGTCTCTATCGGGTCGCACCATGAGTTCGATTGAGAATGAGCTTGTCCTAGCCAAACAGGTCAAGCTGGAGAAAATAGAGACTTTCCTCCTTCGATATCCATAGCTCTGCACAGTCAGGCTATCTTTGCTCCCGTCACCACTCCCCCACCCGAGAGCACCCAGAGTGTGCCTGTTGGATCATCGTAGAGCACTCCATCCAAAGGCAAAGGAAGCAAGAGAAAGATAAGGAAGCAAACTGAAGGATCCAGTGCCCCCATCTTCTACAGAGAAGAAGGAGAGAAAGGAGAAAAAGAAGAGGATCAAGAAGTGATCATCCATCTTCTTTGTGTTTTCCGGTTGTATAGCAACACTTAGGCTCTTTTTGATCGTCTACTTTTGTTTTCTCGGCCAGTATTTGTGCAGATTCGGCCTCTACTTTTGCTTTTTGTTAGGCATAAATAAAACCTATACTTATCCTTCCAAGTTATATGTGAATAAAACAAGTTTTTGTTTTGTTAAGTCTTTATGTGAATTTTCCTAAGTTATTCAATAGATGCACTTTTCATTCAATGTACTCGTGATCCATCTTATTTTGTTATTTTCATCGGACTAAGTCATTAGCCCATTTCCTAATATGCCAGCCTTTCATCACTCTAGCAAATGTTAAGTAAGCATAGAATGCCAAACTCTCGGCACTAGCTGAGGTAGACCACTTAGACTAGCGGTTCTAATATCCTTTTTCAGGATAGTGATTTTCGATCGCACAAATGCCAGGTGCTGACCGAAGTTTACAAGCAAGATCCCGCCTTACATCAGGCATGGATCTCCGGCCTTGCCTACTCCGACCAAGATATTAGTGATTGCCTGGTCATGTCACATCCATTTTCAATTATGCTCCTGCCCAAATATCAAGAGCGAGAGTTTGTGGATGAATGGTCATATCATGTTCATTTTGATTTATACTCCTGCGTGCACATTAAGGGCCAAAGTTAGTCGATGGACGGGTAAGTCGTGTCGAGCAAGTCGTGTCCTTTCTAGGTTTATACTCACGCGCCCATTTCAAAGTAAAGAGTTAGTAGATGGACGGCCAAACCACATCCACTTAGGTTTATAGTCCTATCCTCAATCTAAGGTCAAGAGTTAATAGATGATTGGTTATATCATGTTCTTTTGATTTATACTCCTGCCCCCATATCAAGGGCAAAAGTTAGTGCATGAATGGTCGTATCTCTTCCGTTTCAAGTTTATACTCCCACCCTCACATCAGAGGCAAGAGTAAAGTAGTATCAATCTCTAGAAATTGAGAGTGATTGAAATTCAAGGGTCCGATCATGGACCGTGGAAGTTTGGTTGGCATCTATCTCTAGGTACCTGCATACCTACATTACACATATGCAGATTCATTTGAGTTGGTCATGTTTCATAACCCTTAAGCAATGCAAAGACAGATCTAGAAAGCCACTTATTGAAAATGGGATACATGGCTTCATTCAATTACGTAAAAATTTATTTCTAAGTGAAATAACATCGTAAATGCTCATTATTCCAAGCCTTTGGGAGTGATATCCCATCAACCGTCACAAATCTAAAAGTGCCATCTCCCAGCTTTTGTTCTATTGTGTATGGACCTTCTGAAGTCGGGCTCAAGTTTTCGAGGCCTAGGAAGATTCGTTTGAGGAATAGGTCATCGATTCAAAGTTTTGATTCTTGACCTTGGCATTGTAATACCAGACGACTCGGTTGTGGTACGCAGCTGCTTTCAAGTTAGCTTCGTCTTGTTTCTCATCGACCATGTCAAGAGATTCCAAAAGGAGTTGCTCATTCATCTATGGATTGTAATGAATTACCTAATAAGAAGTTAATTCTAGTTTAACCAGAATCATGATCTCCGATCCGTAGGCTAAGGCAAATAGAGAATGGCTAGTCACTAACTTATGGGTCGTTCGATAGGCCTAAAGTACCAATGGAAGTTCAACAACCCACTAGCCATTAGTCTTTTCTAGTCACTTCTTAAGAATGGACATGATAATCATGTTTGCAGCTTCAACCTATCCATTCGCCTGGAGGTGTGTCACCATAGCAAATCTCTTCTCTATGCAATGTCAACGGCATAAATCCTTAAACTTGGTGCTGTCAAATTGGGTTCCGTTATCTATAACGATTGCCTGTGGAACTCCAAAACGACAGATAATATTCCAAACTACAAAGTTGATCACTTTATTCGTGGTAATTGTAGCTTATGGATCCGCCTCAACCCATTTGGTGAAGTAATCAACCGCAAGGATGGCGTATTTCATGCCACCTTTAGATATCGGCATCACATCGATAATATCAATCCCTAAACTGCGAACGGTCAAGGACTGACCATTTGAGTAATCTCCATCGGCGAGGCTTTCGAAATCTTAGAAAACCTTTGGTACTTGTCACACTTTCTAGTGTAATTAGCTGCATCTCGGTTGACAGTTGGCTAGAAGTACCCATAGTGGAGAATCTTCTTCGCTAGGGTTTGTCCTCCAGTGTAGTTGCTACAGGCCCCCTCTCTCAGGACTTGTTTGGCCTCATCATAAGTGACACCCTAAAGCATGGGGATAGAAAAACCCTTCCTATACATCAATACTTCATGTATGATATATCTCAAAGCTTGGTGAAGGAGTTTTCATCGCTCATTCCTACTGTCGAGTAGGATTCCTCTTTATAAGTAATCTTTCATCGAAGTCATCCATGACTTTCTTTTAGGTTCGGCCTCCAAGATCCAATCGACATCCATCTGGTCGATGCTTGGTGCTGATAATATTTCCACTAGAAAAGCCCATGAGCCGTGCATCTCCAGAACTGGCTAGCTTTGCCAGTGAGTCGGTCTTCGCATTTTCCTCTCTAGGGATATGCGCCACTAAGCAGCTCAAGGACTCGATTTATATACGAGGCCAGCCGTGCTCCTTTTGCTTGAAACTCTTTCCACACTTGACACACCACTAGCCGAGAATTATAGAAAATATGTAAAGTCTTTATCTCCAGTTCTTTGGCAATCTTGAGTCCCGCAATCAAAGCTTCATACTCCACTTCGTTGTTTTATGTAGGAAAATCGAGTCTCGGGGCATAACAGATTGAACGTTCCTCGGGAGTGACGAGTACAACTCCAGCACCAAAACAACGTTCGTTTGATGCACTGTCCATGTAGATCTTCCACTTAGCATTTTGCTCACCACTGCTCTTCGGAGTATCATCTTGTGCAGTGAATTCGGCTATGAAATCCGCCAAAGCTTGACCATAGATAGATCTCTGAGGGTGATAGGTTATATTGTATTAGCTCAATTCAACGTTCCATTTTAGTAATCTTCCAGAAGTCTCAAGTCGTTGCAAGACTTGTTGTAAAAGTTGGTCGGTAAAAACTTTGATCGGATGAGCTTGAAAGTAAGGGCGGAGCTTCCTTGAAGCAATCAACGAGCAGTATGTAAGCTTTTCCAACTTCGAGTAATTTCTTTCTGATCCTGTCAATCACTTACTAATGTAATAGACCGGTCGTTGGATGTGGGCTTCATCACATACAAGTGCGGCGCTCAAAGCATACACCGACACTCCCAAATATATAAACAAGTCCTCGTCATCCATTGACTCCGAGAGGATGGGGAGTCTCTCTAAGTGATCAATCAAATCCTGGAATGTGTCTATGCACTCCTACGTCCAAGAAAAAGTTCTTTTTCCCTTCGGACTTTTACCCTTCTTAATCACATCAAAGAAAGGGATGCATTTGTCAATGGCTCTGGAGATGAATCAACTTAAGGCAGCAACCTTTCCATTTAAACTCTAGACCTCCTTGACTGTCTTTCTGGCTTCTATGTCCCTTAATGCCTTTATCTTTTTCGGATTGGCCTTAATCCCACTTGAGTTCACAATGAAGCCCAAGAATTTTCCTTACGCAACGCCAAAAGAGCATTTGAAAGGGTTTAGCTTCATCCAATATTTCTGGAGAAAGCCTAAAATCTCTGCCAAATTGCCAACATGGTTTCCCAAATGCCATGAATTTACAAGTATGTTGTCCACATAAACTTCCATCGAGCGTCCAATCTGATCTTTGAACATCCTATTTACCAGTCTCTGGTAGGTTACTCCGGCATTTTAACCCAAACGGCATGACCAGATAGCAATATAATCCCAAGTCGTTAATAAAGCTAATATGTTCCTGGTCCAGGACATGCATTGGAATATGGTTGTCTCTAGAGTATGCGTCCATGAATGAAAGCAATTCATGTCCGGCCGTTGATTCCACCAACTGATCGATCCTTAGAAGCGGGAAACTGTCCTTCGAGCATGCCTTATTCAAGTCAAAATAATCGACGCATGTCCCCCATTTTCCATTAGCCTTCCTTACCAAGACTGGATTAGATACCTATTCTGGGTATAAGGCGTCGTAGATAAAGCCGTTGTCCTTCATCTCCTCCCCATCAGCATCTCTTTATTGGAAAAACAATGTGGTCTATCATGGTTCTGAATTATTTTTCCGGAGTTCCATCCTCAACTACAGAATAGCTCTCATACTCAGTATGCTTCAAAGTACCAACATACTTATCCATCTCATTCAAACTCTTGTCAGCTGGATAAGGCCCACTAATGATTGTGTTTATTACCAAGCGTTTTTCAAGTCGCCTAGGCTCCTTACCGCTAGGACTAGTTGCCCACATTGGGATGTTGACCTAGGGGAATTAGAATTTCCTTGCCCTCCATTCTACGGGGCTTTCAAAACTTTTGCAATTTTTTCTTTCGAATTAGCTTGTCAATCATATCGTGCAAGTGCCTGCATTCATTGGTATTACGATCATGCGTCTCATGAAACCTGCAGAACTTGCTAGATCTCTTCTCCTTCTCGGTCGACTCTCTCGAAGCCGACTTCCTGTATCGCTCGGTACCTTGAGTTGCTAGATAGACGTTCTCAATTGACTTATTCGGTTCAGTATAATTATCATGTTTAGGAATCTTGGGATGATTCATATTATCTGGCTTTCTTTTCTTGGCCCTATTATCGCTCTTTTTCGGGCTATCATTCTTATTGCCAACATTCACATCCATGTTTCCAAAACTTCCTCCAAATTGCTTTACAGTAATATTGCTTTGTATCACTTCATCTGAATTTCCAGCATTGTTCCTCCGGGGATGATTATGCGCTTCTTCCAAGTGTAAGTACTGATTAGCTTTTCTATAGAAAGCATCCATCGTCGATGGGGGTTTCCTCTCCAACCATTCCCCGAAATCTGTCTTGGGATGAATCCTCCTAATCAACGCCATACTTTCATCATAGTTGTATGTAACCGATTCAAGAAATCTTTTAATGACTATCCGGCTCCCTGGAAGAGGCTTGATAATGACATCACATCTTTTGGACATGCAGTGTGTAAACTGAATTGCTCTAGAAATTTTCACGACTACTTAGCGAAAGATGATATGGATTATGGTGGGAGCTACATTGTCGCTACTCCTTCTAGGAAAATTGGAAAACAACGACATCTCATGGCATCAGACGCTCTGGCTAAGTCCATATGCCATTCGTACTTCATCAAGTACTACCTAGCATCCGTCTGTCCACCATATAGCGCCATCATTGGCATTACAAATCTTCATGGATACTTCCCACGCAGATTGTTCTCAGTAAATGAATTTCGACTATGAGAAGTACCTCATTCATCATTGCTTCTGAATTGGTTTTCACTCATAAGTCTCGTGACCATATCCTCCAAGTACTCCGGGTCCACAGGTTTGGCTGAACGGCGGTAATCGACATCTGTTACGGGTGTTCAGCCTAGCGAACATTCTCGGGCATACTCTCAATACCTGGGTTCTCCAGACTTTGGATGATCCGTTCGTCCAGCAGTCCCCCCTGTTCGATTCCCGTGCATAGCATTATCAGAAGTTGTTTGGTATTCAGCATTTTGATCATCCACGATGCACCTAAAAGTCAGATCCACGCCGCTATCCAGAGGGCGAGCACTGGGCCTACCATTGGCTAGATTAGTACTTAACTACTGATCCACAAACTCAAGCCCTGAGTTTGTCTTCCTCCTTGATATGACATCCTAGTAGTGTTTTGAGTCTTCTTTATCTTTCTATCTTTCTGTCTCTAATCGGATGATAAGGAACTTTCAGATTTTGAACTTGAATCCCTCCTGCTCATCCTTCGGTTGTTATGCGTTAGTTCGTTCAATAGCCTTAAGCTCTACTGCATCTGTTGGTTCATCAGGTCATGACTCTCCTAGAATCTATCCTCCATCTTCTTCATCATCCAAACCATTTCCGCTATGGTCATGACATCAGTTGGATTCTGGATCTTTGGTTGTTCTGCTTGGGCAGCTCCATCCACATAGTGAATGTCTTAGTTCTCAGCATCATTAGTAGCTCTGGAAGTAAGAGCACTGGTTGCATCAAAGCTTTGCCTAGACACTGCATTCGTGAATCTCACAAATAGATAAGTCTAATCGTTGGCTTTTAGCATTAAGCAAAGTTAATTACATTTATCAAAACTTATATAATTATTAAAAATGTATTTAAACATGAAACCCATTTTAAAACACTTTAATATAAGTTAGAAAATAACCCTAAAAAGATTAGAGAAAAATACTAAATTTAAATATCATTTTTTAAACAATTTATATCTTCAATTAACTAGATAGTATTTGCAGAAGTGCTGCCTAAAGTTCTATTATTAGTTTTATCACGTTTTTGCTACAACTTTGTGTCTAGTTTTCAATATTTTAACAAACGATTTTAGATCCATCCTTTTTATAGTAGTTAGTATACTTTGGGTATTTGAAAACCATGAAGAAAAATCCCAAAGAATATCTTTAAATTATTTTATATGAATTTCCAAAAACAAGTTATTTTTCCAAAGTGCTCATATAGCGACTGTTCGTAATAACTTTTGCTTCTTCTTTCAACTAGTTATCAAATGATTTTAACTTCCAAACTTCTCCAATAAGAATAATATATTACTAACTTGTTGAAAAGGTAAAGAAAATCCTAAGAATGTTTCTACAAAAATAACTGTTATTTTCCAAAAACAATTTTTTTTAAATGCCGTTATAACGATTATTTTGCTTTAATCTTTCTTAACTTTGTTTTTTGTTTCTTGTATCTTTTCAAAACATATTCTTTACTTTTAGAAACACTTGTATAAGTTTATAAATCAACCAAAACAGGTTATATTAAAATATGTTATTAATTCATTATTTTTCAAAATTTAAAGTTAAGGGGTTTCAAAGTGCGTTTATAGCGACTATCGTTATACTAACAATTCCGTATTCAATTCCATATTTAGTGTCATTTCATTTTATACACATATATGACTTCCAGTTTCAAACCATATTAATTATAACATTTTTTGACATATGTATTCAAATCACCTATCCATTTTAAATGTCCAAATTAACTTATCACAATTCAATGGTATAATAAGCAAGTACTTTATCAATTTACATACTTAACAAAGCATATAATCAAGGATGTAACTTTAAGTAGTTAATGTCTATTATTATTACTAATAGCAAGCAATATTAACATGTGATTTAGCAAGCAATTATCTAGCAGTATTATCACTTATTAATTTAGATAATTAACTTCATTCAAAGTGACATTAGCTCATGTTTAATACCTTAAACTCTTCCTACCAACATTCAATCATAACAACACTTCTACTAACACCTCCTTCACTAACAAAAAAATTACTAAACTCATACTCTCCCTTCCTAAAGAAAATGGCCATCACTACCACCTCCATAAAGCTCATGGCCTAAGGTATTTCCACCTTCTCCTTGCACACACCTAACCTCCTACCTCTCCTTCCAACTTACGGCCCTAAGGCCTTATGACTCTACAACACGGCCATAGGCCATTTCCTCTCCATAACTCACACCCAAAGGAAGAAGGAAAGAAGAAAAGGAAGTAAAGATTTGGTAAGGAATGAAGTGAGTGTGTATGTATTTATAAAGTTAGGAAATGAGTGGAAAATATTTGAAAGCCCCCTACTCTTCCATGCATGAGAACATGCACACCATATCCTTACACAACCATGTTCTCCTTAAATCACTCCACCATTTAAGGGTCCCTTAGTACCATATGTTCCCTTAATTAAACATGCTTACTTTAGTTAATTTGTTGTTAACTTGTATGTGTTTAATTCTTGTTTATATGTGCATATGTTATTATACAAGTTGTAAATAAATTTATACAACTTGTATTGAAAAAAAGTTGGTTTTTAACAAAACGTTTTCCGATCACATTTTTAGTATTTATTCAAAGTGTATATTTTTGTAAACAAAATTCAATAATAAGTTTTCTATCATTAGCTATTAAATTAAAAAGTGTTTAATAGGGTTATAAAATTATATTTAATCACACTAAATCTTAAATACGAATATTTAAATAATTCATATATTTAAATACGAAGTTTTTAAAATTCTGGGTCGTTACACTCTTTCCCCCTTAAAAGAATTTCATCCCGAAATTTCAAGGATAGAAAAATATAACAAAAACCAAATAATTAACAAAAGCTAAGCACAACAAAAATAGTATCACCCATAACCCCAATCGGAGGTACGGTTTCTTATCCTGTCCATTTTATTTATCAAATTAAGATAGTTTCATTTTAAAATTACTAGATTGATTTACTAACCCTATATGAAATTTTACTTAGGCATCTAACCTAAGCTCTGATACCAGCTGTGACGACCTAGAATTTTGGACCAGTTCAAATCGCCAAAACCCGTCCATTCTAAAACTATAAATGAAAACTACCAATTTGACATAACATAATCGGATAAATATACAATGCAACTAAATTATATGATACAATTTCAATAATACAACTTAATCAAAGTTCAAATTATTTATTCTACAGGGTTTGCTTTAATACAAAGAAAACTCATATACTATAAATCTACCATTGCATAGCTCTAGGTGAGAGACAATAATAGCCATTCCTGCAAATTCAATAAACATATCAATGCAGAATAAAATGATAAGCAGGATATATACAACATCATAAAATAATTATCAAATAATAAATATGAAAAAGATATATCATTATTTGGGCAGCGTCACTATCACTTATGAGTGCCTACGTACCCCTATCTAATTGGGTACCAAATTAGATACAGAATCAAGCCAACGTAGTACTCATATTCACAAATAGGACTCAAGGAGCCTACGATGCACAAACAAACAAATATGCAATTCCCAAACCACCCTTTTGGCTTAATCTTCACATTTTGATTTATGAAAATCTAATTAACTTTATTATTTTCAAAAATAATCTCTTTTGAAAATACTTATTCGAAAACAATCTCTTCAAAATAAATTCCCAGTTTTATTTCAAATCCTTTTAAAATAATAATATATATCTTTTATACCAAATCATATTTTCTTCAGGATTTAAGTCAAAACCTTTTCAAAACCGATATCAATTACTCTGTATAATAATATAGTGGTGTATTTGATATATTTATTTGAAAATCCAAAAATACACTATTATAAAAGCATATCAAAATATATGCAACCAGATCGGGAGATTTCTCCCAATAACAAAGCAACTAGGTCCTAACCTCTCAAAAATCAATAAATAAGTATATCCCTCTACACTAAGAGTGGACTATACCCAGGGTTACATGAACCCTCATGTCCACTACTTTGATATGGGTTATCCAAATCATCGTTAACATAACAAATCGTTTTGTTTCCCTAAGTGACAAATCATTTCGCTTTTATAATCACAAATACTTTCAAACATAATATTGTTTACTTTTCCAAAATCTTTTCAAATCAATTTCAAAACTACCGGGTTTTAAGTTCTTGAAATTTTCTTTATTTATAAAACATTTCTTATAAATATCTTTATATATAAATCACTTCTATATAAAATCACTTCCAAATTATTTATTTCCAAATATTTTATAAACAACTTTATCTAAAATCTCTTCAAATTATTTCTATTTCTTTTCAAAGAAACCATTTCATTAAAAGATAAACATCTTTAAGATTATAATAAATATCTTCTATTATAACAATTTCTTAATCAAATATTTTCATCGAACACCTTATAGTCAAACTATGAAATTATAATCACAAGATGTTCGTAACTCAACCCATGCATATGGAAATTAATTGCTTATAAATTAGCCGAGCACAATTCAAACAGTCAAGCAAACAATAATAAAAACACATTATTATCAACAATTCAAAAAATTGAATAATAATAGATAAATCAAAATTAACTGTATATATAAATAAATGTCCAAACTTATATAATAGCAGAATATGGATTTATTCTACTAAATAGATATCACTAATGAAGTTTACTTAACTCGTTTTCGGTATTTCAACTTATACTATTCCTCGCCCAAGAGTGAAGCTAGGTAAGTTAGAGCACTAGTTTCCTCAAAGCCTTGCCTAGACACTTTATTTTTTAATCTAAAAAATATACAAGTCTACTCGTTGGCTTTTAGCGTTAAGCAAAGTTAATTACCTTTTTCAAAACTTATATAATTATTAAAAATATCTTTAAACATGAAACCCATTTTAAAACACTCTAATATAAGTTAGAAAATAACCTTAAAAGATTAGAGAAAAATACTAAATTTAAATATCATTTCTTAAAAAATTTATATCTTCAACTAACAAAGATAGCATTTACAGAAGTGCTGTCTAAAGTTCTGTTATTAGTTTTATCATGTTTTTGCTACAACTTTGTGTATAGTTTTCAATATCTGAACAAATGATTTTAGATCCATCCTTTTTACAATTTTTAGTATACTTTGGGTACTTGAAAACCATGAAGAAAAATTTCAAAGTATATGCTTTACTTATTTTATATAAATTTCCAAAAACAAGTTTTTTTCAAAGTGCTCAAATAGCGACTATTTCGCACTTCTTTAAACTAGTTATCAAATGATTTTAACTTCAAAACTTTCCCAATAAGAATAATATATTATTAACCTGTTAAAAAAGTAAAGAAAACCCTAAAAATGATTCTACAAAAATAAATGTTATTTTACAAAAACAAGTTATTTAAAAATGTTGTTATAGCGACTATTTTACTTTAATCTTTCTTAGCTTTGTTTTATGTTTCCTGTATCTTTTCGAAACATATTCTTTACTTTTCAAAACACTTATATAAGTTTATAAATCAACCAAAACAAATTATAATAAAATTTGTTATTAAATCACCATTTTTCACAATTTATAGTTAAGGGATTTCAAAATGCGTTTAAAGTGACTATCGCTATACAGACAATTCTGTATTTAATTCCATATTTACCGTCATTTCATTTTATACATATAGATGACTTCCAATTTCAAATCGTATAAATTACAACATTTTTTAACATATGTATTCAAATCACTTGTCCATTTTAAATATCGAAATTAACTTATCACAATTCAATGGTATAATAAGCAAGTACTTTATAAATTTACATACTTAACAATGCATATAATCAAGGGTGTAACTTTAAGTAGTTATTGTCTATTATTATTACTAATAGCAAGCAATATCTCCATGTGATTTAGCATGAAATTATCAAGCAATATTATCACTAATTAATTTAGATAATTAACTTCATTCAAAGTGAGGTTAACTTGCATTTAATCAATCCAAACTCTTCCTACCAACATTCAATCATAACAACACTTCTACTAACACCTCCTTCACTGACCAAAACATCAATAAACTCATACTCCCCCTTCCTAAAGAACACGACCATCACCACCACCTCCATAAAGCTCATGACCCATGGTATTTCCACCACCTCCTTGCACACGCCTAACCTCCTCCCTCTTTCTCAAGCTCACGGCCCTAAGGCCTTATCACTGTATAACACTCATGGCCATAGGCCATTTGCTCTCCATAACTCACGCCCAAAGGAAAAGGAAAGAAGAGAAAGAAGTGATGATTTGGTAAGGAATGAAGTGAGTGCGTGTGTGTGTGTATTTATAGAGTTAGAAAATGAGTGGAAAAGATTTGAAAACCCCCTCCTCTTCCATGCATGAGAACACATACACCATATCCTTACACAACCATGCTCTCCTTAAATCACTCCACAATTTAAGGATCCTTTAGTAACATATGTTACCTTAATTAAATATGCTTATTTTAGTTAATTTATGGTTAACTTGTTTGTGTTTAATTTTTTTATTGCATATGTTACTATACAAGTTGCAAAATACTTATACAACTTGTATTGAAAAAAGTAAATTTTTAACAAAACGTTTTTCGGTCACATTTTCAGTATTTATTCAAAGTGTATATTTTTGTAAACAAAATTCAATAATAAGTTTCCTATCATTAGTTATTAATAAAAAAGTGTTTAATAATGTTATAAAATTATATTTAATCACATTAATCTTAAATACAAATATTTAAATAATTCAGACATTTAAATACGAAGTGTTTGAAATTCTGGGTCGTACAGCCGTTGGTTTCTACACCATCTTAAATTACATACATTAGGTTTTCCATTTATTTCATTGTTATCATCCCTACTTACATTACTTTAGTTATACTTAAGGATTTTTATACCTTAATACATTGGAATTACTTCTTTCCCCAAAGGAAATTGCTACACTATAATCCTCTATAAATTACTTAAAAGAGGGCTTGTATTATTTGTGAAATAATAAAAAATTATCTTTTATTTTTCAATTAGAATAGAAAATACAAAATACATTATTTTTTACATCTCTTCTTTTTGTTTACATTCCTTGTTACTTCAACCAATACATTTTTATTTGTATTTTAAAACAATTTATAGAAATTCACAACGTTCCACAATTATTCCAATGTATCAAAATATTGTCTAATCCTAATTAAATTTATAATCAATTCAAATTTATGTTCAACAATCTATGTAAACTAACCAAATCTGAAATCCCAATATGATTTCATTAACAAGTTATTTATAAGACTATTTATACCCTTAATTTTCCAAATCCAAACGTATACAATATCTATCAGGTTTAGGGTTTTCCATAACATATAGGCATATTTTCCATAATCATTACGTGTGCAAAGTTAAATATCTCATTCGTGATTTATATTAATTCCTTACGCATAAACAATTAAATATCCAAACCTGATTTATATCTAGGCATAAACGAAACAGATCCACAACGATATAAAACCAATATTATTATAAAGTACGTAATTTCCTGCTCATCTTGCTTTAGCTTTCCAATTCTCCAGATCTAGATCCATTTTCTTTTTATTTGGCTTCGTTTTACTTTAAATCCAAAATAAAAATAGGTATACATTATTCGAATTACAGATCTGCTTACAGCTTTTAGTATTTGGGGGAGAAGAGAAAATGATAGAGTTTCAGTACTCAATAAATTTTCTAAATAAATTAGGGTTAGGTTAGCTCTTAATTTATATGCGTTAGGGATTAATTTGAAGCGTTAGATTTAGCCTAGGAAACCTTGAGGCCATCTTGGACGCACATCACTAAATTGATAGCAAAGAAATTTTTTGAGTCAATCAACGTTGTTCAATCGCACACACTAGTTTACCAATTATACACGTCAACGGTTGATCGTTCATGCCCTTGGGACGATCACTACCGGTCGACATGGGTTCATCTGGGGTCGATCGTTCCTTTGTTTAAGCGGTGATTAGCATTGTTTAGTTTGTGTATTTTATTCCCTGTTTACACAACTAATATAATTTTCTTCCTATTTTATATATTTTCTTAGATTTGATTTAACGTTAACATTTCTTAATGTCAAATGTCCATTAACGTTGGTAATTAACATTAATTAACTTTTATAACCATAATTACATGTATAATTATTTTCGATTCAAAAACTTCAAACATTAATAATGTTTTCATATAAACTCCAATCAGAAAATTTGTATATGAAAATTGATCAGAAAATCGCTACGAACACAATGATGCAAGTTTCATAACTAAAATTCTGATGTTTGTAAAAAGTTATTTTTTCGATGTTATCGTTTATTAATTAATTTCTTTTTTATTAAGTATTGTAAAATTACGGGGTGTTTTAATGACACAAAATGCAAGTGATACATTTCCACATACTTTTACAAGCAACAACCTTTTTCATTTAATGCATCCTTCTTCAAGCTCCTTACTACCATAATCTCATCTTGAACTGATTTCACAATGGAACATTTCCTACCAAGCTCTTCATTTAAGAGACTACTCCAAACGGTATCCGATGAGATAGTTACATTAGCATTGGAGTTGCTCAATGACACAACCGGTGTTTTCTAAATCGCTGAAAGTGAACTCATCAACAAAAATACCTATAATTCATCATCAAATTTGACATTCATATTTATTAACTGATTTATTATATTTTGAAATTCATTTAAATGATCTACCATAGACTTCTCCCCATCCAACCTTAATTGAACCAATTTCCAAACAAGCTTTACAAGCAGCACTTTTGATTCATATGAAGATACCAACTTGATCCATAAGACCTTCACGGATTCATAACTAGTCACAAGGTGGAAAACCGAATCATTAAGGTACTTGTGAATCAACGCAATTGCTTTCTTATCATTTTCCTCCATTCTTCCTTCTCTATATTTGAGGATCTCTTCTCAACACCTTAAATTGACTCAAGAAGATCAGCAAGGTATAATATATCCTCCATCTCAAGCTTCCAAATATCTCATTTTCTCCATTCAAAAGAGTGATCTTCGCGAAAAAAAATTATGTTTGACATCTAAATAAATTTGTAAATGAAAAGTTACTATAAGCTTTGCAATAATCTTGTACCGATACCAATTTATTAGGAATTTTATTGTGCAAAACCTGACAAAAGATAAATATATTGCGTAAGTCATCCCAAGATCTTATATCATTCAAGTTGCAAAACGAAATAATTGAATAAAAAATGTTTATTTTTGAATGCTTAAGAACAGCTATATCAATATCAAAAATACTCAAACAAACAGAACATAACACAAGATTTCATTCACCAACTTCATTTTTGCTTCTAAACAAGGAAAATTTTCAAACATAACCTTGTTTTGGTAAACAATAACACAAATAACCTAGTTTTGATTTTAATTACAAACATAGGCCTGTTTTCGCCAGCTAGACGAGGACGAATTTTCAAAATGCGCCTCTGGCGAACTTTCAAAATGCGCCAACAGGCGACTTTCGAAAATTCGCCCAAAGGCGCATTTTGAAAAGTCGCCCTCGAAAATACCCTGCATACATAAACAAGTTATGTTGGTCCATTTAACAATCACATACATATATAATTTCTTATATAACAACTTTCGTAGATATCAGCTTGCAAATCTAACAATTGCGAAGTTCATTTAAGTTCGACACATAACTAGTTGGTTTGATACATAGAAATTACATTCGTTTAAAATTGAAAACACAAAAGGTCTAAATTCGTTACGCAGTCATACATCTGATAATGGAAGTTTAGGTCGATGCAGTACATCGCTTTCTGTTATGGCCCTGTGATCCACATTTGCTGCACCTGTTTGATTTAGGCGTTTGATGCTCGTCCATAACGTTTTTTATCCTCGTAGATTTAGGTCATCCAGGTTGTCTTCTTGTAGGTGGAGGCAATATATGTGGACCGGTGTATGGTCTCTAGTATCTCTTATCACGCACGGGATGAAACTCTGCCTGATATGAAGCTTTGTAACTTTGAACAGAGTACCACTCTGATGTGAACTCATGATGTGCTCTGTTAGCACCGTAATCCTGTGCTGAACAAGCCGCCATTACATGGGCACATGGTATTTTTTGCAGTAGAAAGATGTTGCATGTACATGAGCAGTTAGGACCATCAATTAACACTTTAAATTCATCGTCGTAGCAATGAATAACTTTCCATTCTGTTCGACTAAAGCAAACTAGTTTACAACGACGTGCTTTAATAGCTCGATCTGCTATTTTAGCTTCCCATTTTGGAGTCAAACGTGTTGTGATAGCATCCGCCGTTTCTCGTCTCTTACAAAAATATTCAACCGATCGAAAGAAGGTTCGTGCAACCAACGCCTTTATAGGTAATGATCGAGCACCTTTCAGCACACCATTAAAACTTTCGGATGCATTGGTGGTCATAACATGAAAGTGTCCTCCATCATCTTTGCAAAGGGCCCAATTCTCTTCAAAATTCCCTAAACTTCTTTCAATCCATTCATGAGCCCATGAATTTGTAGCTTTAATTTCTTCTCTGATTTTGTTGTACTCAACTACTTCTGAAGCACATGCAGCTGGATAAAATAAAGCTGTAAGTCGGTTATCCCTAAAACCCGCTGTTTGAAAATTAGCTTTAAGATGTCGTGCACAGAACCTATGTTTGTGTGGTTCTCGCCACTTCTCTTGTAAAGCCTTCGGAATTCCTTTCATCCGATCCGATATGAAAGTAATACGACGATTGCAAACACTGTGAATGAATTCACGCATGCAAGAAAAAAACCAACACCAGCTATCATATGACTCGGATTCGACAACCGCATAAGCTAATGGAAACAGACAGTCATCCGCATCTACAGCAGTAGCAACAAGCAACGTCCCTTTGTATTTACCATACAAATGTGTCCCGTCAATACATAGCAATGGCCGGCAGTGTAGAAAACCTGTAATGCAAGGGCCAAATGCCCAAAACGCACGATCAAATACGCCAACTTCATCGTGGGTCACATGTCCAACAGTCCCTGGATTACTTCTCTTTATTTCCTCAAAATATTGAGGCAAAGTCGCATACGATTTGGCCCAGTCACCATAAATTCTTTCAATTGTTTTGTTTAATGCTCGCCAAGCTTTCATGTAACTAATTTTGATGAACAATTGGTCGTCGACAAGCACTTGAACTGTACCTGCTGTGATATCCAAATCGGCCTTCACAAATGACATGATTTTTGACACAAGAAAATTAGAAGTGGCTTGCTTGTGGTTGGAATTAACTGTAGGATTGACACAGGTATGTTCGCTAGGCAACTTTCTGATTCCCACCAACCAGACTGCGATTTCTTTGAGACTATTGCATGTATTCTCCATGGACAGTTAGTGTCAACATTACATATAGCAGTGTATATAGTTTTATTCGACTTGACCGGCTTGTACGAAACTCCATGTAGAATTGACCATTCGATTAATTGGTGTAGCATGTTTTGCTTACTTTCAAATACCATTCTAATAGCAAATCCATTTTGTATGCACGCGGTTGAAAATTTTTCCCTAGCAAATTGCAGGTTAGCAACGACCGATCTTGCCATCATTTGTGCAGTACATAGATCATCATCCAATGGTACTTCCATTTGTGCTTCTTCACCATCACCTTCAGCATCATCTACACTTGGAAAATCATAGTTTAACGATTCATTGTTCACCTGCATTCGTTCTACCCAACACGCATCATTATTAGTGGTCGCAACAGCCATACTATCAATTTGAGGAACATGTTCGGTGTCTCTATTTATATTAACATCCATATTAGTGGCAATATTGGAATCATGTGAGTGTTGTGACGGTCCAGCACTACATTCTGCATCAGTATCCTCAAGACTTGTACATCTGTTTACAACCGTATCTTAGTACGAAGCTAGAGTAGATAGGAAACATTACCCAAATAAATTGCTAAACATACCTTTGACTTATAGCATACATTTGTGATGGAGTAGGATATACCGGTTGCGACAAATGAATATTTTGTTGTTCAGGACAGACATTTTGTAGATTCATTTTGTAATTTTCTTACCAATTTTTGTGCAGGGATATAGTGAAGACGTTTGCGTAGACCAACAACGACTCTATTGCAACAACTAACCGATTATCGAAAGAAATTGAGGCTTGGTGTTTGGGAATGTAAGCTGAAAGAAAATGGGTTCTTCAGATCTGAAAAAAAGTTGGGGTGTGTTATGAGGAGGTGAGTGCTAAAGCTGACTTGATATAAAGAAGTTTTTTAATTAGCGACTTTGCAAAAGTCGCCTTTGTGCGAATTTTCAAAATTCGCCCAAAGGCGAGTTTTGAGAATTCGCCCAAAGGCGACTTTTGAAAAGTCGCCAATTAAAAAACAGCCTAAAACACATTATAAAACAGATTATTAGTCTGTTGAACTACAGAATACCTCTCAATAGAAAATACAGGACTGACAGACGATTAAAAGCAAGTATATACAAACAACAACCACCGGATACTACTTTACTACCAATACATCAAAACATACAGTCAATCACGTGGTAACCGGTAGCACCCTGCAAGCATTTCATTGCGAATTGCAATATTCATCCTCTCCAAGCGACTAACTTTAGCTTGCATCTCTAGCGCGTATTGGACCCCCCTTTCTGTCAGTGGAGGATCGAACCATTCAAAAAATTTACAACTACGCACCCCCTGATGCGTCTGTGCATCGATATACGCTTTACAGCCGTAAAACCGACGTCCTGCATTTCTCTGACTTTTGGAAACAACAACGTTACATTCAACTCCGCAATAGCAAAGTACTGAACATCCCATGATGCTAGAACTTGATCTATCAGGGTTTTGCTGAGCAAGTACAGTCATCAATCTGGAATGCATTGATTTTTGAACCGGTTGGGGATTCTCGAGTACGACATTTGCCTGCGTAGCACAAACAAGTTCGGTCTCTACTTCTTCATTTGTCTCTGTAGCATCTAGTGTTGGTAGATCTTCCACTTGTGTCTCCAGAACAAAATCGACCTCACCGTCTGCGCCCTTTTTCCGCTCGTAATCGTCATATATTTTCATCATCGTTTGATCATCGATCTCCCAATCCTCCATTTACACCTAGAATAAAAGTTTTAAAAAAAGCCCAAATTAGTCAAACTTGCAACCATGGGTAGATTTACTTTCCGATTTGAACAAAATTGAAGAATGGCGTACTATAAATCAACAACTATGAGAATAAATGAAAAAATTTGACAAAATACCAACCTTAATGACTTCTGCAAAATATTTTGCACAAATTTGGGTTTTTGGTTCGATCTTAAAACAAAAAGAAATGAAAAAGGAAGAAGGGGCTAACTGGTTACAACAGCAGCTGGTTTCTATTGGCGAATTTTCAAAATTCGCCCACAGAAACATACTGATGCAAACAGAGCAGCAATTTCAATCCCCGCCTAAACTACGGCAGTTTACACAAACATCACACAACTACACACATTTAACAAAACACAACTACACACATTTAACAAAACACAGCCACACAAGTTTAACAACATTTTACAAATCCAAAAAACATTAGTTCGTACATTACAAATCCAAACAACATTAGTTCGTACATTACAAATCCAAACAACATTAGTTCGCATCAAACAACATTTTCTATTTAGTCGTGAAGCTCAAGAAATTCGCACGGGCTTCTTCTTTGCCGACGCGTTACCAATGGTCTCGAACTGCTACTGCTGCTGCTGCTACTCCGTTCTCTGCGGGCAGTGGAGGACGAAGGTAATGCGGCCATTGGTTGAGATGGACGAGGAACAAATTCTTCGTGTACCGGTGCAGCTTGAGACGAGGTGCCTTGTGACGATGAACCCGCACCTCCTCTAGAACGATGTCGTGTGTACACAAGCGCTGGAGGCGGTGGAGGTGGAGATGGAGCTCTCGGCCTATCAAGTTTATTCCTGCATAACACAACATCTAGAATTCTTTGGATGTTGGTGCACATCCTCCTACCCTTCTCGTCGGTTTGACGTTTGCGAAGATTTTCTGCTTCTTCCCAAGCCCTGCTTATACCGGCTGCCTGTAAAGTTGAATGAAAATTAGCAAAAGAACAAACCATCATAAGTAATTGATATAGTACTTACAACATCAACTTACCACGTTCCTCTCAAGTGGTGCTCTGGGAACGTACGGGCTTCTATACACTGCCTCCACTGGCACCGTAAGAACATATCGCCGTGTTATGTTCCAGTACCACCGTTTGTACCGCTCTATCGTGATGGTAGGCTCCCTCTCAATCTGGGTAGCTGTATGACGATCATTCCACAACTGAATGTGGGATCCATACTCCTCTGCATTGTACGTAGAAGTGCAGGGTGGCGCATCATCCGGTATATGCTGTATCATGCCAAACAGGTATAAGCTATGCTAGCACATCCTGCGTGTACGGTGTCCATGTCACCACTTCATCCTCCAGCACATCTAACTCGTTGCGGTAGAACTTCACACTCCGTCTTGGGGTTTGGCACGTTTTTTTGGTCCTACCCAGCTGTTATAAGATGTTAGCAAATGAATATTACACATGAAAATTGCATTGTTTAAGTAATTTGAAAGGATAAAAATATACCGAGACCCAAGCGGCATCGACTGATCGACAACAACGTTTGTCACTAACAATCTTCCGATCGGAAGATAAGTCCACGACCAAAGCTGAATTTATAAGAAAAAATTACGACCAAAAATGAGACAAATCATGTAAAACAGTAAACTATTGAAGTTTGTTTCAAACCTGTACTAGTGTCAGACATCCACCAATAGATTTATTCTCCAAAAGAGAAAGCCTGGATAACTCCATATATGTATAAGATAACACAACACTGCCCCAAGAGAACTTACTACACTCCCCTAAATCAGCAATATATGGTAGCCATTTCAGATCTACCCGAGTCTTTGTATGGTCGCACATCAATCGGGAAACAATGATGTGCAAAATAATAGCACGTGCTCGCTGCTGAATCTGAGCCTCTATAGCATCAGCAGGCATATCGTGCGACAATTGACGTCTATACCACATGACTTCCACGAACTCATTGCCCCTCGTTTGTTCGGGGGGTGGGTCAAGACCGAGTAAATCATGACACAATTGCATATAGTCATATGCCACTTCTCCATAAGCCACTACATTGCCTTCAATAGGCAAACCTAACAACACGGCTACATCTCCTAATGTAATCGTCATCTCACCAATAGGGAAATGAAAAGTGGAGGTCTCCAGTCGCCATCTGTCTACCAAAGCAGTGATAAGATAGTGGTCAAGCTGGATGTATCCTAACTTCATTATGTGTAAAAAACCGGATTCGACAACCGCATAAGCTAATGGAATTATACCACCTGATGGTTTGAAGTCACTTTCTTCACCGACGTGGAGTGATCTATAGTTGTATCTGGATCGTCACGCTGATCAAATGATAAATACAATTAAAAAGCAGGAATTATACTACCTGACACAATTATATTTTTTTTTTAAACCATCTGCATCCATATGTCGTTAGAAGTACGATGCTGTGCTTGAAGAAATAATACCCTTCCATCAACGGGTCCGGCCTCCATCTCAACATACTCTACAAAATACAAGTATTAAAAATCATTTCATTTCGATAAAAAATATACACTAACTAAAAATTGACAACCTCCCAACCCACAAAGTAGTATTAATGCACGTAAAATCATTGTCGTTCATATAAATTGCTTATAACACTAATCTTAAGTTGCTTTTAAGAACCTTTTTTATTATAGTTTTTATACTCTACTTCTAACTTAGTTCAAAATCTAACACTAAAATGTGTACAAATACTTGTAATGATAGTGTTGTAAATGTTTTATCAATGGTGATGTTCAAATGATTTACTTTACAAGCACAATTTTTTTTCTTGAACAACAAATTATAAGATAACATTGACATCAAGCCCTAATTTATAAACAACAAATTATGAGTATAGATTCATATCTATTTCTTGTTCTATACCTGATGTGCTTGCCATTGACTAATAAATAATAATAATTTATAATTATTATTAAATAAATACGAATTAATTTTTAATAATGAATAATTAATATTTATAATTAATAATTATGAATTAATATTCAATATTAATAACTAAGAAGTAATATTTAATATTTAATATATTAATAATTACTATTCAATAATTAACAATTAATATACTAATTAATTAATAAATAATTCATTTTTAATAATTAATAATTAATATTAATAATTAATAATTAAGATGTAATAACTAATAATAATAATTAAGAAGTAATAATTAATAATTAATTTTTGATAATCAATAGTTAATAATTATTATTTAACAATTAATTTTTGATAATTAATAAATAAAGAAATAATAAATATTTAATTAGTAATTAATAATTTATAAATAATCATTACTATTAAATAATAGTAACTAATAATCTATAATAAATAATTATTTTTCATATTTGATAATTTATTATAATCAATTGTTTATAATTAGTAAATTATAGTCAATATTTATTAATTACATTTAATAAGTAATAGATATAATTAATAAATAATATTAAATTATTAACAATTTTATTTTATAATAATTACCATTAGTATTTAATATTAAATAATTACTATTAATATTTAGTGCTTAATTTAATAATTAATAAATAGTAATTATTATTAAATAGTTATTAATTAAGAGTAATATTTAATATTTAACAATCAATAATCAATAAGTAATGTTTAATCAAAAATTTGATGAAAAATAATATTTAATCAAAAATTACAAGTTTGCAACTTTGCATCTCTATATGACACAGAGCACCATAAATTTTCTTTAGGCTTCAAATATAAATTTTTGGCTTTAAATCAAAAAATTTCACTCCAAACAAAATTCCCGCCCTCTTTTCCTTTGCAATTTCATTTCCCGCCTGCATCTGAACCATAAATTCCAAATACTTCCCTCAAAGTTCTCCAACTCACTACCATACTAATTCATCCTTGTCCAATCTCCTTTCTCCCATTCTCCACATCCAAAGCGAAGCAAGAAACGCAGCTCTTCAATCAGCACTAGACTACGCTTGCGGAATAGGAGTAGCCGACTACCAGCCGTTGCAACCGAGTGGGTTGTGCTTCTTGCCCAACACGTTGTAGTCACACGCGTCGTACGCTTTCACTAGCTTCTTTCAGAGGTCTCATGCTGCTCCAGGCAGTTGTGATTTCGGTGGAACTGCTACTATTTCCATCATTGATCCAAGTAATTTCTACTTTTTCTAAGAAATAATGCTTTATTTTTTGAATTTGGGGGGTTTGAAGATTTGGGTTTGTGCACGGATATCGTGGGACCATTGGAAAGTGTACAGTTTTGGTTATTGTTTCTCAAAGATTGATAGGGTTTATGCTCTGTGGTTTGAATTTCTCCTCAAATCACTAAACCGTGCATCATATCTATCTAACCATCCATATCAATATGATCCTGAAACCTAAAAAATCAAAGACATACAAATTGCATGCAAACTTATGGCCAAACAAATTAAGTTCTAACTAGTCGCATCTCATCCCCAGAGTTGCATACCCTCCTATTGGATTCACGACCCTTAAGGAAGTAACTAGGTATGAAGGTTTTAAGCATAACTTATCAACCAAACACTGAGATATATATGAATGCGATGCACGGGTATCAGATAGTATCCTAGCTGGTATACTATAGCTCAAAAACATACCTTCCATCATAGATTTTTCTTTCTCAGCTGCTGTTGTTCTGGAGGATGATGGTTCCAAAGAAAAAACTTTTCCCTTGTTCGCTTTGATTTGTTCTGGACACTGATTCCTGTAGTGCCCCATCTGGTTGCAGTTGGAGCATTTCACTCCTTTCTTATCAGCAATTTTCTTCCTTTTGCCAGACCGACACTCATGAGCAAAATGCCCTTCTTATCACACTTGTAGCAAACCAAATCGGCCTTCCCTTTCTTGGCAGCTCCTCCTTTCTAATCTCCTTTTTCTTAAAGAACTCTCTTCTTACCCTGAGAACCCTGAGTTTCACCTTGCTTCTCTTTTCCAAAAGCAGAAAGCATCTCTTCATTCCGGATTGTCATCTCCACTACAACATTTCTTGGCACTCAGAGATTTGGCATGGTTGCCCTAGCAATCTCTAGCTTTAATCCTCAAAAAATATTTTTATTCCTCTTAATGACGGTGTCAATGGTAGCATGTCCATATCTGGATAGCTCATCAAACTTAGTGGCATACTCAATCGCCGACATTGCTCCTTGCTCTAAGTCCATAAACTCCCATAGCAAAGAAGACTTAGCTACCTCGGACAAAAATCACTCTTTGAATCTCCTTCGAAACTCTGCCCAAGTCAACTCTTCCACTAGCACACCCACGTTAACTCCATTCCACCAGAACAATGTTGCACCTCGCAATTATCTAGAAGCCAATCTTCTCTTTCGCTCATCGTCCAAACTAAAATCAGCAAAGATTCTCTCCCAATGCAATAGACAATTCTCAATTTCTACAACATCCTCTATTCCAAGAAAAGGCTTTCCTCCAAGATTAGTATAGTACCTACTTAGCTTGCCTTAATTATTGCCAACCGATGCCATGAGATTTGCTCCTCATGCATTCACAACATTTCTTCTAGCTACTCCTAGAGCCGCTCCAGCTTGCATCATGTTAACGAAGAGCTGATACGTCATCTCCATATCTACTGGTGGGATTCCAGCACCTACATTGGCATTTGCGTTTTGATCAGCATTTGCCTATCGACCCTAGTTTCTCCTGGTATTGGGTAGAGCATTCCAATTAATTATCGTGCTTCCTCCACCTAGATTCACTCTTCAATCTCCTTCTTCTAAACCTTTCTTTCTTGTAAATCTGCATACGAGTCTTAGTAAGATATAGAAAATTGGTCTAAGAGAGAGGGGAATACATACTCATATATAGCAAAATACAAGTACGTTATTATAGCGTTATCCTAATCCCAATCTCATTCTCTGATTCATTGGATTATGTTTTTAAAATCTTTTAGGTTTAAATTAAGTTTATATAAACCTATGTTTTGATACTAAATTGTAACATCCTCCATTTTAAGGTTCAAAACTAAGTGCTATGGATGTTGTAGTCATCCATACTTATTAATTTTCGATGATAAAATACGGCTATGTTAATCATTTTGATAATACCAAAAACACATGAATATGAAATTCAACACAGTTTTTAAAATAAATTTTCTTATATCATTCCACAATAATATTTCAATTTCATTGCACAATCCCAATTCGCAAACCACGTTAACGAAAAATATAATTATTACAACATATTCCAAGAGCGATATATGAAGATGCCCATTGGATGATCTGAGTTTAATATTTGCATTTAATACAACTTAACGTTACAACACAAAAGCAGATTCAAAAAACAGTGAAAAATAGATATATATATCTCTTACTAGCTAGATTGCCTTCTGCATATCTCCAGAAGCTTACTCATCTAAGGAGAACTTGAAACGCCCTTACTCTCGATCTACTCAAATGAGCACCCGAGAGTTTAAGGGGAAAGACAAAAACTTCGGATCAGACAAAAAATCTGGTGTGAATAATAACCTACTATCTCAAACTAACCAGATATCTAGTGAGACTACGCCACTAAGTGAAATGGGTTCTCCTCTCACTAGTATCTTAACCATAATACAATAATCATATACTATGCACCTGCATCCACAATGGTTAAAACATAACATAATATGATGATATTCAAAACTTCAATATGCCCTCGATTTCCCATCCCAATTTATCGGACTATCTGTCTCAGTTTATAGTTTACAGGGTTACGGTTTACCTATTAGTTTTTATGGGCTGACTAATAACCTGTTCCAATCATACAGACTATTTGTTTGATTTCATAGTTTTCATGGGATCACTACGAACCTATTGGTTTCTACCAATAACATCATCCAATCATAGTTTTCATGGGATCACTGTGAACCTATTGGATTTTCTAATAACAACTCTTAAATGGTAGTTTTCATGGGCTAACCATGAACCTATTGATCTCTATCAATAACACATTTCGGACATAGTTTTCATGAGATCACTAGAACCTATTGGCTTCTGCCAATAACATTTCTCATAACACAACTTTCATGGGCTAACTAAGAACCTATCTGACTTAATAATATTTTGATCAGTTCTAGGCATCCTTTTTCTGGTCTACCTGACCTCTTGGATGAAAATCTACTCATACTGGAGTTTTAGTAAATTTATATTCATTGGATCAACCTAGCTGGTTACCCTTCGCTTAACACCCCAGATGTAGTTATGGGTCATAAACGAAGTGAATATGATAACAATTGCATATAGAATAACTGATCAAGTAAACCCAAAACGTAAACATCCATAATTAAAGTCCTTGTAATCATTTTCTTAATGATGTATGGTTAATGCCCTTAACCCATAATTTTAACAAGGAAATCATCTCTTTGTATTTTCAAAGTCTAATGCCATTTGGAAAACCATTTTTATATTGCCGTATACATGATTGAAAATGATAAAAGGTTTGTGACTTTTAAAACATT
This sequence comes from Allium fistulosum, assembly GCA_030737815.1. Classification (NCBI taxonomy): domain Eukaryota; kingdom Viridiplantae; phylum Streptophyta; class Magnoliopsida; order Asparagales; family Amaryllidaceae; genus Allium; species Allium fistulosum. Next base: position 782,347,347 of record CM060908.1, read on the forward strand.
TTAATTTGATCAACGTCGACATCATTTCATATCAATGTAAAAGCATAAGGCTTTCCACCTACTAAAACTTGAAGATCAAACATGCGGCATCATGGGCTTTGATGACACTAATGTCGTCGACTCTCATGTTACATAGGCTATTTGCTTATTTAAAAACTCAAAGATTAGTTAAAAGCACTGACAAAGCTCGATAACAATATTAGAAGTGGCATAGGCTCGATGACCATTTAAAGCGTTTGGCTTAATGACAATCGGATCGACGAGGCAAAAGGCTCGAAATAGTATTTACGACATGCAACTTCTTTGTATAAAACACGGCAACTCGATAAGGCGACAACTCAATAAGGTGGCAACTCGATAATGCGACCTCATAATAATGCGGCATCATGAAGCATGTCTACGCCATCCATTATTCGACTCCTCTCCCTTATGCTTCAAAACTTACGGCACGGCATATGAATGATGCCGCTTCTTTTGACCTCGACGAGTTCGAAGATGCTCTGCACTATCATAATAATGCCATGTGTTTTCATCTCATCGACGTCGAAAATTATAAGCTAAGGAATAGGCACGACGATAAAAAGGGTATTGTGGCATTATCGTAATTAACCCAAAAACTGTCTATTTGCTTAATAAAGCATACAGTTTTTACCAAACCTCCTTTATTTATCAAAATATGATTGGTTTCAACAAAGCTTTACAATTTCTTCTCAGATTTTTTGCCGCATCAAGTTTCTTAAGTCCAAAACGTGTGTTAAATCAACTAATTGATTTTCTTAATTAATTATCCATTTACATGCTTTTCTAGCATAATTAATTCATAATAATATGAAGTCACATGGGAAAATTCTCAAAAATTCTAAAATAATATTTTCTTCACCATATAAAATTTTCAAACAAAAAATCAAGATTTAATTGCTTAATTAAGTTAAACCCGAATTAAATCCATTTTCTTCCTTAGAAAATTCATAAAATATTGATCATAACTTAGAAAATTTATGAAATTAAAAACACATCTCCAAATTAACCTTTTACACATCATATCAAAAATTCATAGCATTTGGAGATTGAAACTATGGTTTTAGCCTTAAAACCAACTTATTTAACTTCATAAAATCCTTATACTTTATCACTTATTCAAAACATGGCAAACTCATCATGACATGTCATCAAGGCCTCTATACATTCGATTTTAAATCTAAACTGAATCAATCATAAAACAATGAAAATGAGTTGGATTTATATTATTATTCACCTTCGTTTGATAATGGATTGAGATTTGAATATTGCTTAATCTTCCTTGCTTAAGGCAAAACCTTAATTATATTCAATTCTCGATTCCCTTATCACTCTAATCATCATATTATTCTATTTAATTTATCTAATTAAATATCCTAAATAATGTTAATTAAAATTAGGCATGTTACAGTGTTATATATTGGGCAATGTGAATCAAGCTTACCCTAAGTTGAATGTTGAAGATTGATAAATTCTAGTGGAAATAAGTTGTTGCATAGAAAGGTGACTGAAGCAGAAGTGTGGGAAGCCCTGTATGCCATCCATGGTGACTCCAGCCCTGGGCTAGATGGGTTGGGTTCAAATTTCTTTAAAATGCACTGGACAGACCGAAAAAATTAGATTTTATTGGTTGTATAAGAGTCATTCCAAATTTGAAAATTTCTAAAAGAGGTCTGTAACACTTGCATTTGTCTAATACCAAAAAATAAAAAACAAACCAGAGTTGAAGACTATAGACCCATTGCTTGTTGCAATATTATATATAAGATTCCGAGTAAAGTTATCTGCAATAAAGTGAAGAAGATCTTACTAGACATCATAGCTGAGTGTTGGAGTGTATTTATTAAAGGAAGAAGTGTATCTGATAATTTATTAATGGGACATGAATTAGTTTGAATTTTAATAAAAAAGGTTTGTTTAAAGGTTGACCTCCACAAAGCATATGACAAGGTATGCAGACATTTTATCCTACACATGCTTTGATGTATGGGGTTCCCAAGCAAATTTGTTGATTTTTTTAGTGTTTGCATTACCATTCATGCCTTCTCAATTCTGGTAATTGATATCCCTAAAGAATACATTAGCAATAACCGAGGAACTAGGAAAGGAGATCCTTTATCTGTTTACCTATTCGCAATTGCTATGGAATATTTTATCCTCCAATTGGAGTTAGCTAGCAACAATAAGCTATTCTAGAATATACACAGTTTCCAACCTAGAGTGAGCCATATCTTATATTCCGATGACATGGTCATTTACATAAAATCAGGCAGTAAAGCAACTAAAGTTATCAAAGACATTTTTCAAAACCTGGAAGAGAAAGTGGGCCTCAAACTGAATGAACTTAAGACAAAATGCTACTTTAATAAGTTCTGTAGGAATAAGTAGAGGTTTTAAATATTCTGGGAGTTAAGAAAGGGAAACTACCAATGAAATGCTTGACAATACCTCTCTCTTCCTATGAACTAACAGATAGAAATTATGCGTAGTTAATAACAAAAATAAGAGAGAAATTGCAAGGGTGGAGTTCGAGATTGTTATTTTTGTGTAAAGAACAGAACTTATTCATATAGTTATTTAAACAAAAGTGAACGTTAGCTATAGACATTCAAATTCTAGACGCTTCAATTGACAAAATTGAGAAACTTGTGTTGATTTTATTTGGAAAGGTGGACTACACAAAATAAAATAACAAGAACTTTGTCGACCTAAAAAAGAGAGTGGTGTGAGGCTTAGAAATTTGAGAGACATGAGGATATTTTCACTTTGAAACATGCCTAGAAAATTATTAATTCCAATGGGTTGTGGACCAGATAGATGAGAAAAAGGCATATCGAAGGAAAATTTTGTTAAATGGCTGTGGGTAACAATGCGTCTCCTACATAGTAGGTTATAATGAAAATAAGGAGAAAATTGGCTGAAAACTATACTTGAGAAATTGCTCAAGGAAGAGAGACATGCTTGTGGAGGGATACTTTGATAAATGGTTAATCTTTGATAGATAAACTGGACTGGAATACCTATTCTACTTATGGTTGTCCTAACAGGAAGGTAGAAGCGATCATACAAAATAGCAATTGGAATTGCGGTTCAATTTCTTATAGCTTGAAACAGAAACAAAAAATTGAATATATGCCTTTGTTTTTGAGTAGAGATAATGATATATGGACTTGGAAGTAAACTGCAAAGGACTTTGCAACCGAATCTGGGTACGAATCAATAAGGAGAAAATATCAATAGCTTAGATATAGTAAAATCATTTGGAATAGAGCAAATAGTCCAAAAATGCTGTTGACCTCCTATAAAGCATTAGTGGGTAGACTTCCTACCAGAGACAAACTATCAAAGTGGGGGATTATGAAAGAGAAAAGTTGCATTCTATGAAATAAAGACGAAGGAAATCACCTGAAGCTAATTTTTGAATGCGAATTCTCGTATGATATTTGGAAAAATTATTAACTTGCAGCCAATTTCAGAAATTTGAACTCAAATTTAAATGAAATTATAAATCACTTGGTTAAATGAAGGCAAGCTAAAAATCTGGAATCCAAAATGTGTCGAATTGCCCTGATAGTTGTTATTTGGAATGTGTGGAAGGAGATGAATCAAAGAGTTTTCTAGAAGTTAGGGAGAAATGTTAGGGAAGTAAGTAGATTAGCTACATTGGACATGCAATTGGTTGTTAAAAGGATAAGTGTATATTACCAGTTGCTTGGCACAAAGAGTAGACGTGTTCGAAGCAGCGGATCAAAGGAAGGAAACGTAGGAAGTACCAAGTACGAGCTTTGAAAATTTTCGGCCACCATGAAGTAGAAGCACGAATGAACCGAAGAGAGAGAAGATCAATAGATTTGGAAAGTGTGTAGTTTGAGATTATATTGTACGAATTGTATCTTAGACCGTAAAGCGGCTTGGGCCGATTATCTATTGGGATGAAAACGCCTTAATAAAAGTTAACCCATTTTCAAATACACACACATATATATATGCATGTACACACACAGTCTCTTATATATACAAACATATATATATATATATATGTATATATACACATGCATATATATACATATATGTACATGTATATAAATATGTACATGTGTGCGCACGCGCGCGAGTGTGTGTGTATGTGTGTATGTGTGTATAAGTTTGTATGTGTGTGTGTATCTGTGTGCGGACATGTATGCATGTGCATAGGCCTTTGTTTTGTTGTGTTGTTTCTCTAGTCTTTAGGTTTTATTAAGCTACCTAAAGATTGATCCTATTGAGGTTTCAAGTAAAGTCTAAGGTAAATCGGTCCATGTACCACCATAAAATTAAATTAAATACAAAACTCATATGCATGCGTGCGTTCCCAAAAACATCTGCAACTTCACTTGCTACCAAAACTCGATTAAACTCTTCTTCTACTTCCATAGCATTCAACAAAGCACAAATTTCTTGACTTTAATTCTTGAGTGAGTATACTTTTCGTCCACTACTAGGATGTCTCAATGATATTGCTCTATTCTGGCAAACTATCCTAGCATCATATCTATCTAACCATCCATATCAATATGATCCCGAAACCTACAAAACCAAAGTCATACAAATTGCATGCAAACTTATGGCCAAACAAATCAAGTTCTAACTGGTCACATCTCATCCTCAGATTTGCATACCCTTCTATTGGATTCACAACCCTTAAGGAAGTAAATAGTTATGAAGGTTTTAAGCATAAACTTATCTACCAAACACTGAGATATAAATGAATGCGATGCATCGGTATCAAATAGTATCCTAGCTGGTATACTATAGATCAAAAACATACCTTCCATCATAGATTTTTCCTTCTCATCTGCTATTGTTCTGAAAGATGATGATTCCAAAGCAAAAAAACTTCCCTTGTTTGCTTTGATGGGTTCTGGACACTAGTCCCTGTAGTGCCCCATCTGGTCATAGTTGGAGCATTTCACTCATTTCTTATCAGCAACTTTCTTCCTTTTGCCAGATCGACACTCATGAGCAAAATGTCCCTTCTTATCACACTTGTAGCAAACCAGATCAGCCTTTCCTTTCTTGGCAGCTCCTTCTTTCTAATCTCCTTTTTTCTTAAAGAACTTTCTCTTCTTATCCTGAGAATCCTGAGTTTCACCCTGCTTCTCTTTTCCAAAAGTAGAAAGCATCTCTTCATTCTGGATTGTCATCTCCACTACAACATTGCTTGGCACTCAGAGATTTGGTATAGTCGCCCTAGCAATCTCTAGCTTTAATCTTCGAATAAACTTTTCATTCCTCTTAATGACGGTGTCAATGGTAGCATGTCTATATCTGGATAGCTCATCAAACTTAGTGGCATACTCAAACGCTAATATTGATTCTTGCTCTAAGTCCATAAACTTCTCAGTAAAGCGGACTTAGCTACCTCGAACAAAAATCTCTCCTCGAATCTCCTTTGGAAATTTTCCCAAGTTAACTTTTCCTTTAGCACACCCATGGTAACTCCATTCCACCAGAACAATATTGCACCTTGCAATTATCTAGAAGCCAATCTTCTCTTTTGCTCATTGTCCAAACTAAAATCAGGAAAGATTCTCTCACAATGCAACAGCCAATTCTCCACTTCTACAACATCCTCTATTCTAAGAAAAAACTTTCCTCCAAGACTAGTATAGTTCCTGCTTAGCTTGGCATAATTATTACCAACCGACGCCATGAGATTTGCTCCTCCCGCATTCACAGCATTTCCTTCAACTACTCCTACAGCCACTCCAGCTTGCATCAATTTAACAAAGAACTGATACATCGTCCCCATATCCACTGGTGGGGTTCCAGCACCTACATTGGCATTTGCGTTTTGATCAGCATTTGCCAGTCGACCCTGGTTTCTCCTGGTATTGAGTCGAGCATTCCCATTAATTATCGTACTTCTTCCACTTAGAATCGCCTTTCCATCTCTTGCTTCCATACCTTTCGTTCTTGTAAATCGACATACGAGTCTTAGTAAGATATAGAAAAATGGTCTAAGAGAGAGGGGAATACATACTCATATATAGCAAAATACAAGTACGTTATTATAGCGTTATCCCAACCCCAATCTCATTCTCTGATTCATTGGATTATGTTCTTAAAATCTTTAATGTTTAAATTTATTTTATATTTATATAAACCTATGTTTTGATACTAAACTGTAACATCCTCCATTTTAAGGTCCGAAACTAAGTGCTACGGATGCTACAGTCATCCATACTTATTAATTTTCGATGACAAAATATGGCTATGTTAATCATTTTGATAATACCAAAAACACATGAATATGAAAATTCAACATGAATTTTAAAATAAATTTTCTTATATCATTCCATAATAAGATTCCAATTTCATTACATAATCCCAATTCGCAAACCATGTTCAGAAAAAATATAATTATTACAACATATTCCAAGAGTGATATATGAAGATGCCTATTGGATGATCAGAGTTTAATACCTGGCATTTAATACAACTTGCCATTACAACACAAAAGCAGATTCAAAAGATAGCGAAAAATAGATATATATCTCCTACTAGCTAGATTGCCTTCTACATATCTCCAGAAACTTATTCATCTAAGGAGAACCTGAAAAACCCTTACTCTTGATCTACTCAAAAGGGCACCCAAGAATTTAAGGGGAAAGACAAAAACTTCGGGTCAGACAAAAAGTATGATGTGAATAATAACCTACCATCTTGAAATAACTAGATATCTAGTAAGACCATGCCACTAAGCGAAACGGGTTCTTCCCTCACTAGTATCTTAACCATAATACAATAACCATATACTATGCACCTGCATTCACAATGGTTAAAACATAACATAATATGATGATATTCAAAACTTCAATATGCCCTGGATTTCCCATACCAATTTATCTGACTATCTGTCTCAGTTTATAGTTTTTAGGGTTATGGTTAAACTATTAGTTTTTATGGGCTGACTAATAACCTATTCCAACCTTACAGACTATTTGTCCTATTTCATAGTTTTCATAGGATCACTAGGAATCTATTGGTTTTTACCAATAACATCATCTAATCATAGTTTTCATGGGATCACTATGAACCTATTGGATTCTCTAATAACAACTCAGATAATAGTTTTCATGGGCTAACGATGAACCTATTGATCTATCAATAACACATTCCGGATATAGTTTTCATAGGATCAGTAGAACCTATTGGCCCCTGCCAATAACATTTCTCATAACATAGCTTTCATGGGGTAACTAAGAAAGTGTCTAACTTAATAATATTTTGATCAATTATGGGCATCCTATTTATGGTCTACCTGACCTCTTGGGTGAAAATCTACTCATACTGGAGTTTAAGTAAATTTATATTCACTGTTGGGTCAACCTAGCTGGTTACCCTTCCCTTAACACCCCAAATGCAGTTATGGGTCATAAATGAAGTGAATATGATAACAATAGCATACATAATTACTGGTCAAGTAAACCCAAAATGTAAACACCCATAATTAAAGTCCTTGTAATCATTTTCTTAATGATGTATGATTAATGCCCTTAACGCATAATTTTAACAAGGAAATCACCTCTTTGTATTTTCAAAGTCTAATGCCATTTGGAAAACCATTTTTATATTTCCATGTACATGATTGAAAATGATAAAAGGTTTGTGACTTTTAAAACATTTTAATTTGATCAACGTCAATATCATTTCATGTCAATGTAAAAGCATAAGGCTTTCTGCCTATTAAAACTCGAATACCAAACATGCGGCACCATAACCCTTGACGAAAATAATGTCTCGACTCACATGTTACATAGGCTATCCGCTTATTTAAAAACTCGAAGATTAGTTAAAGGCATTGACAAAGATCGATAACAATATTAGAAGCGGCATAGTCACGATGACCATTTAAAGCGTTTGGCTCGATGACGATCAGGTCGACGTGGCAAAAGGCTCGAAATAGTATTTGCGGCATGCATACTTCTTTGTATAAAACATGGCAACTCGATAAGGCGACAACTCGATAAGGCGACAACTCGATAAGGCGACAACTCAATAAGGTAGTAACTCGATAATGTGGCTGTTTGTACCAAAATTGGGCACAACACTCTTCGGAAGTTTGTGAAGAGATAAAATGAAGAAAATAAATGGAAAAAGACGATTATCTAACAAAACTCCAAAAAACAGATAATGAAAATAATAAAAACGCATAGAAACATAAGAATTTAGAGTGGTTCGGCGTGTTGCCTACGTCCACTATGAAGTTGATTTCTTTATTGATGTTTCTTTTATGATTACTATTGATTGCAGCAGGTTACATACGAATAACAATGATTAGCAGCAGTAAAATTCATTAGCAGCAGCAATGGAGTTTAGAACTGGATCCGGTAGAGTCTGGGCGTTGGAGAATTCAAAGAAGAAAAAGATCCCCTTTTCTATTTGCCCTGGGGCTCTATTTATAGGTGTAGGAGGCTGATATTTCGCTCAGATCTCGAGAGACTTCTTCTGGCACGTGAGTAGGCCTGCACGACCAAGCCCGTGAAGTTTCGGCCTGATCCGTGATCGATACGAACGGATTTCGTATTGATCAATATTGCGTCCGATGGAGTCGAAATTTGGCGTGGACATTCTTTAGCATGTACATAAGCTTATGTGAAAATATCATAGCATTTGGACTTGTGGATCTCGAGTTATGATCGATACGAAATGGAGACTTTCGGCAGGCTGTTTGGTTCGTATCGATCGGAACTATGTTGTTCGTATCGATAGTCTTGCTCTGTTCGTATCGATAGAGGCGGTCCAATTCATATTGACAGAAGTAGCTCAGTACGTATCAATGGAAGCGGCTCTGTTCGTATCGATGGTCACGTTCTGTTCGTATCGATGAAGGTGGTGTAGTTCGAATCGATGGAGGTTGGCTTGTTCGTATCGACGAAAGCACTCCAACTCGATGGATACGAACAGTTGTTCGTAGATGGATACGAAGTTGCCACTGGCTGTCGATACGAAGTGTGCTGTTCCTCGATGGATACGAAATCGATCGAGTCGAACAGTGGCTTCCTGATGGATTCGAATGAGATCGAGTCGAACAATGGCCAGTCGATGGATTCGAACGAGATCGAGTCAAACAGTGGCCAATCGATGGATTCGAACTCGAGGCTGTTCTTCATCCAATCTTGCATTGATCATAACTTGAGCATATGAACTTGGATTGACTTGGAATTCGAAACGACTTTCATTGCTTCGCTTGTCGTGTTTTGTCGATTGTAGCTTGATTCGGACACGGACAAAATTCGTCGATATGCATGGTGAGTCTGCGTATAACCGATCTCTAAGACGAACCGTCATTGGTTCCTAGTCGAGTTCTTTGTGTCACGGCCTTGCCAAAAGGCGAAATAACATTTGCCCCCCAAAGTACGTCTTGTGGAAACATGATGTGCTTTGAAGTGCTGCAATCTTCATTCTGAACAGTTATCGTCTTTCTGATGAAAGTTGTTATCTTTGACTGATTTCCTCAGTAATGTAAACTGTTGTACCCTGTATTGTTGTAACTGATTGCTGCTTGACTGAGATTAGCTGTTTGTTGTTATCAGATAAGTATCCAATTCCCATGAATGTCAAAAATTGAATATTAGTCCGACGTATATGCATATACGTTAATGTGACTCTCGCTGACGTTCACGAGTCGTTGTCAGTTTATCTCATATTGAATTCCGTATCGATCCTCTCCTGAACCGATGTGAAATTCGAATTGTAACAACGCTCGATGGTTGTTTTTTAATGTTCCTTCGTAACGATCCTCTCCTGAATTGATGTAAATGGTTGAAATATTGTCTTTGCATCGGTATTCATTGTATTGATGGATACAAAATGAGCATTTCGTATTGATGGATGTGAGGTCCGATGGATACGAAACGATCGTACGTATCGATGGATTTAAATGCTTTCAGAACAGCCCTTGCTGTGTATTTCAAATCGATGGACCTGGTGTCGTTGGATACGAATAGACAATTCGTATTGATGGGTACTGGCCTCTGAGAGCTGTGATTCGATGGATTCGAACTGCATAGTTCATATTGTTGCACTGGGGATGGAGTCGGAAGTGATCGATACGAATAAGGGCTTCGCATCGATGGATTTGGTGACGACTTCGTATCGATACAGACTCGAGTCCATGGATTCGAACAGTTGCTTCGAACCAATTCAGAGGTGACACATCGCAACCGGTCGAGTTTACTGGAATGTGTAACGTTCTTTACCTTCGCATTCGAGTCCATATAAATACTGCGAACTTAGCCGTTTTTCACTTTTTACTTTTTACTCGCTCGTTTCTTCTGTCTTGCCTTCGTATCGCTCCAGAGCCTCGAAAAAAGAAAAGTTCTTGCCTTCGAATCGATTCAGAAACCTTTAACCCCTTTAACCAGTTATCAAAATCAAGTAGTTAATTGAACAAAGTCACTCCTAAAATGATGAGATTCAAATTCTCATGCCATTCCATTCGAAATCATGTCCGGACGTGGTTTTGGGGAAGTAGAAATTGCGCGAGGTCGAGGAAGGAGTAGATGGAGTTCGAATCGATCTGGGGAAGAAGGAGTGTGGAGGAAGGTGGCTTGGTCCTCGTTTTCGTGTCGATCTGGAGTCAGGGCTTCGAGATGATGAGCTGGAGGTCTTCGTATCGATCGATGGCTAAGCTTTTGCATCGAGTCAGGATGATCGATGCGAGTGTCTCGAGCATGTTGATCGATACAAAGGGGTTGCGTCTGATGGATTCGAAACCCAGAGTTTTCGATCGATTCGAATTATGCTCTAGGGGATCGATACGACGGCGACCCAATTGATGGATGCGAAATGATCACCCAGGATCGATTCGAAGTCTTCAGCTTTTAACCGAGCCGAACTCGCATACAGATGAATATGAATTACTGATGCGAACAAGGCTCTTGTGATCGATACGAATTGAGCGTTAAAGAATTTGTAATTCCCTGTACACTTGAAAAACTGACTCCGACGAGCTTCAAACTTGCATAATTGGACTTGACCTTAGAATGGCACATCTAACTGTCTTGCGAAGCTCGTCGATGGAACTATAATTTAACAAAACGATAACAAACTTTAACTTGGATCGAATTCTAATATCTTGACGGCACGGTTGTGACGGTCAGCGATGACGGTCATTCCGACTGAATTTCGAAGTGTCGTCGTTTACATGCTTTCTCCAATTCTGTAGAACTTCTCAAGTGATATACAGTACTGCACTGCACAACACACTCTCACACACTTTACACTGGGGGATGCACGAGCATTATTGTCTGTTTAACAATGATTTTTCATAAGCTAGTTAGTCATGGAACCTTCAAGTTCACAGCAGTAGGAACTCCCGAGTTCAATTCCTTCAACCATCGAGTTACCGGTCATCGAAGCCGAAGTCATAGATCCAGCTCCAGACGAGTTTCCAAACGCCCGGTTCATTATGAATCCATAAGATTTTATGCCGTCCGGCATTTCTGAAGATATGCTGGGACGGATATGCTTAAGACATGGCTTGTCGCTTGACGACGTATTGCTCCCAGGGCCAAATGATAGACCACATGCTCCCCCGGAGGGGTTTACTGCTTTCAACCGTCATGTTTGCATAGCGGGGACACTTCCTCCCTTTAATCAGTACATAAGGGAGATGCTGTCATTCCTTGGAATCGCTCCATCTCAGCTACACCCCAAGGGTACGCCTTGTTGAATAGCACCTCATTCTGTTTATGGAAATTCTCTTTCGACCACCAAAGCCGATCGAGATCATATATCTCTTCAACATCAAGAGCCGCGGAGATAGCCCTTCTTTCACATTCTTGGAAGCGGTCAGGAACTGTCAAATAGTAACGGGATCCTGGGGAAGGCTGAGTTACTTCAAGACAGAATGGTTCTATGTTCGTTACCCCCTGGATTCGCTAGGCGATGGTTGGATAGACGTAAGTGTTGCAGTCTCTTTCGTGAATTATCGAGATTATAATAATCGTTCTCAAAATTGACATACTTCTCTTCTTTTACAGCCGTAATTTCTCGACCCGTTGGTGGGTATTTCAGAGAGTTAGTTTGGATTCTCCAAGCAGTCCCGGGTGAAGAGAGGAACATTGACTTAGTTCTAACCGACAGAAACTTGAGGACTGTCGGGCCGATTGAACGGAGGCAAAGCATAAGGCTGGAAGGGACGCTTAGAGCGGTCTCAAAGAAGCGGGTGAAACGCAAGGCGCCCGGAGTCATAATAGCTAAAGAAGTTGATCCGGAGAGAACGCCTACTGATAACGAGCTCCAAGCTGGGCCTTCTTCCGATGTCCAGGATTCAGGAGGAAGGAGAAAAGGCAAGGCAGTTGCTCACAAGCGTTCTAAATCCATGAGATTGAAATCCGTGGTTATGTCTTTGCCTGTTTAGGGGATTAGAATTTCGGAGGCTCCTCCCCCGCAAGTAGAGAATCCTTTCGAAGGGCTTGCTGATATTCCGATTTCGGATTATGTGTCATTTCAACATGACACCGGAATGGATGAGCTTGACAATGCTCTTGATCTGAGCAGGTCGCTTGCTATGAGTGCGGCCGACATTTCTGGTTGGTCGGGGGGTTGCACATACATACATTGAACTGCACTGCATGATTCATAATCGTAAATCGTCCAGTCCAAGAGATCACTAACTTTTCATTTGTTTCTCATTTTCAGGTACGATGTCCGGGAGAGGATCAATGCTTGGGAGCCTTCGCTCGGCTCGAAAGTCTTCTACCTATTATGATTCCCGCAGGAGAGACTTTGATAGAGACCGTGATCGCGGGTACTCTAATCAAGAGAGGTACGAGCGGGACAGGGACAGAGAATACAGACACCGATCTAGATCTCGCTCTCCTCCTCTTAGACTTCTGTCTCCACCTCCTGTTCATGTTCCACACCCGCCAGAGCCTCCACGACACAGACCGTCCTCTCAAACTTCGAGGTCCGAAACTCATCACCAGTGAGTTGAAACCGTGCCCCTATAATTGCAGAGCAGGCCATTACTGAGCTCATGGGGGAAGGGGCTATTAAAATTGCTCAGCTGAGGAAGGAGTTCCCGAACATATGCTTCGATGGCTACGTCTTTCCATCTCACTTAAAGAGGATCCCATCTGGAGTGGAAAACACGATGCATGATTACATTCATGATATCTACACCCAGTATAGAGAGTGGGTAAAGGCTGCGGAGAAAGCTTCCAAGTTGGCCTTTGAGCGAGACAAGACAATTGAAAAAATGGAGACCGAGATCGCTCAAAGGGACCGGATCATTCTGAAATTGATGCCACCAAAAAAGCTGATGAAGCGAACATGGCAATGGAGAGGTTGAGGCAGACTCATGTCGCCTTGGTGGAGGAGATGGGCCACCGGAACACTACAGTCACCGCCGAACAGGATGCGGCGGTCAAGGAACTCAACGAGCTTAAGGCCAAATTCTCCGACATGGCCAAGGAAAAGGACGATACGAACAATGCAACCCAGGAGGCGTGCAAACATGCTGTCTTGCTCCGGGGTGAACGGGATGCGGCCATGGCTAAGGTTCGCAAGGTGGAGACTGAGGTTGAGGAGAAAGTGAAATTGGCCGAGTCCAGGCTAGAGGCTGATATTGAAGACCTTCTCGTTGTTTACAACGCTAACGTGCTGAGGCACAGGGGTCTAGCCTGGCTCGATGATTATCCAACGCACCTATACAACGCCTGGGGCCGATTAGTTGAAGAAGAGAAGGAGGCGCATCTGGGTGAGTCTGTAGATGAATTTGAACTCGAGAATCGCATTCTGAATGAAGATGAAAGGAAGATTCTTCACGAGTCAATGATTCTGCATGAAAAGGAAAGGCTCGGCGCCCAGCACTTTGAAGTAGGAGAGGGTTCAGGGGTTGACCATCATGAGGCGAGTCTTGAAGTTCCAGCGTCAACCCAGCCTAAGTCCTTGCCTGCGGTTGATCCCCAAGCCGTTCCTGCATATAATCCGGATCAGCCGCAGATGTCTCCGGCTACAGAGCAAGTTACTGAAGCCGTCCAGCCGCTTACAAGTCAAACCGAGGAAGGTATTATGAACATTTCACATATCTGTCTTGGGTCGGAATTTTCACTTGAATTAAGTTCTAACAGTTCTCTTATTTTTTGTCCAGTGATTGATGTTGCACCGGTCGTGCCTCCTGCTACTCAATAATCATATCAGACGCAGGGGGTTATCGTTACCGAAGCGACCATTGTAACCACAACTGTGCCGCTCGACGAAATGCAGGATAGGTTACTTGTTTTTGATGAGCAGTTGATGGAGGAACTCTTCCGCCGTCATGGCGATCCTCTTGCCGACCTTCCATTTGTCATGGGTGGAGGCGTTCCTGCTACAAGTTCTTCGATGCCAACTTCTGATGCTCCCAGCGAGGCTCAAATGATTACTGAAGATGAGATATTAGCCGAGATCGACGCTGAGATGAATGCAACGGCACATGGTGGCAGTTTTGGAGGTGGGATGGCGGCATCTGGGCCAGCTCCACTCAGAATGATATCTCCTGGTGGTACAGTTTTCGACACCAGTGTGCCCATTCCACCTTCTACAATTGATCATGTTCCTCCGACTCCACCCGTAGGAAGCATCCCTATTCATTCGAGTTGGAGGAGGATGTCGAGATCATGCCCTCGCCTGGAGACCGACCACCAAAAAGTAAAGGTTCAAAAAGGAAAGGTAGTGGCGGCTCCAGCGGGTCTACACCAAAAAGGAAGCCGAGGAAGAAGAAAGATTAGGCATGCTTCCTGGGTTTATTTTTACTTTCATTTTGTTGGCCGTGTATAGATGCGGGTTCGGCCCCTGCTAGTAGGAATTTTTTGGAACATACTTGTACATGAATTTCTTTCATAAATAGTAGAAATGAAACTTTTCTTTTTAGCTTCTTGTGTATTGGCTTAAGCGTTTCAATCTTTGAAATGCACTTGTACAGTTGCAGCTTCCGATTCAAGTTTGTCTTTTTGTACCAAGTCTAGAAACTGTGGACATGGTTCGCGATCAGGAAGCGAGTTGAATTTTGACGTTGCACCGCTTCAGTCAATGGTCAATGCTTAAGTCCCGCCCCCCAGTCTTGGGGTTGAGTTGTTGGACATCAGCCAGCGATTGCATTTTACTTACGACACGTTGAGTCTTGTGCCGCTGAACGGTTGTTTGGGACAAGTTTACTGGCACTCCGGGGATTCTCATTGGCTTACTGGCGGTTGGTCACGCCGGCTTAAGTTTTAATTATACGTCCGCGATCTGGGGACTCGGAATCGACATTTATACTCCGACTCGCACTCTGGAAGTCCGGAGCTGGCATTTACACTCCGTTTCGCACTCTGGGAATTCAGAGTTGATGTTTATACTCCGTTTCGCGCTCTGGGAATCCGGAGTTAATGTTTATACTTCGACTCATGCTCTGGAAGTTCGGAGTTGGTAGTTATACTCCAATTCGCGCTCTGGGAATTTGGAGTTGGTTTTTATACTCCGACTCGCACTCTGGGAGTTCGGATCACATCCACCTCGAGTTAACAAGCGAGGTCGTTAGATGGACGGGTCCACCTTCCTCAAACTTGGTTCAGATACGGACGAAGTCGTTAGGCGGATAGATCCACCCTCTCCGTAGACGTATTTTTGTACCCCAGTTCGCACTCTGGGAATCTGGGGTTAAGTAAAGGATTGTCGTGTATTAATCCTTTTTTGACTTTGGTGTGATGGCTTGTCCCCGAGCTTGGGTTTCACTTAGCGAGTGACCGGTTGCATCGCAGTCACTCTCTATTTGAATAAATCCCACCGTATGGTGAAACTTAGCTCTCCGTGCATGGTGATGTTCATATGAAGTATTTCAAGTTAATCACGGCTCTGGCTCGAAGAGATTGCATTTTATTGCTGAAATAAGAAAATATGGAAAAGTCAGCTGCCTTATTACAAATTTTAATTTCGAAATGCAGAAACAAATTGCAAAATGGAAAATAAACTAAATGAAATAACATAGCCTGTTATGTGTAGTAGCGACGAAGACTCTCGCTATTTCAGGCTCTTGGCAAAGTAAGACCATCAACGGTCGATAGTTTGAATGTGCCATCCCCGAGCCTTCGTTCAATGACATACGGTCCTTCCCATGTCGGCTTCATATGCACCGATTGATTAGATTCTTTTAAAGACGAGATCGCCTAGTTCAAAGGTTCGCGGACGGACCTTGGCGTTGTACAATCGAGTGACTCGACTTCGTTACACGGCTGCCCTAAATCAGCCTCTTCACGCTTCTCATCTAGTAAATCTAGAGATTCAGCAAGTAGGATAGCATTAGTCTTCAGATCATAGTACGTCACACGGTGAGAAGGTACTTCTAGCTCGACCGGAATAACAGCTTCTGAACCATAAGAAAGAGAGAACGGAGTGTGACCGGGCGCGGACTTGTGGGTTGTTCGGTAAGCCCATAAAGCCATAGGAAGTTCATCGACCCACTTGCCCCCGACCTTTTCCAGTCGTTTCTTCAGAATGGACTTTATAACTTTATTGACTGCTTCGACCTGTCCGTTTGCTTGAGGGTGTGCAACTGCAGAGAATTTCTTTTGAATGCGAAATCATTTGCAAAAATCTTTCAATTCTGCACTGTCGAATTGGGTTCCGTTGTCAGTAATAATGGTGTGTGGGAGACCAAATCAACAGATAATGTTGCGGACTACGAAGTTGATCAATTTCTTCGTCGTTATGGTAGCAAGAGGCTCAGCTTCAGCCCACTTTGTAAAGTAATCAACTGCGACGATGGCGTATTTCGCACCACCTTTTGCCAGAGGTAAAGTACCAATGATGTCGATGCCCCATATTACAAATGACCATGGGCTGACCATTTGCGTTATCTCGGTAGGAAGGGCTCTAGGAATTCGAGCGTGCTTCTGACATTTATCACACTTCTTTGCATAATCCGACGCGTTGCGATTCACAGTAGGCCAGTAATATCCATATCGAAGTTTTTTCTTGGCAAGTGCTTGCCCCCCGGTGTGATCGCCACATTCTCCCTCGTGTACATCGTGCAATACTCGTTTAACTTCATCGTGAGCGATACACTGAAGTAAAGGAACAGAGTACCCTCTTCTGTACATGATTCCGTTCTGGATGGTGAATCATGAGGCCTTCTGAAGGACTTGTCTCTTTTCACTCCTGCGCTCCGGCAGGGTTCTGTGCTCAATGTAATTTCTGAGTGGAGTCATCCATGAATCCTTTTCGGGGACGGTTTCACATACCCAGTCTATTTCTGCCTGGTCAATGCTTGGAGAAGATAACGTCTCTACGGGAACGAGTCCCATTTGCTGAGCTTCACTTATGTTGGCTAGCTTCGCCAATGAATCGACTTTTTGGTTGCGTTCTCGAGGTATACAATAAATGGCATAATAATCAAACAGATTCAGTACTTCCTGAACTCGAGCTAAGTAAGCAGCCAGCCTTCGATCTCTCGCTTGATACTCTCCCTGTACTTGACACACAACTAACTGTGAATCACAATAAATTTACACAGCGATAATTCTCAAATCTCTAGCAAGTTTCGATCCAGCTAAGAGGGCTTCATATTCAGCTTCATTATTGGTCACATGAAAATCGAACTTCAAAGCATAACATATAGATCGGCCTTCGGGAGTTTCAAGTACAACACCAGCGCCCGAACACCGGTCGTTTGATGCACCGTCGGTATAAAGCTTCCAAATATATTCGGGGGATTCACTGGTTTCGAGAAAGTCCTTTAGAACGGTAAATTCAGCTATGAAATCGGCTAGGACTTATCCTTGAATGGCTCGTCTTGGAGTGTAAGTGATATCAAACTGGCTCAGTTCGATGTTCCACTTGAGTAACCTACCAGACGTCTCAGGCCGCGTAAGGACATGTCGTAACGGCTGGTCGGTGTAAACAATAATGGGATGTGCCTGAAAATACGGTCATAGTTTTCTTGATGCAACAACAAGGCAATAAGCCAACTTCTCTAATTTCGGATAATTCCTCTCAGCCCCAGTCAATCGCTTGATGACGTAGTATACTGGCTTCTGTATCCAGTCTTCTTCTCGAACTAAGGCAGCGCTGATAGCGTTTTTTGATATCGCCAAGTAAACGTACAGCTTCTCATGATCAATAGGTTTTGACAGGATAGGTGGTGTGGATAGATGCTGAACTAGTGCTTGGAAAGCGTGCTCACACTCCATGGTCCATTCGAAGTTTCGTTTTCCTTTTCGGATCAGATCGAAGAAGGGAATGCATTTGTCAGTGGACTTTGAAATGAACCTGCTCAATGCTGCTACTTTCCCATTGAGACTCTAGACTTGCTTTATAGTTTTTGGAGTTTCAAGATTTCTGATTGCCCAAATCTTTTCAGGATTAGCTTCGATTCCCCGAGCATTGACGATAAACCGAAGGAATTTTCCGGATGCGACTCCAAAATGACATTTCAGTGGATTTAGCTTCATTTTGTATTTTCGAAGTATGTTGAACATAGTTTCCAGGTCTTTAATATGGTCAGTGGAAAATCATGACTTCATAAGCATGTCGTCTACATATACTTCCATTGTTTTCCCGATTTGATTGGCAAACATCCGATTGACCAATCGTTGATAAGTAGCCCCGGCATTCTTGAGTCCGAATGGCATAACTTTGTAGCAATAAAGTCCCAGATTGGTTATGAAGCTGGTATGTTCTTGATCGGGTAAATGCATCAGTATTTGATTGTAGCCAGAATATGCGTCCATGAAGGATAAGAGCTCATGCCCAGCTGTCGAATCTACTAGCTGATCAATTCTGGGAAGCGGGAAACTGTCTTTGGGACAAGCTTTATTCAGATCGGAATAGTGGACACATGTTCTCAACTTTCCGTTTGACTTTCGAACGAGCACGGGATTCGACACCCATTCTAGATATAATGCATCTCGAATGAACCCGTTCGTTTTAAGCTTTTCTACTTCTTCTTTAAGGGCGGCAGATCTCTCTGGATCCATACCACGCCTTTTCTGCTTGACCGGGACATGCCGCGGGTCAATATTCAGAGTGTGGCTCGCGATGTCCGGCGAGATCCCACACATATCAGAATGCGTCCAGGCGAATACATTAAGATTCGCCCATAAAAATTCAGTCAATTCCTTTTGAGTCTGCTGGCTTAGCTGAGAGCCAATCTTTATCATCTTTGAATCATCATCATTGTCGATTGGGACATCAATCGTTAGTTCGGCCGGGGATGCTTGACTTTCTTTAGATTCTCCTTCATCTTCATTTTCTCTTGGGTCAAAATCCCTTTGGAATTGGTTGGGGTGCCCGGGCCTAGGCCCAGGCGTTAATTGTCAATTATCAGCAAAACGGACGCAGAGAGATTCCTCTACGCCCTTTCCTTTCTCCTTTCGCTGCGCCTCCCATAGCTTGGAAACATAACAGGCTCTCCTAGTAGCATGATCTCCTTGAATGATTCCCACTCCACGATCAGTGGGAAACTTTAAAGTCAAACACCATAGGGAATGGAGGCCCTGAATTCAGCGAGGGTCGGTCAGCCCAAGAAAGCATTATAAGGGGAGTCTATGTCCAACACAACGAACTGCAATATCCGCACTCTCCGGCATTCTCCAACTCCCAACTCCACCGACAGCTCCACTACTCCAGTGGGTATAGTAGCACTTCCATTGAAACCATGGATTCGAGATTGACAAGGTTTCAAATCTTTGGCTTCCATTCTCATTTGATCATAAGCTCGTTTAAACATAATATTCACAGAGCTTCCACTGTCAACTAAGATCCTCTTCATCCAAGCAGGACCTACTTGCGTTGAGATGACCAGTATATTAATAGTGGGGGCTTCGACTTTATCAACGTCTTTGTTTCTGAACACGATGTCATCTGTCATCGTCTTCTACTGCTTGGCCGGAGCCCCTTCATCAAAACTACTACAACACTCGAAGTTCGCATGCCTGATAGAGCTGGCATACGACTCCATTTCCTTCCAGCTTCGGTCTGTTGGATGAGGGCCACCACTTATTATATTGATAACCAACCTCCCGCCAGTACGAGCGGGTTCCTCCTGTCTTTCCTGATTTGGCACACGATTCTGATTCAATGGGCCCGCACCTCCTGACTGTGGCACCCGCACATTTTGATCCAACTTTCGCTCACGTATCAACTTCTCAATGAGATCTTGTAAATGACGACACTCATTTGTATTATGGCCATAACCTTCGTGGAATCTACAAAACTTCCCTATTTGGACCTGCCTTTCTATCGACGGCTTCGGGGCAGGTTTATTGTATTGCAGGTCTGCAAATACACATTTTCCAGCGACGTATTCAATGGAGTATAATTGTCAAACATGGGAGCTCTATGTCGTGGACCACGGCTTTGATCTCGCTTCTTTCCCTGATTTCCATTGTCCCTCTGCTGATTTTGTTTATTTTGTATATTCAACTGGACTTTTCCAGAACTCTCCCCGGATTGTTTAACGGCGATGTTACTTTGAATTCCTTCAATGTTGGGCCCTGCATCATCCTGCTTCCTAGACTGTTTCGCATCCTCCCTTCTCAAGAATTAGGCTTCCTTGGAATAGAAACGGTCCAATGACGCAGGCGGTTTCCCAGCTAACCAATTTCCGAACTTGGAATCAGGATCAATCCCCTTAGTCAATGCCATCAGGATAGAGTTGTCATTGGTATTGCTTATTTCTGCACACGTAGCATGGAATCGCTCCAAGTAACGTCTAAGTGTTTCTCCGGGAGCTTGAGTAACACTAGACAGAGTGTTAACATCTTTAGGCCTTGCTACATGCATACAGAACTTTTCAATAAACTTGGTGGCCATCTGGTCAAAATTAGAAATGGATCGTGGTGGCAAACGAGTAAACCACATAGTTGCAATGCCCTCCAGGGAAATGAGGAAACTATGGCATTTTACTGCGTCATCAGCTCTCGCAGCGTTCATCAGCCATTCATACTTCAGGATGTGTTGGTTGGGATCGGAACTTCCTTCATAGACTAGTAAAGTTGGAATCCTGAAGTGCCGAGGTGGTTCAGCATACAATATGTCATCGGTGAAAGGGGTATGACTCCGGGAGATTCCCCAGTCGTCATTAGTGAGACCCTGACTTTCACGGATCATTTGACGAATCATCGTTGGTATATCCAGCATCCGGATATTAGGAGCATGCTGTGCCAAGGTGTGGTCAGGTTCCACAGCGCGAGTCTGGACCGAACACGGTCGACGGTCCGTGCCTCGCCTCCTTGGTTCAACATTTTCTAGGACATAAGACTCTGGAGTATGATCTTGTTGGCTACGATGAGGATCAGCTTGGTTTCTAGCATCAACTCCTTGTTCGGTAGTGGTGGTAGTAGCAAGGTTGCCTGTGAAATGGTAAGGAGCAGCACCTCCTCGGGATGAAGGTCCGGTATGATGACTAGTGGATGGTCCAGTTCTGGGTTGTCCTAGATTCGAGGCAGGTTGGTGTCCTATGGCCTGGGTGTAGCTTACATCTAGCCGTGGGCGTGTGGATCTGTGATGATCGTCAGATGAGGCTGAACTCTCTCTGGAAGAATAAGAACCTTGGTCTCTTCTGGATCTTCTTCGCCTTTGGCGATTTAGCTGGTTGATCAACTCTGTGTTGGCGCTCAGTTGTTCAGTTGGCTGTTGCTGACTCTAGGTCAATTCTTGGAGCAGCATCTGAAACTCTTGTCTGGTAACCAGGCCTGATGGATCTGAAGGTCCGGCGGCATCTTGGTTGGATGGAGGCAATTGCACGGGATTCTATCGGTCCCATCCTTCTTGATCAGCAGCTGTAGAGGTAGTTCGTGTACTTACCATGGTGAATTAATGAAAGTCCTTTCCTAGATCTGATGCAAATCTGAATAGAATGGAAGGGCTTCAAATTCTGAGATCTGGATCTTCTTCTTGGATTTATGCAATCCGGTATCGATAGGAGATCCAAGGAGCAGGAGAAAAATTGGGTTTTTTTTTCTTAGTGAAAGCACCAAAGTGTTTGTACCAAAATTGGACACAACACTCTTCGAAAGTTTTTGAAGAGATAAAATGAAGAAAATAAATGGAAAAAGAGGATTATCAAACAAAAACTCCCAAAAACAGATAATGAAAATAATAAAAACGCATAGCAACACAAGAATTTAGAGTGGTTCGGCGTGTTGCCTACATCCACAACGAAGTTGATTGCTTTATTGATGTTTCTTTTATGATTACAATTGATTGCAGCAGGTTACATACGGATAACAATGATTTGCAGCAGTAAAATTCGTTAGCAGCAGCAGCAATGGAGTTTAGAACTGGATCCGGCAGAGTCTGGGCATTGGAAAATTCAAAGAAGAAGAAGATCCCTTTTTCTGCATGCCCTGGAGCTCTATTTATAGGTGTAGGAGGCTGATATTTCGCTCAGATCTCGGGAGACTTCTTCTGGCACGTGAGTAGGCCCGCGCGACCAAGCCCGTGAAGTTTCGGCCCGATCTGTGATCGATACGAACGGATTTCGTATCGATCAAGATTGCGTCCGATGGAGTCGAAATTTAGCATGGACATTCTTTAGCATGTACGTAAGCTTCTATGAAAATATCATAGCATTTGGACTTGTGGATCTCGAGTTATGATCGATACGAAATGGAGACTTTCGGCAAGCTGTTTGGTTCGTATCGATCGGAACTACGTTGTTCGTATCGATAGTCTTGCTCTGTTCGTATCGATAGAGGCGGTCCAATTCGTATTGACAGAAGTAGCTCGGTTCGTATCGATGGAAGCGACTCTGTTCGTATCAATGGTCACGTTCTTTTCGTATCGATGAAGGTGGTGTAGTTCGAATCGATGGAGGTTGGCTTGTTCGTATCGACGAAAGCACTCCAACTCGATGGATACGAACAGTGGTTCGTCGATGGATGTGAAGTTGACACTGGCTGATCGATACGAAGTGTGCTGTCCCTCGATGGATACGAAATCGATCGAGTCAAACAGTGGCTTCCTGATGGATTCGAATGAGATCGAGTCGAACAGAGGCTTCCTGATGGATTCGAATGAGATCGAGTCGAACAATAGCCAATCGATGGATTCGAACGAGATCGAGTCGAACAGTGGCCAATCGATGGATTCGAACTCGAGGCTATTCTTCATCCAATCTTGCAATCATAACTTGAGCATATGAACTCGGATTGACATGTAATTCGAAACGTTGACTTTCATTGCTTCGCTTGCCGTGTTTTGTCGATTGTAGCTTAATTCGGACTTGGACAAAATTCGTCGATATCCATGGTGAGTCTGCGTATAACCGATCTCTAAAACGAACCATCATTGGTTCCTAGTCGAGTTCTTGGTGTCACGGCCTTGTCAAAAGGCGGGATAACAGTGGCCTCATGATAATGTGGCATCATGAAGCATGTCGACGCCATCCATTGTTAGACGACTCCTATCCCTTATGTTTCAAAACTTGTGGCATGATGTTGCCGCTTCTTTTGACCTCGACGAGTTCGAAGATGCTCCGCATTATCATAATAATGCCATGTGTTTTAATCTCATCGACATCGAAGATTATAGGCTAAGGAATAGGCGTGGCGACAAAAAGGGTATTGTGGCATTATCGTAATTAACTCAAACACTGACTTTTTACTTAATAAAGTATACACTTTTTACCAAACCTCCTTTATTTGTCAAAATATGGTTGGTTTCAACAAAGCTTTATAATTTCTTTTCAGATTTTCTACCGCACCATATTTCTCAAGTCCAAAACATATGTTAAATCAACTAATTAATTTTCTTAATTAATTATTCATTTACATGCTTTTCCAACATAATTAGTTCATAATAATATGAAATCACATGGGAAAATTCTCAAAAATTCTAAAATACTATTTTCTTCACCATATAAAATTTTCGAATCAAAAATCATTATTTGATTACTTAATTAAATTAAACCCAAATTAAATCCATTTTCTCCCTTAGATTATTCATGAAATATTGATCTTAACTTAGAAAATTTACGAAATTAAAATCCCATCTCCAAATTAATCTTTAAAACATCATATTAAAAATTCATAGCATTTGGATATCAAAAACTATGGTTTTAGCTTTAAAACCGAATTATTTATCTTCATAATAATAAATTATCACTTATTCAAAACATGGCAAACTCATCATGGCATATCATCACGACCTCTATACATTCGTTTTTAAATCTAAACCGAATCAATCATAAAACAATGAAAATGAGATGGATTTATATTATTATTCACCGTCGTTTGATAATGGATTGAGATTTGAATATTGCTTAATCTTCCTAGCTTTACTTTTTGAGTCTCTACTTGATTTTGGTGATTTAAATGGTAGTTAATGGCCGGCCTTGCTTGAGCTCTTTGATTGTTTTGATTTATAAAAACATGAATATAATGGAATAAGGGTTTAAGGGTTATAAAGTCTTATTTATTCCTATATTACCCTTTCCCTATTCAACTATATGCTTAAGTTATAAAACAAACTTATAGATTTATTTAGTTAAGACACGACCTTAACTATATTCAATTCTCGATTCCTTTATCACTCTAATCATTATATTATTCTATTTAATTTATCTAATTATATCTCGTGAATAATGTTAATTAAAATTAGGGATGTTAGATAGTTATATATTGGGCAATGTGAATCAAGCTTACCCCAACTTGAATGTAGAAGATTGATAAATTCCAGTGGAAATAGGTTGTTACGGCGAAAGGTGACTGAAGCAAAAGTGTGGGAAGCCCTGGACTCCATCTATGGTGACTCCAGCCCTGGGCTAGATGGGTTGGGTTCCAATTTCTTCAAAGAGCACTGGACAAACCTAAAAAATTACATATTATTGGGTATATAGGAGTCATTCCAAACTTGAAAATTTCTAAAAGAGGTCCACCACACTTGCATTTGTCTAATAACAAAAAATAAAAAACAAACAAGAGTTGAAGACTACAAACCCATTGCTTGTTGCAATATTATTTACAAGATTTTGAGTAAAGTTATCTACAATAAAATATAGAAGATCTTGCCAGACATCATAGCGGAGTGTCAAAGCGTATTTATTAAAGGAAGAAGTGTATCTAATAATTTGTTAATGGGACATGAATTAGTTTGAATTTCAATAAATAATGTTTGTTTAAAGGTTGACCTCCACAAAGCATATGACAACATAAACAGACATTTTATCCTATACATGCTTTGATATATGGGGTTCCCAAGCAAATTTTTTGATTTGGCTAGTGATTGCATTACCATTCCTGCCTACTCAATTTTGGTAAATGGTATCCTCAAAGGATATATTAGCAGTAACCGAGGAATTGGGAAAGGAGATTCTTTATCTCTTTACCTATTCGCAATTGCTATGGAATATTTTACCTTCCAAATGGAGTTAGCCAGCAACAATAAGCTATTCTGGACAATACATAGTTTCCAACCTAGAGTGAGCCATCTCTTATATGCTGATGACCTAGTCATTTATATAAAATCAAGTAGTGAAGCAGTTAATGTTATAAAAGACATTTTTCAAATTAACTTGGAAGAGAAAGTGGGCCTCAACTGAATGAACTTAAGACAAAATGCTACTTTAATAAGTTCTGTAGGAATAAGTAGAGGTTTAAAATATTCTGGGAGTTAAAAAAGGGAAACTACTAGTGAAATACTTGAGAGAACCTCTCTCTTCCTACGAAATAACAGATAGAAATTGTGCGGAGTTAATAACAAAAATAAGAGACAAATTGCATGGGTGGAGTTCGAGATTGTTATCTTTTGTGCGAAGAACAGAACTTATTCATATAGTTATTCAAACAAAAGTGAACGTTCGGCTATAGATATTCAAATTCTAGACGCTTCAATTGACAAAATTGAGAAAATTTGATTTTATTTGGAAAGCTGGAGTGCACAAAATAAAATAACAAGACCTTTGTTGACCTAAAAAAGAGGGTGGTGTGAGGCTTAGAAATTTGAGAGACATAAGGATATTTTCACTTTGAAACAGACCTGGAAAATTATTAATTCCAATGGGTTGTGGACTAGATGGATGAGACAAAGGTATACCGAAGGAAACTTTTATTAAATGGTTGTGGACTAGATGGATGAGACAAAGGCGCAAGCCTTTGTTTTGTTGTGTTGTTGCTCTAGTCTTTAGGTTTTGTTGAGCTACCTAAAGATTGATCCTACTAAGGTTTCAAGTAGAGTCCTGAGGTAAATCGGTCCATATACCATCACAAAAATTAAAGTCGGTACAAAACTCATATGCATGCATGCGTGCTCAAAAACATCTGCAAATTCGCTCGCTACCAAAACTATTATTTAAATAATAGTTACTTCCTTTTCTTACCACCACCACTATTATTGAAATCGGGGCTTGTAGTTGAAATCGGGGGCATTTGAGATAACTATTTTGGGTGTTGTTGAACACTCATACACACACATACAAACATATAGAGTAAGGATTCGTTACACCTCAATAGTTTTGGTGCTACACTATTAATCCATATCAAATGAAATCTTGGGGATATTCAATCTACACTATGAACGTCATGTTTACAAAAAATAAGATCATTTCAAAACTCCTAGTATGTTCGAAATGTTAAGTTGATATGAACTGTTAAAACGCTTATTTTAACCATTGAAACATGACTTTGAACATGTTATAGTTATTCAAGTTACGCCAAATTTTGTAGAGATGATGCATATGCACAATTTTTCATTCGACTTCGAAGTATGTCAGAAAATAAAAGAGATGTAGATGAGGCGTAGCGAAGGGTGTGCGTATGGAAAATATATTGGAACGTAAAATGAACCCTGATTTCAACCATGTGGACACAATGAGATTCAACACTTCACGTTTATTAGATTTATTATGTCACCGATTGTATTTGATTTTGTGTCTGAATAGACGGTTTATATATATATTTATATATGTGTGTTATCTTCAAATTTGGAAGTAACCAAAGATATTGGATATATGTTCAAAATTTAAAGTAACCAAAGATATTGGACAAAATAATTCTGAAAGATATTAGTCAAAATATTATCTTCAAATTTCTAGAGCAGTAACTTCAACAGAAACAGAAACTGAACTCGGATGACTATTGGTTTTAATTGATCTGATTCCTGCTTGAATATGACTTGACAACCACTTAACAACATGACAGACTGTAATATAACCAACATTCATTTATCCTTTTGTTTGTTTCTAGGCATCAAATTTGAAATGCATGTTTTGAATCCGATCTATAACAACCCTATTCCTTTTCTCTTGTCGTCATTCCTCCAACTAATTATTCATTAGTTTGAGTGTACGATATATGTTTAAATTATTGAAATGGACCCTCAATTATTTCTATATGAACAATATCAACAACATAAACCGGTGGTATAAACCAGCAGCGGTTTGCACGCCATACTCTTATTCCTCTTGAACAATTAAGTCACGTTTTTTTTAGAAAAGATGTTTTTATCATAAAAAAGGGTATTGCTAAAAAGACTCCAAAGGGTTAAATGATTTGGAGTTCCCTCAAAATTTAGTTACAAACATGCCAGAAGAATTGAAAAAAATGTTAAAATAAGTTCAAAATATGATTTTCTTACCAATTTGTGGATTCCCATTTATAATACTGCTTTTAAAACTGTCTTTTGATCTTTTGAGTTGTACACAGGGATCTTGTATGGAAAATGATTTCCAGGGAAAGCCAAGGCTACATAATCAACAAAATACCAATAGCAACACTGTTGTTTTCAGTACATAATTAACTGAATGCCAGTAGTGATACAGAGAAGATGCCAAGTTTGTGATGCTAAGATTCACATTTTTACGTGAAATTGGGTAATGCGTGAAGTTTCAAGTATAGTTTGGAAGGTTAATCGCAGTCAAAATGTCTTCGGGTCAGATGGAAGTTTAATCGCAGTCAAAATGTCTTCGGGTCAGTTCTTTAAAAACTGGTTTTTCAACCTTATAAAGTTTCACGCAGGTATTTTATACTGTACGTTTTCTTTAAAAACCTGGAAATTTGTGCATATTCTGCATCAGCAATCTAAATTAATTATGAGAATCATTTCATTGGTACAAATATTAATATAAATCTATCTGTAGATATACCGATCACTCATGTGAGAGCAGTACCAAAATAACAATATCCAACCTAACTAACTTTAATTTCTTTACACACACATATATATAGAGGTCATTATCTTCATCTATTACAAATCACTCAAACCAATACTATTATAACAATGTCCTTTTCTTCGTCTATTTTCACCACATTTTGCTTGTTGCTCGGCTTCTCTCTACTAAGCATTAGCCATGGTGGTAAATTCTACGATGATATAGAAATTCACTGGGGCAATGGCCGTGGCAAAATATTCGATGATGGAAAACTCCTTTCTTTATCCCTTGACAAGTATTCAGGTTCAGGATTTCAATCCAAGAACGAATATCTTTTTGGAAGACTCGACATACAAATGAAACTTGTTGCTGGAAATTCTGCTGGCACTGTCACCACATTCTATGTAAGTAAATAAATCAATAGTCTGTAATTAACTGTAATATACGGAAGTTAATGTGAATCTAGTACTTAACTTTTTTGTAAATTTAGTTGTCATCGCCAGGAAAAGCTACGGATCCTTACCATGATGAGATCGATTTTGAGTTTCTCGGAAATTCAACTGGAGATCCTTACACATTGCACACTAATGTATTTGCAAATGGAAAAGGAGATAAGGAGATGCAATTTCATTTATGGTTTGATCCAACAAAGAATTTCCATACATATTCAATCATATGGAATCCGGAACATATCGTGTATGATGCAAATTTGCAGTTTTATATATGTACCTAAAAACCATAAGAATCATGCATATTTATGAATTTATAAAAGGTGGTTCTTATATATGCAGATTCCTAGTAGACAACATTCCAATAAGAGACTTTAAGAATCATGAATCAATGGGGGTTCCGTTTCCAAAGACGCAGCCAATGAGAGCGTACTCGAGCTTATGGGATGCGGAGGAGTGGGCTACAAGAGGAGGATTAGTCAAGACTGATTGGTCTAAAGCACCGTTCACTGCCTACTATAGAAATTTTAATGCAAATGCATGTGTCTGGTATTGGAATTCACGTTCCTCGAGTTGCAACATGAAGAGTGCAATGGCTACTGCAAAGGGAGATGATCAGAATGAGTGGTTTACACGTGAACTGGATGAGGTGAGCTACAGAAAAATGAGATGGGTGCAGAGGAAGTATTTGATTTATACTTACTGCACCGATGTGAAACGATTTCCTAAGGGTAGCCCGAGAGAATGTAGACTTAGATGACTGTTAAAATTTGAGTATTTGGCATATTTTGTTGTATTTGTTTGGGTTTAATTCATTTTGTTTGGTATATCCATCTGTATTTGACACGGGATTCAATTAATGATTTTTCTTCTAAAGCAATGAGTGTATTTGACGCTTGTAAGATTTTAAACTGTATGGTCAGAAGTAATTTCGTTAATGGCAACATATTTGAAAGCACAAATTTTTATTACGGGCTCCAAAAAAAAAAAAAAAAAATTATTTTCACTTTGGATCTCCATCAAAATTTACTACAAAAGTAGATCTGCTTTTATATATATAACAGTATTTTATACTTGTTTCAAAAATGCGCAAGCATAAAAATTTATAAAAAAAATTTACGCTTGCATAGTCCAAAAATGCACAAACATAAAAAATTTAAAAAAATATTAAAATTGTGCAATCCATATTTGCGGAAATACAATTTTTTTTTAAAACTACACTTGCACAAATTTGAATTGCACAAAATCAGACATATTTTTATAAATAGTTTTGAACGAGATCTAAAGTCAAAATAAGTTTTTTTTTCAGACGTAAAACGAAAATTTGTCATAATTGAAATGTTCTTCGTTGTTTCTTGTGTGGCACGATGAGCATCCATTTACTTTTCTACATAAAAGAATTAATTCCTCCATGCAGTTATTCTCCTAAACACCACTTATATATTAGAGGAAAATTGTAAGAGAACAAAATTTCAACAATTTTTAAGCATTAAGACATGAGCATCATTTTTGTCCATGAAGGACAAAATTTGTTTCGTAATAAAGCTGAAGGACGACGTTTTTAAGCAAAATGACACATTAGTTTAGGTTGCATTTTTTCACATTATGGAGTCTGAACAAGGGCGAATGGATGCGGTAGATCTCGACGACGGTACAACAGCTCTTGTGGTGGCAAACCCAAGCTTGACGACGATGACGATGGAGAGAGGCACGACGAGTTTAACGATGATGGAAGGAGGAGATTGTGATGTAGATCGACATGATGATGATCGGAAAATTAATATATTGTGGCGGTAAGGATCAGTGATGTTTTATGTTATTGGAGCTAGAGGTGAAGGACAAGCAATATGAAATTAGGAAAGAAGAAGATAATAGTGGATAATGATATCGAATAATATCATTCTTTTTTTAGAAAATAAAATATATAGTTAATTATTTTTATGCTCGTAATGCTATTTTGCGGCAGTATTTGTAGATAAAAAACGTATATTATATAGTACCATTTTATCATTTTATGTATTTTGTAGCATCTATTAAAATATATGTAGTAATGCTACTGCGTAGTATCACAGTTTTGTTCTTTAAATAAATTAAATTGTGTATGTTTTCGTTCGTAACGCTATTTAACAGTAATATTTTATGAATTGTAATGGCAGTTTCTGAATTATGGTAGTTTTTTTTAAAATTGTAATAACAGTCTATATTGTAGCTTCTTTTAAGATTGAGTAGTAATGATATTGTGTAGTATCATATTTTGTTAATTTCTTTAAATAAATATACTTACTATTTTAATTTAGCATTTTATGAATTACAGTTGTGGTTTCTGAATTGTAATAACTTTTTTAAAGTTGTAGTAGCGGTTTATAAAAAAATGTTGCTTCTTTTTAGATGTGTGTTATCATTTTTTATTTTTTTTAAATAAATATAACTATGTATATTTATGTTCACAATGCTACTTTGTAGTAGCATAATAATATTATGAACTGCAGCAGCAATTTCTGAATTGTAGTAATTTTTTTAAAATTGTGGTAGCGGTTTATAAAAAAATATTTTTTTTTAGATGTTGCATATATTGTATCTCACAACATTATTTTATAATAGCACTGTGAATTGTAGTATTATTTTATGAAGTATATTAACATTTTCTTGCTTTGTAGTATGATTTATGAATTGTAGTATCATTTTTGAACTAATATTTTCAAATACTACTTTCTAGTATCATTTTATGATTTTTTTCTTAAAGGTGATTATTTTTATTTTATTTTTTAAAAGTTTGTAATACTATTTTCATAAATTAATATATAATTATACTATGTAGCTTTGTAAAGGTAGTATCATTTTTATTTAATTTTTGTATATTTATCGTGCTATTTTTCATAAATGATACCGTATAGTATCAATTTTGTATTTATCGAACTAAAAAAAGAATACAGCAATTATATTTCAATTTTATCGTGTAATAATAGATATCTTACCTTGTGTTATTATTTTTTGGTTAAATAATACAACTCAGCAGTATTTTGTAGTTGTTGTATTTCTTTTTATATTATTTTCTCATATAATGATACCGTACGGTATCATTTTTTTACCTCTTGCTATTTTTGCATTTGATGATTGATGAACAAGATGAGATGAGCAACGATGTTGTTATAAGCTGGAAGATGTAGGCGGCACGACAAGCTAAGTGTAGAGGCGTGATTTATTTTTTCGGGTTAGGTTTTGAGGAGGTGGCGGCCAGGGAGATGGCAGCTATGAAAGGTGGTGGCCTAAGCAGTGGTGGAGAGTGGGCGTAGGGCAGTTTGGGGGTGCTGTGGCATGGGATACGGTGGCATGGAAAGCAAAGATTTTGGCCGGCGTGTGAAGATGTCTTTGTGGTTAATTTTTGTGCGTGATGTCATAGATGTCAAATTTTTTTGCAAGTTTGCCTTTAAACTAAATTGTCGCATATATATATTATAAGATAAGATAAACTTCATATTTTGCTGGTGCAATACATCTACGAAGCTGTATGGTTCACTAATAAGTTGTCGTGTAGCATGTCAGAATTGTAACCAAGTCCACTAAATAAAATAAAATAATAAAATGAAAAATAAAAAAGGTTGATTTGAGACGGACTTTTATGGAAAAAAAAGTTTAGTTTTTTAAAACAATTTTCTAAACTAACTTAAAGTTTTAAGATTAAAAAATTCAATATTGTAACAACTAGTTTGAAAATTAATTTTTGACTAATTATTTGATCAGAATTCAATCTAAAATTTTCAAAACAACAAAATCCATCACATAAACAATCCCAATATAAATAGTTTTCATGATTAGTATTCGCTTTTTCGCATTTGAGATATAATCATATGTTATCCATAAATTTTCGCACTCAATGTTTCGACAATATAGGACTCGAAAATATGAAATAAAAATGAGTGTAAAGCTCATGGACGATCAAGTGTAAAGGATTGCAATATGATGCAAAGGAAGGAAGCACAATAAATTGGCTAAATAACAATTATTGGTACTTGTAACATCCCCCACTTCAAGACTAAAAAATAGACACTGATAATACTGCCAGTTATCACCAAAATCATTTTCCGATGAGAAAGTGGATTCACTATTATTTTGCACAACATAACTAAACAGAATAACTAACAACCTTTTCATTACATCAATTTGGTTTACATAACTTATCACATCACTTTAACCCAAATCGTTCCCATATAGGGGTAAATACAATAAGAAAGTAAGAGCGGTATTGTGTCCGACATACGAAGATGCCAATATAGCACGTAATCGTTTATAAATTCTGGTTTTACATAGCGGAATTTTTTTCAAAACAACTTTAATAACTAACAAACCTTCTGCTTCGTCTTCGAAGCTTTTATTCGTCCTTCAAAGATAACTGTCTATTTCATAAATTCGGCCTACTCGAATGAGTATCCATGAGTTTATGGAAAATAATAAAAATACAGGTCAGGCATAAAGTCTGGTATAAGTAAACTTTTATCTTAACCAGCCATAGTGTGGCCACGCTGCTAAAGCAACATAGGTTTCCTCTGACTTCACCATCTCAGCAATATACATCATATCGTATAAACAAGCATGATAATCAATTCATCATAAGTGTGAGGTTTCTTTCATATATAAATGACTAACTTTTATAGTCTCATTTTAAATTGTCACACAGGCCTAACCTTACTAATTCAATTTCCACTTCTTAACACTTATGGGTTATTCGTAAGTGTTATATCTTCATTTTATCGTAAATAGATAATAGGTTGCCACATAGGCCTTATATCATTATTCTTGAATTTTTTCATAGACGGACAATTGGATGATATACAAGTCTCACTCCTCCATTCTCATTATTTGTCGTGAATGGACAATTGAATGCTACACAAGTCTCACTCCATTGTACTCGCGTAAGTGTCAAGAATAGACATAGGCTAGCCACATATGCCGTCCATCAACGATGCCAATTATAATTTGGTAGGTTTGAAACTCGGTAGCCACATAAGCCTTCCTTCATATACAATGACAAATTTAGACATAGGACCGCCACCAAGGCCTTACACTACTCATCATCGAATAAGAAGTTGGGTTTATATATCTTATTGCCATAAAGACCTTCCATTTGAATTTATATTCATACAAATGGTTCCATTCACCATCGTATAGCTTAATCAAGTTTATTCCATTTTCCATTCTTTAGTCAAGTCATTCTTTATTAACTTATCATTTCCTAAGCACATTTCATACTTAGGATCAACCATCACTTTGCACTTAGCCTTCTTTCCTTAATTTATTTCATTAATTCAAACTAGCTTCATGAGGCCGTCGTGGGTTATACATCCTAGGGTCATCGCGTGTTGATGTATTCTTATTCGCATGTCATCAGCCTTTTATTAGCTATTGTGGATTGACCTTCCTTAGGCCATCATGGGTTGAGATACAAGGAGTTATCGCGTTATGGTTTCCCCAAAGCTATTTGTAACGATCCAGAATTTTTGATAATTAAAATTCGAATATTTAATTGATTTTAAATATTAATAAATGAATTTAATAAGTCGAATAATTTATTTAAAGGATATTGGATTTAATTTGGTCAATTTAATCGATAATTTAATGATTGAAATTCCAGAAATGATTGAAATCGAGTTTAATATGATTGAAATTGATTTGGAAAATTTTATTTAATCATACTGGAGTTATAAAAAGGTTATAGAACTTTTAAAATTGAATTTGGAGTTAATTTGTGAAAATCGAATATTTTAATATTTAATTATCGATTGAAAAATAGCCAATTTTCAGACAGTCTCAGAATTGGACGAAACCAGTTTCATCGGATCCGTAATGTGATATTATTGTAAGATTTCAAATTTCGTAATTTTTGGATTTATCGTTTGTCCGGTACAATTTAAAACGCCTTGAAATCGATTAAAATCGGTTTAATTTAAATTGATCGTTTATTGCCATATCTCACACATACGATCGAATTAGTTTCCGAAACATGTTCCATTGTGTCCGAAACGTGGGGTAAACCCCAGGAACGCCGGTCACCACGCGTAAATCGGAGTTTGGAAAAATCGGATGAATAGTAAATTGGAAATATTTTCTATAAAAGCACTTCATTCTCTTCATTTGCAAACAGGGAGACTAGGGTTTCCTCTCTATCTTCCGCCGCCTCCTATATGGTTTTGATGGCCAGAAAACTCCCATGTTCTTCCTCATTTTTCTCTTGATCCACTCAGTATTAACGAAAGATGTCAACTACAATATTGGAGAGGGCAATGAAATCTAGTAGTTCAACGGTTGTGATGGGAAAATACGAAGTAGATCGCTCTATTTTTGGCCCCGTTCGTGCTCGTTCTAGGCACAATTTTCGAGAGCCACAGGGGGCCGAGCCAAGGTTTTAAATCTCCCCGAGATCAGCCGAGATGAAAATCCGAGATATTAGCCAAAATCCGAGATTTGGCAGCTTGGTTAGTTATAAGTCTTTTAAATATCGCCCGAGACAGCCGAGATATTTGCCCGAGATATTGGCCAAAATCCGAGATTTGAAACCTTGGGCCGAGCTATATGGTACTAGCGGCGGAGGTGGAGGGGGCTGAGATGAGTCGAATGACGGTGGTATGATGGGTTCTCGTTGTCGTTGGTGGTTGTGGTATCAAACCCTAGTTCGTGAAGTTGGGTTCGTTTGCGTTCAAAAAAATTGCCTGGGAGGGAAACGCGTTGGAGAAGAGGTAGCATCGTGTGGCCCCAGATCTGTGATGAGGGAACGAACGGCAGATGTTGATTTGGGTATAAAATAAAATAAAAAGTTGTGAATCTATTTATATTTTAAATTCGTATAAACTTCTAAAAGTTGTAGTTTGTTCATACGAGGTCGAAAAATCTCGAAACAAAATGCGTTGGAATCGCCTCGACGTGTACTTCGCTATGAAACTGGATTGGAAACGATCGGGGTCAGTGAAAATTTTGAGTGGAATTAAACGTCCGTTTAATTTCATTCGAAATAAACACTACAAATTTCTATCGGAAAAATCACGGTGAGATCTTCTCACTCAAATGAAAGTGGATTTTCTTTTACAGTTATTGATTGATTGATTGACTGCTTGGATGTGATATTAGATATACAAGGATACATATCTATATATAGCAATATATACATATTGGCATATGTATATATTGGATTGATGATTTCCCGCCTCGTATAGCGGATGAGACCCTATTGCGCCGTTAGTAAGCGGATAATATTTATTAAACCCATATACCACGATAATTCCGTACTGGAGCGGAATTGGTATTGTGCTAACATCTGTGGATGCAGGGAAGCAGGTTGGAGGAATCCAACTGGATTCCTCACCGTATTGATTATTTACAGATATTGTGATATATTCTGTTATCATATGATGATATATGATATTTGATTGTTGTGATTGATTGTTTGATGCTGTAGCATCATCGGATCCATTTTTGAAGTTAAAAATAACGATATTATTTTTAAAAGGATTTCAAAGTGATTATTTGAAAGTATACGTTTTATTGAATTTTGGAATTAATTCATTTTAAATAAATAAATGTTATAATTTTCGTGTTATAAAATTATGAGATTTGTGAAGATATAATAAGAATGTGGTTTTTGAAATATAAGTTGATTAAATTGTAATTGGGTTAAATTGAAATTTTCGACTTATTATAAATGGATTATATTTATAGAAGATGTATAAAATTGTTATTTTATAAATAAAAATAAGGAGATCATTTAGGAGTTCTATAAATGTTAAAATGAACTTATAAACAAATTTTATAAGTAAGTAGTATTAATAGATATACGATTTGTGACGTTATAAGATGAAGGGTTTTGAAACTAAATGAATTATAAGTTATCAACTTATGATTTGGATTTTTGTTATATAAATGAGTCAAATGGAATTGTTTAAATAAGATATTTCATAACTTGAAATTGTTATAAATTATAAAATTGTGATTTATAAACGTTGTTTATAAATCCGAAATCACTTATTTTGATAAGTGAATTGTAGAAGTTAATTAAAGGGATTATATCCACGATTTTGGACAGTGGATAAGCCTTTAAATAAAATATGTAGAAATGTTGAATTTGGATAACGAAGTATATTCACGATTTTGGACAGTGAATATATTATTAAATAAAATGGATATGTTTTGGAGAAGTGATCTTACGAAATGAAGTAATTGTTTTAAAAGATGTTTTAAAACGTGTTAAACATCGAAATCATAGATTTCAACATTTATTGTTGAAATAGACGTTTTCGAGAAATAAGGAAATGGTGGACTATAACACTGTTGTTATAGTAAATGATTTTCGAAAGGAAATGTTTTTATGTAGTATTGGGATTTATATATCTATCTTAATTTCGAATCCCTATACTAGTGATTTTGAGTTGTCGTAACGATGTTTTACGCAACATTCGTTTTGACTCAAATAGATGTTAAAATTAATGATTTCCTTAAAGAATGAATATATACTTAATATTGATTTAAGTATATTGAATATTTTCAAATGTTGAAAATAAATGATTTGTGAATTACTTATTTTTAAATAAGTATGGAAATGCTTTTCCAATATGAAATGAACTGTTTTGAGATTTTATCTTCAAAGATAAAATGAAATGTGGAAATTGATTTGAAATTGTTTTCAAATGGTTAAGTGTGGAAATAATATATCTAGTAAAGATATTTTGGAAGATAAATAATTGGGAAAATTATTTGGAATCTGATGATGTTGCGCATCTTTATTGATAGTTAAATAACCGACTATCAATAATTACCTTTAGATAGGTATTTGTTGTGATTGGATGAATTTGAATGCCACACTTATTTTTGAATAATCGCTCACTATTCGGGTTAGCCGGGAAAGGACCATGGGGTCGTATAACCCATTCCGAATATGTGATACGTCGTTATGAATTGCATTCGAAGACCGGTGTTGAAGACCGGATATTTTTGAAAACGGAAGGATTACCGTCGAGTTACTCTACATCGGCTGATCTCCGATTTAGAGGTTTTATCACCCTTAGTGACGGGAAGTCCGGACGTGATTAGAAAATTATCCGGATATGCAAGGGCTTCGTGAGAAGTGCCTTCGGTTCTGTTCGATCCCGGAACAGACTTGTATGGATTGTGTGTCTGACGTTACAATTTGAGATATAAAGCTGATTTCTTTCAAATACATTTCTGTTGGTGGCGAAGAATTTATTCTTTTAGCTTAACACCCTTCTCTGAGACGTACGAGCTCAGAGGTTATGTAGTTGAAATTTATCAGCGATATATCCCAATTTGGTAACGTGGCATACTGAGTGTTGCTGTGAAATGATCAGTGTTTGATCATTTGCGATATGATCATTTGTTTGATCTTATATCTTTGTGATCATAGGTTGATCATTTGTTTGACCCGAAGCATGGCTTTGTAGAAAGCGTAGCTTTGTGGACGAGACTTCGTCGAGCCTCACACCCCGGAAATGGTCGAAACAGGAAGGATGCAGCAAGGTTCTAGGGAGTAGCGCCCCTTAGTGTATGTCATTCCTTCTGGATAAAGGTGGTATCATGGTATAGAGCCAGATACTTAACCTCTGTGGTTGCTGAAAATTTATTACTTTGTGGTTGTTGCGAATCGGGGATCCTCGGGAAGATCGGTGACGATCGGGGGATGGCATACGCATGTCAGTAGTTACCTACTTTTGCAGAGGTAACCCGGCCTTGTGTTGGCAGAGATCCGATTAGGTTCTCGGGTCGTCTATTCCAGGGACGTACCCATCGTGGCATAGGAAGTTCCTTGGCCTGACCATTTGTTGGAAATCCAAAGAAACAATACGAGCCTTGTACGGTTTTAGTTGTAGAACCTGCCATTTAATATGGTAGCTATAGCAAGCATAATATAATGGTACCTATGCTGGCTAAGATTAATATTATACTTTCGAAATGTTTTCTACACTATGCACTAATAATAATATTAAAAATGATTTGATTTTGCGTAGTAAGCATTTTTGACTATCATAAGAAGAAATCTCCTCCAATTCTGCGTTTGCATTGTGTGTGTGGCGGGAGGTCTTATGGTAGTTTCATTTTCCAAAAGCATTGCGAATTGACTTTAAAATTTTTCTGTTGTTTATTTTAAAGATAAATAACTGTTTTACGATCTCACACCAGTCACCATGACTGACTCGGAGTTTATTGTTCTCTTCTAAACTCTGGGTGCCCACCAATTTCCACACGGGCAGCCTAGAGTTATGTTATCAGGATATTCTGGAGCTTTGGAGATAAGCTGGATGACGAGACGTAGTATTTGTATATGATAGTATTTATTCCGCTGTGTATTCTGTATGAGGACAAGTTATATAACTGTCCATTGTTGTATATTGACTCTGATTGATTGATGTATGTATAAACTGATATAGCTCTTTGTTTTAAAAGACTAGTGTTTATTTATTATATATTGTTCCGCTGCGATGTGTAAGATTCTGATATTGTTTCTGTTCTGTTCTGATGTTGTTCTGTTGTTCTTCTCTATTTTCTTCCTCCTCTTTTCTTCTTCTACTCTTTTCTTCTTCTACTCTTTTCTTCTTCTTCTACCTTTTTCTCTTTCTTAAACCCTCACTATTGGAGTTTCCGGCGTTCGATTTCTCGGCAGTCGATAAAGTGAGTATCGATGTCGAATTTTCGAAAGTCGAAAATTTCGGTATGTGACAGCGTGGTATCAGAGCATATGGTTAAGCGACAACCCTGCTCTGTTGGGTGTTACTCATTAGAGATAGAGTCAGTAGTACTCTAGAATGAGTTTGAGTGTAATAATAGATATGAGTGCGTATTTGTTAGTGAATATAAAATTGTTTTATATTGTGATGATTGGTTTGTTGAGTGGTATATGGATTCTGGTTGGTATTGTCCGTACAACTTTATCGATAGGGATCCCTAAACACTCGAATAGAACAATTCGGCACAGTATTGTTTTAAATAGGGTAAATGAGATAATTTTGCCCAAAACTATTTTTATATAGAAAAGAAATGTTTTTCTATAAAGCACTATAGTATATGGTTGCATGGATGTTAGGAAGTAATAATAGTGAATTATCATCACTGAAATTGAATAAGAAATTGAAATCGTAACTCCAAAGTTAAGAAATAAATTCACATACAAATGAAATTGAAGAATGTAAATTTTAAATGTGAATTGTAATTTAAAACGGAACTCCAGAGAATTTTTGGAAAAGTTTTGAAAAGAATTTGAAAATCTTGGAGATTTGGAAAGTTAAATCATTTTTGATTTGAAAATGAATTTCAAAGGTTTTGAAAAGTCTTTTGAAGGAATGAAAAGCTCTAAACTCTTTTCGGTCGTTGGAAAATAACTTCGATGATGACCGCGGCATCACCGGTGTTCATTTTCGGGTTTCCAAAAGAGGAATTGCTGTCAAATTGTTTTAAATGGAAGTTGTTTGGAAAAATTCGGATTTTGTTTTAGAAAATTCAAAAGATAAATTTGAATTGTTTTCAAAATGGCTTTGAAAGGTTGAAAAGACTCTGGAATACTATATAAAAATATTTATGAAATATTATGAAATTGATAACTTATAAAATATTGAGATCTGATTGGAATGAAATTCAAATTGTAAATGAATTTATAACTTGGAATAGAATTCAAGAAGGTAATTGAAAATTTAAAATTCAATAATGGAATGAAATTGTGAATATGAATTTATAATTGAAAATAGAATTCTAATGGAATGAAATTAGTAAGTGAATGTATAAATGATTTGATAAATCAAAATGTAAGTAAGTCGAAGACTTATAAAATATTTGAGAATCTGGTAGAAATGAGATTCAATTTAAAAT
Source organism: Allium fistulosum (assembly GCA_030737815.1). Lineage (NCBI taxonomy): Eukaryota > Viridiplantae > Streptophyta > Magnoliopsida > Asparagales > Amaryllidaceae > Allium > Allium fistulosum. Next base: position 782,387,772 of record CM060908.1, read on the forward strand.
GAAAGTTGAGATTTATTTTGAATTTGTAAGTGAATAGAACTAGAATTGAATTTGATTTATGATGTATTAAACTGAAAGTTAGTAAGTAAAGCTAATTGATTATTGACCAAATGAATAAGGTTTGAACGAATTAAATTCAATGATTATAAATGAAGATAAATTGAATTCCAATAGAATTAAAATTGCGAATTGAATTCAAATAAAATTGAAATGTAAAATTGAATTTGCATTGAATAAAAATGAATATGCAACTTCAATAGTAAGCTAAAAATGATGTAAGTAGTTTATATTGAAAATTTTGTAATAGAGTTTGCAAAATGATTTGAATGTGTAACTAGATATTATGGCTAGTAGGACATACAGGTGTTATAAAAGGAATTGGAATTTTGATTTCGAAGATAATTTGAATTGCTCGAAAAAGGTAAGTATTTGAATTTCAATATGAAATTTGATGATTTCTTCTCTAGCCGTTTGGCATTTTTCTTTTCTTTTTGAAATCTGAGAGTCCGTAGGGACGTTTTGTAGTCGTACCGTATTAGCCGCGCAAAGGAGACGCTGGCGAAATTTTTCGAAAATTTAAGGCGTTAGAATATTTTTGAGAAACTTGGAAAATTTGAAAATTTTGGAAACTTAGTAAAAGATTTTGTAAGAAGTTTAACTAAGGATTTTTGGAAAGTTAAACACTTAAGAGATTTGTAAATCTAATTTGAGCAGTTTGTTTTTAAAAGTTAATGGATTTTGTATCTTTTCCTTACTTGGTAATTTCGAGGACGAAATTCTTTTAAGGGGGGAAGTTTGTAACGACCCAGAATTTTTGATAATTAAAATTCGAATATTTAATTGATTTTAAATATTAATAAATGAATTTAATAAGTCGAATAATTTATTTAAAGGATATTGGATTTAATTTGGTCAATTTAATCGATAATTTAATGATTGAAATTCCAGAAATGATTGAAATCGAGTTTAATATGATTGAAATTGATTTGGAAAATTTTATTTAATCATACTAGAGTTATAGAAAGGTTATAGAACTTTTAAAATTGAATTTGGAGTTAATTTGTGAAAATCGAATATTTTAATATTTAATTATCGACTGAAAAATAGCCAATTTTCGGACAGTCTCAGAATTGGACGAAACCAGTTTCATCGGATCCGTAATGTGATATTATTGTAAGATTTCAAATTTCGTAATTTTTGGATTTATCGTTTGTCCGGTACAATTTAAAACGCCTTGAAATCGATTTAAATCAGTTTAATTTAAATTGATCGTTTATTGCCATATCTCACACATACGATCGAATTAGCTTCCGAAACCTGTTCCATTGTGTCCGAAACGTGGGGTAAACCCCAGGAACGCCGGTCACCACGCGTAAATCGGAGTTTCGAAAAATCGGATGAATAGTAAATTGGAAATATTTTCTATAAAAGCACTTCATTCTCTTCATTTGCAAACAAGGAGACTAGGGTTTCCTCTCTATCTTCAGCCGCCGCCTATATGGTTTTGATGGCCAGAAAACTCCCATGTTCTTCCTCATTTTTCTCTTGATCCACTCAGTATTAACGAAAGATGTCAACTACAATATTGGAGAGGGCAATGAGATCTAGTAGTTCAACGGTTGTGATGGGAAAATACGAAGTAGATCGCTCTATTTTTGGCCCCGTTCGTGCTCGTTCTAGGCACAATTTTCGAGAGCCACAGGGGGCCGAGCTATATGGTACTAGCGGCGGAGGTGGAGGGGGCTGAGATGAGTCGAATGACGGTGGTATGATGGGTTCTCGTTGTCGTTGGTGGTTGTGGTATCAAACCCTAGTTCGTGAAGTTGGGTTCGTTTGCGTTCAAAAAAATTGCCTGGGAGGGAAACGCGTTGGAGAAGAGGTAGCATCGTGTGGCCCCAGATCTTTGATGAGGGAACGAACGGCAGATGTTGATTTGGGTATAAAATAAAATAAAAAGTTGTGAATCTATTTATATTTTAAATTCGTATAAACTTCTAAAAGTTGTAGTTTGTTCATACGAGGTCGAAAAATCTCGAAACAAAATGCGTTGGAATCGCCTCGACGTGTACTTCGCTATGAAACTGGATTGGAAACGATCGGGGTCAGTGAAAATTTTGAGTGGAATTAAACGTCCGTTTAATTTCATTCGAAATAAACACTACAAATTTCTATCGGAAAAATCACGGTGAGATCTTCTCACTCAAATGAAAGTGGATTTTCTTTTACAGTTATTGATTGATTGATTGACTGCTTGGATGTGATATTAGATATACAAGGATACATATCTATATATAGCAATATATACATATTGGCATATGTATATATTGGATTGATGATTTCCCGCCTCGTATAGCGGATGAGACCCTATTGCGCCGTTAGTAAGCGGATAATATTTATTAAACCCATATACCGCGATAATTCCGTACTGGAGCGGAATTGGTATTGTGCTAACATCTGTGGATGCAGGGAAGCAGGTTGGAGGAATCCAACTGGATTCCTCACCGTATTGATTATTTACAGATATTGTGATATATTCTGTTATCATATGATGATATATGATATTTGATTGTTGTGATTGATTGTTTGATGCTGTAGCATCATCGGATCCATTTTTGAAGTTAAAAATAACGATATTATTTTTAAAAGGATTTCAAAGTGATTATTTGAAAGTATACGTTTTATTGAATTTTGGAATTAATTCATTTTAAATAAATAAATGTTATAATTTTCGTGTTATAAAATTATGAGATTTGTGAAGATATAATAAGAATGTGGTTTTTGAAATATAAGTTGATTAAATTGTAATTGGGTTAAATTGAAATTTTCGACTTATTATAAATGGATTATATTTATAGAAGATGTATAAAATAGTTATTTTATTAATAAAAATAAGGAGATCATTTAGGAGTTCTATAAATGTTAAAATGAACTTATAAACGGATTTTATAAGTAAGTAGTATTAATATATATACGATTTGTGACGTTATAAGATGAAGGGTTTTGAAACTAAATGAATTATAAGTTATCAACTTATGATTTGGATTTTTGTTATATAAATGAGTCAAATGGAATTGTTTAAATAAGATATTTCATAACTTGAAATTGTTATAAATTATAAAATTGTGATTTATAAACGTTGTTTATAAATCCGAAATCACTTATTTTGATAAGTGAATTGTAGAAGTTAATTAAAGGGATTATATCCACGATTTTGGACAGTGGATAAGCCTTTAAATAAAATATGTAGAAATGTTGAATTTGGATAACGAAGTATATTCACGATTTTGGACAGTGAATATATAATTAAATAAAATGGATATGTTTTGGAGAAGTGATCTTACGAAATGAAGTAATTGTTTTAAAAGATGTTTTAAAACGTGTTAAACATCGAAATCATAGATTTCAACATTTATTGTTGAAATAGACATTTTCGAGAAATAAGGAAATGGTGGACTATAACACTGTTGTTATAGTAAATGATTTTCGAAAGGAAATGTTTTTATGTAGTATTGGGATTTATATATCTATCTTAATTTCGAATCCCTATACTAGTGATTTTGAGTTGTCGTAACGATGTTTTACGCAACATTCGTTTTGACTCAAATAGATGTTAAAATTAATGATTTCCTTAAAGAATGAATATATACTTAATATTGATTTAAGTATATTGAATATTTTCAAATGTTGAAAATAAATGATTTGTGAATTACTTATTTTTAAATAAGTATGGAAATGTTTTTCCAATATGAAATGAACTGTTTTGAGATTTTATCTTCAAAGATAAAATGAAATGTGGAAATTGATTTGAAATTGTTTTCAAATGGTTAAGTGTGGAAATAATATATCTAGTAAAGATATTTTGGAAGATAAATAATTGGGAAAATTATTTGGAATCTGATGATGTTGCGCATCTTTATTGATAGTTAAATAACCGACTATCAATAATTACCTTTAGATAGGTATTTGTTGTGATTGGATGAATTTGAATGCCACACTTATTTTTGAATAATCGCTCACTATTCGGGTTAGCCGGGAAAGGACCATGGGGTCGTATAACCCATTCCGAATATGTTATACGTCGTTATGAATTGCATTCGAAGACCGGTGTTGAAGACTGGATATTTTTGAAAACGGAAGGATTACCGTCGAGTTACTCTACATCGGCTGATCTCCGATTTAGAGGTTTTATCACCCTTAGTGACGGGAAGTCCGGACGTGATTAGAAAATTATCCGGATATGCAAGGGCTTCGTGAGAAGTGCCTTCGGTTCTGTTCGATCCCGGAACAGACTTGTATGGATTGTGTGTCTGACGTTACAATTTGAGATATAAAGCTGATTTCTTTCAAATACATTTCTGTTGGTGGCGAAGAATTTATTCTTTTAGCTTAACACCCTTCTCTGAGACGTACGAGCTCAGAGGTTATGTAGTTGAAATTTATCAGCGATATATCCCAATTTGGTAACGTGGCATACTGAGTGTTGCTGTGAAATGATCAGTGTTTGATCATTTGCGATATGATCATTTGTTTGATCTTATATCTTTGTGATCATAGGTTGATCATTTGTTTGACCCGAAGCATGGCTTTGTAGAAAGCGTAGCTTTGTGGACGAGACTTCGTCGAGCCTCACACCCCGGAAATGGTCGAAACAGGAAGGATGCAGCAAGGTTCTAGGGAGTAGCGCCCCTTAGTGTATGTCATTCCTTCTGGATAAAGGTGGTATCATGGTATGGAGCCCAGATACTTAACCTCTGTGGTTGCTGCAAATTTATTACTTTGTGGTTGTTGCGAATCGGGGATCCTCGGGAAGATCGGTGATGATCGGGGGATGGCATACGCGTGTCAGTAGTTACCTACTTTTGCAGAGGTAACCCGGCCTTGTGTTGGCAGAGATCCGGTTAGGTTCTCGGGTCGTCTATTCCAGGGACGTACCCATCGTGGCATAGGAAGTTCCTTGGCCTGACCATTTGTTGGAAATCCAAAGAAAGAATACGAGCCTTGTACGGTTTTAGTTGTAGAACCTGCCATTTAATATGGTAGCTATAGCAAGCATACTATAATGGTACCTATGCTGGCTAAGATTAATATTATACTTTCGAAATGTTTTCTACACTATGCACTAATAATAATATTAAAAATGATTTGATTTTGCGTAGTAAGCATCTTTGACTATCATAAGAAGAAATCTCCTCCAATTCTGCGTTTGCATTGTGTGTGTGGCGGGAGGTCTTATGGTAGTTTCATTTTCCAAAAGCATTGCGAATTGACTTTAAAATTTTTCTGTTGTTTATTTTAAAGATAAATAACTGTTTTACGATCTCACACCAGTCACCATGACTGACTCGGAGTTTATTGTTCCCTTCTAAACTCTAGGTGCCCACCAATTTCCACACGGGCAGCCTAGAGTTATGTTATCAGGATATTCTGGAGCTTTGGAGATAAGCTGGATGACGAGACGTAGTATTTGTATCTGATAGTATTTATTCCGCTGTGTATTCTGTATGAGGACAAGTTATATAACTGTCCATTGTTGTATATTGACTCTGATTGATTGATGTATGTATAAACTGATATAGCTCTTTGTTTTAAAAGACTAGTGTTTATTTATTATATATTGTTCCGCTGCGATGTGTAAGATTCTGATATTGTTTCTGTTCTGTTCTGATGTTGTTCTGTTGTTCTTCTCTATTTTCTTCCTCCTCTTTTCTTCTTCTACTCTTTTCTTCTTCTACTCTTTTCTTCTTCTTCTACCTTTTTCTCTTTATTAAACCCTCACTATTGGAGTTTCCGGCGTTCGATTTCTCGGCAGTCGATAAAGTGAGTATCGATGTCGAATTTTCGAAAGTCAAAAATTTCGGTATGTGACACTATTGCTAGTTAATTAATCCTAGGTCATTGCTAGTTGAAAATCCCTAGCTATTGTGTTGTTAACTTCTCCATGCCTTCATGGGTTGATAGCTTCCCAAACCATCGCGTATTAATCTTCATATAATGGCCATGGGTTGTTTCCCCTATAACCATCGTGTGTTGATTCCATCGAAGCATTCACACGTTGAGTTTTAGTCCTAGCCATCGTGGGTTAAGCTCAATAGAGCTTTCACGTTGGCTTCCCAAAGCCATCGTGAGTTGATAGTCTTAGTGACATCGCACGTTGATAGCTGAAATAACTACCGTGAATTGATTCACTAAGTAGCCATCAAAGGTTGATAGTTACCCAAGCTATCGTGGGTCAACTCAAATTAGCTATCGTGTTTTACCTTTCCCACAACCATCATGTATTATTTTTCCCAAAACGATCGTGTGTTATCGTTCCTAATCCTTCATACGTTATTTCTATACTAGTCATCATAGGTTAAACATATAGGGACTATCACGAGTAAAAGGGCCCATTTGTAATTATAATGAAAACTAATTTATTTTCTTAATAAGTATTTAGTTTCCACCAATCCTCCATTTGGTGTCGAGTATTATTAGTCAATTTCCTTCTTTACAATTTACTTTTCAAAATTGGCTAATTACGTAGCCACTCAATTAATTAATTATCCTTAATTAGTCAATCCTTTCCTTTACTGATAAATTCATACAAAATCAAAATTGATGTGGAAAATCCCCAAAAACTCACCATAAATCATATTTCGCCATGTCCCAAAATATAAGGTTAAAATAATAAATTTATTATTTTTAATAATTAGTTTACTCGAAATTAAACTTTTTTCTTAACAATTTTTTTATAAAAATGCCAATATAATTCTAAAAATAATGAAATTAAAAACCCATATTTATTCCATCATTAAAAACATAATATCTCAATTTTGAATCATTTGATTGTGATTACATCATGTTTTATCCTAAAACATGGACTAAATTATTTAATTTAAATTTATATACAAACCAAATAATGTTTAATCATTCAAGTAAGTTTTCAATCATTAAAACATCCATACAAAATCAAATCCGAGCCCAAACGGGTTCGGATAGGACTTAGAGAAATTTTTACTCGCCTAAATTAAGGAAACTTTGTATAAGCTTCCTTTTTTCTTAAAGTTGAAAGCTTGATCTTTTATTCTTTGATTTCTTCTTCTTTCTTGCAAAATAGTGGCCGACCTCAATTGTTTTCTCTCTTTTGTTTTATTGAATAATGAGAAAATGAATGGGAAGTTGGAATGTAGGGAGTTGGTAATTTAGGCTTTGCGCTTGTTGATGCCAAAAATGGCATCAATACCCAAGTATCAGATGAAAGCACCAAAAATGTAGAAATCCAAATCAAACAGGAAAAAACAGGAAGAAAATAAGAGAACACACAAGAATTTTTATGGTGGTTTGGCAATCTCTAACTTATGTCCACTATAATCTTTGTTATTAGTTGTTTTCTCTTCGGATTATAATTGATTTTATCATATCTGACCACGATTTAGTGGATCTCAGACTTACAATGGATTTTTTTGAGTGTCTTTGGAGAAGGACATAAGAGTGAAGAAGATGTAAAGTGTGAATCCCCTTTTCAGTTTCTATATGGATGATATTTGTAGAGAAACTTGCCAGTAGACTCAAGAGCCCACGTTAATTGAAGTCCAGATGCAAGTCCAAGTTTACAGGAGGGAATACGCCGGCCCAATCTCCAACAAAAAGCTCTCGGTATCGGGAGCTTCCTCCCAGTACCAAGTGATTTTTTCTAGGTAAAAGTCCTTTATCTTATTTGTCTTGCCTTTCTATCTCCAATTCGATGCATTTCAAACTCTTTTTTCTTGGAGATCGGGTTCTTTTTGATGATTCACCTGATATAGCTTGTCTTTTCTTGCTTTCTTCTCTGAAATCCTTAGTATTGCTTGTCTATCTCCTAGAAAAAGCACTTAGCCATGATTGCTTGAAGTAGTACTTGGAATATAAGGAGATCGGAGGGTGCCAAGTGAAAGAAAATCCTCTCGGTACCGAGTAGTCTACTTAGCCCTAATTTCCATCGAACTATCCAATCTTTAAGCCTTTCTAAGCATGTTTTCAAGTTCGCGACACTTCTTGTCTTTATTTCGACCTTCTAAGTCTAGTTGAAATCGGCTTGGCTAAAAAGCGGGTTAATACTTGCCCCTAAAGAACGCCTTATGAATGTAAGGTGTTCGTTGCTTAAGAACAAGTTTCAGCATTAGTCAACTTTTGGCGGTTAAGCTTTCCAGCTATCCATCGGTCCCGAATTTGGTGAATCATCTGGTTACTTTGGATTCTCTTGCAAATCCATGGTCATTCCAGGCTATCATAGCTAGGACTCTAATCCTTACTCAAGTGTTAATCATTAATCATAATCGGTCCATTTTTATCAAAAGTCATCATATCGTATATTAAAATCATCTCGTGTTCATCCGAAATTTATATATTCTAGCCTTGTCATAAGGCGCTCAAATCCTAAGGTCAAGTCACGTCTATTTTTGGGCCCGATCTCTTCGGACCGTTTAACATCCAAATTAGGGTTCCATCCAATTTAGGTCTCATCCGATCAAGGGTGTGATCTCTCCGTATCGTTCTACATCTAATTTGGGATTTGATCTCTCGGTATCATTTGTCGTCCAATCTAGGATTTGATCTCTTCGGATCGTTTGTCATCCAATCTAGGGTTCGATCTCTCCAGATCCTTACTGAATCTAATCTTCTCGCTCTCCAACGAGGGGACTCGATGACAATCAAGTCCATCCACTCACTCTCCAGTAAGAGGACTTACTTTTGATCTCTCTGGATCCTTGCTGAGCCAAATCTACTCGCTCTTCGACGAGGGGACTCAATGACAAGAAAGTACATCCGCTTACTTCTCAGTAAGTGGACTTACTTCTTGCAGTCACTGTCCCATCTCTCCCGTTGGGACTACCACAATCAATGTCAGTCATCATGTTCAAGTGGTTTATAAAATCCTAATCAATTCCAGGGGGGTCATCAATCTCTGTTGGTGTTTCCTAATCAGTTTCGATCGTCACTCATGGAGCCTAAGTCTGGGCATCCAGCAAACATCAAAACATCGAATCCTATCAATAATCACCTCTAGACATCCAATTTAGAGTGTGCCTAAGGACCGATCGGGATCTCGTACACGTGTAAGCGGTCTGATAGTAATATTGCATCATTTATTTGGAATAAAAGGTAAAGGAATCAAACCTGACTCCAATCCATCCCGATTATGGGGTTATTATCCAATGGAAGTCTCTGATCCATAACTTCATTCTGCCCTCTGTTCCTGCGGCGAGGTTCTAGTCTCAGCTCTTGTTGTTGTGCATTCACATTTTGATCTGCCTCTCTGGCTATAACATCACCCATTTTAGGCATTAATGCTCATCCTAAATCCAAATCGATTGTGCCTCCGTGTAAATTCCTCTTGGTACTGACTCGATTCAGGTCAATACTGACTGGTTCTGCTTATAGGGGAATTACTCCAATTTGCTCTATTCTAACTCCAAATACTCCCACATTGGTTTCTGGGCTTTTGGTTTTGAATTCAAATTGCTCCAACTACTCCTTGCTATTCTAACCTTTGGAAAAATCCATCTAGCATTTTCTATTGTCGGGCCATTATTCCATCTTGCATTTCTTTCATTATTCTCTCTTTCTCCTCCCTGATCACGTAGATGGATTGATTAGAATTTGAGGATACCTCCTCGCTACCCTATGCTCTGGTTGACTTTCTCCTATCATAGATCTAGTGTTAGGCATCTTCATCTTCTCCAAACTTCAAATCCAAGCTTTAGGTCGTCAAAACAAGCTTGTTCTCAATGGAAGCGGCAAAATGTTGACACCAGAAATGGCACCAACACCCAAGCATGAGATGAAAATACCAAAAATGAAAATATCAAAATCAAACAGGAAAAAACAGGAAAAAACAGGAAGAAAATAAGAGAGCATACAAGAATTTTCATAGTGGTTCGACAACCTCTGGCATGCGTCTACTTTAATCTTTGTTATTAGTCATTTTCTCTCTAGATTACAACTAATTTTATCAGATCTGACCATGGTGTAGTGGATCTCAGATTTACAATGGAGTTTCTAGAGTTTCTTTGGGGAAGGATATAAGAGTGAAGAAGTGTAGAGTGTGGATCCCCCCTTCAGGTGCTATAAGGCTGGTATTTATAGAGAAACTCGCCAGTAAACTTAGGAGCCCATGTTAATTGAAGTCCAGATGCAAGTCCAAGAGTACAGGAGGGAACATGCCGGCCCTAATCTCCAACAAAAACCTCTTAGTACCAAGAGGTTCCTCCCAGTACCATGTGGTTTTTCTACGTGAAGTCCTTTATTTGTCTTGCCTTTCTATCTCCAATTTGATCCATTCCAATCTTTTTTTCCTAGAGATCAAGATCTTTTTGATGATTCACCTGATATCGCTTGTCTTTTCTTGCTTTATTTGCTTTCTTCTCTGAAATCCTTAGTGTTGCTTATCTATCTCCTTGGAAAAAAACTTAACCATTATTGCTTGAAGTGGTACTTGAAATATAAGGACATTGAGGGCGCTAAGTGGAAGAAAAACCTCTCAATACCGAGAGGTTCCTCTCGGTACCGAATGGTCTACTTAGCCACAATTTCCATCGAACTTCTTGAGTCCAATCTTTTAACCTTTATAAGCATGTTTCCCAGTTCGTGACTCTTCTCGTCTTCATTTTGGTCTTCTAAGTCCAGTTGAAATCGGCTTAGCTAAAGAGCAGGCTAACAGGGCTAAAACCCATTCTAGCCTAGTCTTAATAAGTCCTTGATTCCTCTTTCTTCATTCATTTACTCTACATTGGTTAATCCTCTCTTATTTATTTTATACTTTGATTTAATTAATCATTTATTTATTTAATTCCCCATATTATGGCTCTTCTAAATATGAAGTGTTACAGTCTCCCCTCCTTATAGGAATTTCGTTCTCGAAATTCAAATAAGGCGGGATAGAGATTATTATCAAATCAACATACACATTGTACCTTACTTACACTAGTTCCCCACTAATGTAAATAATTCTCATTCATCAATTATTATGTATTAGTATCATGTCAAACACACATAAACACATCACATCATATCGTCATACTAGTGTCTCTACTAGTCCATGTAACAAAACATAAATGTCTTAATCATATATGTCAAAACAAATTAGGGAAATTATTTCTAATCTTATCCTCTACCTTCCAAGTACAATCATCAATATTTTCACTGTAGTGGATGCATACAAGTTTAATAACCTTATTCCTTAACTCTTTTATATCCTGACATACTATTCCTTTTGGCCTTCTAATATAAGTTAGATTTGATTCTACAGATAAACCTTCAACTGCCCTTGGTTCCACCACCAATCTCGAATCGTGCACATACTTCCTCAAAAGTGAAATTTGAAAAACATCATGCACACCCACTAAGCTACTTTGTAACTCAACTTGATAGATGAGTTTTCCAATACTCTTAATCAATGGAAACGGTCGTACATATCTAGGCATCAATTTCCCTATCTTTCCAAAGCACATAACTCCTCGCATCGGAGAAACTTTCAAGAATACATAATCGCTTACTACGAACTCAAGCTCTTTCCTTCACTATCAGCATAATTGTTCTGCCTTGATTGTGTTGCCTTCATCCTGGCGCGAATCAATTCTACCTTCTCAATAGCTTCGCGTACCAAATGGGGTCCTAACACGAGTCTATCTCCCATGTCCATCCAACATACCAGCGACTTACACAGTCTACCATAAAGTGCCTCAAATAGGGCCATCCTGATACTCGTCTGGTAACTATTGTTATATGCAAACTCTACCATATGCAAATGATCTTCCCAAGATCCTCCAAAACCTAGCACACGTGCCCTCGGCAAATCCTCCAATACAAGGTTCACCCTTTCTGTTTAACCATCAGTATATGGGTAGTAAGCCATACTCAATTTTGCACCCAATGCACTATGCAAGCTTTTTCAGAACTCATTGGTGAAAAAGGGCCTCTATCAATTCAATACTGCTCGAAATCCCATGCAGTCTCACTACATTTTTCATGTATAGTCTTTCCAAACCAATTGTCGTTCTTGTCGACCACACCAAGATGAAGTGGACACTCTTAGTCATTCTATCGACTATCATCCAAATACTGTCATTTCCCGTTATTAATCTATGTAATTCATCGTTAAAATCCAAGGACATTGAGTTCCACTTCCAAGTTGGTATTTCTAAATATTATGGTAATCCGCAAGATTTCTAATGCTCGACTTTCACTTGCTAGCAAGTGAAACACTTCTTCACACATTCTCCTATGTCCCTCTTTACCCCTTCCTAAAAGAAGACTCTCTTCATGTCACGATACATCTTCATACATTAGGGATGAATAGTAAACTTCATCAAATGACTTTCCTCCAAGACTTCCTTTCGAAGGTCTCCTACATCCAAAACACATAATCTTCCTTTCTTTATAAGACATCCTTTCGAGTCTATCTCGAATCCTTTCATATCCTCAATATCCACCCCTGTCTCTAGTCAACCAATTCTTTTAGCAATCAGTGGGTCTACCTCTTGTTATGCAGCAATCTTATCTATAAGTGCTGGACGTACCTCCAAACTTGCTACCATGTCGGGATCTCGACTCGATCCAGTATTTTTCCTATATTGTACTCCGCAATAGGCTAACATTTCTAATGTCTTCCATTATTTAATCATGGCTAACATTATTGAAATTGATGCAACATATAGTGGAAGTTATGGGTGAATTTCAAAAAATTTACCCAATTAGATCTTTATTGGGCCCATGAAGTCTAATTTATTTAGAACAACTATAAATTTTATCAAAATAAAATATTTTATTTATTTAAATTTGTAAAATAATATTGTTATTTAATTTATATTATATGAAATATATGCATGTACCATATACATATATATAAGTGTGTGCATGGGTAGCATATCAATCCGAGCAAGAAATAACATGTTGGTGCAAAATTTCGTCTACAACAAAACCTCGATGTCCGAAGGTATAGCTTCATAAGTTGGTTAGATTATTGAACCCGGAAAAGAGATTACCGAGATATGATGCAATCAAGCTTAGGTTATGAGATGTTGAACCGTAAAGTCGCAATAGCCAATGCAGAGAAGGTAAATTACAGAAAGTAAATAACATCGAGACTTTTATAGTAGTTCGGGCTGAAAGTCCCGGCGTCCACTGTCCTTTCCTTATTTAGTCACTCTTACCTAGCCGAATGGCACATTGAGTCTACACATTTTCGCCATTAATGAATTTGTAAAGAGTGCTCTAGTAGAGGAAAGTATAATATGATTTTATATTTCTATTCTTTTTTAGTGCCAGTCCTTTTACTATAGCAGGTGTCCTCTATTTATAGTACATTTAAGGTTCTTCCAGTAGTACGGGTGCTTTCTCTTGGATTACCGACCTCGCTTGTTATGTGCGGCTTAGATTTGAATGCTTATCATCATCTCGTTGAGTGCATTTTGACGCGGATTGTTAACGTGATGCTTTTATATATAGATTCATTAATATCTTATGTTTATCCTGGCCGTTGGTCTTGGCCTGGGCTATCTGAGCCGTCGATTGTTGATACTTCCTGAAATGTTTTTGTTTCAGGCAACTGTTGCCCTCGGCTAAGCTTCTTATCTTAGGTGGACAATGACCTTGATCTCGGTCGATGCTTTGACTCATTCTCTCGCACTACATGCTCTCGAATAATGAGTCCGGTGCTTAAGCTCTTGTTGGAAACTAAACAATGGGTCTAGGAATCACAAGCCAAAGAACTTTTCTCCTGAATATTCGTAATTTGTACTTTGTAGAAATTATGGTGTAACACATGCCCCCTAAAGTTCACCTTACATGGTTGATATGAGGTGGACTTTGGAAAGAATAGCGTCATATCATGCTTAATACTTGGCTTGTTTGTTCCCTTCCCATCATGAAGTTGATCCTGAGCTTTCGAGCAAAGTAGTATTCTGAGAGCTTTCGGAAGCATTGATTCATTAAGATAATTTATAATGACCTAACCTCATTTAGAGGGTTTTGAAAATAATTTGAAATCTATCCTCGTCTAGAGCGTTTTGGAAATTGAAATTAGTGCCTAAAGGCGAAAATACTTCGGTACCATGCTCTAGTCATCTAGATCTGATCTTATATAGGTATCGGGTTTAAAAACTACTAGTGGTGGTATAATGCCTATATTTACATGTTATTATAAGAACATGGCTAACTATACAGCAGCGTGCATGGTACTATTCGACAATGGCTCATTATTTGTAACGATTCGGCCATGGCTCACTTTTTCGCACAACACTCTGGATGTGGCTCACTAGGTGCATTCGGCACGGTCGTCTTTTCTGTGACTCGCTCTTTGCACAACACTATCGGTCATGGCTCACTATACAGCACCGTGCATGGTACTATTCAACCATGAATCACTCTTTGCATGACAGGATTCGACATGACTCACTCTTGTCACAACACTTTTAGAGGTGACTCACTAGGTACGTTCAGCACGGTCGTCTTTTTCGCAACTCACTCTTTGTATGACACTGTCAACCGTAGCTCACTATTATTAGGGATCTACCTAATATTCTAATATTATTGGTAATATACTCGATATTATAATCATATTAGGAATCTACCCAATATTCTAATCTCATTGGAAATCTACCTGATATTCTCATCTCATTGGGAATCTACCCGATATTCTAATCTCATTGGGAATTTACCCAATATTCCATTCTTGTGTATGGTACTGCTTGACCATGGCTAACAATTATGTTTTTTAGCTTGAAATAAAAAGATTAGTAAGGGTTTATTTTCTGCGTGACACTACATGGTCATGGCTAAAAGTTATAAATTCTTACCTTCGTTACTTTGCTTGGAGGCAGAACTATTTTTATGGCCCGGAGGCAAAACTAACTAATTGCCGAGAGATGAAATCATTTACTTACCCAAAGGCGAAAGCATGACTTTGAAACTCGCCTGATGCTACTTGATCAGAGAAGTACCATGGCTAAAGCATTTTGATGACTTGTTAAAAGTTGCATGATATTACTTGATCACGGCAATAATCATGACTAAAACATTTGAAAAAATGTTTAAAATACTTAAAACTTAAGAAGATTGGATTCTCGTGCGACATACCTGAGTCATGGCTCGATCATTTGCATATGTTTTTGGCATTTGACTGGGACTTTGTGCTCAGTCATTTGCATACATTTTTGGCATTCGAACTGGAACTTTGGGCTCGATTGTTTGCACATGTTTTCAACATTTGAGCTAGGACTTTGGGCTCGGTCGTCTGCATACGTTTACGACATACAAGCCGAGACTTTGGGCCTAGCCGTACACATGTTTGTGCTTGGGCTTTGGCCTTAATCGTGGAATAGTGTTTTAGTATTATGATTAGACCTAGTAAATATATTTAGTGAGATCTTAGCTTATGATGTCACTATATTATTATATTATGTTTAGTTGACTTATTGGGTGCAGGTGATATAGGTTAAGATATGGTTTTCAAGAATAAGTATTGTTTTACTAGCTTATTAGTATTACACACTTATATGATATGTTTCACTAACAGACGTATGTCTGACTCCCTCCATCATTTTCTTCTTTTTAGTTATACTCTGATAGGTCGATTGAGAGGACTGATGGTGACTTGGAGGTACGATAATGTGACGGAGATGTGCATTTATTTGTCTATTAGCTATCTACTATTCTTATTTCATTTATTCCTAGACATTATACTATTTCCATTATCAGGATATAGAGAGATATATTGTAGTTGGAATTTAATTGAATCTTTATTTTTAATTTGTTATATTTGTTTGGGATTGTAGTACTGATTATTATGATATTTTTGTAACGACCCGCCCTTCTATACACAGAAAGACGCATCATTATTAAGAAAGAAAGAGGTGAGAAAGTAGAAAAGATAGAGAAGAAAGAAGAAACAACATCAGAATCTCAACAGCAGAACGAATGAAATATAATATATCACATAAGAGATTACATATTAACATATACATCAGAGTTACACAGATAATATGATACATACTAGACAGTTATAAACACCTATCTAGTTAATACAACTCGATACAACTCAATCATCACAGAGATACAACACAGCGGAAATATACATAAACTCTAACACAGCGGAACCAATATATATATCTATACGCTGAAGCCTCCTGCTCCATTGTTCGTCCATAATTCGTCAAAGCAAACCTGAATCCCTTGGCTACCCGTAAAAATTTAGGTACCCGAGAGTTTAGGAAAAACAGAAATAAACTTCGGGTCAAACATGGGTCCGGTATGAGTAAACGGTTAAAGTTGCTTAACTTTAAAAAGCCTTTGAAAACAAAAGGTATCACGTAAGACTTCCCACACATAAACATGGGTAAATTTTTACCTTACGCTAACCAAACATTTGATAGGAAATCCAGTGATATTATAATAGTGTCTAGGGTTTTCAAGTAAATATGAATAGCTGAAATTGTTACATGATTAAATTCCAGCATACTAGCCAACAAGTGGGTAATACAATCAAATCCGATGGTACTTATTGGATTTTGGATTCCATACAATGGCAGGGCTACTAGGGTACCGCCCGTCACAGTACCTGGCCTAGATCAGCGTACCGAGGAGTACGCCCGCTCCCCTGCAACACAAAGCCGGACCCATCCCTTACTGGATAGTTCCGAATAAAATCACCCCACGGTTGGGATCCATAACCGCACACTAAGCCGAAATAAAAAGGGACATCTAGACAAGGATGACCTTACTCTCAAGTGGGTGCGACCCACGAAGCCTTGCTGCACCTCCCCTGTTTTAGCCATTCTCGGTTGATGAGGCTTGAGGCTACGATTACCTTTAGAGAACACATCTCTTAGAATGCTCATCGTCCACCTGACGATGTGCTGAAAGCATTCAATCCATACAAGTTCGTTCTTGGTTCGAATGAAACCGAAGGCATTATCTCGTTACACTCATTTTGGAAACATCCTCAGAGTTAACGACAATAACCCTTGCACTGTGAATCTTGTCTTCACTTGAGATTCACGACCTATCGTTAATTTGGACCGATGTGGTTTTCGAATATCCAAATCTGGAAAACCGATCCCGGTCTCATCAAATCCAAACCGTGTCTTTTAAGGCCAAGTTGTTTTAAAGTTAAAATAATTCATTTTATTATCTATATATACACAGATAGACAACTCACAATATCACAGATAGATAATTCACAATATCATCATAAATAGATAATCCATATCACACAACACCACTTATCTCATATCTGAGATTTCAAACCATTCAAGGCAAACAATATCATCCATCCATACATAAGCAAGGATTAATAACCATACCATTTATAATTAATTTAAAATGAATTAAATTAATTACCTTATCTCTAATTAATTTAAAGTAAATTAAATTAATTACTTCATCTTATAAATCCTGCTTACATATCCATTAATTAATTTCAAATCTATTAATTAATCATTCTCAAATTTCCATCTTAATTAATCATCTTTGATTAACTAACCTTTAATTACATTCCAGTAATTACCCTTTTAATTAATTTCACAAATTAATTATCTTTAACCATCCACAGTAATTAACTATTAATTACTTCATTAATTACATTAATTAATGATCCTTAATACATTACTTCCATTAATTAATTAACTATAATTAATTACATTAATCCTTAATTAATCACATAAATTAATTAACTTTAATTATTCACTTCTATTTATCAACCTAAATCATATATAGGGATTTCCATCTTGAAATTACTTATCTTAATTAATTAAGCTTTTAATTAATTATATAAATCTTTGATTAATTACACCAAGTAATAAATCTTTAATTACTTCTACAAAGTAATCCTACTTTAATTACTTCCATTAAGTAATTTCCTTTAATTAATTACATCCAGTAATTATACATTATTTACTTTGCTAAGTAATTATACTTTTCAAATCTCATTAAGTATTGATACTTAATCAACCATCAAATGATTAATTAACAATTAATTATTTTAAATTAATCACATTTATTTGATTTATTTCAATTGGGTAATTCATAACTCAATTGCCTTTAAACAAATTTAATTAATCTTAACTGTAGATTAATTATCCTTTAATTATTAATTTATAAGGCTTAATTACCAATTAATAAAAATTAATAACAAATTAACCCTTAATTAATCTCTATAGATTAATTATTCCTTATTCATTAATTAAATAATAAAACCAAATTATTTATTTAAAAACTCAATTACCAACTAAGTACTTCTTAATTTCCAATTAATCAACCTTTAATTTCTTAATTAAGTAAATTTATAATTCATTAATCTCTAATTATTTGTTAATCAATCATAATCATTAATTTATTAAATAAATTAATTATTCTTAAATTAATCACTTAATTAACCTTTATCCCTAATTAATTAAATTAATTAATTATATTTAATTTCCTAATTAACTTAATTAATTCAAAGATAATAAAACTTCTTTTAAACTTAAGATATACATTATCTTAATTATCATTTACATTTAAAAAACCCCTTTATCTTAAAATTTACTTAAACAAAATTTAGATTAAATAAATTTTAAAAACTCCTTAACAAATGTTGAGAAACCATTTGACATTAATAAAGTAATGTTTTAAAAGAAATTTTAACCAATCTGCTTTTATATTTCAAAAATCTTATATTTAAAAACTTTTATAAAAACTGACTTTAAGCCTACTTCGGGTCATACCCGAATGCTACTTGGGTTTAAACCCGTATTTCCCTGCTTATCTTCCAATTTCAAAATCTTAATTTACATTTCACAGTAAAAAAAACTAGTAGGCTATCTCTCACCAAACACTCGAGTATAAACTCGAGTTTAACATCCCAAAACCCGATCCTCGCTTCGAGTTACCCCCACACCATCTCGAGCAAACACACGCGAAGAACTCGTCTTCCCCAAATTAAACTACCCAGATACGAAATGCACGTACACGTGCACAGGAGTTCGCCAGCGCTCCGATCAGGGCCACCACCTTCAACATGTCGTCCTCGACCTATACGAGCATCACGCACATCCAAGACTAAGAATCAATGATGAAAACGAAATCGAGCATTCCAGTTCATACCTGGAACTCGAACACCTCCACCAAAAGCACTTCGCCAGTGTTCCTCAGACCACCGGAGGAGCTCCGACTCCGTCTACACCACCTTAACGCGCTACTCTTCTATCCCCTAGAACCCCACGCAGCTCGACTCATCAGAGGTGACGAGATCACCTCATTTTACAGTCATGTCCAAATTCGAAACGAAAACCTAATTCGACCTCGTTTCTCCAATTCGTGCAATAGAAAAATCATTCGTCAATTTTCTCGAAATCATAGATGCTCGAGCTTGCTTCAAACCAAATCTTAGCATTTAAGATTTGTTCGATCGTCATAATTTGATCAAAATGCTAATTTTATTCAAATTCAATTTACTCTTGAAATACTAAACTAAAAATCTTCGTTTTAGTTTTAAAAATCCTAATTTGCAAAGTATATTCGAATTTACATCCTGAAACAACAAATTTCCATGATGAGTTTTTAACATGGTTTTAAAAATTCCACGGTTCTTTCTATTTTACAGTTAAACATCCAGATATTTATTTCTTAACTTCATTTTTAAGTATAATCTAAGACTAAACAACAATTCTTGTTTGATAACTAGATTATAATAAGGATCAGAGAAACAAGAATGGATTGGAATTAAGTTTAAATTCTGAAATATGGAACAAAGCAGTGGTATTCACATCAGACATGCACACAAGAATACCATCATACACACAGAATCATATACATAGATATACACATGCAGGTTAACATTATCACAAATATTCACGAGCAACCATCATTAACTTATTTAAATTTTTAAATAAAGATGTTTACTCACAGATTTGAAAAAGGCAGAGGCTTGAAAATTTGTATGCTTTATTCCTTTTGAACTGAAAACTTGAAACTTTGTATACTTTTGTTGTTATTGTTTTCCAGAGAACAATGCCTTACTTGAAACTTTGATTTCAGGCTGCAAATTTGAAGATGTCACAGGCTTTTGAAATGGTTACAGGTTGAAGAATAAATTTTGAAGAGGAGTTTCCAGTTTTGTTTTTCTGGTTTTGCATAGTTTGAATGAATCGAAATGAAAAAGGGACTTTGATATAAAGAAAACAAAATGCAGGCTGAAAGTTGTATTAGTACAAAATTTGATCAGAGATTTTTTTAGTATGGAGGCTGAAATGAAACATTGGTACACAAGCATTTATTAAGTTGTCATACATATCCCTTCTTAGTTCAATTCGTATAGTACTTATGTTTCCTTACTTCTTTCCTTTGCCTACAAGTCTCAATTGCCACAGTACATATATTTATCTTGCTTTGTAATCTTGTATGTATTTTATTTTAACTTGTTACTTGCATAAATATATGGTGATAGTTTGTATATTTGACTTGCCTGCAAACTACACGTATACTATATATTACTTTATTTTCTTGCATAAACCCATAATGCCATAGTATAAATTATTAGTCTGATTGTTTACTAGCCTATGTCTTTATAAAGTTGTTATATACATTTTAACATAACCATTTATTTATTTGAGCCATCTTATTTGTATTTTGCATGACTACTTATTTTTATTTCCATCTATAACTTAATGTATTTAACTAGTGTATTTAAATCTAAATTTACCAAACACTACATTTACTTATTTATTTACCTTATTTTATTTTATTTTTACTTATGTTAAATATGTTTATATATTTATATTTACCTTTAACCATATATTTGTTTTATATTTATATTAAATATTGACAAGATTTATTTTAGTTTAAACATTACTACCAAAATTACAACAAATTATTATACAGATCAAAAGTGAATAAGTAGAGTTTCATTTAAGTTTAGGATATATTTTATTGTAATTTAAATTGGAACACTTTTATATTAAATTTTCAAATTATAATTTTCCTCTAAACACACACATATATATATATACACACGTTTAAATAACACTTAGTAAATTAGAAATAATAGGACTATTTAAATCTATTTATAAAATAACACAGATTAAATTTGTATCTAATTATTCTTATTTAAAATCAATTTATAACCATAATTTAAAACGTCACATTATTAATTTATCTGTTATTTATATTTGAAAATAACAATTTTATCAATTTTAAATAATTTAAATTAAGAGATTATCGCATTTTAAATCCCTCGAAATTCCGGGATGTCACAATTTTATTCCTTCGGCTATAAGCTTCAAAAAGTATAGAATATTGTAGATATATTCGTAATTTGTTTTATAATTCACTTAAAAATGATCTGTTGTCTACGAGATCTACAAGCCTGTTCCACTTTTAGTCGTGGGTCGAGACGTCGTAGATGGTGGGTCGTTACACCAACAAAAAAGCATCGAGTGAGTCATTCAATAGCTATCCAATAACTATCAGTATGTAACCCCTTGCTTAATACACTGCCCAACATTTGGAAAGCGTTACGTACTCCAGTCTCAACGAATGTATCAATATCCTATCTTGATACATCTTGGCTAGGAATATTGGAAATGGTATATTTATTTTCATTGTGATAAATTACTCATGGTTAAAACACTTTGTAACTACTATCACAAAACATACGATTTATGGATTTTCTATTAAATATACTTTTAATTAAATTAACTTAATTCTCCTCCCTCTTCGTTCGAAGTGCAAAATTGTGTGTTTTATATAGAAATTAAGTTGAAGAAAACGAGTTTTAGGAACGTTTCGAAATCGCTTTAGAAATTGCCTTTGAAATTCTCTTATTATAGAGTATATAATTTTTATACTAAAAAATAATATATTCTATAATAAGAGAATTTCAAAGGCAATTTCTAAAGCGATTTCGAAACGTTCCTAAAACTCGTTTTCTTCAACTTAATTTCTATATAAAACACACAATTTTGCACTTCGAGCAAAGAGGGAGGAGAATTAAGCGATTAGATGTAGTATACACATTATATCAAGTATATAATAGAAAGAAAATACCTATTATTTTGAACAAGTTTGGTTATCGAGTTAGATATATGTAATAAATTACATAATTGCCCATAGTTCATACCTTAAATCTATCAATCTCCCACTTGCACTTGTGGTCAACTGTGAAATTTTATTCCAACTTCTCCAATTGGTTTCCTCAAAACCAATTGAGTTAGTCTCTCAGTGAATGAGTACGCTATTACGTTTCAATTATCTACTCTGTCAATCAACTCTCTTCGATGTTGATATACTACCTTTATCGTGTGGAATAATTCAGAGTATGTTTCTCAACTTCCAATGAGCTCTAAGTTCGGTTATGAACTATATTGTAACATTTTTATCATATAATAATGTAATGGGATTCTTAACATTTGGAATCACCCTAAGCTCAGGTATAAATTTATGCATTTATATTTACATAGATTGCTTTTATTGCGGTGCTATTCAAGGCAACAACCTTTTCCATTAAATCAGCTATAGTTTTTCATTTGGAATATTTTCAACTTAAAGATTCTTAATTTGAATTTATTATCGACATATTATACTCAATATCACATATGAAAGTTTGAGTCTGAACACTCCTACATAAAGAGTTTGTTGTTTATGTAAATAATTCTCTAGTATTTCATAAATACACTAGAACACTCCAAGTACCATTTAGTGATATCAATTTGGATTTCATATTTGCTTAATGTATCTAATACATAAACAAATCACAATATCATAGACAACATAACATTTATGATAATTCCTATTGCTAATGCATAAGGAATGCATCTTACATGGTCTGTATTAAACATTTCAATAAGGTATCCTTGCATACCATTTTGGGACATTCCCAATATCTTTTATAATTACTATAAAAGACATTACTTACAAATCCAACGTCGAGTATTAAAACAACTAAAGTTGGTTTTTAACACAAATACATCGTTAAGAATCAACAGTGTGTTGTTTTCCTATAGTTTAGAAATATCTATGTACCATTTAATGTTCTTTCTTATGAACACACGCTTCCTCTGCATTTTGCTTGATAATCAAACTATTTGATTTTCTATCAAATTATTTATTTAATTCCAATGCTTATAAAATGATATTATCTATCATTTCTTGGATCATATCCAAAACCCCACAAACTCAATATCGCTCCCACTGACTTCAAGACGCTCTGGTTACTGTGTGTAAATAGCTTCAAGGATATGCTCTCAATTTTTTAGTTAGAAGGACAAATTTTTCAGTATAATATAGTGGAAGGATGGTGCTACTGTGTAGTATTAGTTTTGTGAACTGCAATAGCAGTTTTCAAGTATTTAACATTTTTTAATTTGTAGTGGTATTTTTATGATTTGCAATATCATTTTATAGGTGGAGTGTGTAATCTTAGACTACAAGGCTATTTTATAGTAGCATTTTACGAGTTGTGATAATATTTTTAATTGAGTTAAATAAGAATAAATGATACTATTTAGTATCAGTTTTGTTCCACGTTGTTTATTGTATTTTACTTGTAATAAAAATTATAATTATAGTATCATTTTATTTTATATTTTGATAGTTATTATGCTTGTAGTAGCAGTTTCTGAATTGTATTTTGTTTTTGAATTATAGTAGCAGTTTATACGCATTTAATAGCATTTATGAACTATAGTAGCAGTTTTATATACATTTTATGTTTTTTGATAGTAGTAGTAAATGATACGGTATACACATGTTGATAGTAGCAGTTTTATATACATTTAGATAGTAGCGGTTTTTTGACAGTAGATACACATTTGATAGTAGCGTTTTATACACATTTGATAGTAGCAGTTTTTTGATAGTAGATATAAACGATAATGTGCAGTACTAGTTTTTTTGTTTTTTTTTAAATTAGTGATGCACCTTTTTTAATGTATAGTAGGATATGTATTGATGGTGATTATAAAGGAGTAAATTTAAATTGGAAAAGTAGAAGTATATGTATATTTTAACTTATAATGACATTAATGATACTGTCTAGTATTATTTTATTTTATAAAAGGAAATTGATACTACATAGTAGCACAATCGAACCTGCTACTAAAATTTTAGATTTTGGCGATTGTGGTGGTGTCGGGAGTGGCGGCGAGGCTGGTGGTGCAGGTGATGGTGGGGGGTGGTAGTGCGAGGAGTGGTGGTTGGTAATTTTGATGGTTTGTCCTTATGACTAATTTTGGAATAATGTTTGTCTTTGTGGCTAAAATATGGAGGTTATGTCCTTGAGGCTAAAAAAATACAAATTTTTGTCATTTAAACTAATTCCCACTTTATGTAATGTGAAATAAAAGAAAAAATTTAAGCAAGTTTACCATTATGACTTGAGTTCTAGGGTCCGTCCAAGTAAACAAAATTGAACCATCATCATTGGTGTGCTCGACGACATGAGTTCGAGTGAATAACTTCGCATATGTAGGCTCACGGCCCTTCCCCTTAGGTTGAAATTATATATGAATAAACAATGTATATATAAGATCAAATAATGTTATAACTATTTTATAATCACAATTTATAAATTTACCATTTTCTTATGATGTCGTTGGAAGGATTTTGAGCCACCGCGGTATACAATAGGATTTTTATTCCTGTTTGTCGAGTTCCGCTCGACAATTTCATGTAAATTTAAATACATGATTGACTAAATTAACACAATTATTCTATGAACTTTAAACCAAATTATAATAACAATATGAAATTAGAAAGCTTATTTCATGATGGGAGTTTCCCAGTGCTACTGAAATTCCGCCCAAATACTAGTGTTGCGCCAATCGGGTTTTTTTATTTTTTTAATGCTTAAGACGATGCCCCTATAATTTTTTCTTAGCTTCTTGTTCCAGTGGTTCCTAAATAGATCTTGACCTTCTTCTTCTACAACTACTGCAGCCTACACATTGAAATTAATATGAATTATATACAGTATATTAATTTTCAAAGATCAAATATGTCATTTTCAAATGAAATATAAATTTATACTTACCATCACGTCGTCCTATATAGCATTTTTAATATGTAGTTGGATATCATCCCATTGAAGCCAACAACCATACATATGACTCATATATTACTTCTTAGAGACGACCAGGCTAATTTGATACTTACCATCCACTCTTCAAAATCATAGTCGCCCTTGGGCGTAAATCAGCCGAGCCGCTGGCACCCTCGCCAGCAACAGGAGAAGCAAAATCATGAGATCGGGAAGATCTCCTATGAGACATATATAATATCTGCCACAAACATATCATTTCATATAATGAAAAAATATATCATTTTATTATTAGAAAACATATCTAATTAATAATCACATAAAACTTCTATTAAAACTACAAAAAATGGATAAATACATAGAACTAATAAAATAGAATAATACATTACTCACAACATAGTCATCATCATTAGTAACAGCGAAAACTCAAAATATAAATTGTACAACAAGCGATACAAATATTCATCATATATATGTCACATCATTAGTAATTAATGATCAGTCTTCGTCGTTTTTTGATTTAGATTCGGTCTCGTACTCTATATCGTTTCCTCTGTACTCTCAAATGCTTCTATTAAAATATTTGATTCATCGTTCAAAGGTCCTAAATAAGTATAATCATCAATTATTATTTTTTCATTATTTGGCTCAAGATCCGCTTGATAAGCTACTTGTTCGGAATATTATTCCCATCAAACATAAATCTTGTATTTGTTTTAAAAACAGCCGACCAATCCGCTTTATCTCTTTTTAGGGATGGATATGAAGCAAAATAAACTTGTAATGCTTGCTTGGCAAAAACCAAAGGGTCAAACTTATAGTAATATGAGGTATGCTTTATTTCAATAAGCTTATAATCATTGTGCACGTTGATTCCAAAACCAAGAACATTGTTGTACCAATTGCATTTGAATTAAAAAACTTTTCCGCACGTCGTATAAAATATGTCAATTCTAAGCCCTGTGTTAAGACGCCATAAAAATCTTTTATATGCTCATATGGATCATCACTATCTTTGACAAATACACCGCCTTTATAGGATAATTTTTTCAGCATCATATTCCTAGGTGTTGAATTAAATCCATTGATGAAGAATATTGGATAAGTCTTGACATTTCTTTTTAGTCCTAGCGCATGTTTCAATTTTTCATCAACGACACAATTTCTTATAATATAAATGTTATACAACTCTCAGCGAAATGACCGGTTTTGAGGGTAAACTTTCTTCTTGCCATTTTTTTATGAATCCAATCGTATTGATTGGATTAACACATTATCAAGCATCAATGGTTCGAATTTGGTCATGTTCCAAGGTCGTCTAGCCTTCAAACAAAGGGTTTTAGTCCGAATATCGATGAATGACTACAAATTTAAAATTCAAGATCGACACCCTATAGTTGTTTATTTTTTCATCATCTTCTAAAAATAGGTCAAATATATTTTAGATCGACATAAGATCCAAAAAATTTAATTTTCTATGGATTATTTTATATAATTTTATCATGCTAAATACAGTTAAAAATTCATACTTAATTACCCAATGGTTTAAAAATATATTTTAATTCATAAAAATATTCCACAAAATTAACTTTATCGAAGTTGCTCAATGGACCAACCAAAAGTCACATAGATTGGTCATGAGAGTTAGATTTTCAATAACGTTATTTGAATTAAGTGAAGATAGATCACCGAAAATATTAATTTAACCGATCAGAACATTCGTTACGTTGAATGGTAGTGCTAAAATATCTTGTTTATTTTTTAGGAATCAGATTAGTATTTTAAAACATTTTTAAAACGTAATGGGAATTAATTAATTAATTTGGTAATTAATAAAATGGTTAGCCGTCGAAAAAATTTGATAGGTTGTCGACGGCCGTCGCCACCTGCCGCTGCTAATCACAGTATATCTTGTAGTGATTGTGATTCGAACTCTTGATGTTTCTCTTCTCAAATGGACGCTTAGCAACTTGACTATCATTGAGAAGCTAATTAAATGATAAATACATTTATTTTTAATGCATACTATTTTCTATTATTTTGCAAACTTGACCTCATTTGGTTTACTTGGAAACAAAGCTCCCTAAATATATGTGCTGCTACTTGGTACTTGACTAAATAGCCTTAAACTATTTTTATGTCATATTATTCTATTTTTATGTCAAATTATTAGCCAAAATATATCCATCTCTAAAGCATCCCAGTGTGGTAGCAATGTGAACCCCATCTAAACAACACATAAAAAAAAGTGGAAATTAGCCACAAGGGTCTCTTTAGCAAGTGGAATTAGTTTCTAGGACACACAACTAAAATAATTACTTTCAAGGACAAAACGTAAAATAATTAGTTTCTAGGGCCTAAAAACCTATGAAATTATGTCCTTGAAAGTAATTATTCTGCTGACTTTGGCCTTGAAAGTAATTTCTTTGAATGTGTGTCCTAGAAACTAATTGGACTGTAAAGTTTGTCCTTTTGGTGAAATGCCCCTAAAAAAATTAAAAATGGCCCCCGTTGATCAGACTAAGGACTCTTCAGCCTTTACTCTCAACTCTCTACACCAACTTTTAACATCCTTTCTTCTCCAAATCGCAAAAAAACCTCCAGATATTGATAATGATTGCTTTCAACTGGTCAGAAATCGCAAGAAAGTCAACAATAACGCTCGCAAATTTGCCTTCACAAAAGGTTTTGCAAATTCTCCAATCGGAGGATCCAGCAATAACTTTCATGCCCAAGATCCTACAAACACTTAAAAGAGAGGATTCAGCAACAGCATGCATGATTCAAGAAATCCAAGAAACAAATGGAATAAAATGCCTACCCAAAATCAGAATCCAACCAGTGAAGATCCTCTATCTAAAAAATCATCATCATGGACAAAAATGCTTAAAAGAAGAAGTTTGAATTTTAACTTTGATTTGGAATTTGTTGCTGCTATCACCATTGACAATAAAAGAGTGGTGACGGTGAAAGAGGCAGTTAGCCAAAGAACGGAGCATAAATGGGCTAATTAAGCAATTGCATTTATCTTATGTAATCGCCCTTGTTATTATCATTTCAAGGCGTTTGTTAGTAGAACATGGAATCCATCGGGCAATTTTGAAATATTTATAAGGAATAATAGGATTTTTATAATCAGATTCTCAAATGCAGCAGATTGTGAGAAAACAATCAACGGGGGACCATATTTCATTAATGGAAAACTCATAACATTGAAAAGGTGGAGCAAAAAGTTAGTTCTTTACAAGGATTTGTTATCAACCCTTCCAATTTAGATTAGATTGCCAGAATTGAATTTGAAACTATGGGACAAGGAAGCATTCAGTGCTATAGCAAGTGTTATTGGTGTTCTTTTAAAACTTGATGAATAAACAACAAATGAAACAAGACTCGGTTATGCAAGAATCCTTGTTGAAATCAATGCTAAAACTGAATCTGAAGAAGCATATATTATGATGCATGATGGAGAAAATCTTATTCAAAAAATAGAGTATGAATGGATTTCTCCAAGATGTGTTAACTATGCCTATTTTGGACATTCAATGGAATTTTTTGTGCAAAAAAGGTATAGAAAGAAAAATCAAATCCAAAAGATATGGCAAATAAAGAAAGTAATGATGTTGCTTCAGAAAATTCAAATCAGGTTTGAGAAAACCCTGAAAATTATGATAATGTAATCGCTAGAAATTGTTCTCTACCTAGAAATTCAGACAAGTCTATAAGTAATGCAGTATCGGGAAAAATTCAATTATTTAAAAGTATGCAAGTTGAAAAAGATTCAGTTATGGAAAATCAAGAAGTATCTGTTCAAAATAATGGTTCTTCATAGCATTTGGATAAAAATCAGCATTAAGAAATCAATTTTAACAATCAAGTTAATGATCCACATCTTTGTCAAAAGTCTACTGAGCAATCTGGAAAGGGAAATACTACTTCATTGCAAAAAAATGCATATTCAAATGCAAGTACTCTAATAGCAGAACTTGGCTCCCAAATGGCATGTCCAAGTGCAGAAGCATATATGGACCACACAAATATGGAATTATGTACTGAAGTATAAAACAATTGCAAAGCAGCATGGAAGACAAAGATGCTGAAAATTTATTATCCATAGAAAATGAATCTCCAATTCTTTTGGAAAAAGCAGCAAAACTCATCTCATCATCTACGTCCCCCTCAAACAGAAGTAAAAGGAAAAAAATGCAAAATCAAGAATTTGAAAGACTTAAATTCTGGCAGTAACTCAGAGAACAATGAGGAAAGTGATTTCAGAGCCAAATATATCAGCAAAAAATCATTATAGGAAAAACAACTCGGGGTTCAAGACATCAAACCATGCAAAAAGAAAGAGATGAAAGCTACTGAATGTACATATATTAGCGGTTACAGAGCCACTCTGTAGCTGCAAATAATATCCTTTCAGTATCCTTCGAATATTTATCCTTTTTGTTTCCATGTAATTATTATATATTAATGTCGATTATTGCTTGGAATGTAAGTGGTCTTAATTTCCCTGAAAAAAAGTTAGATTTAGCTAATTTGTTATTCACTAATAAGCCTAGTATAATAGGTTTATTAGAGCACAAATTGAATAATGACAAAGTTTAAGAGTTTCAAAATAGAAACCTAAATTGGAATATTATAAAATAATTCCATGGGGGATAATGGAAGAATTTGATTCTTTGGAATCATAATATTTGAGAATTAAAACAATATTTTATAAATTTATAATACATTCATTGTAAATTTATAAACAAAGATGGCCTTCAATTAGAATTTCATTCATTTATGCTTCCAATAGTGAAATGACATACTTTTGCTATGGAATCATATTGAGCAAATCAACAAAAATATAAATAAACCTTAGATTCTATTAGGAGATTTTAACACTATTTTTCATTCATATGAAAAAAGAGGGGGAATTCCACTGTCTTTTAAAGAACTGGAAGTAATAAATAAATTTATTTTGAAAAATGGATTAGTGAAACCTCAAATTTTAGCAAATAAGTTTATGTGGAAGTCTGGGGAGTATAGAAATATACATTGTAAGCTAGATAGAGTTCTAATAAATAAAAAAATTCTTAATTCTTTTCATGATTTCAAATGTATCATTCTACCCCAAGCTTCAAGTGATCATACCCCAATTCAAATAATTTTCTCACAATCTCAAAAAAAAAATCGATTTAGATTTGTAAATGGATGGACGTTAGAAAATAATTATAAAGAAGTGGTAAAACAGAGTCTTTCAATTCCTATTATAGGAATTTCTCAATTTAAACTTAGCAAAATGCTACAATATACAAAGAAAAATCTAAAAACATGGAATAAAAGTAGGAATAAAAACGAGATAAAACAAATAAGATAGGAGTGTGAGTATGCTCAATGTAACGGACGTGATTTTCGACCCTCGAAAATCGACAATAATATATCCTCGGCATTCACGTGCCGCAAATTCAAGTGCCGGAAACTCGATCGTTAGGGGTAAAAAGAAAATAAAGATAGTAGATAGAACAATAACTCAACACTATATTATACATGAAGATTGTATATACAATCACTCTCAAAATGATGTATCAGACTTATGGTAAGTACTAATCCAGCCAGGATAGTCATAACGGCCTATCCCTATAGGTATTGGTAGATACTTAATACAGTGGAAATTTGAAAACAGATAACTATCTAAAGAGGATACTCCAGTTCCGTGCTCCAGGCTTCTTCAAAATGCTCAAACTATCAACTACTAGGCTACCTGGAAAAATAGGGCACCCAGATTTTAAGGAAAAAGAAATAAGCTCCGAGTCGGTCATGGGACTGGTGTGAGAAACTCAAAATACGAGTGTTTGTAAACAAAAGGTATCTCATAAGACCACGCCGCACATAAACACGAAATGAGTTTTTATCTTATGTTAACCATAACGTTTCTACGTGAAATCCATTGATATGATTTCTAATGACTTTCTTTGAAAAACACTTTTCAAATAAACATATTAAAATAGCCTAAATTGTTACATTAGTTAAATTTGACGGCATAATATGTTTACAACTAAGTTCGAAGGCACTTATTGGAAAATGGATTCCATACAATGACAAGGTAAGGGATACCTTCCGTACAGTACACCTCTAAAGGGATGTACCTATGGTCCAGATATTAGGTCACCAAACCAACACATAATCGGCCCACCACTTCCTTGATGGTACCAAATATGTCATCACCCCAGTCGTTTTTGACCTTTACCGGGATCCCAAAGCATACATAACAGCCCAAATTATAGAGGGTATCTAGAAAGGTGATGACATCTTCTAATGGGTGAGAACCACATAGCCATGTTGCTTCTACCATGTTTTTGTCATTTCCGGGGTGCGAGTCTTAAGGCAGCGTTTACCTTTCATAGCACACATTTCACTTTGAATTCCACATTGCCATTCCACAATCATACAACTGATTTCTACAAACATATAACTCCTGAGCTCGTACGTCTCAGGAAAGGGTGTTAAGCAAGTTGCCTTCTTCGCCACCAAACAGATAATACGTTTATAGACATCAATAAATGTCTCGAAATGCCATGTCAGACATTTGTCCATACAAGTTGTCTAGGAACAGGACAAATCGAAGGCACTCTCCTACCACATCCTATCGAGCATTACCCCTAGGATTAGTAGCGAGTTAGTTCTTGCATACAAAGATCAAATGAAGATACTACTGTCACATATATATGATATAGGAAATTTCTCCCGAGGATCGGTGACAAGTAGCCTTTTGTTCCATTTATTATCATTCCATGTCTTCACTTGAATACGTATATTTGTTCGAACTGGTTTTCGAATAAGAATCAATCAAATACGACCTCGATTCCTTCGAACCAATCATCAATAAAAAGATATTAAGTAAATAGGTGCTTATCATTTGATTAATTACTTTTATTTATCAAAAATATCTTCTAGAGATATATATCTTTAAAACATTTCTTTCCGGTATATATGGAATCATTAAACCTCTCTTTAATTTTGGAAATACCAAATCATTTTCATAAGTCCTATTGGGAAAACATTATTAAGTTAAAAAGGGTCGATAGAAATTATACTAATTCTACTCAACATCAATTTCTGTATTCAACATTTACCATCTGTCGAATAATGGTAACATCACCTTCTAAATTCACAGGGATAGTATGGGTTCCCTCCTCAGAATTTAATACCAAGTATAAGAAGATTATCTCTATATAATCCAAGTTGTATTAAATTAAATTTGTAAATTTGAATCTTTTATACTTGTCTCGTTTCTGAAATTTCGACCTAATCTATATTCCTCGCCAAGGAAAGAGGCCAGGTGAGCCAGGGCATTGATTGATCCTGAATATGTCCTTAGTTTAAGCACCTCATATCTGGATCTCACGAATAGAAACCAGTCTACTAATCGGCTTTTAGAGCTAAGATTTAATCACTTGATTTTAACAATTGTTCTTAAATCGTTTATTTAAACCTTTTAAAATAAATTATAAAACCTTCAAAACATGATATTAAACAGTGAAGTTTTGAAAACATTTATAAAAGATTTGAAAAAGAAATGTTAAGTTTAAATTCATGTTTCACAAGTTATTAAAAAGTGCTGCAAAAAGTGCTACGAATAGTGCTTTTAATGCTTATTTGATCAAAACAACTTTTCCATCAGTTAGAAATTCATTTTTATAAATCAAATAATTTTTAAAACATTTTTAAAAGATTAATAGAATTTATTACATATTTTTAAATAATTAAAAATATCATTTATAAAGAATTTGTCACTTTGGTTTTCGAAGTGCCAAAGCACGACTATTTTGAAAACTTGATTTGCTAATATTTCAAAATCTACTAAAAGAAATCTCGATCATTTTCTTTTGTTTGAAAACTATGATTATAAGAGTTCGGAAAATTCTTATTACAAAGAATTTGACCGAATCCATCGTACAAGTGGATTTAAACTTTTACGGCGCGAAATCGCGAACTACCGTTACGCGCCTATTTTTGACTCCATTTTCATAACTTGTCAAAACTTCACCAAATTGGATTTTAGTGTTTATACAACATTTATAAATCATTTTAAAACATTTTAAAAGGGTTTAGCAATCCCATATACATCATTTCACTTATTAAAGGAAAGTGATTTCCTTTGTGATATTCGACATGTATTTAACGTGACTTATTTCAATATCAAAATAAACATATAATCAACA
Organism: Allium fistulosum; assembly: GCA_030737815.1. Taxonomy (NCBI): domain Eukaryota; kingdom Viridiplantae; phylum Streptophyta; class Magnoliopsida; order Asparagales; family Amaryllidaceae; genus Allium; species Allium fistulosum. Next base: position 782,421,009 of record CM060908.1, read on the forward strand.
TCCAAACTTGATGATCAAAGCATAGTAAACATCCATAGCAATCATATCACATCATATATATATATATATATATAGTTTTTCACCTTGGAATTAAACGATTAACTAGAAAATGGATATTGCTTTTCTTACTCGAACTAAAAGCTCACGAACACTCGACTTGAAGCTTCTAAGTGGCTCGGCCTTGGTCTTGGAGCTTGGTGGTGATCATGGCCTAGGATGGCAAGAGATGGTAGGCTCGACTTTGGTGGTGTGGGGTGGTTTCCATGGGGTTTAAGGGGAGAGAGGAGGAGTTTTGAGTGATTTTTGAGGTGTTTTATTGTGTGTATATATATATATAATTTCTTTTTGCATTTGTTTTCTCCATGTTTTTTCTTAGATGAGAAGCCATTAGAGTAGTGAAAAGAGCTTAGGAATTTGATGGAGAAAAGTGAAGAAATGAAGTGGAGAAAAGGCATGGTATTTATAGGCAAATAGGAGAGTAAAAATATCATGTTATTATCTCCACCTTTGCATCATCCTACAATCACCAACCACCTCCCTCCATCGTCACCAAAGGACGGCCGGAGTCACCTCCACCTTAGACATGGCCATGTGCCTTCATTGATTGGAAGTTTGAGCTGATAAATGGTGAGAAATATCATGATATTTTTCTATGTTTACCATAAGTGAATTTGTAATTATATATGGTAATTTTTTATTTGCTTTTGTATGTACATGAATATATATATATATATATATATATGTGTGTGTGTATGTGTGTGTGTGTGTATGTGTGTATAAGTGCATATATGTATGTCGCTTATAATCTATAACGTTATATAACTTTTCTATGTTATATCCTTACGATTCTCGATTTCGATTCCCGGTCATATTGTTACTTCTTAGTTAATATACACATATTTATAAACAAAATTTGATAATAATATTTCTATCATTATATAATAATTAAAAGAGCTTATTTAATAATTAAAATAATTATTAAATCATTTAAACTCCATTTAAATTCAAAATATCAATTATTCCAAAATAGCGACATTATTAATGATGTCATGTATGCTTTTAATTTTCCAAAATAAAATAATTTTTTTTATTGCTTATTCTCACTCATATGGATAAATGAGTGTATGTATGCAACTCCGTGCATGATGTCGGATGGTTAAAGAGCTGTTTATCGGTAAAACGATTTTCGGTCATTTTATCGATATTTATTCCAAGGTATATTTATTCAAAATGATATTTTCAATATTATTTATTGTTCAAAACATCATTATTTATGTTAAAAAATCTTATATTTGAATATTTTGAAAATTTTCCGAAGTGATGAATTTTTGGATTGTTACACTCAGAATAGCATAGACTTTGATAGCTCAGACAGGGTTCAAGTGAATAATTTTTTTAACTACAAGCAAATTAATTAAGTCTTTGGATGTGCAAGAAATCAACATAAAACAGAAAGCCAAGATAGACTGGCTTACTAATGGGGATGAAGCAACTAAGCTTTTCTATGCCAAAATGTCAATCATTCATTTATTACAGTAGTCCCAAAAGTTAAGGTGCCTAAGGGTTTAGGGGACTATGGGCCTATTGCCTGTTGCAATTTTATATAAAATTATAGCAATAATTCTATGTAACAGGATAAAAATATTTCATAAATATTTAATTTTTGAAAACCAGAGTGCTTTAATTAAAGGCGGATTAATTGCAGAAAATACCTTGCTAACCCATGAAATAATTAGAAATTTTAATCAGGGAAATAGAAATAAAATGTGTGTTAAAATCGACTTACACAAGGCCTTTGATAAAATAAGTAGGTATTTCATTATTTATATGATGAAACAGTTAGGATTTCCAGAAATTTTTTATAGTTTGATAAAAGAATGTATTACAAATGCTACATATTCTATATTTATAAATGGAAATCTTTGTGGTTTTATTCATAGCAATAGAGATATAAGACAAATAGATCATTTATCTCCATACTTATTCACTATAGCTATGGAATTCTTTTCTCTACAAATGGACATCGAGCGAACAAATGAAAATTTAAAACCAATAAATAGAATAAAACCATATATCTCGCATTTGTTATATGCTGATAATTTGCTATTATTTTTGAATGTAGATATTCAGAGTGCTAATACAATTGTAAAGATATTTGGCAAGTTAAAATAATTCGCTGGTTTGCAAATAAATGGAAGTAAAAGTAAAATATACTTCAATAAAGGCTGCAACAGAAAGGAGGAAATTCTTAATATTTTAAAATATAAAGAGGGTGATCTTCTAATTAAATATTTAAGACTGCCACTCAGCATGAATCAAATAACAAATAGGGACTGTGCAAGGTTATGTGAAATAATACAGAGCAGATTGGAGGGATGGTCCAGTAAACTACTATTTATAGCAGGCAGACTAGAGCTTACGCACATTGTCATCATTGCTAATATCATGTATTGGCTGCATTCCTACAACATCCCATCTAAAACATTGCGGAAAATAAAGAAAATGTATACAAATTTCATTTGAAGAGGAAAACATCATAAAGTGTCATGGTAAACAATGCAGGGAAACAAAATTTGGAGGATTGGGTCTGAGAAATTTCAAGGATATAAGCGATGCATGTAATTTAAAACTCTTTTGGAAATTTATAAAGAGAGATTCTTTATTGGCCACATGGATGAAAGAAAAGTATGTTAAAGGTAAAAAAATTTGGACCATGCCAATAGAAAACAATTATTCATATACTTGGAAAAACATACTAAAAAATAGAAAAATTGACATCAAGCTTATTAAAAGAAAATTCAAAGAAGATAAGCAAACCAGCCTCTTATACGACCCTTGGATTCATGGCAAATCACTAGTCTGCTTATTAGGCTAGAATAACTTGTTACATTTTGATGGTGCTAATTTAAAAGTAGAAAGTATTATCCAAAATCACAAATGGAACACAAAATTGCAACCAGCTATAGAAATATTCAAGGCTATTATTGGAAAATTTGACATAGATACAAGTCTGCAAAAAGACATTTAGTGTTGGAAATTATCCTCTAAAGGAAAATTCTCTTTCAAAAACACTTGGGAATATTTAAAAGGTGCTGAAGCATATGTTGAATGGCATAAAACAATTTAGAATAGGGCAAACCACCCAATAATGGTACATTGCGCCTATTTTGCATTGTTAAACATGCTGCCTACTAGAGACAGATGCTACAAATGGAATAAAAAGGAGAAATCAATTGCCTTTTTTTTGCAAAAATGAGCCTGAAACAATTGAACACTTATATTTTGACTGCTTATCTTCAAGGCATCTATGGTTCATTACAAAAGAAAAGCTCAAACTCAATCACTTTGTATCTTTGCACAATATAAGATTAAGCATTCAACATATCCAGCAAAATTCAAAGCAAAAACCAAAGAGTTTGATAAAGCAAGCAACCTACTAACAACTATAGTATAACACATTTGGAAAGAAAGAAATGCCAAAATTCATACAAAAAAGGAAACATAAAATATACAGTTATGGAAAATCATCGAAACAGACTTCCATTTCTATATCATAAAGACACCAAAAATAATTTTTGATCACAAAGTCAAAGTGCAAGCACGTATGATATAGATAATCATGAAGATAGCCTAGAGGCATACTTACATAGTGGGAATGTCAATTCAGATAATTCCCGTGTCCCGTGGCAAGCAATTTCACTATAGTAGCAATCACTGGATGAAAGAGCAAAGATATAAGTGTAAATCCAATCTTGAGAGCACTTATGCCAAAGGCGGTTGATTACATGTCCAAACCAGAAGCCACCCCTGCAAGGGAAGTAAACACGTAGTTAATAACTATAATTTTAAAAATTATCCAAATAAAAGTTCTAATCTACCTATTTTCTCAACTGATTTGAGTAGGAACTACCGCTCATACAGGCTTATGGCTGGGGAGATCGGATTCTTACAACAAGAAATTTTTTTGCAACTTGACATCAATAACCAGAGATTAAGTGATGATTTTTGCAGAAGCAAGCTTAACAACCGAATTTATCACTTATCCATTTGGGATATAGGAGAAGGTAACAAGCTTCGAAATCAAGTGAAGCCATCTTTAATCGAGCATGAGATGTCGAGTAATCTCAGAAGCATCTTATCTAATTTACAAATTGGGAGTATCGATTATAGCAAGGTTGAAAATGGCAAGCTACAAGAGCAAGCAAAGCCTTCTACAAGCGAACATGACTTGGACAACTCCAGGAAAAGTTCATCAGATATGCAAATTGGGAGGAATAAACCCAACAAAGTGGATTTAGAAGCCCCCACGAACAAGATCTTAGCTAAAATTCAGGAAATTGAGCAAATCGTCCCTGATTGTAAAACTCTAATTTAGGATTAGATCTCGTTTTCTTTTGTGATATATGGTAATATATAAAAGAAGCGACTAAGTTAAGTGAGATATAGATCAAAGATGCCGCGTTGTGTAATAAGGGTATTTTTACACCCGGTTTTGGGCTTTGGGCCTCTTACTTTTTACCAACTTTCAAAAAAAATGCGAACCCTATCTGAGATAGCAAGTGGGAAGCATACCTGCTTTTTTTACCGAGCAGCAAATTATTGCTGCTTGATAGCACATACTTTTTCGATGTTTAAAATACCGAGTAAGTTTTTTATGAGCTCGATAGCATGAACATCAATTTATCATGTATATGAACGTCATGCTCTTAATATAAATGTGATTAAGGACTTGGTAATTCATGTTTAAAAGTTGATCCAACACTTACAAATATGAAAACTTTATAATTGCAATCAACACAACATGAGATCAAAGGATTCTATTAGCATGTAACTATGTACTCACCATATAATTTAAAATATAAAGATACATCTATGGAAACATAACCAACAATTACTTAATTTTCAACAAAAGTCACAATCAAACAAATAATTACCTAATTGTCTTTTTGATATCCGGTGTCTCCATCAAGTCTTGTGTATGATCCATTCTTGAAACAAGAATCTCACTTTTTTACGAATAGATCCCACTTGAAGTTAAGTTAAAGAGTGAGGAAAATTTAAAGTGAGTTATATGTGTTTCTTCTAAATTTGTATTATCTCAACTTACTAGAAGTTGGTTTTTCAATCATAAAAAAATGGTATAGTATTGTCCCTATTTACAGGAGGGAGACTAGTTTCTTGTGTTGTAATAGAGCGATTATTGTCATTGTCCTTGTTAGGGAGAAGATGAGATTCTATTATATGAGACAAGGGTTATGTTATAGCAGACTCTTTGTTATAAAGAAGGGCATTGCTAAAAGGACACCAGCTTTGGATAAGGTGGGTCATTTTTTTTATTTTTCGAATACTAAGGGGTGTATCAAAAAAGGTGTCCCCCTCTTAATAAAAACTAAATAAATCATAACTGTCATTTATATTTCGTTGACCCTCTGTTGGATTTTGGTTTATTTTTCCATCAAATCCCACCAAAAGTGATCTTTGGTGGATCATTATTGTTTTTCGCTTAATTTTTCGATGGGATGCTGTTGTATTTTTGTACATTTTTCGATGGGGTCTTACAAAATTTTATTTTCGATGGAGTCTCCATAATAATTTTTTTCAATGTAGAGTCTCTTTAAAATTTGCTTTATTTTATTCAAAATTGGATTCCCTTTAACAATGACCATAAAGAAAATATTTTAACGTTTCTTTTATAACAAGAGTAAAATGTTACCCTCAAATCGAGATGCCAAATGAGTGGTACAATGGTTAATTCCCAATGTCAACGTGATGTTTACAGGATAAAATTGTCTGGTTTGACCTAAGTGTTCAAAAAAGGAGTAAAAGATATCATGCCTTTTTATATTATAAAAGGCATTGTTATTCCGATGTAATAAAATCCAAAATTTCTTTTACATTTGTTCCTAGTACTTTGCCGTAATCGTTTGGAGTATTTCATCAGTAAATTCAATGTACTCCATCACAACCTGAAAACCTACTCTCTTTTTTTGTTCTTTTCTTCCTTCTCCTTCTTCTTTCTTTCTTTTTTCTCCTTTTCTTTTTTTTGACAAAAATGATGAATATATGTTGATGACAAATCCAAATTTGAAAGTTCAAAGTAGAATACTTGATACCAATGGGTTTTGGGTGGTGCAATGCCTAACCATTTTTCTTGAATAATCAAAAACCATTCTACGAGTAAATCTGTATATTAACATTCTCTCTTTACATTTTTGACCTTATTAACGTGTTTTTTATGTGTGAAACTCATATTAAAACATCTTAACATGTCCTAAAATAAGTAAAACATGTATGTCATGCCCCTTTTGTTTAGCCATAGGTCTGGCGGTCATGTTGGATGATTAAGGCAGTTCTGATGATGGAAATAATCCAGGATTGTGAGCAAGCCGAAGGGAAAGAGAAAGGAGAAGAAGGATAGGGGAAGAATGAAGTAAAGATCAGGTAAAAAGATGCAAGACTTCGGGTTTCTCGAAAGTAACTGGAAATAATACAGAATGGGGAAGAAAGGAGAAGACACAGGTAGGAAAAATTAGTCTTTTAGAAAAATAAAAGAATCTCAGTATTAATTCTCAAGCTTCATATCATTACAATTTGATCTCCGCCCCTATTTATATATTGTTGAGGCTACCTAAAGCAACAAATATTTCTAGAAAACTATCATCGGATTGCATAAAAAAGCCCAAACGGTTCATCCCTTTTTAAACACTAATGGTCACCATGCACACGTGGCCATGTGCACGTGCACACACAAGCTACGCATAACTGAGAGTAACCACTAGGGTAGACTGGTCCACCTCTTCTTGCTCATCAGAATGATGCTTTTGGATAGTTTCCATGGCCACTGGAACACCCTTGGTGGTGGTGGAACTGTCAACAAGAATTGGTGAGTGCAACTTGTTCGGGGAAATGCCTCTCAACCCAATGTTTTGCAAATCGTTTGCTTAAATTTTTCTAAGCCCAACAATGTATAGATCAATAATACATACACTCTTCTTGTACTATTTTCTTGTCTATATAATCAAATATCCTTGTATAAAAATTTATGCTATCTCGATTATCCAATTGATAAGAGGTGGTTGTAAAGCCTTAGCAGTGGCTCACATCTCAGTGAAACTTGAACTATTTGAATGCCAAAATTTGTATGTTCTTCTCTAAGTCATACAACAATGAATGCAAACTTAAATAATTATAAAATGTTTATAAGTATATTTCATAGTGACTGTCTATAGTAAATCATCGAATACGCGGTTGACCAAACTTCCATAAAATCATGAGAGATATTTATAAGAAATATATTTTCAACTATGATGAGGATTTTGGAAAATCTGAGTGACTTTGGACAATAGAAGATGAAATTTGAGTAACTTACGTGGGTAGACTCTGAGTGTCAAACTCCAAACAAAAGTCACCAGTAGAGTTCTGAATTTCCTTCGTCTGGTCCAATATCTCATTTTCGCACTTGACGAGATGAAACTTCAAATGTAACTTTTATCTTGTTTAACAATAATCTTATCCAAGATACTGTGATCCCAACTTAAGTACAGCCTGAGATGTCAATCCAAGATCTTGTTGGAAACCCAAGATTTGAAACTTGGAATTTCTGCATGGGACCACTTGCAGTTTGTTCATTACCAAATCTACTTAAAGAATAACCAACGAGTGACTCTAGCAAACAATGAAGAGATGCAACGTTCAAGAAGAGGAATTGATCAAGGCTTACCAAGTCACTCGAATATGTACAAGCATTAAGGAAAAAAGTTGTAACTCAAGATCCATGGGTAAAGTCACTCGGATTTTGTTGTAATGGCTTACTAACTCATAGCTATAAAAATCCCCGTTGGTTTCACTGCAAAACAAAAGTGCTTGTCATTTGAGAGATACTGCACCAGCACTATTCCCTATGTGTGTTATTTGGTGTTGTCTTCTTCACTTCAGTTACTCTACCCTTTGCACTTTCTTTTATTTTGATCTCAAGTTTGCAACTGTACTATGTTACTTTGATTACAACTAAGGAATAAAATAATTCTTTAAAGTGGACTTAAATGTCTGATTGAACCATCGTAAAAGTGTAGGTGTCTTTACTATTTTTGCTACTATTATTTTGTGAATGTTATTACTTATTATTGCTCCTCTCTCAAGTTTTCTATATTCAAAACCTTGAGTGAACCAATTATCTAAAACATCCTAAATTACTACTCACGTGCTTAAGATATCCTAAAATGATACTTTAGACTGTTTGTAGTAAAACGTTACAAACACAAGCCATCTAAACGCAATGCGACTTTGATGATCTTTCATAGTGACACCTTCCAATAACAGCATGTTATGCGTGTGCATGTCTTCGTCATCATTACATTACTTCATGCTTAGAACTCGTTAAAATATCAATACTCCACTACTGTTCTTTATTAGTTGGAATAATATCTTTAAAGTAAGTCATTGGTTTGACTTGAAAACGTTTATCGATATACTGATATACGAATTTCACGACTCTAAGTTATATTCCAAGTACTACGGTGATAGTAACTCTCATGTGTTGAGGAAGACAATTCTCTCTTGATTAGTGTCTTGCTTCATATGTTTTGAATCATGCCCTACTATGGATTTGCATGATCCGAGCTAGCCTGATCAAGTTATAATCGGAATAGGATCTCCACACTTAAGTTCGACAACAATATCAATTAAAAGGCTGTTGCACATTGTTATATGAGATTTTCTATTTGTATTGATACAATAATTTATATCAACATATGTTTTGAAATTCATGTTTAAGTGTTGATTCAGTAATTATGATTACACCCATTTTCTAATTGCAATCAACACAACATGAGATTCAACTCATTTGGAGTTTCTATGTAGAATCATCATATTCGTCTATTTTCGTAGATTCTTCATTCTACTTTAGTTGTATATTTTGGGTTTGGGAATCAGCAACTTTCTGGTCAATGGTATCAAAACATGCCTTTCCTACAATGCTTTGCACATATTAATAGTAGAGATAGACCTTTTAAAGTAGAAAGTCGCACGCCTTCATTAAATTATACTTTAAGGCAAATTCTATGTGGTAAGATAGACATTTGAAAACATTGACAGACCAGTTCATCAATATTTAGAAAACCATTACCCTTCCTATTTTCATGGATTGTAATCTGCATAAATTGCAACTACCTTGCTACTCTTTTTTTTTGAAAAAGGTAAACAGGCCCAGCCCAATATATTTATAAACAGGTTACCCGAACGGGTAAAACAAACCTCAACCCGAAGCCAGAATACAAAGCGCAAACCCTAACTAGGGTTGCCGACAAAACACATTCGCGATGTGAATAAAAAAAACACAAAAACTCGGAAATGGAGGATGGCGATTCGAAAGCATCCAGCAGAATCTCTTCCAAACATCAATGGCAAATATCTATAAGGAGACCACTTTGCTTAAGGGGGTCTCCACTCTTCGATGTCTTTAGCGCGAAGATGAGAGGTTTCCAGAACTAGCTAGAATGACTATTTCGAGTAGATTTAGACATATTGTCATAGCAATTGGTCTCCTTGTTCGTTTGATTGCCCCCCGATTCTAGATCTGGAGACGTGGTAAGAGTCAAGGCAGTGTCCTCCTTCAAATCGGACCTTTGAAAATTGAGGCATGCTTCGGCATGAGAGTTGCTGCTCTCACCTCTTATCCAATCAGATAAGTGGTAGATACGATTATTGAGCTTGCCGATGTAGTATGAATGCCCTAATCTTTGCTCTATACTGGGCAGAAACAAATTGTTGGCATCTTCAGTGCTATTGCATCTCCTCTTGCTATAATCAGGTATTAAAACATTTTTATTAGTGCATAAATCTTTACTGTTCGAACTATTAACAATATTAAGAGCCTTGAAACTTCCCTGACAGGTTGAGATCTGATTATTTGGGGGATTGACAGCAGTAGCCTTGCTAACAACTTTAAAATGGGCCAAATCAGATAAGTGCTTGCGAGAAAAAGTGGCTTTATCTTTATGAATATTTGCATCGTAGATAATAGTGCTGTTGCTTTGTAGTTGACAATCAGTAGGAAGTAGAAGCTCAGATTTGAATGGACGGCTATACCTATGCATATCAGGTAAAGAAGAGTGAAAATTTTTATTTAAGTGACTATTTAAATTAGAATTATAACTGATATTATGGCTACTTCCCTTGTAGGATAATATTCTGGTATGTATATTGGGGCAGCAACCTTCAGCTGATGAACTTTTATCCATAAATACTGATGTCTTCACCACTAAATTGCCATCTTCAGCGGGATAATGAGAATTTTTATTAAAATTCTCATTTTGTAAGTAATCTTCTACCAAATTCTCATAGTTATCATTTTCTGAGATGTTATTGGTATAGATGCTGTTTCTGCTGAAATTATGAAGAATTATGTTGAATTCGATTTCAATAGTTTTCCAAAGTTGGATACTGTCAGTTGCTTTGTTGTTGTGAAGTCTATTATTTCTTTCTTTCCAAATAAAGTATACAACTGTAGTAAGGATTACAGTAGCTTTGTTAAATTCAGCTTTCTTGCCTTTGTATGCTTTCTGTAAATATTGAATGCTGTCTCTAATGTTTTGGAGAGCCAAATTTTGATTTATATTGAGCTTATTTTTGGCAATGAACCAAACATGCCTAGAGTATGCACAGTCAAAAAAGAGATGATCAATGTTTTCAATTTCAGTTTTGCAAAATAAGCAATTGATATTTCCAGAGTTTTTGTTCCATTTTCCACACCTTTCTCTAGTTGGCAGACGATTTAATAATGCAAAGTAAGTGCAAAAAGCCATTTTTGGACAGTTGGCTGAGTTCCAAACTGATTTGTGCCAATCAACTTCCATTTCCCTTCCTTTTAAAAAATCCCAAGTGTTTTTAAAGGAAAATCTGCCTTTTATAGATAGTTTCCAGCACCAAGCATCTTCATCTGTATTTGGGTCAATATCAATTTTATTAATTGAAGATGCTAGTTGCAGGAAATGCTTGAGAGTTCCAAGTAGAATTTTGGATAATAGTGTCAACTGAAGCCTTAACTTTTCCAAAGTAATATAGGTTATTCCAGTCTAATAAGTTGATAAGAGAGTTGCCATTAATCCAAGGGTCAAACCATAGGCTAGTACATTTACCATCTTTAAATTTGCGCTCTATAAGCTTGGCTCCAATATCTCTGCAATTAAGAATATTTTTCCAAACATAAGAATAATGGCTTTTGATGGGCATGGACCAGAAATTTTTGTTTTTGACATATTTGGCCCTTATCCATTCAGCCCATAATGATTTGCCTTCTATGAATTTCCAAAAAAGTTTAAATTTGCATGCTTCATGAATATCTGAAAAGCTTCTGATCCCCAATCCCCCAGCTTCCTTGGTTTTTGTTATGGTGTTCCAAGAAATTTTATGAAGTTTTCCATTTCAAATGAAGTTGGTACAAAGTTTTTCAATTTTTCCCAATGTTTTTGCTGGTATATTGTGAGACTGCACCTAGTACATAATGACAGCAACAACAACTGTATGAACAAGTTCAACTCTTCCTGCTATAGATAGCATTCTGCTTGACCAGTTGTTAATTTTGTTTTGAATAGTTTGATAAAGTTTGACACAGTCTCTTTCCTTGATCTGATTATTACTGAGGGGTAGACCAAGATATCTGACAGGGAGATCACTCTGTTGGAATTTTAAAATGTTGAGAATATCCATCTTGTTCCTGCATTCTTTGCTGAAAAAGATTTTGCTTTTATTTTCATTAATAAGAAGACCAGCTTGATTTTTGAGGTTGTCAAATTTTTTTTAATGGTAGCTGTAGAGAGAGTATCTGCATTTAAAAATATTAGTAAATCGTCTGCATGTAATAGATGAGATATACAAGGAGTAATGGAGTTAATTGGTTTCATGTTTTTACATATCAGTTCCATTTCCATTTGTAGGGAAAAATACTCCATAGCAATTGTAAATAAATAAAGGGATAAAGGGTCACCTTGCCTGATTCCCCTATTACTGTGTATGAATCCACAAGGAGATCCATTAATAAGAATGGAATAGGATACATTACAGATACATTCCTTAACTAAGTTACAAAATTTTTCATTAAAGCCTAGTCGACCCATCATGTAAATAATAAAATTTCTGTTTATTTTGTCAAACGCTTTGTGAAGGTCAATTTTGAGACACATTTTATTTTTACTAGCTTGGTTGAAATCCCTTAAGAGTTCATGAGATAGAAGAGTATTTTCAACAATAAACCTGTCAGGTATAAAAGCACATTGGTTTTTGGAAATGAGAAATTTTAAAAAACATTTAATTCTGCTACTAAGAATAGAGGCAATAATTTTGTAAAAGAAATTACAGCAGGCAATAGGTCTGTATTCTCCCAGACAAGTAGGATTTTTGGTTTTAGGAATATGAGTTATAAAAGTATGATTTATGTTTTTTAAAAGCCTACCAGAAATGAAAAATTCATTGACAGCCTCAAATACCATGTTTTTTATATCATCCCAGTGAGTTTTGTAAAATTTGGCCCCAAACCCATCAGGCCCTGGGCTTTTATCATCTTTGGCAGAAAAAACAACTTTTTTAATATCATCAATACAGATAGGAGCAAGAAGAATTTCCTCACTGTTAGAATGTAGAACATACTTAGGGAAAATGGTTGGAAAAGTGTAAGAATTTTCCTCAGTGTAAAACAGCTTAGTGAAATAGAGAATAGCTTCTTTTTCTAATAAAGGGGCATCATCGATGATCTTACCATTACTATTGATTAATTTACCTACATTGTTATGATATTTCCTGCCAGACATTTTAGCATAGAAGAATTTGGTAGGCAAATCCCCTTGAGAAAGCCAATTAACTTTGGCTTTCTGCCTAATGTTACCAGCTTCAACATGAAGGGAATTGGAAAGATTTTTCTGTAATTGATAGAATTCTTTAATTTTGATATTATCAGAGCTGTCATTATCAATGCTATCTTGTAATTTAGCACAGTCCTCTCTAATTTGATTAATTTCATTATTATTTTTGTTTTTGGTGCAATTCCAAGCTTTAAGATTATTTTTAGTAAAATGGAGAAAATTTCTGAATTTAAACTGAGCAGAACCATTTGAAGGAAATTGTAAGCTGTTTTGAAAAACCCTTTTATAGTCTGAGTCATAGACCCATCCATTCTTGAATCTAAAAGGAAAATTTTTCCTTGTTGTAGAATTTTGAGATAATGTAAGTTGAATGGGTGTATGGTCACTAGTGTATTGAGGTAAAGTGTAGCATTTAAAGTCAGAGAAATGGTTAATGAAAAAACTATTGACAAGAATTCTATCAAGTTTGCAGTGAATGTTTCTAAATTCACCTGATTTCCAAGTGAATTTATTACCCGTAATGGTAGGCTCAATTAAACCTGTTTTTATGAGAAAATTAGAGAAAAATTCCAGTTTTTTTAATGGAACTGGAATTCCTCCTCTTTTTTCATGAGCTTTAGTAATTGTATTAAAGTCACCCATTATAACCCATGGGAGAGAGATATTATAATTAAGATAGACAAGAGAATTCCAGAGTTGGAGGCATAAATAAATGAGACAAATATTTGTAAACCCCCTTTATTTTTGAAGCTGCAATGAATATATTGAATATTGAGGGTGAAATTACAGAGGTCCCAAATGGTAGGATCCCAAAGAACAATGATCCTACCATTTCCCCCCGTTGAATTATTATGAATAAGTTGCCAATTATTAAGGTTACTAATCCTAAACAAATCAATGTTTTTATCAGACAATTTGTGTTCTATAATGCCTACTAGAGATGGTTTATGAGAAGACATTAAATTTGAAAGGTCTAATTTCCTCTCAGGAGAATTAAGACCTCTGACATTCCAAGTAATAATATTCATAATTATAAAATAGGGTATAAAGGATACTAAAAGGATACAATAGCAGCTAAATCAGGATTTTTCTGTTAATTCCCAAGCTTTGAGTAGCTTTCTCTCCTTTCCTTTTGCAGCCTTTTTTGTTATGAACTTTGAGAAATTCTTCCCATTTTGGGTTTTTAGTAATGTATTTCTTCTCAAAAGAGTTAGTAGTTGGACTGTCTGGATTGCCTTCTGTATTATTATTTATAATTTCATGTATAGACTTTTTCCTGGTCTTTTTCCTTTTGTTTTTGACAGGAGAGGAGGAGACAGAAGAGAATAGCAATCCAGCATTCTCCAGCAAGGATTCAGGCAGAGCACAACTTTCTGAAGTGTTGATTTTTGAGACTATTTGATAATTTGAAACTGTGTCTTGTTGATTAGAAACCATATCTGTAACTAAAATTGCTTTCTCCTGAAGGGGGGAGGAAGCAAGAACTGTTCTATCTGATCCCCTTTGTAATAAGCTTGATTACTATTGTCTTTCTGGGAATTGCCATGATGATCTGAAAAAGCAACTGTTTCTGTCATTTGCTGATCAGTATCCATGGCTACATTAAGAATTGTGGTTTTAGCCTTATTCTCACTTGAAAAAGCTTGTGGGGGTGAAACTCTCTGATTGCTCAGTCATTTCGGTAAGATTATTCCAAACATTTTCTTTTGGAGCCTCCGAGCTCATATTTATTTCAGAAATTTATAAAAGATTTTCAGAATCTAAATTGTTTGCAGTAATATTATTATCAGAAGAGATCTTTTCTAGTAATTGATTTTATTGATTTCGATCGCTTTCATTTTCTGAAATGTCCAAAGAGTTTTTATCCAAATTATTATTGGAAGATTTTTTTTCTTTCCAAACTGTTTTCCAAGAGCAAGTATCTGAGAGGTGCCCAAAGCAAGCACATTTTTGACATCTAGGAGGAATAAATTCATATTCAATATTTTGTTTGATGCTTTCTCCATCGTGCATGGAGATTAACGCTAGATCTGGTAGATCATCAGTGGCCTTTATCTCAACTAATATTCTGGCATAGCTAAGACGAGTCTCCTTTGCTGTAGGCTCGTCTAGTTTTAGCGGTTTACCCACTACACTAGCTATGGCGGCAAAAGCCTCCTTATCCCATAATCGGAGGTTTAATTTAGGTAACCTAATCCAGATTGGATAGGTAGAGAGAAGGTCACGATCAAGAATTAGATTCTTGTCCCATCTTTTCAAGATTATTAATTTTCCATTGATAAAGCCGGGGCCATTTTGAGTAACTTTGACACAATCTTGCTCCATTGAGAATCTTATAATGAAGAAGCCATTGTTTCTTGTAAAGATTTCAAAGTTACCCACAGGGTTCCAAGTTTTAGAAACAAAATTCCTGAAATGATGATAGTTTGGACGAGTTCCATAAACATAAGCTATGATAGAGTTGCTCCATTTATCCTCAGTCCTTTTGCTTATTTCCTCTTTAACGACCACTATTTTCTTGTCTCCCAATTTGATGGGGGCAGAATAGCTGAGATCAGTGTTATTGCTGAAGCCACCAATCTTGACTAAATCTGCCCAGGATGAAGCTGCCCTTGTTGAATTGAATGTGGCAGAGGGTTGAGTTCTTGGTGTCTTCGACAATTGGCTGGATCTTGATTGCCTATTGGCCGGATTTGGGTACGTTTCCCGTCCTATAGACATGGGTCTATCCGATGATCTATCCGATTAAGTCATTGCTGATCTTTGCGAAGGAATCTGAGATTTTGCAGAGTTATTTCTACGCCAATTCTTAACTATTTGAAATCCTTCCTCATCTTGATCAGGTGGTTTATCTTTTGGATTAGAAGGAGGAGAGGAAATGAGAGAGGGATTGAGATGGTGAGGAGAACCTCTAGAGTTCTGATCAGGATTACTTTAAAAAATTGGGTTATTTTTTATTATCATATAAGCCATTGCTAGGGTTTTTAACAACCTTATTTCCTTTATTGCTTCATGCGTGTAACAGCGATGTTACAATATTTATTATTTACACTACCTTGCTACTCTTGTTTTACATGTTAATCACATATTTGATTTTGAAAACGAAAAGAGAAAGAATCTGTTGTTGATGAGGGCATACACACAGGTTATTGTTGATGCTGTCCTTCCAGACGATAATGCATCCACTAGCTCAAACAGTGCTCGAATGTGGTGGCAAGTCCAAATCAAAATGCTGCATCTCTAGCACGAAGTCAAGGTATGTGAACTTAATTAACAGTTCTCTCTCATAAGCAGACGTGTGTGCACAATTTGCATTTTGGACTAAGCAAAGTTGCAGCATTTCTTTTTAGAATAATTAACATAGATATCTTGAAGTGTGAGATGTGCTTCAATTGCCGGATCAGCAATATGAACCATTTCCCTCTTATTTGCATGTCCGATTGAAGAAATTTGGCCCATAATGTTATAGGTAGTTTGTATAAATTGTCCCTCCCTTGGCAATAAAGATGCCATGTTCATGTTGATAAAGTAAAACCAGTGTATTTTGGGCTGCCATCGCTAAAAAGAACAAAGAATATGATGATAAAAATTACAGTATATACTCAAATCAGCACTAACATGATTAGAAAACTGTTTTTTCGGCCAATAAATACCATCTTAAAGAAGTTCCTGATTTTGTGAATTTATAAACATTGGTTAATTAGAGGAGTTTATTTATTATTTCTAGTTTCGCCTGCTAAGTTCATAATCAGGCTGCATATCAGCGTATGTATGTCTCAATCCATCGATCTCTTCTACTAGCATGCTGGCTCATGTAAGATTATTAATTAACATGCTTGAATACTATATTTTGAAAGGTTTTGCCAGAAACATGAATGAAGGTACTAAATTAATTAATGATCAATGGTTTGCAATCTTCATTATTTTCACATATAATTTTCTATAACAATGCCAAATCAAATAGCTGTACAAATAAATAAATAAATTTAAATTACAATTTGGTCACAACTGACATTCAGATTACCTAAGTTTGCACTCTTTAGGAAAACCACTGGGAAATCTATTAACGTCACTGCAATAATTGTAAATCATATACTTCCTCTGCACCCATCTCATCCTTCTATAACTCGCGTCATCCAACTCATGATCGTACCACCCCTCTTATATTTTTGTCGATGAATCAGAATCATCCATTGTGTTATCGGCTAATCCACAACTAGACCTCCCCATAGACCAAACACAGGCGCTACATGCATTGAAATTTCTATAGTACGCTGTGAACGGAGCTTTGCTCCAATCGGGTTTCACTAGTCCACAACGCGTTGCCCAGTCATCAGCATTCCATAAACTAGAGTACAACCTCATTGGCTGGTTTTTTGGGAAGGACACTGTAAAATATAGCAAATACTTTGTCAATAAAAAGCGTAGAATTAGTCTCCTAGAATCATTCTATGTACATGATTAGTTTCCTATAAAGTAGCCTAGGATTATGCTAATATCTGATGTATATATTCTAGCGAATGTTAATGAGAAAGGGACGGAGACATTCTTTCATGGTATCAGCAGTATAGGGTTTTTTTCGATCTCTTTCCGCTGCGCCCTAGCTGTGATTTCTGCCCTCCTTCTCCTCTTTTCTTCCCTACTGTTTGTCTCCTTCGACAACGATGTCCCAATCTAAAACTTTTCACCCTGCTCTTGCTGTCTCTAACATTAGGAACCATGTTCCTATAATTCTCGAGATGGAAACCGTGCAATACTCAACCTGGGCAGAGTTGTTTAAGGTTCATGCACGTTCAACCAAGGTTCTCCATCACATCATTCCTCCTACGACCAAGGAAAAGGCTGCAATCGAGGCGGCAGCGGTCGAGGAGGATGCAGACATGTGGGCTACTCTTGATGCCACAGTCCTGTCGTGGATCTATGCCACAATTTCCAATGACCTTTTACACACCATCATTGAGCCCGATGCTACGGAAATGGAGGCTTAGAACCGTTTGCGAGACATTTTCCAGGACAATAAACATTCTCGTGCAGTGACTCTTGAACATGATTTTTCCACCACCAAGATGGAAAATTATCCCAATGCTTCGGCATACTATCAACGGCTAAAATCTTTGGCCGATCAATTAAAGAACGTCGGGGCTCCGGTGTCTGAGAGATGGTTGGCGCTACAGCTTGTTTCTGGTCTCACTGCTCCGTACCGTGGTGTGGGTACTATGATCCGACAGAGTGATCCCCTCCCTTCCTTCTATAAAGCCAGATCCATGCTTACTCTGGAGGAATCAAGCTTGGCTAAGGAGGAAACCATGGCTTCCGAATCTGCCATGGTCGCCACTTTGAACGAAGATGAGAGCTCCTCCTTTGTTTCATCTCATTCTGGACAGGTGAAGGGGCAGCAGCATAACAGTCGAAAACAACCTCAACACGGCCGGAAAAATTCAGGTGGTCGCGGTGGTGGCAAGCAGACCAAAGGCGGCAATGGTGGATGGTCCAGCAAGGCTGGCCCGCAAGGACAACAGTTCTAGGGTTGGGGTCTGTATGCAAATTGGGGGTGGCCTTAGTGGGCTGCTCCCCCGTGTCCTATGCCTACCCAAGGATGGACTCGCCCTCCCACTTCCAACAATGGGCTTGGTGTGCTAGGCTCACGTCCGCAGCAACAGGCTTACCACGCTTACAATGCTCCGATGGCTCCCTCTTTCAATGGTCAGATGAGTTCGTATGTACCAACAGACATTGCTTCAGCTATGCACACAATGACTCTCAATCCACCTGATCCTACTTGGTATATGGACACCGGCGCAACATCTCATATGACCTCGTCAAACGGTAATCTTTCATCTTATTTTAATTTGAGCAATCAAAATTCTGGTATTATTGTCGGAAATGGTCATTCAATTCCTATAAGTGGCTATGGTCATACTATTTTACCTTCTCCTAATCCCCCTTTATCCTTGCAAAATGTTCTACATGCTCCCAAAATTATCAAAAATCTGATTTTTGTTAGGAAATTCACTACTGATAATTCTGTTTCTGTTGAATTTGATCCTTTTGGGTTTTCTGTGAAGGATTTTCAGACGGGGATGCCTCTAATGAGGTATGATAGTTAGGGTGACCTTTATCCTCTCCGTTCTATCCACAATCAAACTACTCCATCAACCTTTGCAGCTATCTCTTCCTCGCTTTGGCATGCTCGTTTGGGTCATCCGGGTGCTCCGGTTCTACAAGCTCTTTGGGTCAATAAAAGCATTGATTGTAATAGAACTTCTAATTCTAGTGTTTGTCGTTCTTGTGTGTTTGGAAAACATATTAATTTGCCGTTTGTTTCATCTGTTTCGAGTACTTCTTTGCCCTTTGATATTATTCATAGTGATATTTGGACTTCACCTGTTTTGAGTTCTACAGGGCATAAGTATTATGTTTTATTATTGGATGACTTCTCTAAATTCTTGTGGACTTTTCCTTTGGGTCAAAAATCAGAGGTCTATGAGAAGTTTATGATTTTTAAAGCTCATGTTGTCACCCAATTTGAACGTAATATTAAAACTATGCAATGTGATAATGGGAGGGAATTTGACAATGGATTTTTTTGGGATTTTTGTAAAAAGAGTGGGATGTCCTTTCGTCTCTCTTGTCCTCACACTTCTCCTAAAAATGGGAAGGCCGAACGGAAAATTCGGTCTATCAATAATATCACTCGTACTCTTCTCTCTCATGCATCTCTCCCACCTTCCTTTTGGCATCATGCATTACAAATGGCAACATATCTCCTTAATATTCTTCCAAGCAAACATTTGGATAATAAGTCTCCCTTAGAAATTCTATATCAACGGGTTCCTTCCTATTCTCATCTTCGGGTTTTTGGGTGTCTTTGCTACCCCCTTATTCCATCCACTAAAATTAATAAGTTACAAGCTCGATCTACTCCTTGTTTTTTTTGGGTTTCCCACCTAATCATCGGGGTTATAAATGCTATGATTTGTCATCCCGTCAAATTTTCATAAGTCGCCATGTCATATTTGATGAGATCGTTTTCCCATTTTCATCACTGCATACTCCCTCATCACATACTTATGATTTTTTGGATGAAGGATTTTCTACTTATGTGTTGGATCATCTCCAACAATATGCTGCTCCCATTCCCACATCTCCAGGCCCAGCCCACGATCCTCCCCAACCGGATCTCAATAGCCCAGGCCCAGCAACTCCTCATTCCCCACAAACTCCACCTTCAGCATCACCCATCACCCACACTCCAACTACCTCACCCACAGCCAAACCAACTCCAGGCCCAGTCATGGCACCTCCATCTAATCCTCCTATTCCTAAGCCCAGTATGGTTACTAGAAGTCAGCATGGTATTTATAAACCCAACCCAAAATACCATGCGCTACACACTGAGGTTTCGAAGTCACCATTGCCTCGTAACCCAATAGCTGCACTTCGTGACTCAAACTGGAAATTGGCCATGGACGACGAATACCATGCTCTTATGAAAAATATGACTTGGGATTTGGTGCCTCGACCTCCTGGTGTTAATGTAATTTGTTCAATGTGGATTTTTAGTCATAAAGTTAACTCTAACGGTGGTTTTGAGAGGCATAAAGCCCGTCTTGTAGGTGATGGAAAAACACAACAGGTTGGTATCGATTGTGGTGAAACTTTTAGTCCGGTTGTTAAACCTGCTACTATTCGGACGGTTCTCAGTCTATCTCTCTCTAAGGCATGGCCAATCCATCAGTTAGATGTCAAGAATGCCTTCCTTCATGGTGAGCTTCAAGAAACAGTGTACATGCATCAACCATTGGGGTATAGGGATCGTACCCATCCAGATTATGTTTGCCTCTTACGTAAGTCTTTATATGGGCTTAAACAAGTTCCACGAGCTTGGTATAAGCGTTTTGCTGATTATGTTTTGTCTCTCGGTTTCACTAATAGTCGATGTGACAACTCATTATTCATTTACAAAAAGGGGTCAGATATGGCGTATATTTTATTATATGTTGATGACATTATTCTTACTGCTTCTTCACATGCTCTCCGGCGTTCTATTATGGATCGTCTCAGTTCTGAATTTGCAATGAAGGATCTTGGACCATTAAAATTATTTTTTGGGTATTGCGGTCACTCGACATAAGGGTGGTTTGTTCCTCTCTCAACGCAAATATGCCGAAGAAATAATTGAACGTGCCGGAATGACCTCTTGTAAATCCACAGCCACTCCAGTTGACACTAAATCAAAGGTTAGTGCTACATCCGTACTCCTATTGATGATCCTACTCTATATAGGAGTCTTGCAGGGGCTCTACAATATCTTACTTTTACAAGGCCGGATATTTCTTATGCCGTCCAACAGATTTGTCTCCATATGCATGATTCGAGAACGGACCATATGTCTGCTCTCAAACGGATTATTCGATATGTACAAGGTACTTTAGACAATGGCTTGCATTTGTACCCATCGTCTATTTCCTCTTTGGTCTCTTACACTGATGCAGATTGGGGTGGGTGCCCCGATACAAGGAGATCTACATCCGGTTACTGTGTATTTTTAGGGGACAACTTAGTCTCTTGGTCCTCAAAGCGGCAGCCCACATTATCTCTTTCGAGTGCGAGGCCGAGTACCGTGGAGTGGCCAAGGTAGTGTCGGAATCATGCTGGCTAAGAAACCTTCTCCTCGAGTTGCATTGTCCAATAAAGAAAGCTACTTTGGTGTATTGTGACAATGTAAGTACCATTTATTTGTCGGGTAATCCGGTTCAACATCAACGTACAAAGCATATAGAAATGGATATCCATTTTGTTAGAGAGAAGGTTGCACGTGGACAAGTCCGCATTCTACATGTTCCATCCCGGTATCAAATAGCCGATATTTTCACTAAGGGATTGCCACGAGTATTATTTGAAGAATTCCGGGACAGTCTCAACGTTGGTCAACCTCCCGTTTCGACTTCGGGGGAGTGTAAAATATAGCAAATACTTTGTCAATAAAAAGCGTAGAATTAGTCTCCTAGAATCATTCTATGTACATGATTAGTTTCCTGTAAAGTTGCCTAGGATTATGCTAATATCTGATGTATATATTCTGACGAATGTTAATGAGAAAGGGACGGAGACATTCTTTCAGACACACCGTTAGATTCATGGTTTTTGAAGTCTCTGATTGGAATGTTGTCCACTAGAAAACTGTTGTACAAGGATTTAAATTTGTTAGAATATGCATGTTAATTCTTTGCGATATCTGTATGTGTGATGTAGTAGTGGTATGAATGAGCTTACATGACATGTTTCAGATTCCAAAGAATGGAGTAGGTGTGGAAATCTTTGGTGGGGTCGAACCATAAATGGAACTGTTGCTCTCTGTTTCCTTTCCCTTCTGCAAACACGTTTGTGTGTAGAGTGTATGGATCTCCGCTTAAGTTTCCTAGAAATTCAAAGTCTATTTCATCGTGCGATGGACCTTGAGATGACAACTGAAAATTATCAAACATTACAAAGTTAGCTGTCCGTAAAATTCCAAGGGAGTAACCATGAACCTCACATTAATCAGTTGTTTCTAATACGTACGAGTTGATACCAAGACTAACTTACGTAAAACGTAGTAACTGTGCCAGCAGAGTTTCCAGCCACAAGCTTGATTTGACAGTCGAGTCTACCAAACATAAATTCGTTCTTGGATTCAAATCTGGAGCCAGAATATTGATCAAGAGACAAAGTAAGTTGCTTTCCATTATCCAAAATTTTGCCGCGGCCATCACCCCATGTGACTTTAATGTCGTCAAAGCCACTGCCATTTGATAAGTACAAGAATGTAGAAAATATAAGAAAGGAGAATGCTAGTGTTTGAATAGGAGAAGACATGGTTGAAGAATGTAGTGATGTGATATAACTTTTCAGGTGTATTTATATGTCCAGGAGATGGGCTGTTTACGCGTTAATTAGGTTTATATTTTATTATTTGCTCCAAGCTTTCATTTGTCAGAATGTACTCAGTTTGATTTTTTTGGTGTGGAAGATATGATTGCATGTTGGAAGCTACTTAAGAAGCTTCATATTTCTATGAATGATTGCCGGTGATACCAAAACCATGCTTACGCTTTGATTATCTGTCATATAAGATTCTCAGGGTGGTTGTTGAAAGCAGGATTTATTGTACTAGATTGAGTTAAAAATTAAAAATTTGAAAGCAAATCCTCTAATTTCAGTTTTAACTAATACGGTAATACTTGATTTGGTAAGAAAATAAAACCTTCCTAAGTAGTCATTAAAGAATAGCATATATATTCAAAAGATTGTAAATAAGAAGCAAACATAAATCTTTTTGCCTGTTAACTGAAACATATGAAAGTTTCAAGAGATGTTAAACCTAAATGATGCACCTTCTTATTCTTCACGTTGACGTTCAAGCTCTTACGTAACCAATCAAATGATATCTTTTTTTTTTAGAAGCTTTCTGTTAACAAGGATTGTGCTTAACAAAACCAAAGTCGCATGTATAAAAAATAACTAGTAAAACAATAATCATAAGCTTTATATTATTGAAATTGATATTTTATGTATATTTTTTCATATCAAGCTTGATTGTGGCTTGATGATTGTAGAGTACATGATGAACATTTCTGACCATAACACAGTAACAAACAATGTTGATCACAATGACTTTGAAGAAGTGAGAGCTGAATTAGCTTCTCTTATATTTTCAGATAATAAATGTTCTTGGAGTTTAAAAGCATTTGTTGGAGAAGGAATAAAAGAGTTCCCGTGATAGGTTTCCTTTTCGTGTGTTGATTTGAAGTGGTTTGCCATTTGATAATTAGACTTGCATTAGAAATCATTTTCTTTGTTTTTTTAACCTTATATTCTAAACTGATAGAATGAATAATATTTTATGTTGTGTTGACAAATTAAATATTGTACATATTTTTGTTCGAATAACGAATTAAGTTGCTTGGTTGAATTATAGTTATACATATGTTAATATATGTACACATATGTCTCTGGTTTGTGCATATGTGTCATAATTTTCAATTTTATATTTTTAAACTGATGCTGATATGTATAATAAGCATTACGCATGTACTTGAATATTAGAACTGATTACATATAACCAATTTCGAGTTAGTTGGTTGTCCGATATATGATATATATCAGTCACACATGTGTCTATATATTATTATATATGTACTAGGATGATATATATAATGATAAATGTTAATTATATGCAGGCCCGGTTTTAGGGTTAGGCCTACTAGGCGGTCGAATAGGGCAACCCCCTCTAGAGGGGCAACAACGGGGAGGAGGAGGAAGTGCTGGTCATCTGCTAATATGTTTTAGATAAAAGTGGCATTGCCATTTATTACTAGTAAGTTGTTTAGCTTGGTTGGTTGTGTTTCAATGATCCTAGCAAGAGGTGAGGAGTTCAAGCCCCTATTAACTTCTATTGCTTTGAATATTTTTTTCCTCTGAACCATCTTCCTTCATGTTAATTTGGCAACAATGTCCATACAAATATATTTGCCTAGGGCAACCCAACACTTCAAGCCGGCCCTGATTATATGATATGTATACGCACACTGATATATGTCGGTTATACCATACACACACACAAATATATATATATATATATATATATGTATAAGTTTAATGATATATAACGATATATGTTGGTTGTATCATATATATCGTTCGTGAAATGCATATTTAAATTAACACAATATGAATTGTTTGCATTTGTGCGTACTTATTATTTGCGTTTATTTGCATTTGTGTTGAAACATAATCCTTGTATACACATGTTGTCACTTTACCTTGTACTGAAAATAATAATGCAATTTGAATACTTTGTTGAATAAATTGTTTTGTTCCTAATCTGATAAATTGTAATAGAAATTCACAGTTTTGATAAATGAATCTAAGCTTTAAAATTGATTACAATAATATTCTAAATTCGTAACCTAATTTATTGTCTCAAATGTCCTTATTTAAATATTTTAAAGAACTGTTAATATACTGTTTGATTTATTGTGTTCAACTTGATTTTGTGGGTGGAAACAACTAAATTTCGTTTGGGTTTAAACTTTTAAATTATATGTATATCTATAATTTTGGCGACTAATTCAAGTATACATAAGTTTTACAAATGCATAAGAAATTTTTAATGCAGTATGGAAGTTTATTTCTAATTAATTGAAAACTTTTGGTTTAGTCTTTGTGTGTGTTGTGGGTGTGTACATATAAACATTTAATATTTGTATTTCAAATTGTTAAAGCATGATTTAAACCTTTTTTTTAATCAAACGATTTAAATGCATACATACTTATTACTGTTTGCTATTTATTTTATTGTGTCATAATACCACTTGCGTGTTAATAAAATGCTGTATTAATTAAATTTGCAAAAGATTAAAAGTGGAATCAATCAATGATGCCACCTTTCATCTCCTTCCCTATTAGATGTGATTGCATGGTAGATTTATTCTTTTTTATTCTATAATATTTTCACCTTTTAACCATACTTGCTTTATGTTTAGCAATTTTGTCACTTGTCACGCAATTAAAGTATGAATATAGTTGATAAATTCAATCTTTTCAATATCTCACACTTAATTAATTTAGAATTAAATTAATAAAACTAAGACAAAATTAATAAAATGTGATTTTATTAAAACAATATTAGATTGGATCAAATAAATCTTTAGACTTCATAGCCCAGTAAGATACAAAATGGCAAAAAAATAAGAAATTTACCAATTTATCCCGCTGTGTCCTGGCCTTGTTCATCATTGGTATCAAAGCCAAATAGTCTATGCGGTCTAAATTAATCATGTTAGGGCTAACTAATTAAGCTTACCAATTTAGTTGGGTGTCTAGAAAAGTAGTTTCTAGGCTTTGGTTTGGGTAATCAAGTATCCTACCTTCCCTGCCTACCGGCCTGGCTCGAAAAGTGAAGTGAGCCCAAAGGTTTCCCCTAATAGAAAATGCCTAATTTGAATTGGGCCTTGGGCTAATTTTCTAAATTATTTTGAACACTAAAAATGAAATTTTAAATTTTAAAGTTAAATTTAAAATAAGAAATACATTATAAATGTTATAATGTGATTTCAAAACTTTTTTGAAATTAAAATATGATTTTAAATTCAAAACTTAAGTCTAAAATAAGAATTACATTATAAATGTTATAATATGGTTTTCAAAATTGGCTTTGAAAACATTATATAGTATAAATGTTATAATATAGTTTTCAAATGTGATTTGAAAATATAATAGACATATTTCAAAAGTTTTAAATTAATAAGATTATTAAATAAAATTAATCAATAGTTAATTAATTAAAGCATTTATATGTATAATATATATATATTGATATATGTAACATTGTCTTAAATTATTTCAGATGATGTAGGTATATATCTATAAATGTAAGAAATTTTCGAAATTAATATTTAATTAAAATTATTTAATTAAACAAGCAAATTAAAAGTTAGTTAATGCATAATAATATACATACATATAAACATATACGTGTATAACTATAAATGTGATGGTTTACATATGCAATTAAAATATTTAATTGAATAACATAAAAGTAATTAAAATGTTAATTAGTTAAACTAATTAAATAAGATTTAATTAATATAATGTTATACATAAGACTATTATATAAGATAATTAAATTATAAAAGTTATATAATAATTAAAACTTGTATAATATGAATTTATAATTAAAAGTAGCACATGAAAGATACTCAAATAAGACTTAATGGATAAATACATACGTATAGTACGTATACCGTGATTTCTGATGTGTCCGACACTTGAATCACGAGTGTATTTCATAAGAATACATTTTTTGATAAGTCAATATCAGTTAACTATAAATATTAAAGATCATGAATCTTCAATATAAAGTTGTACTTCTCTACCATTTATGTGTTAATAGATTACTTGCATACTCCTTCATTGTTGAGCTTTCCTCTAACTATAAATGTTATGTGTAGTACTATT
Organism: Allium fistulosum; assembly: GCA_030737815.1. Taxonomy (NCBI): domain Eukaryota; kingdom Viridiplantae; phylum Streptophyta; class Magnoliopsida; order Asparagales; family Amaryllidaceae; genus Allium; species Allium fistulosum. The sequence continues at coordinate 782,447,864 of CM060908.1, forward strand.
AATATGTTGAATAGATGAGGCAAGATAACTGCATATATTTTTTGAGCTTTCCTTAAGATACATGCATTATACTTAGGCCATCGTGAAATGGTGAGTACGAGTGAATATTTTCTCTTTATCTGTTGAGCTTTCCTCAAAGTAAAGATTAGATTAGGAAAAAGACCTTAAGATTAGGAGTTGTATACGATGCAATCGATAAGGCGTTATCCATTATATGCTGGTCCAAGATTTGTTGAGCTTTCCTAAAGGTTAGAATCCTAAGACATATAAGTCCCAACACCCACTAGAGAAATCCAAATATTTTTATATTTTTCTTTGGGTTTTAAGAAACATAAAAAATCTAGGGGGAGCCTTATTAGAAAAATGAAATGATAACATTTAACCTTTCTAATATTGTAAAAACATTGCTATATAAAGTTCAAAATAATCTACATGGATACATTTGTGCAAGTAGTATAAGTGATAAAATGTTTATCAATTAAGATATATAAACAAACTAAATTAAATACTGACAAAAAGGAATATAAAATACACTTACTTTAAATCCTTTTGCATGTTTTTACTTCCTAACCCTTGCAAGAGCCAATTTAAAAAACCACTAAAACATTCATACCTCGACTACTTAAGAGTATATTTGTCTGAAACTATGCATTATCTTTTATGAGTTTTGAACTCTTGAGAAATACAAGAATATGGATATATGATCCATATTCAATCGCATATAAACATTATATGGTGAACGATCATGACTCTTATTGTGTGAGACTTTAATGAAATTAGTTCATTGGAAATAAGCAAATAAACCATAATGCGAAATCGTGTATTCAATACGATTGATTATAATAAGGATTTCATTTTTGAATGGTTTGACCATCTGGAAAAGGAATGGGAATGTACAAGGGTGGATGTAACTTAGACGTAGTTGGGATGAAGAGAGTGAATAGTTGCCTTTGCTTCATGAAGAGGCAACGAAAACGAGAATTACATAAAATACTAAAAGGTTAATATGGAATGGAAAATATGATTTCTATTCCAAATGGTATTTTCATATAGAAAATTATTTTTTATGTAATTTATTTCTTTAATTTTAAGATATTTAATCTAAAATTCTCGAATGTAAAGTAGTTACGTTGAATAATATAAAATCCCGTAATAAGTGATGAATGGAACTTCGTATTACGTACACTATTATAGTAATGGTGGAAATTGTGGAAGCATACCATTTAACACTTATTAGTGGTCATCAACTCATGAAAGATTATCTTTGTAAATATACCAAGTATTATTTATGAAATAATAATTATTTTCAGTATTGATTGAAAATAGATATAGCTTAAATTTAATATGAATATTCGTTTTGAAATAAATCTATGATAATGGTATTTATAAAAGAAATGATGCATTAAAAAATATAGATGTATCTAAAATTTTACAATTATTTTGGAATTATGGACTAGGTCATATCTTTGAAGAATGACTCAAAATTATACGATTAGAATCATATGGTACTGATGAGTTATATCTCAGAAAATTAAAGGTAAAGCACCGATCTAGAGGGAGCAATATAAGAGTTGGTGAACTCTTCGGATTGATATATTTAGATGTATGCAATCATATGTCTAATAATATCAAAAGGTTCTACTACTTCGATAAATTCACAGATGAATTATCATTTAAATAAAGCATGTATTTTTAATACACAAGTAGTATGTCTATGATAAGTTCGTAGAATTTGATATAGAAGTAGAAAACATAAAATGCAAAGGTAACAAAAAGAATCCAATTTGATCGAATTTGTGAGTATATTGGAAAGAGTTAAAAATTTACCTAAAAATTAATAAAGATTATCTCAAAAGTCACTCCATCCTGTGATACATAATGATGTATCGATAAGGAATAGTCGAACTTTGTTGGACAAGTAGTCTAACTTTGTTGGACAAAGTACGATTGATGATGAGTGATGTTGATTTAACTTCTTTCTATAAGGACGTGTACTTAAGAGTAATACACAAGTTTAAAATTAATTTCTTCCAAAGAATAGTTTACAAAATCATACAAGATAAGGGTTTGTAAGAAATACCAAACATACCCTTGACTAAGGAGTTGGCAGGTTGTGCAAGTCGAAAGATTGAACGTAATAATTGTATGTGAGATATTGTATGAATCGCCTCAAAAAGAGTTCAGGAACGATCATCAGTAGATGATGAATTCATGTTTTGAACATAAGTATCATAAATTAAAACCGAATTAGTTTTATAAATAAAAAAATTTATAAAGTGTTTATGAAAACCTATTTCGTTGCATAGAGAAATAATTATTATTTTTCAGGAAATACCAATTTTATAGCAAATGAATTCATTTTATAAATTATTAGTTGTAAAATGGATTTGGATACGATCCAAAGATAAAACCGGTTGCTTGGGATGAAATGAAATTAACCTAACCTAAACGAACACAATGCATTAGATGTCTAATAAGTATGCTCACACATAGCAGTAGTACATATTTCTATGATAAAGATTGATGATGATGAAAAGATGGTCATTGGATCTCAATGTTTCCATGGAAATTTTGGAATCCATTCCGGTGTGGGTTCCACATTTGGGCCTAAGATTGGAGTTTTGGTTAGAAAAAGGTATTAGTAGAATTGTTTCATTCTTAGGAAATCCATTAAAAATTGATCAATACACTAAAAGTATGATTAAAATCTCATATGCGAGGGTTCTAGTTAAAATCAATAATGATTTTAAACTCCCAAATTAATTTATGATAGTGAATGAGAATAACAGGTGTTCATTTAATCCGTAGAATATGAATGGAGACCTCTTGTATGTCCTAATTTTAAGTGTTTTGGCCATCTACTGAAGTTATGTTCATTTGAAAATATACGGATGGCAAAAACAAACATAAACCAAAACTTTTCAACTACTAGCAAAAATAACAGCTCAGAAAATTCATGGCTTCATGAACAATGTAGAGGGATGATCAATCCCTCGCAGCGAAAAAATCTAATTATAGGATCGTGCTATAGAGCGGTAAAACAAACAGACCAATTAATTCTCCAATCAAATCACAGCCATTCCAAACCAATAGTAAATAACTATAAAAGAGAAAAGGGAACACAAGATATTTCTAGTGGTTACACTATCGTCATGATAGTGTACATCCACTTTAGAGAAGTGGAACTTTATCGCTTTCAATAAACAAGAGAGATTACAGGAGATTATATAAGAATAATAAAAATCCTTAACTTGATTAGTTAGGGTTACAATTTGTTTTTATTGACTCATATTATTTCTTTCTGAGTTGTGTGGATGATAAAATCCACATGACTATCCCTTTATTTATAGTCTTCTCCAAGTGCAGGAAAGTTTTAAATAAGGTAACATGTAATAAAGGAAAGTTCTGTAAATTCCAAATTTGCAAATTAGGAAGTTCCCATACATTCCAAATTCCAAATTAGGAAGTTTCCATACATTCCAAATTCCAAATTAGGAAAGTTTCCATACATTCCAAATTGAAAATTAGGATAGTTCCATATATTCCAAATTCAAAATTCTAAATTAGAAATATTTCCATACATTCCAAATTGCAAATTAGGAAAGTTTCCATTTTTTTGAATCGCACAATAAAATTCAACACTCCACCTCGATTCAAATTATCTCAACCAACTCCTATTGCATGCTCCACTTTAATATGAATACCTTCTCGATAGGTTCTGGCTCGGCCATCCCCTATCGAACTTTGTCAACAAGTTCCGGCAAGACCACCCCCCGTCAACGAAGTGTTAAAAGTACTCAAAAAAGGTAGAGTCAAAACAATCTCCTAATAAGAAGTATACAGCAACTTCCATCTCTCAACAAAAAGAATACTACATCTTCCTCTAGCTTCAACTAAGCTACTCCACTCTCCCTCATGGTGCCACCATATGGCACTAGCACTTCAATAAGCGAATCAAGTTTGGGCGGTGCACGAACTTAGCAACTGGCAACGCCTTAGTAAACATGTCTGATGCATTGTCCTTTGTGTTGATATTCTCAAGATGAATCACCCTTTCTTCATTCATGGCATTAAGGAATGACTCTCTGACTTCTATGTGATTTGTTCTCGAACTGAATGCCAAGTTTTCAGCCAAATTAATTGCATTCTAACTATCACAATATATTACCACACTATTGCACGTAAAGCCTAGATCGATAATAGACGTTTCAAGTAAAGTGCCTTCTTAGCTGCTTCAGTGTCAGTTATCAACTCTGCTTCTATAGTAGATAATGCAACCATAGACCATAATCTCGCTCTCCAACTAATAGATGCACCTTCAAGAGTGAACACGTAGCCTGAAGTTGATTTCCTTTCGTCTCTATCTCCATACAGTCTGAATCACAATAACCAACCAAGTTGCAACTCTTTCTAGTTCCAAAAACAAACCCATGATCTGGTGTTCCCTTCAAGCATCACAAAATGGCTTTAACATCTTCTCAATGGTTCTTCCCTAGATTAGTCATATAATGACTAACCATACTAATAGCATGAGCAATATCTGACCTTGTGCAGACCATGGCGTAGATGAAGCTCCCAACTGCACTAGCATAGGGCACCCTCTCCATATAAGTCTTGTCTACGACTAAAATGGGAGATCCTTTTTCCAAAAGCTTTACATACTAAGGCATGTGTAACAACCCACCCTTCGTAATGTCTGAAATCAGCACTAAATGAAGATGCCTGACTTTCAAAAACCATAAAAGATAAATTTATCGGGAAAGAAAAGTCAAAAAAATAAAACATTGTACTATGACATATCGACAAAATCTCACAGCAGAATAATAATATATAATATACCGAATATACATGAACAGAATAGGATTACAATATATATGAGAGACTGCGCCAACGAAAGTTACTGATAAGTAAATATTGATAAAGAGAGTCAGAATAGAACATTTGATATAATAAGTCTCATATATAAATAACATATGTCATGGGTTACTACAATATTAAGTATATACGAAGTATCGACCTCGTCTCCACATAATGCTTCAGCTGTCCTAAAAGCATACCCCCAAAAGCATCCGACTTCTAGACTACTCAATCGAGTACCCAAGGGTTGTCATGGTATAAGCAGACAAAGACAAAACGCGGGTCAGACGTAAAGCCTGGTGTAAGAGGAACTATCCCAAAATACTATATATTAACTATATACAAATAAATAGGAACTACTAAGGCATAGCCGGTCCTCTCCACAATCGTGGCTTTGGGGCAATCCAGACTGTCCATAAATAAGTAAAGTAAACCCATCCAAAAGATAGGAAATCATATCATAACCTGCTCTTCTCATGTAATGAATGAGTCAATACAACTAATATAATATGACTAAAACGTAACAATCATACTATGATAAAGGTAACCCAACATCCAAAAGTAGGGTGATTATAATATACGTCTATTGCGAAGTATATAACAATAGTAAAAGTAACAACTGTAACATCAACTAACTAATAATACACACAATATAGAAATGGAAGACAAACAAAGAGTACAAATTGATACCCCTCATTATCAATGGATGAAGACACGGTAGATATGTGCCTAAGAAAAATTGAGTCAATACCTCAGTGTACCATAGACCCCGAGTCGTATATAATGTGATCGAAGTCGTATAGGTCTTACCGTACCCCTATAATAAGCTTTGGTGATATATGACCTACTATATTTACTTGAATCTTACGTCCACATTAGACATCGACTTATCATCCAAATTATCAATGATCCAATGATTCCCTTCGAGAGTTCAAGATAATTAGACCTCACTGTACCCCTATAATAAGCTTTAGTGGTATATGATCTGGTCTGTATACTTGAAACCCATTCCCATAATAAATAGAGTCAGTACCTAAATGTATCATAGACCCCGAGCAACATCCTGCATGACGGGAGTCATGTAGATCTCATTGTACTCCTATAACGAGCTTTGGTAATATTTGATCCTATAGTTAATGATTTTCATCATCCCTCTCTAGGACATCAATGATTTCTCGAATAACTAGTGTATGCCTCTTATCAAAAAGAGAACGACGGTCATGTCCCATGTAACACACTATCAGGGTAACAAAGGAACACCGACACCGTACAAATACATACACACATCAAATATAACATTGTGTAATCAAATACATCTATCCATAGGTAAAAACCAAGGGGTATGGACTAATTTCACTTAACTATACACGCTCACCAAATATGACCGTGCAAACGAATCACTGCATTGATATCACTATACATCGCATCCGAATCCTGAGCTTCACCTCACATTCTACTTTCCCGAGTAGCCCGAAGCTTTCCCGAAGTCATACCGAAGCCTCAAGTCACTCTGCATCCGAATCCATGGCGAAACCCCAATTGAATTGCACCTGACTTGGGCTTGTCGCCCAGGTTTGTGCACCTCCAATCGACTAGTGGCACACACCAATTGTACCACTCTACCTTTATGCCCTTATTAACAAAGGATATAAGTAATATCATCTGTTAATGTGGAGAAAAGCTATTTAGGAGCAACCATCCATAATATTACTTTGGACGAGTATCAAATATGTTGAATATACGTGAATTTATTCTTTTTGTGGAGAGTAATTCGACGTATACGATCCAGGCACAAAACAATAATATAGTGGCTTATTATGATTCAAAACAATATGAAACATCACAAACACACAGAATCACAGATCGCATCAAAAAAATATAATACATGACATATCATATAACATAAAGTGAGTCAACTAAGAAGTGAAGTAGACTCACATAAAACCATGTACATAAGGACTAAGGTGCATCACCGAGTACAAAATGAGTCTACATCTCAAATAATATACATCCAAGTGAACATCTCAAAATGAACTAAGGGCATATATATATATATATATATATATATATATATATATATATAACTAGCATAAACTTCTACCCAAGCTAGCCTGAGTCAATGCCAAATGTCCCTACTACCTGTCAAGTCTCGATCTGACTCGAGCATTAAAATAACACCCGAGTTAGACTATCTCTAATAATCATAAAAGGTGAGTCTATAATAATGATAACAACAACAAAAACAACAATAAACTCGGATAAACATCAAGGATAAAAGTTCATAGATTATACTTCACCAATCTACTAATACTTCATATAAAACTTCATGTCTTAAAGTTAGGTATGCTCATTCAAATAAAACATCAAAGTGATATCAACCATTAATTAGAAAATAGAAATTCACAACCATAAATGCTGGTAAACGACAAGCACTTTGCAAGTCAATAATCATCGTCGTGCTCTTCGCACGTAAGTAAATAAGCACTTTGCCAGTCGACTATAAGACAAGCGCATCGCAAGTTTACACCAAAGAGGAGCACATCGCTCGTCGTACTTAATAGCTAGCTTAATAGACAAGTCCACATGTCAACACAAGATACGAGCACATCGCAAGTCATAACTCATTCGTAAATAAGTAACACCAGATAGGCCTGAAAACCCATAAAATCCGCATAAACGGATCACCCAAGGATAAGTCAAAACTCAACGAATAAGATTAATATACTTTCTACAAGTAATCATTCAAGTACCGACCGCATGTCCCATAACCACTCGGGTTTGCTCAAATGTTTACTATAAGTTAATAAACTCCACTTGATAAGTGTGATCTACTACCAATTAGTAACTAGATAAGTATCACGCAATGTCCCATAACCACTTAAAATTACTTAATTATTTACTAAGTGATGTTAAAATCCCACTCGTGCAAAATAAATGTTCATTAGAACAAGTCATAGAATCAACAGGTAAAACAAACGCGAGCGTTTCGTACCACTCGTTTTATTAAACCGTTCAAATCGATTCCTCATTCAATTGATGTTATAAAATTTTATAAAATAAATTTACTTGAAATCCTTCAAAACAATATTCTTTTATACACTAGAATACATATACATAGTATGTATATACATATACATACACATACATACACACACACACACACACACATATATATATATATATATTAGAAAGCCTTTGTAAATCTATACATTGTTATTTATAAATACAATTTTAAAGCATTGGTCCAAACCCATTTAAAACCATTGATTTATAATTAAATATATTTTATATATTTATGAATATGTTCCAAATACCCTTTTTAAAAATATATGCATACTTGAAATAATTTGGAAAACGTTTGGATTAGAAAATACTTCTTTTGAAAACACTAGCTTAAAAATGTATAATAAAACGTGAGTGCATCTTCATGAATCCATAGATGTATTTCTATGGTATTATATCATCAAATGAATTCATCAATTCAATAATTTACACTTAAGAACATGCATCCAAATCATCACAAAAGACATACTGTCGAGAAAGAAAAGTAAAAAACCAAAACACTATATTAATGCATATCGACGGATTCTCACAGCGGAATAATAATATATAATATACTGAGTATACGTGAAAAGAACATGATTACAGTATATATGAGAGACTATAATAGCAGAAGTAATTGATGAGTAACTATTAATACAGAGAGTTAGAATAGAACTTCTAATACAATAAGTCTCATATATAAATAACATTTGTTATGTGTTACTAGAATATCAAGTATATACGAAGTATCGACCTTGTCTCTATAGAATGATCCTACTGTTCTTAAAGTATATCCCCAATATCACCTGACTTCCAAACTACTCAATCGAGTACCCAAGAGCCGTCATGACATAACCAGATAAAGATAGAATGCGGGTCAGACATAAAGTTTGGTGTGGGAGGAACTATCTTAAAATACCGTGTATTAACTATACACAAATAAACAGGAACTACTAAGGCACGATCGGTCCTCTCCACAATTATGGCTCAGGTGTAATCCGGACTGTCCATAAACAAGTAAAGTAAACCTATCCAAAAGATAGGAAATCATATCATAATCTACTCTTCTCCTATAATCAACGAGTCGGCACAACTAATATAATATGACTGAAATGTAACAATCATACTATGATAAAGGTAACCCAACATCCCAAAGTAGGGTGATATAATATTAGTCTATAGCGAATTACATAACGATAGTAAAAGTAACAACCATAACATCATCCAACCAATAATACACACACAATATAGAAATGGAAGACAAACAAGGAATACAAATTGATACCCGTCATTACCTATGGATGAATTTGTGGTAGATACGTACCCAAGATAGATAGAGTCAGTACCTTAGTGTAGCATAGACCCCAAGTCGCATCTAGTGTGATCGAACTCGTGTAGGTCGCACAGTACCTCTATAATGACCTTTGCTGACATATGACTTACTCTATTTTACTTAAATCCTACGTCCACGTTAGACGTCGACTCATCATCTGAATTATCATGAACCAATGATTCTCTTCGAGAGTTCAAGATAATTAGATATCACTATATCCCTATAATGAGCTTTGATGGTATATTATATAGTCTACGTATTTGAAACCTATTCCTATAATAAATAGAGTCAGTACTTTAATGTACTATAAACCCCGAGCCACACCCTGAATGATGGGTCTCGCGTAGATCTAATTGTACCCTTATAATGAGCTTTGGTGAAATATAATCTACTATAAATGCTTGGGACCTTTGCAGATCATACGTACCCCTATAATGAGCTTTGGTGATATTTGATCCCGTAGTAAATGGTTGTCATCATCCCCCTATAGGATATCAAGGATTTCTCGAATAACTCATGTGCGCATCTTATCAAAAAGAGAACGACAGTCGTGTCCAATATAACATACCATTGGGGTGACAAAGGAACACCGACGTTGTATAAAAACGCACACACATGAAATATAACATTGTGTAATCAAATACGTCTATGCCAAAGTCAAAATCAATAGGCATGGACTAACCCCGCTTAACTGTCCATGCTCACCAAAAGTGACCATGTGACCAAATCACCACATCTATATCACTATACATTGCATCCGAATACTGAGCCTCACCTTGCATTTCACTTTCCTTAGTAACCCGAAGCCTTCCCAAAGTCGTGCAGAAGCCTCATGTCGCTCTGCATCCAGATCCGGGGAGAAACCCCAATCGAATTGCACCTGACTTGGGCTTGTGCCCAGGTTTATGCATATTCAATCGATTGGGAACCTTCCTAGTCGATTGCTGTCACACACTAGTCATCTAAGACTGGTAATACCTGGGCAGTAAGCCAAGGCGAGCGAGTCTAGTCGGCCACCGCTCACCGATTCGATTCTCATCTTCTCCGTTGCTTCGCCCGAGGGGACGTCTAGCTCCAGTAGTTTGTCTTTACTATAGTAAAGTACATTGGTTCACATTTTGGAAGTGATTTCTTAAGTATTCAAAAACCGATTTCAACACCAAAATCCACTCATTGCATGTGCAGAGTTCTACAGCTGAATATAAAGACCCAACCTTCTCTAACATGCCAAAATGAACTAAATTAACATGCTCGCCTCACGCGATGCTCAGACGTTTGTCGATACACCTGCTCATGCATGCATATGCACACACATATTCACAAACAGATAAAACCTCATAAATCACATTTTAAGTTTTGCCAGAGCAATTACTCGATCCGATACCCTTTAAGCAACTTAGCGTACACGGTGATCGCTATGGCTACATAAGATTGCTCAAAACTTGATTATACGCACGTATGGATATTTCCACATGCATATACAATTATTCACACAATTAAACAAATGTTATCAACAATTCTAACTACAATACAAGCATTGTATCAATTGTTATATAACCTCAAACACACGTATATGCATATTTGCTCGTGCATTTATACGTACACGTATATTCAAGTAAGTAACTAAATTATTACTTAAATTGCTTTTTAGTTTTTTACTAAAATATTTTAAATAAAAGACCAATCTCTTTTCTATTTTTGTAAAATCATTTCATTATTTTATCAAAACATCATTAGATTATAAATCATTTTTTAGCCTTTTAATTATTATTTTCAAAGTCATATTCTTATTTTCGGTTAGTAATAAAATATAATAATATTTCTATCATTGATATAATTATAATTTAGAGTCTAATTAATTTATAATCATGCTATAAATCAATATCATAGCTATTTATCTTTATTCAATACGAATAGAACGCAATATAAATATATGGGATCCTAATTAATTATCCTAAATATCTACTCAAATAAATTCAATCAGATGGGGAACTAATTCCATGTATATTTATTTTCTACCTCTATAAGGTAATATTTTCAATATATAAAATTTCTTGGATTTGTACTGAAATATAAATTCAGAGTTATAATTTCACTCATCTGAACCGTAAATTTTCAAGTGTTCGAATAGTCCAAATCCATCCCATGTCGTGGATAATCTCACTATGAGTGCAACGGCGAAGACCCTATCTTGATCGAACCCCATATGCAAGAGATACCAATTAATTACAAAATAGGATTAAATAGAATAATTAACTTAATTAATTATATCAATTAAACTAATTGCCTTTTTCTTCCCCTAATTTTCTTTCCTCCCTCCAGCACACATATACACACATGAACCCACATAGCCATGCATGCACTCCATGACCAATAGAGCTACGGTCGATGAAATTGACCGCGATTGCCTCCATTCTCCTCCTTGAGCGAAGATGAACCCAATGGGACCAAGGAAGTACAGTCTGCACCCCTCCATTGAGTCGCGACCTAGCATAGTGCCTAAGCTGCAGCCACCAACGTGATTCGCTTGAGGCCGCCACACTCCATCGTAGTACCACCCGCCTCTTCCTCTTCGTCCCTTGAGTCCATCCCCATATTCCAATTTTCCTAACATCGCCTCAAGTTCTATCGACATGCAACCCTAGTTAACAACAAAAAAAGATGAGGTCGGCCAAACATTGTTGGGGCAATAAATGCCTATATAGATTCGATCCCTACCTCGCCACTAGTTCAACAGATTTGGTCTCATGATTTATCATTGACTAAATTGAGAGATTTTTATTTTTGGTGGTGGTAGCTTGATTTCATTTATGAGAAAGGGGAAAAAAGGAAAAGCTTGAGTTTTTGAAAAGAGAAGTGTGTGATGAACAATCTCTGTCTCTTTAGGTTTGTTTCCTTCCAACCCGAGCTACCTAATGTCACCTCCAATGGTCTAAACATGCTGACTCATCAAAGGTAACATGTGTGGAGTGCATGACCTTATTCGTTGGTGGATTCTAAATATGATATCCCTTTATTCCATCTATATAACCTAGCAATACACACTTGGTAGCTCTCGACCCCAACTTATCAAATCCTGTGTTATTGTAAAACCCAGAAATTTAATGGAAAATTTAATAAGAGAATTAAATTAAAACAAAACAAGGACTAAAATAAAATTTTCGCAGATGTTCGAATTTGGTTATGAAACTTGCATTATTACATTTCTAGTGATTTTCTAAATGATTTTCATATATGATACTTTGAAATTGGAGTTAATACAAAAGTCTACATGATTTAATAAGGTGACCGGTCGAACCAAGGGGTCGAAGGTCGATCGACAATGGTCGATCTAAATGGGGTAGCGGTCGACCGTAGCGGTGTTAAATCGAGTGGGTTGTGTTGTGTTCGAACGGTGATGATGCATTACTTCATTGCCAAGTATTTGATGAGCGTGTGTGATCACTGTAAAGATTCACCAACTTAAATACAACGGCATAAACTATTTGTCAACCCCTATAAATTCAAGCCTAACCTAACCCTCAAATTCTCATAACAGTTTGATGTACCGAAACTCTGTTCAATTCTAACCTCTCCACTAAAGTTCTTCAAAAAATAAAATAAAAAATAAAATCAAACTAGAAGAACACAATCGTTTGGATCTATATGGAGCAAGCGAAGTAAGCATACGAAAGGGCAATTCTCAAGCAAAGCAATAGAAAGAGCTTAGGCTTGAGGTGAGTGGGAATGATTTTGATCAGATGATTATTATAGTTAGTTTTAAACTATTCTAATTGATTTAGGATGTTAGTAAATTATAATTGAAACAGTAAAACCCTAATTTGAAACCTATAATATGTAGTAGAAATTGGAATTACAGTAATTCGATAAACCTAACATTGATGCAAGTACTTCTCTTTTAATATTAAACTGAAAATCTTTAAAATTAGTAAACCCTAAAGTTGTAAACCCTAAAACCAGAAACACTTAAATCTTTAAACCTTAGGCCTTGCAAATTCATACTGAAATTTAGAATATGGACTGGTCAAATTAGTCCCTACGGTTCATTGTAAACAGCTAACGACACGAATTATACCCAAATTTACAATCGACAAATAAAACTGAAAGAACCCTAAACTTTAGTCTACGATTGATCAACCAATGGTCCCCAACGGTCGACTGGTAGCGGTCGACCAGTTAGTGTTAGTGGTCAACAGGTAAACGTGTAAAATGCAGAATTTAAACCTAGGCCTAAGGCCCAAGCAAGTAATAAAAAATATATAATTAAATATAAAAATTATATAAATGTTAATTGTTTGTTTGAGCCTAATTTGGGGTTAAATGTGTATGTTAGAGATAGTAAGGAAGTTAGTGGCCTATTAGTAGACGCTAGGTCATTGCACTTTTGAGTTTATCTTTTTTACCCAACTTGGAGGTCGATTATTCGAGTGGGGCGATTTTTATTGCAAATGGCACTCGCAGAGCTACCACGGCGGATGCACAACTCTGATGAGGATGCCTAATGAAGTGTGGCCTGGCATAACAAGAATCCTAGTATACACAATTTCTGACGTGACTCTATACAGTTTTGATGGAGGATCTCGGGGCATGCAATAAGAGGCCAACACTACAATCGAGAGGCGGATAAGGATCCAGACGATGAGACACTTCAATGTTTCGGCATAGCAGGTTCCCCCTCGATGCGTAGTAGGGATTACGTGTAGTAGTCATAGATAGGGGAAAATCGGTTCCCTAGTAGCCTAATGATAGTGATATTAGTGGGGAGTAGTCTCCACGGTAGCATTATGCAGTGATATAAGTGGAAATTTATTTCCACAGTAGCATAGCGGCGGTGATTCTTTACTGGGTAGCTCTAAGAGCTATAATCGATCGTTCGTTGTGTGGTTCGATACGTAGTTTGGTCCTTGTAGTAGCCTATACAAGTTGTACTATAGGTATGTATTAGACAAGAACTGAAACACCCCTAATCTTAAATAACATTATTCAAGATATTTAATTAGATAAATTAAATAGAATAATGAAAATGTTAAGTGATAAGGGGATTGAGATTTGAATAAATTTAAGTGGTCGTTCTTAAGTAATAAATTAAATGGGCATGAGAATGGATTATAAGTAAATTAATGTACATAAGGGTATAATGGTAATAAGCTTTACCTAACCCCTTATCCTTATATATATATTCTCCTTTTACCATTTCATTTCCTATTCACTTCATTTTAAAAGCAAATAAAAAACATAAGTAAAAGAAGAATAGAGCCGGCCATTAAAAAGAAAAGAAGAAGAAGATATTCAAAGAAAAGAAGAGAAAAATTAAAAAAGGGAATCAAACTCATCTCAATCCATTTCCTTATCAAAGATTAAGGTGAATAACAATTTCCACCTCTATTTGTTAAATATATGTTTCAGAATTAAGTTTAAATTCGTATATATGATGTTTGATGACTTGAATTATGGTTTATTTAAATTTAAAAAAGATTGTTTAAATAATGGTTCATATGGTTTTAGATCAAAACCGTGCGATATTGATGTTTAAAGGCCATGGAACAATTATATGCAAAACATGTTTCTAGAGTTGGGTTTAAAGTTTGATAATTTTCCAATCTTTGGAAAGAGTATTATGAATTTTTGAATGAAAATATAGCACATTAGGTTTAATAATTTATTTAAGAAAATATATTGAGAATTTGGATTGGAAATTTTGGTATGTTAGATAATATGATTAAAGTAAATTTCTGTGAATTTTAGGGTTTTCTCTTAAGTGATTTAATATACAAAATAAATTATTTTGAGAAGAGGATCAAAATGATTTACGTATAAATAAAGAAAAAGGTTTTATTTGCAAAAATTTAAGTTTGATACTTACTCAAAATAAAAAGGCGGTTAGTGTTGAAAAGCATGGGAAAAGTTAAGGCAACCAATAAGAAATGAACACGTAGGCAGGTTAGTTTATATAAGTTCCTTAATTTAGTATTTAACCTAGAAAAATAGGTTTCGCTTCTAATCAGAGTACCTTTCACTCCTTTCCTTTCGCCTTCGATCATGTCGAAACCCAATTAAGTTAAATTCAATACACATGGTATCATCTAGATGATACGTGGTGCATTGGAGAAAGGTGAAATGTATGGTGTCGAAAGCACAACTTCCGTTGGGGTCGTTACCTCAGTTTGTTTTGAAAAGATAAGTGCCTGCCTTTGTTTTACTAAGCTTTCGACTTAGTCGATACGTATGTTTTTAAACATAAGTTTTATAATCGATTTTGAAGTGGTTGCCATGTTTTTTTAAAAGAAAAAAAGGGGTTTCGAAGGAGTTCCTTTAATTATAAATCAATATTTTTGAAAGAAGAGGTTTTGACCTAGTCGAAACCCTACCGCCGATACTTGTGCCTTTCGAGTGTACTGAAGTCATCAATATCGTCGAAAGGTATTATTTATTTTAAAGTTATATTATGTCACTTTCTAAATGCTTTCGAAAGGGTTATGGGTTTCGAAGGCAATGGTTTCCAAGCCATCCTTCAACATTTTAAATGTATGCTTTCGACTTTGTTGAAAGAGATTGTATCGACGACTTCATAAATTCCCCAATATTTTTATATAGTAAAGAATGGTTTCGAAAGAGATACTTTCATTTATACTTGCTTTGACCCAAATGATATTTTAAAATAGCAAACCCAATGATGTCAAAAGGGGGACTTTCAATGCTTTAGGAAGAGATACTTCCAATGGTTTTGAAGCTATGCTTCTAATAATTAATAAGTAACACTTTATTATAGTCGAAAGGTTTAGAAAGAAGGATTTTAAAGTGTTTTTAAAGGCAAAAGCCTAATGTTTTGAAAAGAGATATATGCTTTCAATGGAGGCTATCCAGTGAGGCCAAAAGCAAGGTTTCGAAAGTATAGTTTTCAAAACAATTAACCCAATCTTATTTAAAAGCAAAACCATGGCATATTAATAAACAAAGTATTTTGAAATGGAATTTATGAAGAAGTCTAAATGGGTTAAAGGAATTAATCAAGTTATATTATTTTCTTCTTCATATATGTATATACTCACTTTATAATGAATCCAAAAACTGCACTTTGGAAAAAGGTAGAATAACCAGTTAGGTTGACCTAGTAGTGAATAAATAAAAGATATTGGCAAGGGCCAATAGGTTAACAGTAAGCCCATGAAAACTGTGTAAGGGAAAAGATATTGGCAGGGGCCAATAGGTTCATAGTTAGCCCATGAAAACTATGTATAATCAAAGATGTCAGTTAGACAGGTTTATAGTAAGCCCATTAAAACTATATCCGGATAAGAAACTGAAATATTGACAGATAGTCAATAGGTTCCTAGTTAGCCCATGAAAAATAGTGTAAAAAAAAGATATTGACTGTTAGTCAATAGGTTTCTAGTCAGCCCATAAAAACTAGGATAAAAGAAATGATATTGGAGTTACCAAAAGGTTCATAGTAATCTCATGAAAACTACATAACTGGACATGGAGTCCTTCAAAGTTTAACCGGTTATTAGTTAGCACATGAAAACTATTAGGTTAATAGTAATCCTAGAAACTATAATTATGATAAATAGTCAAAATGAATTAGGGATGGGTAATCCAGAATTTATTCAATTGTTTTGCATATCATCACATAATAATGTTTTGAATTGAATTAACCATTGTGGATGCATGGGTACAGAAAATGGTTTATAAAGGTTTTAAGACACTAGTGAGGGGAAAACCGTTCCACTAAGCGGTGTGGTCTCAATTGATATCTAAATGATTTGAGATGGTATATTATTATTCATACCAAGCTTCATGTCTGACTCAAAGTCTATATTTCCCCTTAAACTCGCGGGTACTCAATTGATTTTGAGTAGTTTGAGATTTGAGGTTTTCAGGCACCTCTTAAGACGAAAAAGCTTCCAGAGTCATGCAGAAGGCATGTAGTTATTTAAGTTCTTTCTCATGTGATTCCGCTGTGTATTTTTTGTTAAGGCAAAGGTTTTTATTGCCTATTATACACTCGGATCACCATTGGGACATTTTCATATGTCGCTTTTGGAGTATATTATAATAATTATATTTTCTGAACATGGTTAATGTTGTGGGATTATGTAAAGAATGTTGAAATGAGTTTGGAATGGAATGTGAAAGTTGTATTGAAATTTTAAATTTTTTCCATATCCATGTGTTTCTGGTATATCAATTTATCTAACATTACAGTATTTGGTCACCGAGGATTAATAACTATGGATGACCGCGGCATCCGTAGCCATTTATTTTGGGCCTCCAAGTGGGGGATGTTACAAGTTGGTATTAGAGTATAAGTTTATGAAAACTTAAGCAATTTGAACCTAAAAGATTTTCAAAACATAATCCAATGAATCAAAAATATTGATCGGGGTTGGGTTAACGCGATTGTAACATACTTGTATTTGATGTATATATGTATATATATATATAAGTATGTAATTCCCCTTTCTCATAGACCGTTCTTCTGTATCTTACTAAGGCTCTTATACAGATTTACGAGAAAGAAGATATGGAAGTAGGAAATGGAAGAGGAAATCTAGGTGTAGGAAGCAACACAACTGATGGAAATGCTCGACCTAACACCCGGAGGAACCAAGGTCGACAAGCTAACGCTAATCAAAATGCGGAATCCAATGTGAGTGCTGGGAATCTGCCAGTATGTGCAGGGATGATGTATCAGTTCCTTGCTAATTTGATGCAAGCAGGAACTGCTGGAGTGGCTGGAAATATTAGAGGAGCAAATCTTATGATTCCCGTTAGGAATAATTATGCCAAGCTAAACCGAGACTACACCAGTTTAGGTGGAAAGCCGTTTATGGGAATGGAAGATGCTATAGAAGTGGAAAATTCGCTGTTACATTGTGAAAGGATTTTCTTTGATTTGGGTTTAGAAGATGTGCAAAAGAGAAGGTTGGCCTTTAGATAGTTGCAAGGGTCAGCACTTCACTAGTGGAATGGTGTGACTATCGAAGATCCGGAGGAAGACTTAACTTGGGCTGATTTTCGAAGGAGATTCGAACAGAAGTTTATTTCTGAAGTTGCCAAGTCAGCATTGATAAGAAAATTTATGAATTTGGTTCAAGGAGACATGTCAGTTATCGAGTATGCAAATAGATTTTGTGAGCTATCTCGATATGGATACGCTATTATAGACACCGACATTAGAAGGAATGAAAGGTTCATTCGAGGACTGAGGCCCAAGCTTGCTAGGGCGACCCTAACTCATATCCGTGATCCTTGTAATGTGGTGGTGGAGATGGCCATTTGCCATGAAGAAATGCTTGCTATTTGTGCTGGAGAGAAGCCTATTGAATCCCAGATTTCTCAGGGAAAGAAGAGAAATTTCTTCAAAAATAAAGGAGCCCATAAGGGAGATTCGACCAAGAAGTCAAAAGCTGATTTAGTCTGCTACAAATGTGACAAGAAAGTTCACTTTGCAAACGAGTGCCGGTTAGGCAAGGGGCAGAAGAAAGCTGCATATAAGAAGCATATTAAGTGTTACAACTGCGATCAAGTTGGGCATTACAAGAACTAGTGTCCAAAGCCAGTTAGGGCAGAAAAAGGGAAGGTTTTTGCTATTGGACCACCGTCTTCTTCCAAATCAATTGCAGCATATAAGGGAAAGACTGTGATGTAAGGTACATTTTTGATTCGAAGTATCCAGTTAAGATATTATTTGATGCCGGTGCATCTCACTCATTTATAACCCAGAATTTGATAAATAAGTTATGCTTAGAACCCACTTACCCTATTTTTTCCTTAAGAATTGAGAATCCAATAGGAAGGTATGCAACTCTAGGGATGAGATGTGACCAGCTAGAACTTGATTTGTTAGATCATATGTTTGCATGCAGTTTGTATGTTTATGATTTCATAGATTTCGGGATCATTTTGGGTATGGATTGGTTGGGTAGATATGAGGCTAGGATATTTTGCTAGGATAGGGAAATATCAGTAAGGCACCTAGATAGTCATAACCAGATCATTTTCTCGGTAGAGAATTCCGACTGAAATGTTTGTGCTGTGTTAAGTACCTTGGAAGCAACGGAGGAGCTAAGTCATGTTTGAGTTGCAAGAGAGTTTGCAAATATATTTGAGCCAATTACAGGACCACCACCAAAACGAGCTATTGAGTTTCAGATAGATCCTATACCAGGAGCTAAACCTATCAGTAGACTACCTAGTAGAATGACACCGACTGAGATGAAAGAATTGAAGGTGTAGCTAGTGGATCTAGAAGGAAGAAATTTTATTAGGCCAAGCAGTTCGCCTTGGGGAGCGGTCACGTTTTTCGTAAAGAAGTCAGATGGGTCATTGCGGATGTGCATCGACTACTGTAAGCTGAATGAAAGGACGATCAAGAATAGATATTCTTTGTCGTGAATTGATGGTCTATTCGATCAGTTGAGTGGAGCCAGAGTGTTTTCCCATTGGCAACCGGTTTCCATCATTTGAGAGTGGCAGAGGACAGTATTCCTTTGACAGCATTTCAAACTAGGTATGGTTCGTATGAACGGTTAGTGATGCCATTCGGGTTGACGAATGCAACTGCTTTCTTCGTGGATTTGATGAACCAAGTTTTCCGAGAATACTTGGATATGTTCGTGTTAGTATTTATAGATGATATTTTGGTATACTCAAAAGATGAAAGAGAGCATGAGAATCATCTGAGAGTAGTGCTTGAAAGGCTAAGGCAGCATCAACTAAAGGCGAATTTTATAAATGTCATTTTTGGAAAAAGGAGGTCAAATTTCTTGGTCATGTAGTCTCGAAGGAAGGTTTGGCAGTAGATCTAGTTAAGAATGAAGCTGTTAATAATTGGAGGAGACCAAAGACGGTAACCGAGATCAGAAGTTTTCTCGGACTTGCTGGCTATTACCAGAGATTTATCAAAGATTTTTCGTGGATAGCAGCACCTTTGACTAAGTTGACCAGGAAGGATGTGAAGTTCATTTTGTCCGACAAATGTAAGGAAGGGTTCCTCAAGTTAAAATGTTTGTTGACCAACGCGCTAGTGTTAGTTGTTCCAGATGGAAACCAAGGGTTGGTGGTATACACTGATGCATGTGGAACAGGATTGGGAGCTGTATTAATGCAAAATGGTAAAGTCATTGCCTACGCTTCTCAACAGCTTAGAACGCATGAATTAAGATATCCTACTCATGATTTGGAGTTGGTTGCAATGATCTTCGCATTGAAGATTTGAAGACATTATCTCTTAGGGGAGAGATTTGAGGTATACACTGATCATAAGTCCTTAAAATTTATTCTCTCAGAAGAAGTTGAATATGCGACAGCAGAGGTGGCTTGATTTTTTGGCTGCTTATGATTTTGGTATAGAATATACTCTTGGAAAAGGAAATAAGGTAGCAAATGCCCTTAGCAGGAAACATCAGAATGTGGTTTTAGCTATGTTGGCAGAATGGAAGGATTTAGAAGTTTTGGCTACGTGTAGCATAAAGTCGAGATCGACTATTGTTTCTTGTCAGGGTACTGCTATGTTGGCCTGTTTAGAGGTTCGACTAGTGCTGATCGAGAGGATAGCTTCTAAACAAAAAGTGGATCCAGAGATAACCGAGAAAATTAAAAGACTCGAGGTCGGATCCGGGATCGATGATCTTAAAGATTTTGGCATTGACCAGAAAGGATGGTTGAGGAAGAAGGGATGGTTATGTGTTTCGAATGTAGAGAACTTGATAAGAGAAGTTCTAGATGAGTGTCATCAATCTAAGTTTATGATTCATCCTGGGGGAACCAAGATGTATCTAGATATGAAGAGAAGCTTCTATTGGGAAGGCATGAAGAGAGATGTTGGCTTGTAGGTTAGACAATGTGCTAACTGTCAACAAGTGAAAGCCGAACATCAGAAGCCGAGTGGGTTGCTTTAGCCTTTAGAGATTCCAGTTTGGAAGTAGGATTCTATATCCATGGATTTTGTAGACGGGTTGCCAAGGTTGAACAAGGGAACTGAAAGCATATGGGTCATAGTGGACAGATTGACCAAGAGTGCCCATTCCATTCCAGTCAAGTCAACCAGAAAGATACCTGTTTTGGCAAAATTGTTCGTAAAGAACATATATCGACTTCATGGAATTCCTAGTGGCATAATCAGCATAGAGATGCATTATTCACTAGAGAGTTTTGGAGGAGTCTATAGAGAGTATTAGGTAACAAGCTCAAGATGCGTACAGCATATCATCCACAGAAGGATAGGCAGACTAAGAGAGTCAATAAGGTACTCGAAGATTTGTTGAGAGCTTGTGTACTAGACTTTGGTGGATCTTGGTAAGATCACCTGCATTTGATTGAGTTTTCCTATAATAATAGTTTTCAGACTAGTATAGGAATGGCGCCTTTTGAAGCTTTGTATGGAAGGCTATGCAAATCACCCGCATGTTGGCTAGAGACTGGAGACAGATTAGTCTTAGGTCCAGATATGGTTAGAGAGGCGTCAGAGAAGATTGAGTTGATCCGAGATCGGATTGAGGAAGCTCAGTCCAGACAGAAGAGTTACGTAGATAGAAGGCGTAAAGACCTAGAGTTCTCAGTTGAAGATAGAGTTTTTACTAAGGTGTCACCAATGAAGGGAGTGATACGATTCGGAAAGTCAAGAAGCTGGCACTGAAATATGTTGGCCCATTCTAGATTATAGAAAGGATTGGAAAGCTCGCATACAGAGTAGAATTGCCGAGCAATATGGCAGGTGTCCATAATGTATTTCATGTGTCTCATCTTCGTAAGTATGTGCATGATCCAGAGACTACAATTCCTCCAACAAGATTGGATGAATTGGTTAGGGCTGTTATGGTAATGATTACCATTACCATTTTGTAAATACCGTTACCGTACCGTTTTTACTGGTAAACTAAAATTGTTTACCGTTACCGTACCGTTTTCACTGGTAAACTAAAATTGTTTACCGTTACCGATTGACTGATATACCGATGACTGGTATACCGATAAACTGGTAACTGTTACACTGGTAATGGTAAATTACCTTTTGTTTAGAAAAATAACAAGTTGATATATTTTTACACCGAATGATGATTCATTATATATCTTATTGGGTCACTTAATAAAGGACATAGAAAAGAAGTGTATTTATCATCATTTGAGTTGAATTACTGAAATAAATTAAATTGTTTTCTTGCTTCTAAACGCCCATAATACAACATCTTACATGAATATCAATGTATTATGAATGGATTGGTAAATTACCGTTACCGCTAGTTTTGAAAAAATATTACCGACGTTTTACCGTAAAAAATGGTAAATTTACCGTTATCATACCGATTATACTGGTATACCGAATTTACTTTAAAATGGTAACCGATTGACTAGTAATGGTAAGATAATGGTAAATTTACCGTTACCATAACAGCCCTAGAATTGGTAGTAGAGCCTAATTTGACAATGGTAAGACAACCAGTTCGGGTTGTAGTGAGAGATAAGAAAAGATTAAGGTCAAAGAAAGTCAAGTTGGTGAAAGTTCAGTGGAGTGACAATGAGAAGGACTGTACTTAGGAGACAGAAGACATGATTCGAGTTACCTATCCTGATTTGTTTTAAATGGTATGTCTATATTGGATTTATATAGATGACCGCCAGTCAGATAAACTAGTATTGTTGTTACGAGTAGTTAAGATGATTGCTATGATTAGTATTTAGTCCTTACTGAATTTCGAGGACGAAATTATTTAACAAGGGGAGCCTGTAACACCCCTAATTTTAAATAGAATAATGAAAATGTTAAGTGATAAGGGGATTGAGATTTGAATAAATTTAAGTAGTTATGCTTAAGTAATAAATTAAATGGGTTTGAGAATGGATTATAAGTAAATTAATATACATAAGGGTATAATGGTAATAAGCTTTACCTAACCCCTTATCCTTATATATATATATTCTCTTTTTACCATTTCATTTCCTATTCACTTCATTTTAAAAGCAAATCAAACACGTAATTAAAAGAAGAATAGAGCCGGCCATTAAAAAGAAAAGAAGAAGAAGATATTCAAAGAAAAGAAGAGAAAAATAAAAAAAGGGAATCAAACTCATCCCAATCCATTTCCTTATCAAAGATTAAGGTGAATAATAATTTCCACCTCTATTTATTAAATATATGTTTCGGATTTAAGTTTAAATTTGTGTATATGATGTTGATGATGATATGCTTGAATTATGGTTTATTTAATTTAAACAAGATTGGTTAAATAATGGTTCATACGGTTTTAGATCAATACCGTGTGATATTGATGTTTAAAGGCCATGGAAAATTATATGTTATGAAAAACATGATTTTAGAGTTGGGTTTTAAGTTTGATAATTTTCCAAGCTTTGGAAAGAGTATTATGAATTTTTGAATGAAAATATAGCATGTTGGGTTTAACAATTTATTTCAGAAAATATATTGAGAATTTGGATTGGAAATTTTAGTATGTTAGATTACATGATCAAAGTAAATTTCTGTGAATTTTTCTTAAGTGATTTAATATACAAAATAAATTATTTTGAGAAGAGGATTAAAATGATTTACGTATAAATAAAGAAAAAGGTTTTATTTGCAAAAGTTTAAGTTTGATACTTATCCAAAATAAAAAGGCGGTTAGTTTTGAAAAGCATGGGAAAAGTTAAGGCAACCAATAAGAAATGAACACGTAGGTTGGTTAGTTTATATAAGTTCCTTAATTTAGTATTTAACCAAGAAAAAAAGGTTTCCTTCTAATCAGAGTGCCTTTCACTCCTTTCCTTTCACCTTCGATCGTGTCGAAACCCCATTAAGTTAAATTCAATACACATGGTATCGTCTAGATGATACGTAGTGGATTAGAGAAAGGCGAAAGGCATGGTGTCGAAGCATAACTTCCGATGGGGTCGTTACCTCAGTTTGTTTTGAAAAGATAAGCAACTGCCTTTGTTTTACTAAGCTTTTGACCCCGATGCATATGTTTTTAAAAAGAAGCTTTATAATGGCCTTCGAAGGGGTTGCCATGTTTGTTTTAAAAGAAAATAAGGGTTTCGAAGGTGTTCCTTTAATTATAAATCAATGTTTTCGAAAGAAGGGGTTCCGGCCTAGTTAAAGCCTTGTCGCCTATCTTATGCCTTTCGAGTGTATTGAAATCATCAATACTGTCGAAAGGTATTGTTTATTTTAAAGTTATATTATGTCACTTTCTAAATGCTTTTGAAAGGGTTATGGGTTTCAAAGGCAAAGGTTTCGAAAGGGGTTTCAAAGCTATCCTTCAACATTTTAAATGTATGCTTTTGACTTTGTCGAAAGAGAAGGTATCGACGCCATCATAAATCCCCTAATATTTTTATATAGTAAAGAATGGTTTGAAAGAGATAATTTCGTTTATACTTGCTTTGACCCAAATAATATTTTGAAAAGGCAAACCCAATGATGTCAAAAAGGGGACTTTCAATGCTTTAGGAAGAGATACTTCCAATGGTTTCGAAGCTATGCTTCTAATAATTAATAAGTAACACTTTATTATAGTCAAAAGGTTTAGAAAGAAGGATTTTAAAGTGTTTTTAAAGGCAGAAGCCTAATGTTTTGAAAAGAGATATATGCTTTCGAAGGAGGCTATCCAGTGAGGCCGAAAGCAAAGTTTCGAAGGTTTCGAAAGTATAGTTTTCAAAACAATTAACCCAATCTTATTTAAAAGCAAAACCATGGCATATTAATAAACAAAGTATTTTAAAATGGAATTTATGAATAATTCTAAATGGGTTAAAGGAATTAACCAAGTTATATTATTTGCTTCTTCATATATGTATATATTCACTTTATAATGAATCCAAAAATTGTACTTTGGAAAAAGGTAGAATAACCAGTTTGGGTTGATCTAGTAGTGAATAAATAAAAGATATTGGCAATGGCCAATAGTTTAACAGTTAGCCCATGAAAACTGTGTAAGGGAAAGATATTGGCAGGGGCAATAGGTTCAAAGTTAGCCCATGAAAACTATGTATAATCAAAGATGTCAGTTAGACAGGTTTATAGTAAGCCCATGAAAACTATATTCGGATAAAAAATGAAATATTAACAGATAGTCAATAGGTTTAGTTAGCCCATGAAAACTAGGGTAAAAGAAAGATATTGACTGTTAGTCAATAGGTTCCTAGTCAGCCCATGAAAACTAGGATAAAAGAAATGATATTGGAGTTACCAATAGGTTCATAATAATCCCATGAAAACAACATAACTGGATAGGGAGACCTTAAAAGTTTAACCGGTTATTAGTTAGCCTATGAAAACTATTAGGTTTATAGTAATCCTAGAAACAATAATTATGACAAATAGTCAAAATGAATTGGGGATGATTTACCCAAAATTTATTCAATTGTTTTGCATATCATCACATAATAATGTTTTGAATTGAATTAACCATTGTGGATGCAGGGGCATAGAAAATGGTTTATAAAGGTTTTAAGATAATAGTGAGGGGAAACATGTTCCGCTAAGCGGCATGGTCTCACTAGATATCTAAATGATTTGAGATGGTATATTATTATTCATACCAGGCTTTATGTCTGACTTGAAGTTTATGTTTCCCCTTAAACTCTCGGGTACTCAATTGATTTTGAGTAGTTTGAGATTTGAGGTTTTCAGGCACCTCTTAAGACGAAAAAGCTTCCGGAGTCGTGCATAAGGCATGTTGTTATTTAAGCTCTTTCTCATGTGATTCCACTGTGTATTTTTTGTTAAGGAAAAGTTGTTATTGCGTATTATACGCTTTGATCACCAAGGGGACATTTTTATATGTTTCTCTTGGAGTATATTGTAATAATTATATTTTTATGAACGTGGTTAACGTTGTGAGATTATGTTAAGAATGTTGAAACAAGTTTGGAATGGAATGTGAAAGTTGTTTTGAAATTTTAAACTTTTTCCATATTCTTGTATTTCTAGTATATCAATTTATCTAACATTACCGTATTTGGTCGCCGAGGATTAATAACTTTGGATGACTGCAGCATCCACAGCCGTTAGTTTTACGCCTCCAAGTGGGAGATGTTACAAGAACCCTTAGTCAATGGACCTTAGGAATTCATAGACACTTGTAGCACACCCTATGTTATCTACAGTAGTATTAAAGTTAACTACACATGATTAACACATGTTAAACTTGTACTCATTCCTAGACTTGTCTGACCCACTCTTTTTTTCTTCTTTTCCCCCACCATAGGTGGACAAGGCAGCAAGTGAAATTGGCCCATTCTTGATACTTGGAGAGTCGAGCTTATCTTTGGATACCGCTTTTACCATATTTGCTTTTCATGTATATATCTATTTTATCAGTACATTTTATCCCTTTTATCAAACTTGGAGTGAGATTTTCTATGTACTTTGTATTGTTTCACGTACTGGTTTTCTATGACTGTGATTTGGTTATTTTCTAAGATGGATACTTTTTAGTATAATATGATTTGTTCCTTCCAATGTGTGTTCAGAAAGTATAGTATATCTTAGATTATATCTATTAATTTATTCTCTGTAATGTTCTATAAAAAAAACCCAACTGCCCGTATTTATCGGCATGACGCGAGTTCAGAAGTTACACTAGGCTTTGGAACAGTGTGTTGGGAAGTACGGGTTGTCACATTTGGTATCAGAGCTTAGGTTCAAAGTTCCTTAGGGTTTAGGACCTTATTGAGAGAGCGTATTTGAAAAAAAATTTAAAAAATAGTTTTTTCAAAAGTTTTTCCAAAAGTTTTCAAAAATGAGTTTTAAAAATATAAATGTAAAGTAAAGATTTTCCAAAGCTTTCTAAAGAATTTATACCTAACGTAGTCTCTCTTTTTCGTGCCTATGCAAATTCCTATTCGTGCCTATGTTGTCTCTTATCTCTTATTGAATTTTATGCTATCTATGAAAAGTTGCTAATAAAATTCTTAAAATTCACAGATAGAATATGAGTGATCCTGTAGGTTCAGGCTTCGACGATGCAGTAGAGGACCTAGGTGTAAACATCCCGATATGGTTCCACCAGTACCTACAAACGAGGGGATATGCCAAGGTAAATCCCATAAGAGAGCCCACAGAGGGAGCGACATGTGCGGTTCCTGCTCGCCCACCTACCGCTATAGATTTTGCTAAGCAATGCAAAGATTGTTCTAGCCTTGGAGGGAAGCTATACCTGGGGCTTGGAGGGAAGCTATACCTGGGGGCAGAGTCTTATATGGATTTGAGGACATGGATCCAGCTTATGAGAGGATCCTTGGCTTGATGGGTTTGACCGACGAGATGAAGAGGCAGTTAGCTACATGGCAGTAATAGGGTATGGCATTGAGCTGGTGGGAGGTTAGATTGATGGAACAGAGATTTCTTGGGAGGAGTTTCGTAGGCGATTCGAGACGAAGTTTCTTTGTAGGGCAAAGGAAGGTCTTTAGTTAGAAAAGATCGTTCACTTAAAGCAAGGAAACACGTTATTGAAAGAATACATTAATCAGTTCAATGAGCTAGCTAAATTTAGGATGGGACTGATCGATACCCCGCATAAGAAGGCATTAAAGTTTGCTAAAGGACTGAACCGACCTCTCCAAGGTTTAGTTTTGAGTCATATTCCTATGGGTGCTACGTATCAGGGTCTAGTAGAAATGGCCTTGCTAAACACCATCTCCATGGATGGAGCAAAGGAAGAAGAACCCAATAAGGCTAGAGGGAAAATGCAGCAGAACCAGCATAAGGAGGGAGGTGAACTCAAAGGAAAGATACATAAGAAGGATGTGTACTATAAGAAGTGTGGTAGGAGGGGCATTTCTTGAAAGAGTGCAAGACAAATCTTTCAAAGTTCAAGTGCTATAACTGGATCAATTTGGGCATGTGAAGCGGGCTCGTACAACACCTCAGAAGATTTCTACTCAAGTTCCTAGCTTATGCACTAGAGGCAGTCCCTAGCTCGAATGCACAGTTTCAGTGGTGGACAAGGGAAAGAAAGCGGCGATTGATGGTATGTTGACTCTTTTTGATTTATCTGTTCGCACTTTATTTGATATTGGGGCTTCACATTCTTTCATTTCTAGTAGATTTTTGATGACTTACACATACACACTAGAATAGTCATAGATCCTGTAGCTGTATCAAACCCTGCAGAAGGATTGGCCTATTTGTTTATGGTATGTAGGGGTTTGATGTTATTCATTTTAGGGGTCAAGTTTGAGTGTGATGCCTTTGTATTGGGATTCTCTAGGTTTGGGTCGATATTATGTATGGATTGGATGACGATGTATGTGGCTATTTTAGACTATGATAGGAAGGTTGTTAGATTGAGCATGTGTAGTGGACATAGCATGGCAAGTTATTGTGACCCTCGAGGATCAGTTATGTTAAGCTGCTTGTATTCTTTAGACCCATCACATAATGATCTAGATACAGCGCCTGTAGCTGAAGGTTTCCCAGACGTTTTTGCTGGGGTAACTGGTCCCCTGCTCCAGAGAGAGATCGAGTATAGAATTTATCTTGTTAAGAATTCCAGACTCTTTGCCTTACCATTAAGGCATATGGCTCCAAAGAAGAGACACAAGTTAAACAAGCAAGTAAATGAGCTATTGGAGAAGGGTTTTATTAGGAGAAGCACTTGGGATCGATACGAAGTCGCATGCTTCAGCGGGTCACTTGGGATCGATACGAAGTCGCATGCTTCAGCGGCGAGCACTCATAGGCTATTTCATACCGATCGCCTTCGTATCGATCGATACGAAGAAGTCGGTCAAGGGGAGGAGTGCAGTGCGTGGATCGAAGCGTGGAACTCGGATGGATACGAAGGCTACAACTATGGACATGGGGACTGATGGATACGAAGTGATGGAGGAAAATTGATGGATACGAAACCCATGGATACAAAGCCTTTAGCCTACTCACAAAAACAAACTAGGATCGATCATAACTCTAAAACCATAGATCCAAATGCTATGAAATTTTCACAGGGGCTTTCTTATTCACTCAGGAATGTTCATGATCGATCTCAGCCTGATTGGACCATTTGTGGATCGATATGAACTGTACTTGGATCGATCGGGATCAATCCCAAATGACCCCGAATCAATCTGGTGGGCCCACCTGCGCATGGGAAGAGGTATTCCAGGTTTTAGGGCGGATATTTTCAGATCTACACATATAAATAGCAGATTTATGGCAACTAAAAAGGGATCTTCTTCTTTTTTAGGCAAAACTCTATCATTTTTTTTACTGATTTCAAAGGCTTGTAATTGTAATTACAGTATAAAAGGAATAAAAGGATTGATTCAAAGTGGACGTAGGCCGGAGATAGCCGAACCAATATAAACCTTGTGTTCTTTGCTTTCTTACTCATTTTAATTTTGGCCATTTCTTCATTTTTATTCTCTACTCTATCTAGATCTGAGATCTGTGTTTGAATATTGTGAATCTGTGTGCAAACACTGGTGCTTTCATGACTTTTGGAGTTTGTAACCAATATTGGCACAAACACGTTGGTGCTTTCACTAAGAAGGTCTAGCACCCGCTATACCGGATTTGGAGTTCAGATTTGGAAAGCTAAAGGATCGGATTTTGGGAAGCAATGGCTAAGTCAATAAGGAGACAGAGAACAAAAAGGAATCGGCACGAAGGAAGTCAGGAGGCCTCTTCAGGAGCTAATCAGACCTCAGTTTTCATCACCAGAGATGAGATAGAGATGATGATGGATGCTATGCAGGAAGGGATGCTAAAAAGGCAGGATGAGATGATGTAGAACCTACTCCGACAAGTTGGACAAGCTGAAGTGCAAAATCAAGAGAACGTAACTGCAGGAAATGCTGGAAATAGGGATCGTGAAGCTGGAGTAGCAGGAGCGGAGACAGTTTGGAATCAGGATCAGGAGCATGGAGCAACCGGGATTCAGTATAGAGTGGGACCATCAGAAATAGCCCCTGAGCTATGGGGCATGCCCCCAAATCACGTTGGCTCAATTCCAGGAAGGGTACCGGACGACGTTGTGTAGTTTGGCGTTGATTGAGATATGGATGCTCGTCCAGAAGGATAGGTTTCAGGATTCCCTCGCGAGCTCGGGGGGCGAGTTGGAGATTGCAGACAGAGGCTACCACTTGATGACAACAGCAGGTTAGCAGACATGATCGGATGGGCTATAATGAGAGGATTGGTGAATAGAGATTTGAAGGACGTGAACATGAGTCCCTTCACTCCTGTGATCAGAGAGGCTAGGAATCCACTGGATTTCAAACTACCAACGCTAGAGATGTATGATGGAAGAATAGATCCTGCTGTTCACTTGATGAGAAACATGAGGCATATGGAAGTACTGGGGGCATCGGAGGAGTTATGACTCGGTGCTTCCTTTTGTATTTGACAGATATAGCAGCACTATGGTTCAGACAACTGGAGAGCGGCTCAACTGGCACATGGACAGAGTTGATTGAGAGATTTATGAGGCAAATTCGGGTCCACATTGTAAGGCCCAAGAATGTGACGACTTTGACGTCGATGAAACAGTGCAAGGGAGAGCCACTTAGGGATTTCTTAACCAGATTCAATGCGGCAGTGGCTTCGGTGGTTCGACCCGATTCGTCGATGGTTTTGATGGTAGCAGTCTCAGGAATTACGGATTATTCAGATTTTAAGATATCATTGGAACGTGATACACCAATGGATCTCGGGGAGTTTTATCATGAAGCAGAAAGGTTTTTACGACAAGAAGATGCGATGGCTAAAAGAGAGGGGAGAGAGGCTGAAGTTTATGCGGTAAAAGGAGGAGGTCCGCCTAGGGAGGATTCAAACAAGGACGATAGAGGCAAAAAGAAAATGAATGACAACGATAGCACATCGAAAAGGCCATGGAGGGAATATAAATTCTCTTCATACACGGATTTAACTAAAACTTTGGAAAGGATTTACTTGGATACTCGAGGGCGCCTCTAGTATCGAAAGTCGACAAAAAGGGAACCCTCTGAATACGAGCAGGTATCGGGAAAGCATTGCCTATTCCATGAGCTGGATGGGCACAGCACGAACAACTGTAGACATTTGAAGGATATCGTTGAGGAACATGTGAGGAATGGTCATTTGCAACAATACATAAGGAATCGAGCTGTGGCAGTGGAACAGAAGCGGCCACCGCCCACCTCAAACGAAGATGGCACTGGATCTAGGCAACGTCATCAACTTGCTATCAACTGATTGGATTTATGGTTTTGAATAAGTAATAAACCCCGAAGTGATGCGGTTAAGTCACTTACACATGTACGAGATCGAGGATGGTCCCTAGGCATGCTCTGGGATGATGATAAACCATGATGCTCGGGTTTATGAAATCTTATTTTCTTTCTGTTTTCTATGGACTCAGGTTTCTTTCTTGGTACTATGGACATTTAATTTTCTCTGGTGTACATACTTTTATTTTGTCAATTGAACTTTGTAATTTATTGGATTTGGATAAATGTAATAAATAATACAGGTCACGCGATTACAGTCCTGACCGAAGAGACGGGGCAGTAATCGCAAGTTACGAGTCCCTTCGCCGGAGAGCGATGGAATGGACTCGAAAGCAATATAAAAGTTTTCGACCGGAGAGTCGAGGCCGAAGAATGTAAAAGTCCTTGACCGGAGAGTCGGGACCGGAGAATATAAAAGTCCTCGTTCGAAAAATCAAGGCTGGAGAATATAAAAACCCCCAACAGAAAAGTCAAGGCCGGAGCAGGATAAAATGACCCGGCGAGGTCTATGACTTTGAATTTAGACCCAGATAGGTCATGGATTCAGATTTGGCTTTAAATAGCTAAGGATTGGCTAAGTACCCAGAGTGGTCTCGAATTTAGCTATAGGCCCGGAGCGGCCTCAGATTTGGATATCGACTCGGAGAGGTCATGGATTTGGTCACTGGATTCTAGATATGAATGGATTAAAACTCAATTGATGGGTTCGGATGGATAAGGAATTGGATAAGGATTTGGTTACTAGACTCGGAATCAGATACCGACTCGGAGCAGTCACAGATTTGGACAAGGATATGACTATGGCACTTGGATAGAATGGCTTGGTAATGGATTGGATTATGGATCGGATGGTATGGCTATGGATGGAATATAGACTTTGGATATCGAGATTAAAGCTATTCAAAACACGCCTTCCTATGCAAGGCATGTTTCAGGGGGCAAATGTTACCCCGCCTTTTGGACAAGGCCGGGATATCAACGATATTGGCTAAAAAGGATGGATATCAGGATTGAAGATCGATTGGAAACAAGTCTATGATCGATACCATCAAAATTGGACCAGGCTCCGATCAAGGTGGGTTTGATAGGGAATGATAAACAAGGCTAGGTGAGGTTATACTTCAAATTTCAAGTCAACCAGAGTTCATATGCTCGAGTTATGGATGGATCAATATTGGAGAGAAATGGTTTTGGATCGATACCTTCGTATCGATCATTGTGAAGATTGGTTTGGATCGATCGGCCTTCGGATTGATGCATCTCGTATCGATGCACTTTGCATCAACAAGTAGACTTCAGGAAGGAAACAGGTTGATGGGTATGAAATTCGTATCCATACGCACGTATCGATTGGATGACAAAATATGTCAATGCACTTTGTATCGATCATGGCTAGGATCGATACGAAGAATAAAGCAATATTTGCAGGGATTTGGATGAACATTTCATATCGATCACTTATTGATCGATATAAAGAACGCACTTGGGATGGATACGAAGTCGCATGCTTCACCAGGATACTTGGGATTGATACGAAGATAGGTGCAGAGGATGGATACAAAAAGCGGTGAGCACTCATAGGCTATTTCGTATTGATCGCCTCGTATCAATCGATACACAGAAGCCGGTCAAGGGGAGGAGCGCATTGCATGGACCAAAGTGTGGAACTCGGATGGATACGAAGGCTACTACTATGGACATGGGGACTGATGGATACGAAGTGATGGAGGCAAATTGATGGATACAAAATCCATGGATACGAAGCCTTTAGCTTACTCACAAAAACAAACTTGATCGATCATAACTCTAAAACCATAGACCCAAATGCTATGAAATTTTCACAGAGGCTTTCTTATTCACTCAGGAATGTCCATGTTCGATCTCAGCTTGATTGGACCATTTTTGGATCGATACGAACTGTACTTGGATCGATCCCAAACGACCCCGGATTGATCTGGTAGGCCCACCTGCGCATGAGAAGAGGTATTCTAGGTTTTGGGACAAATATTTTCATATCTACACCTATAAATAGCAGATCTATGGCAACTAAAAAGGGATCTTT
Organism: Allium fistulosum; assembly: GCA_030737815.1. Lineage (NCBI taxonomy): Eukaryota > Viridiplantae > Streptophyta > Magnoliopsida > Asparagales > Amaryllidaceae > Allium > Allium fistulosum. Next base: position 782,481,367 of record CM060908.1, read on the forward strand.
TTCTTCTTCTTTTTTAGGCGAAACTCTATCATTTTGTTTTCTAATTTCAAAGGCTTGTAACTGTAATTACAGTATAAAAGGAATAAAAGGATTGATTCAAAGTGGACGTAGGCTGGAGATAGCCAAACCACTATAAACCTTATGTTCTTTGCTTTCTTACTCATTTTAATTTTGGCTATTTCTTCATTTTAATTCTCTACTTTATCTAGATCTGAGATCTGTATTTGAATATTGTGAATCTGTGTGCAAACACTGGTGCTTTCATGACTTTTGGGGTTTGTGACCAATTTTGGCGCAAACAAGTAACATCCAAAATTTTAGCGCTATCAACTCCACACATGATCCCCTTAAACAATGGCACCCTTCAGCAAATAAAAATTTCGGACCACTGTACCTTCATTACTATAAGCGGCCCTCTAGAAACCTTCAAATCATCTTTGTCGATGGTAACCTTGCATCCCAGTGATGCTAGCTGCCTTAATGATATCATAGATTTCCGAAGACTTGGTATATTTCAAACAACTGAAAGAGTGCGAACAATCCCTTAGAACATGCGAATACGAATTGAACCAACTCCATGGATCTGCATGTAGCCTTATTACCCATAAGGATGGAACTTCCTTCGTTAGCAACAAAGAAAGAAAAATAATCCTTATTCGGTGTCATATGGAACAAAGCTCTGGAATCAAGGATCCAATAGTCAGCAACATTCGATACTACAACTATCACCACATTGCTATCTTCATTCTCCACCGCATTAGATGAAGAACCCTCGATCTCCTTCTTCAAATCTATACAGTCTCTTCTTCAATGACTAGATTTTTTACAATAATAATACTTTCCATCTTTATACTTACTATGCCAATGGGGCTTCTTCGAATTAGAACGACCCCTAAACTCTTTTTCTTCTTATTTGTTCTTCCACTCTCAACAAATGAGCCTGAACTACTGCCACTGCCTCCACTACCATCTCTAAAACCTAAACCCTTCATCTGATCTCTCAACTCCTCACTAAGCAAACATGTCTTCACATTGTCCAGCATCATTGTTTCTCTACCGTAGATGAGGCTATTAATGAAAATGGTGAACTGCTTAGAAAGCGAACACAACAGAACCACAGCATTTTGTTCTTCATCAATCTTCAAACCAACTGACTTCATCTTCATCAATAGGTTGTTAAATACACTCAAATATGCTTTAATGGGAGAACCTTTCTTCATCTTATAGGTGAAGAAGGTCTTTAGCAAGATCAATTGGTTGGTTAGAATAGGCACTTGAGAAGGCCATCTCACTAAACTTATTAAGCAACTTCTTCCAAATTCCTCTAGCAATAGTTTCCTGATTAATTTCAGAAATAATATTCTTTTCCATGGCAAGTTGGAGTGTAGTGTAGGCCCATTCTTCCATCTCCTTCTCTCCAGCGGACATAGCTGGATATTAAATCATCTAAGTCATAAACCACGTTGTGCACACGATTTCTTCTTAGTACTGCCTTCTCATCCATTTCCACTTCTCAAATTCTCCTTCTCTGTTCCACTTCTCAAATTCTCCTTCTCTGTTCCACTTCTCTGTCGATAACTATGAACCTGATGCTACGTAGGAACCCCTAATATACGAAGCAAATACTGGTGCTGAACTAATCTTTGATGTATTATATTTACCTGCCATTTTACCCAACACCTTCTATGTAACAACAAACCTGATAGTTCTGATACCAGTTGTAGAGTGTTGATCAATCCCTCGTAGTGGAAAAACCTAATTATAGGATTGTACTACAGTACGGTAAAACAAACAGATCGACTAATTCTCCAATCAGATCACAACTATTCCAAAAGTAATTATAAATAACTATAAGAGACAATGAGTCACAAGAGATTTATAGTGGTTCCAGTATCATCTTGATAGTATACATCCATTTTGAGAAAGACGAGCTTTATTACTTTCAATAAAAATAGAGATTATAGGAGATTACAAAAGAATAATAAAAATTCCTAATTTTATTAATTAGGGCTACAATTTGTTTTTATTGACTTATATTAATTTCTTTCAATGTTGTGTGGATGATAAACTCCATGTGACCACCCCCTTTAATTATAGTCTTCTCCAAGTGGAGATATGAAAAGTTTTAAATAAGGTAAGGTTGCAACTAAGGAAAGTTTGCATAAATATCAAATTTGCATATTAGGAAAGTTTTGATATGTTCCAAATTGCAAATTTGAAAATTTTTAGTACATCCTAAATTACATATTAGGAAAGTTTCCATACATTCCAAATTGCAAATTAGAAAAGTTCCCATATATTTTGAATTGTAAATTAGGAAAGTTTCCATATATTTGAATCGCACAAAAAATTCAACAAACAACAACAAGACTCTATGAATAGGGAAACACATCAGGCAAACAATGCACATCAATTTAAAAATGCATTTTAGCATGAAGAAACTACGAATACAACACAACAAAAAACAGAATATGAATATAATTACTTTAGCAGAACTCGATGTAGAGGTTAACAGGCCAGATCAGAATGATGATTAGACTATGGCGGATATTCAGGAAAGTGTTTTCAATCTGGAACCCCCACACTGCTCTTTGATGGTCACATTGGAACATGTTTAAGATCTAAACAGAGCAAGAGCATCGGCAGAAATAAATTCCTTTCGATTTTACTACTACAATATCTGATAGTGTGATCGATAACCCTGCGTGGTAAAATATGGTATCATAATTAAAGTCAAAAGGTAAGAAAATGAAACCAACAAATTCTACCATGAGTATTCACTCAGGCAGTGTAAGCAACAATGTTGACTTCACAAAGGAGTGGTAGAAATGGGTCTACTTGTTAGTGTGCGATAAGTGTCAAAATTGACAGGTTTTAGGGGAATGCTAAGCACTTTATATGCCATGAATTCTTGCTCGAATGTGGAATTTAATATTGAATGAAGTTAATTAGTGTTTGGTAGGAGATAAACTTTAGTCCTGGATGGCTGATGCTTTTGTGCTATTTTTTCCTCCTTTCCTGTAATTTCTTGTTTTTTTCTTTGTTTTTATTTTTTTGTTCTTCCCGGGCATTGATGGAATGTATGATGGTTTTAGAGTATGATTTATGTTTAACACTCCCACTATCTTTTGTTCTCTATATGCTATAAAGCGTACCCCTTGTTTGCTTTTAGTAAGTAAAGTACATGTTTCAAAACAAAAGTATCAACATATGTTTTGAAACTCATGTTTAAGAGTTATTTAGTAATTACGATTAATAACATTTTCTAATTGCAGTCAACATAACACGAAATGCAACTCATATAGAGTTTCTATGTAGAATCATCATATTCGTCTATTTTCATACTTTCTTCGTTTGTATATTAGTTGTATATTTTGGGTTTGGTGTGTTATAGGAATTCCAACTCAAGACCACTCAAATCAAAACACCAAAGTACAGTGGAAAACGAGATCGTGGTGAGAAGTGAAAAAACAATCAATCAATATCTCAATCCAATCCAAAATCAATCATAATCACCAAACAAGCAATAGAGAATCAAAGCAATAATGATAAAATAAATCACACATTGATTTATAGTGGTTCCACTAAAGTCTTGTTAGTGTGCATCCACATTGAGAGAGAGAGCCTTTATTAATGCCAATGAGAAGAGTAGAAAAGATTGATTACAAATGTCAACCTTCGAATAGAATAGATTTGTAGAGAGGAGAATTGAAGAAAAAACTAGGTTTTGATAAATCCTAGATAAAGGAGTATAAAACCCTTAATCTACTTGATTAGAATCTTGAAAATAGCTTATATAGGAGAGTAGAAAACCTATGCAAATTCCAAAAATGCCCTTTGAAGCCTTCACAAATCATTACAATCGGCCCGGGCAAGATATGCAGCACACGTCGGCTCAGACCTCTGTCAAAAGATGACAGACGTCGATCCGAAGATTCGAGAAACATGTTTCCTTGCTCTCAAACGTCTATCACAAGATGACAGATGTTTGTCACAAATCTCGGGTTACCAAACCTTGAGCTCGGACGTCTGTCACTTTGTGACAGACGTCTGTTACCTGTTGCTCCATCAGCACTCCATCTTCTTCGCCATATCTTCCTCCTCCGAGCTCCGATTTGCGAACCATCTTCTCTGTCACCAAGCTAATTCTTATCACTTCAATTCTCCATATAGTGTCACCAAAATTCAACACTCCACCTCGACACTATATCCATCTCCAACACCAAGAACCGATAGGGCCAAACCATCCCCACTTCCAACTTCAACCAAATAAACTTGAATGCTTTCCCAATGAGCTCCGGCAAAGCCACCGTCCATTGCACTCCATTAACGAGCTCAGGCAAAGCCCCCACCAGCTAACGAAGTGTTGAAAGCACCCAAATCCAAAACCATCTCACCAAAAGACAAAAGCACCAGGGAGTGTAAACTGGTACTCACCAAGAAGATAGAACCACAATCTCTCACCGATACTCTTCATCATCTATAACCAAGCTCCTCCCTCAACCGTGCCACCCCGTGGCACCTAGTATTTCAACAAGCGAATCAAGTTCGAGCAATGCCCGAACTTCCCAACTGGCAATACCTTGGTGAACATAACCGCCACGTTATCCTTTGTGCGCACTTTTCGAAGATATACTAGCTTATCTTCATCCATGGCTATTAAAAATGACTCTCTCACTTCAATATGCTTAGTCCGTGAGCTAAACGTCAAATTCTCCACCAAGTGAATGACACTTTGGCTATCACATCGAACATCAATGCTATCGTGTTCAGATCCCAAGTCACACAACAATTGCCTCAAATAAAGTGCCTTATTTGCCGCCTCCACCGTGGCTATCAACTGTACTTCCATAGTGGATAAAGCAACTAGTGTCTGCAATTTCGATCTTCAAATTATCGATGTACCACCAAGTGTGAAGACATATCCGGAAGTTGACTTTTTCCGATCCCAATTACCGGTGAGAAGAGTGAAAGAGATTGATTACAATGATCAATATTCAAATAGAATAGATTTATGGAGAAGAAAATTGAAGAAAATTAGGTTTTGATCAACCCTAATTAAAGGAGGATAAAACCCTTAATCTCCTTGCTTAGAATCCTGAAAATAGCTTATATGGGAGAGTAGAAAACCTAGGAAAATTCCCAAAATGCCCTTTAAAGCTTTCACAAATAATTCCAATCGGCCTAGGTAAGATATGCAGCACACGTCGGCTTAGACGCCTGTTCCAAGATGACAGACATCTGTTAGAAGATTCGGAAAACAAGTTTCCCTGCTCTCAGACGTCTATCACAAGATGATAGACGTTTGTCACAAATCTCGGGTTACCAAAACCCTGAGCTCGGACTCATATGTTGCTCCAGCAGCACTCCATCTTCTTCACCATATCTTACTCCTCCGAGCTTCGATTTGCGAACCGTTTTCTCCGTTACCAAGCTACTTCTGACTACTTTAATTCTCCATATAGTGTCGTCAAAATTCAACATGGGGCTCTGCAGCTTTCTAGTTAGTGATATCAAAACAAACATTTACAGCAATGTTTTGCACATATTAATAGTAGAGATAGACTTTTTAAAGTAGAAAGTCACACGCCTTCGTTAAATTATAAGTAAAGGCGAATTTCTATGTGGTAAGAGAGAAATTTGATTGGATAAAATTTCAATATAGGCTTCTCAAAAAAATTATTGTAAAAATAGGTTTCGTTGAAAACTTATTACAAAAATAGATCGGTTTTTTCACAATTTCAGGTTTTTGTATGTCATTTTAAAACAATTAATATACATACACGCGCACTAGAAAAGTGCGCATGTACATGTGCACTTTAAAATGAGCATGTACAAATTTAGACCGATCGAAAACCAATAATATATTTATAATAAGTTTTCAACAGAGTTTATTTTTTCGCAATAAGTTTTTATTAGGAGTCCGTGTTAAAAATTTGTCCTATCAAAACATACTTTTCGTGCAATGTTTTTGCACATATTAATAGTAGAGATAGACTATTTAAAGTAGAAAGTCACATTCCTTCGTTAAATTATAATTTAAGGCAAATTCAATATGGTAAGAGAGAAATTTGAAAATTTTGCCAGACAAGTCCATCGATATTCAGAAACTGTTACCTACCTATTTCATGGATGGTATAGATAATCTGCATAAACGACTACAACAACCTTGCTACTCTTGTTTTACATGTTAATCACATATTCGATTTTGAAAAGGGAAAGAGAAAGAACGTATCCTTGACGAGGGCGTATACACAGGTTATTGTTGATGCTGTACTTACAGACGGTAATGCATCCACTAGCTGAAACAGTGCCCGAATGTGGTGGCAAGTCTTCCTATATAATGTAACCAGGCTTTGGGCCTTTTATCCCTTTTTTTTAAATATTTACTTCAAACTATTAAGATATTCGTAATAATTTAAGGAAGAGACTTTTGGAAAAAAAACACCTTACTTAAGTTTCAAAATATACAGTCATCTCTCTTAAAAACAAGTTTTTCTTCGTATTTTTTAAGCTTTTAAGATATTTACGAAAAACTCTAAGAATATTTGACGTTCCAATTTTTCAAATGTTTATAAAGAACTCAAAAAATATTTGCATTTAAAGAAAAATTCAAAAAATTTGTTTTAATCATTGCGTTTAAAGTTCAGATTTACTTTTCATAAAAAAAAATTTACCAAAATAAAAAATATAGATGCATTTAAAACTTTGTTTCCTGAAAGGATTTTTCACGTATCAAAACTAAAAATAAAGGGCGAAACCAAATTCACATGTAAGAAAACATCTTTTGAAATGTATAATCATCCCGTTTTCTTACACACCAAAGATAAGTATATTCTTTATACCTACCAAAGATAGCAATAATCATTTTTAGTTTGATAGAGATTAGTGTAATTGTCCATTTTTTAATTATGATAGTTATCTTTTCAATGATAAATGCTTTTGTTTGAAATAACAAGTATAACGTGAGCCTTGCAAAAATTACAAACAGAGATGGCAGTCAATACGATTGATAATTGTCGAAGGTGATAGCAGCCTTAGAAAGGATTTGAGAAGCAGTCGGCCTATAGAGATAATAACTAATAACACACCAACATTTTTGGGGAGCTTTGTTTCCAAGTAAACCAGTGCAAGTTTGTAAAAACATAAAAGATATCAGTTGATTGGCTACTTAATAGCTTGAGCATCAGAATAAGAAGGTGCATCGTTTAGATTTAACATCTCTTGAAACTTTCATATGTTCCAATTAACTGGCAAAAAGATTTATATTTGCTTCTTATTTATAGTCTTTTGAATATATATGCTAGCTATTCTTTAATGACTACTTGGGAAGATTTTATTTTCTTACCAGATCAAGTATTACCGTATTAGTTAAAACTGAAATTAGAGGATTTAAACTCAAAATTTTAATTTTAAGTCAATCTGTTACAATAAATCCTGCTCTCGACAACAACCTTGAGAATCAGAGATGACTGATAATCAAAGTGTAATCATGGTTTGTAGATACAATAGTTTTGGCATCTCCGGCATTCATTAATAGAAATATGAACCTTCTTAAGTAGCTTCCAATATGCAATCATATCTTCCACATCAAAAAAATCAAACTGAGTACATCCTGACATATGAAAGCTGGGAACAAATAATAAAATATAAACCTAATTAACACGTAAACAGACTATCTCCTGCATATATAAATACACCTCAAAACTCATGTCACTTCACTACATTCTTCAACCATGTCTTCTCCTATTCAAACACTAGCATTCTCCTTTCTTATATTTTCTACATTCTTGTACTTATCAAATGGCAGTGGCTTTGACGACATTAAAGTCACATGTGGTGATGGCCGCGGCAAAATTTTGGATAATGGAAAGCAACTTACTTTGTCTCTTGATCAATATTCTGGCTCCAGATTTGAATCCAAGAACGAATTTATGTTTGGTAGACTCGACTGTCAAATCAAGCTTGTGGCTGGAAACTCTGCTGGCACAGTTACTACGTTTTACGTAAGTTATTTTTGGTATCAACTCGTACGTATTAGAAACAACTGATTAATGTGAGGTTCATGGTTACTCCCTTGGAATTTTACGGACAGCTAACTTTGTAATGTTTGATAATTTTCAGTTGTCATCTCAAGGTCCATCGCACGATGAAATAGACTTTGAATTTCTAGGAAACTTAAGCGGAGATCCATACACTCTACACACAAACGTGTTTGCAGAAGGGAAAGGAAACAGAGAGCAACAGTTCCATTTATGGTTCGACCCCACCAAAGATTTCCACACCTACTCCATTCTTTGGAATCCGAAACATGTCATGTAAGCTCATTCATACCACTACTACATCACACATACAGATATGGCAAAGAATTAACATGCATATTCTAACAAATTTAAATCCTTGTACAACAGTTTTCTAGTGGACAACATTCTAATCAGAGACTTCAAAAACCATGAATCTAACGGCGTGTCCTTCCCAAAAAACCAGCCAATGAGGTTGTACTCTAGTTTATGGAATGCTGATGACTGGGTAACGCGTGGTGGACTAGTGAAAACCGATTGGAGCAAAGCTCCGTTCACAGCGTAATATAGAAATTTCAATGCAAGTAGCGCCTGTGTTTGGTCTATGGGGAGGTCTAGTTGTGGATTAGCCGATAACACAATGGATGATTCTGATTCCTCAACAAAAATAAAAGAGGGGTGGTACGATCATGAGTTGGATGACGCGAGTTATAGAAGGATGAGATGGGTGCAGAGGAAGTATATGATTTACAATTATTGCAGTGACGTTAATAGATTTCCCGGTGGTTTTCCTAAAGAGTGCAAACTTAGGTAATCTGAATGTCAGTTGTGACCAAATTGTAATTTAAATTTATTTATTTATTTGTACAGCTATTTGATTTGGCATTATTATAGAAAATTATATGTGAAAATAACGAAGATTGCAAACCATTGATCATTAATTCATTTAGTACCTTCATTCATGTTTCTGGCAAAACCTTTCAAAATATAGCATTCAAGCATGTTAATTAATAATCTTACATGAGCCAGCATGCTAGTAGAAGAGATCAATGGATTGAGACATGCATACGCAGCCTGACTATGAACTTAAGAGGCGAAACTAGAAATAATAAATAAACTCCTCTAATTAACCAATGTTTATAAATTCACAAAATCAGGAACTTCTTTAAGATGATATTTAGTGGCAGAAAAAATACAGTTATTTAATCATGTTAATGCTGATTTGAATATCTACTGTAATTTTTATCATCACATTCGTAATTTGTTTTTATTAGCGCGGGCAACTCAAAATACACTTGTTTTGCTTTATAAACATGAACATAGTGTTAAATTTTGGCGACCCTATATGGAGAATTATAGAGGTCGAAAGTAGCTTCGTAACGGAGAAAACGGTTCTCAAATCGAAGTTCAGAGGTGGAAGTTATAAGGGAAAAGGTGAAGTGAGCTGAATTGGCAGGGTCAGACGTTTGAGCAAATCAGAGTTCCAGAAAATAAGGTCAGACGTCTGAGCTGAAGAGAAATTTTCCAACAACATAAGTCAAACGTCTGACCACTTTGGTCAGACCTCTGAGGCGGCTTCCGCTTGTTTTCACGTGTAGACTTGATGTGAAGATTTGTGATAACTGCAGGGGCAATTTTGAAACATTGCCTAGGGTTTCTATTCTCCTATATACGTTAGCTTCAGGTTCCAGATCGGTTGTGTGTGCAAGCGACTGCAAAGAGATTAGCCTCCACAAATTAGGGTTTATCAAAACCTAATTTTCTTCAATTCTCTTCTCCACAAATAAATTTCTAATTAGAATTTTGATCATTGTAATCAATCTCTTGTACTCTTCTCATCAATATTAATAAAGACTCTCTCTTAAAGTGGATGTACACTAACACAACGTTAGTGGAACCACTATAAATCGCTGTGTGATTTATTTTTTCGTTGTTGCTTTGATGTCTGAATTGCTTGTTTGGGATTGTGATTGTTTTTGAATTGGTTGAGATTGAAATTGAGTTATTGGTTGGTTGTTTTTACACTTCTTACCACGATCCCGTCTTCCGCTGTGCTTGTGGGATTTCGATTAGAGTGGTCTCCAGTTGGAATCCCGTCCTAACATTTGGTATCGGAGCATTGGTGTTGGTAGGTGGTTGTAGAAATGCCAGAATCAAGTAATACCTTAAGTAGTTCCTTAATGGGTAATCCAAGTGGTGTAGCTCCTTATGTACATGGTTCGTACGTAGCTTCAGGATCACAATTGGTAATAGACAAGTGGAATTACGATAATGATTTTGAAAATGGCAATGGAAGATGAAAGCGGTTCTAAGGAGGAATCGGTCCATCGGGTAGTGGTTGACTCACATTTTTTGCCAGCGGACATCTCGGATGTTGAGAGAGAGGAGATGGAAGAGTGGGCATTCACTACACTTCAACTTGCTATGGGAGAGAATGTTATCTCTGAAATTAGTAGTGAGACAACCGCTAAGGGTATTTGGGACAAGTTGAAGGAGTTGTATATGAAGAAGTCATTGACAAATCGTTTGATCATATTGCGAACGTTCTTCACCTATAAGATAAAGGAAGGTACTTTGCTAAAGGCACACTTGAATATTTTTGATGATTTTCTAATGAATATGAAGGCGGTAGATTTGAAGATTGAGGAAGAGCAAAAGGCGATGATATTGCTGTGTTCATTGCCAGACCGCTATACAGGTTTCTCAAATAGTTTGATCTATAGCCGGGATACATTGACTCTTGATGATGTCAAGACGGGTCTTCTTAGCGAGAAGTTGCAGGATCGAATGAAGGAGTTAGGAGATGGAAGTAGTGGTGCTAGCAGTGGTTATGGTTTATTTGTGGAGAAGGAGAGGTATGTGAAGAAGGAGAATCGGGGGCATTCTAAATCAAGGAACTCCGGTTGGAGAGGAAAGTCGAAGGAAAGAAAATGCTAGTGCTATATTTGTAAGAAGCCTGGTCATTGGAAGAATGAGTGTCCGGAAAAGGTGAAGGCAAAGAAGGAAGTAGCAACTTCATCACTAGCGGTGGAGAGTAGAGTAGGTGAGGGAGATGTAGATGTTTTGTCGGCGGTACCATCGGATGTTTGAGGTAGCGATTGGATGCTCGATTCGGGAGCGTCTTACCATATGACGCCAAACATGAATTGCTTTTCTTTTTACATCGACAAGGAAAGAAATTCAATTTTTATGGGAAATGGTGCTATTTGTAAGTCGAAAGGCATTGGTTCCGTGCAAATTCGGATGTTTGACGTAGTGGTTCGTACTCTCACTAATGTGCGCTATGTTCCGGAACTTAGGAAGTCTCTTATCTCTTTGGGGCAGCTGGATTCTTTAGGTTGTAAAATCACTATTGAGAGTGATAGCTTGCGGGTTTCGAAGGGGGCGCTTGTGGTGGTGAAGGGTGCTAGGACTCATGGTATTTATTTGCTTCAAGGAGTGACTGTAGAAGGTGAAACTTGTATAGTAGTTGATAGTTCTCGTGGCTTGGATGCGACTAAGTTATGGCATTTGAGGTTAGGTCATGTCTCGGAAAGGAGTTTGGACGTTCTTCAGAAGAGGGATTTGATCGATGGAGAAAGTTTCAACAGGTTAGAGTTTTGCGAAGAATGCGTCATGGGGAAGCAAACTAAAGTTTCATTCGGTGAGGGAAAACATGATTCAGGAAGGGTTTTTAAGTATGTTCACACGGATGTTTGGGGACCGGCACCTGTAGCTTCTTTAGGTGGAGCTCGCTATTATATTTCTTTTATAGATGACTTTTCTCGGAAAGTTTGGGTGTATGTAATGAAGGCGAAGTCGGAGGCATTTGGAAAGTTCAAAGCATGGAAGGCTCTTGTTGAGAATGAGAGTGGCAAGTCTTTGAAGGTTCTAAGATCCGACAATGGCGGAGAGTATGTTTTCGAAGAATTTTTAGAGTTTTGCAAGCATAATGGTATTCGGAGGCATTTTACTACACCTGGAGATCCGCAGTCGAATGCTGTTGCAGAAAGGATGAATCGTACTCTACTTGAGAAAGCTCGATGCTTGAGATTAACATCGGGTTTGGCGAAGGGATTTTGGGCTGAAGCTTTGTTAACCGCAGTGCATATTATTAATCGAATTCCATGCTCAGCTATAGGTAACAAAATTCCGGAGGAAGTGTGAAAGGGAAAGAGCATTGACTTGAGTTATCTTCGTGTTTTTGGTAGTCCGGTTTACGTGCATGATCCGGGAAATGATTGTTAGGTGTGGCTTGCATTGTAAATGGAGTGGGTGCGTGGATTGAACAGGTTAAAAGTCCCACATCGTAGGATATCTGAAATAATCGTGGTATATATATGGGATTGATGGCACATAACATTGGAGATTTATTTTGTTACAATGCGTTGCCAAGACCGGATTATATGCTTGAAGGAGGCGATGGAGGGATGTTAATCGGGACGCCGGCATGGTAGACTTCAACCGTTGACTCCGGCTAGACACGGTGAAGCGAACGCGTACGGTACGCGGGAATGCCGAAACTCAACAATGATAAGCTTCAACCTAGAGCTTTCAAGGGGATTTTTCTTGGTTATACGGATGGAGTAAAAGGCTATCGGATTTGGAATCCGGAAGCAAAGAAGGTAGTAAATTCTCGTCATGTTACTTTTGATGAGTCGACATTGTTCAAGGAGAATAGAAGCTCATTGGATGTTCCGGATTTGGTTCATGGTGAATCAAAGGAGAAGGAAATCATTTTCATATTTTTTTCCAAGGAGTAGAGAGAGTAGAGTAGTTGGAGATGCTTGCGAGGAGGTAGCGGTTGATGTTACATCACATAGTCCACAGGGTTCCTCTAGTAGTGTTGGTGATGTGCATGATTCTAGAGAAGATTCAGTTCAAGGTGGAGCCGAAGGGAGTTTGGGTGATGGTATTGCTACTCGGGTTGGTCGTCGTACTATAAGACCATCTGAAAGATATGGTGATTGGAACTATCTTAGCTTTTGTGATAATTTGGACTATGCTCTTCATGTAGTCCAAGATGAGCCAATGGACATTAATGACGTCATGGAGTCGAGTGATAGCTCAAAATGGATTTGTGCCATAGAGGAAGAGATGCAATCGTTGTTGAAGAATCAAACTTGGTATTTGGTTCCACTTACTATAGGAAACCGTGCTATTGGGTGCAAATGGATATACAAGGTGAAGGGCGATGAGAGATACAAAGCTAGACTAGTGGCTAAGAGGTTTGCACAAAGGAAGGGAAAGGAGTATGATGAGATATTCGCACCGGTTGTGCGCCATACTTCTATCCGGATATTACTTGCTATAGTTGCTATTCATGACTTGGAGTTGGAGCAACTTGATGTGAAAACCGCATTCTTGCATGGTGACTTGGATGAAGACATCTACATGGAGCAACCAGAAGGTTTTGTTGTGGATGGTAAGTCAAATTTGGTTTGCAAGTTGAAGAAATCACTATATGGTTTAAAGCAATCACCTAGACAATGGTACAAGAGATTTGATCATTTTATGCTTGAAAATGGTTTTGATAGAAGCTTCAAGGATGCTTGTGTTTATTTCAAGAAGTTAATAAATGATTGTTGGGTGTATTTACTCTTGTATGTGGACGACATGCTCATTGCTTCTAAGGATAAGAATGAAATCAACAAGCTAAAACTGAGTTTGAAATCGGAGTTCGAAATGAAGGATCTTGGAGAAGCAAGAAAGATATTGGACATGGAAATTGTAAGGGATCAAAAGCATTTTGAGTTGAAAATAACTCAAAAGGAGTACATTGAGAAAGTGCTTTGCCGGTTTAGCATGGAGAATGCAAAGGCGTCAAATACACATTTACCTCTGCATATACCTTGGCTGATACTCTTCATCATCTATAACCAAGCTCCTCCCTCAACCGTGCCACCCCGTGGCACCTAATATTTCAACAAGCAAATCAAGTTCGAGCAATGCCCGAACTTTCCAACTGGCAATACCTTGGTGAACATAACCGCCACGTTATCCTTTGTGCGCACTTTCCGAAGATATACTTGCTTATCTTCATCCATGACTATTAAAAATGACTCTCTCACTTCAATATGCTTAGTCCGTGAGCTAAACGTCAAATTCTCCACCAAGTGAATGGCACTTTGGCTATCACATCGAACATCAATGCTATCGTGTTCAGATCCCAAGTCACACAATAATTGCCTCAAATAAAGTGCCTCCTTTGCCACCTCCACCGTGGCTATCAACAGTACTTCCATAGTGGATAAAGCAACTAGTGTCTGCAATTTCGATCTTCAAATTACCGATGTACCACCCTATCACCGGTGAGAAGAGTAGAAGAGACTGATTACAATGATCAATATTCAAATAGAATAGATTTATGGAGAAGAAAATTGAAGAAAATAAGGTTTTGATCAACTCTAGTTAAAGGAGGATAAAACCCTTAATCTCCTTGCTTAGAATCCTGAAAATAGCTTATATGGGAGAGTAGAAAACCTAGGAAAATTCCCAAAATGCCCTTTAAAGCTTTCACAAATAATTCCAATCGGCCTAGGTAAGATATGCAGCACACGTCGGCTTAGACGCCTGTTCCAAGATGACAGACATCTGTTAGAAGATTCGGAAAACAAGTTTCCCTGCTCTCAGACGTCTATCACAAGATGATAGACGTTTGTCACAAATCTCGGGTTACCAAAACCCTGAGCTCGGACTCATATGTTGCTCCAGCAGCACTCCATCTTCTTCACCATATCTTACTCCTCCGAGCTTCGATTTGCGAACCGTTTTCTCCGTTACCAAGCTACTTCTGACTACTTTAATTCTCCATATAGTGTCGTCAAAATTCAACATGGGGCTCTGCAGCTTTCTAGTTAGTGATATCAAAACAAACATTTCCAACAATGTTTTGCACGTATTAATAATAGAGATAGACTTTTTAAAGTAGAAAGTCACATGCCTTCATTAAATTATAATTGAAGGTGTTATCCCACCCTTTGGTCAATGCTGGAATATCAACAAATTGGCAAGAAAGGATGGATATCAGGATTGGAAATCAATTGGAAACAAGGCTTTGATCGATATCGTCAAAATTTGGCCAAGCTCCGATCAAGGCGGGATCGATTGGGAGGAGTGATGATCAAGGCTAGGAGAAACTACGTTTCAAATTTCAGGTCAAACGAAGTTCATTTGCTCAAGATAATTGATGGATACGAACAAGGCATTCATATCGATCAGGGAGAAGGGTACGATGTCATTCGACTCGATGATGTTCGACTCGATGTTGTTCAACTCGATAGAAATGGACTCGGCTGTGCACTTCGAATCGATACTATTTGTATCGACTAGCATGGATACGATCAGTGCATTCGTATCATTTAGGTAGGAAAGCTAAATGGATTTTGACTCGATGGTAGTAGGTTTGATCGAATAGGCAGGCGCGTAGTGGCTTGTTCGAATCAATGATTTCGTATCGATCGGGATGGAGCGTAGCAGCATACTTCGAATCGATACTGTTCGTATCGATCAACATTGGACACTTCGAATCGATACAAACAGAGGCAAAGTCTATGGGTACGAACAGAAGGGCGGCCGAAGGATACGAAGAAGACTGGGAACATTAACAGATGGATGCAAATAAATGATTAGGAAGCCTGGATGCGAAATAGAAATGTGGATGGTTTAAAGGAGGAAACGTTCAACACGGCATGGAAAGTGGATCAAACCTTGAAGATAGGGCCACGTCATACTACCGTTATACTCGAATTTTATCATTATAATCTACTGTAATCAGTTGTAATCGGCGAGGAAAGACAATAAAAGATTAACTTTTGGAGTGGACGTAGGCCGGAGATAGCCGAACCACTATAAATCTTGTGGCTCTGTCTATCTCTTTCCGTTTTAAGTTTATTATTCTTCACTTTTCATCCTCTACATTACTTAGATCTGTGATATATGATTATATATTACTGGTTTGTGTTCATACACTGGTGCTTTCATGACATTTGGGGTTTGTGACCAATTTTGGCGCAAACACTTTGGTGCTTCCATTTAGAAGAACTTGCACCCGCTACACCAGATTTGAAGTTCAAATTTGAAGGCTTGAAGAATTCAGATTTGAGAGACAATGACGCGACAAACAAGTAGAAGACAGAGCCGAGAGAAGCCAACAAGGGGGAAGTCAAGAGGCATCTTCTGGAGCTGGAGAAGGACAAGCTTCGATCTACATCACCTGGGACGAAATGGAGGCTATGGCAGATTCAATTCATGAAAGGTTGTTAAAGAGTCAACAAGAAATGATGCAAAACTTCTTTGATCAGATGAGAACAGCAGGAACAGCTGGAGCTTTAGGAGATCAGATCCACAGAACATGAGCAGAAGGACCAAACAGGAAATTGAATGGAGCAGCTCAACAAGGCGCAACCCCTAATCAGCACACAACTACAAATCTGGATGGATCCAGGCTTGGGGGCACGCCACCTGGCAACGATGGACCAGTTCATGGCGGAATTCTAGTTAACACCACACAACAAGATGTTGGCAGGAATGTAGGAGCGCAGGATGAGGAGTACATACCAGAATTCCCTCGGGGACTCGGGGGGAAACCATCGGCAGACAACGCTGGATTGGCTGAGATTATCAGGTGAACTATGCGTGGAGGATTGACAAATAGAGACCTAGAAGGAGTAAACAGGAGTCCGTTTACTCGTAAGATCAGAATGGCTCGGAACACACCAGAGTTCAAGCTGCCCACGCTAGAGATGTACAATGACAAGGCTGATCCGACTGATCACTTGATGAGATATACAAGACATATGGAAGTACTGGGGGCATCGGAGGAAGTAATGGCCAGATGTTTCCCTCTATACTTAATGGATATAGCTGCGATGTGGTTCAGACAGCTGGAGGAAGGATCTATCAGGACATGGACAGAATTGGTGGACAGGTTTCTGAAGCAATTCCGGGTTCATATCAAAAGGCCGAAGAACGTAATGACACTAACGTCAGTAAAGCAAAGGACGGATGAATCGCTCAGAGCTTTCTTAACTCGGTTCAATGCAGCGGTTGCTTTGGTAGATCGGCCGGATCCATCGATGGTTTTAATGGCAGCAGTATCAGGAATCAGAGAGGATTCAGATTTCAAAGTATCTCTAATACGGGACCCACCGATCTCGGGGAATTCTTTCACGAAGCTGAGAGATTCCTTCGGCAGGAAGATGCATGCTCAAATATGAAGTTAAAGGATGTGAACGCAGCTGAGGATGGTGGGCCATCCAGCGGAGGCTCGGATAAAGATAAAGCAAAAAGGAAGCTGGATGACGAATCAGGAAAAGCTAGGAAGCGGTGGAGTGAACCAAAGTTTTCCACTTACACAGGATTAAACGAGACGTTTGAACAGATATTCATGGAGACTCGGAATCGCCTTCCCTACCGAAGGCCGGCTAGGAGAGAGACCTCAGAATGTGAAAGGGCATCAGGAAGGCACTGTCTCTTCCACGATTTAGACGGACATGATACCAACAGTTGCAGGCATTTGAAGGACATAATTGAAGAGCATGTAAGGAATGGACAGTTGCAGCAATATGTCGGGGCTCGGAATGCGGCGGTGGGGCAGGAGCGACCACCATTCACTTCAAACAACGATGGCGCGAGGCCCGGGAATGATGGTCGGTTGGTTATCAATTGACAGGGATGATATGAAATAAGTAGCAGACTATTGGCAAACGACCAAGTCATTTACTCATGTACGGGGACGGAGATGGCCCCTAGGCATGCTCTGACTGACGATAAACTGCGACGTTATGGTTTGCGAAATCTGTTTCTTCTTTTGGTTTTGGCATTTGCTTTTTCTGGTTTGGTTTCGGAGTTTGGTTTGGACTCCTGGTTTTGTTTTTTTCTGGTTTTGACTTTCGTTTGGATGATCGTTTTCTGTTTTTGGATGTTGATTTGGATTTCTAATATGGATTTTTGGTTTTCCGATTTGATATGGATTTTGGATTGGATTTTCATCTGGTTTTTGGTAAATGGTCGTCGGGTATGGATTATGTCTGGCAAGGGGTAAGTCTCTTCGTCCGAACGAGGCAAATTGGCTTATTCAGGTCGTCGAGTATGGACTATGCTCGGCAAGGGTCCATAGCGACCAGGATTCGGCCTAGGACTTAGGCCCTATATCTATCGGTTACAATTTCAGGTCATCGAGTATGGACTATGCTCGGCAAGGGTCCGAAGCGACCAGGATTCGGCTTAGGACTTAAGCCATGTCAATTAATTTACACCCAGGGACATTGGACCACGGTCGTCAAGTGTGGATTGCGCTTGGCAAGAACCCGGAGAGGTTACGGATTTGAATATCGACCCGGAGAGGTCCTGGATTCGGTTCTTGGTTATTGGATAAGGATGGATTAGGATTTGGATATCAAGTATGGACGGACATGGAATTGGCTAAGGTTTTTGATTACTGGATCTGGAATCAGACATCGACTCGGAGCAGTCAAGAACGATGCACTTGGATGATGTGGCTGTGGACTTTAGATATCGGATTCTGGACTATTCAAAACACCCCTTCTTATCACAAGGCATGTTTTGGGGGAAAATGTTATCCCACCCTTTGGTCAAGGCTGGAATATCAACAAATTGGCAAGAAAGGATGGATATCAGGATTGGAAATCAATTGGAAACAAGGCTTTGATCGATATCGTCAAAATTTGGCTGAGCTTCGATCAAGGCGGGATCGATTGGGAGTGATGATCAAGGCTAGGAGAAACTACGTTTCAAATTTCAGGTCAAACGAAGTTCATTTGCTAAAGATAATTGATGGATACGAACAAGGCATTCGTATCGATCAGGAAGAAGGGTACGATGCTGTTCGACTCAATGCTGTTCGACTCGATGGAAATGGACTCGGCTGTGCACTTCGAATCGATACTATTTGTATCGAATAGCATGGATACGATCAGTGCGTTCGTATCGTTCAGGCAGGAAAGCTAAATGGATTTCGACTCAATGGTAGTAGGTTTGATCGAATAGGCAGGCGCGTAGTGGCTTGTTCGAATCGATGATTTCGTATCGATCGGGATGGAGCGTAGCAGCATACTTCGAATCGATACTGTTTGTATCAATCAACATTGGACACTTCGAATCGATACGAACACAGGCAAAGTCGATGGGTACGAACAGAAGGGCGGCCAAAGGATATGAAGAAGACTGGGAACATTAACAAATGGATGTGAATAAATGATTAGGAAGCCTGGATGCGAACTAGAAATGTGGATGGTTTAATGGAGGAAACGTTCAACACGGCATGGAAAGTGGATCAAACCTTGAAGATAGGGCCACGTCATCGCCAAGCGCGTGCAGGGTATCGATGCGATCAAGTATCGATGCGAAATGGATCGATTCGAACGGAATGTCACACGAGCTCTACATTTCGTATCGATCATATCTCCTAATCCACAAGTCCAAATGCTATGAAATTTTCACAGGAGCTTACGTACAACATAAGGAAGGACCATGCCAAGTTTCGACTCGATTGGATCAAATCTCGATCGATGCGAAATTCGTTCGTATCGATCACGGATCGAGCCGAAACTTCGTGGGCCCGGTCGCGTGGGCCCACTCATGTGCCAGAAGGAGTCTCCCGAAGTTTGAGCAAGATATTTGCATGGAACGCCTATAAATAGCACCCCAGAGCCAACAGAAAAAGGATCTTCTTCTTTGGCTTCTCAACGTCCAGACTCTGCCCGATTCAACTTTGTACTCCATAACTGTCGTTATACTCGAATTTTATCATTATAATCTGCTGTAATCAGTTGTAATCGGCGAGGAAAGTCAATAAAAGATTAACTTTTGGAGTGGACGTAGGCCGGAGATAGCCGAACCACTATAAATCTTGTGTCTCTGTCTATCTCTTTCCGTTTTAAGTTTATTATTCTTCACTTTTCATCCTCTACATTACTTAGATCTATGATCTGTGATTATATATTGCTGGTTTGTGTTCATACACTGGTGCTTTCATGACATTTGGGGTTTGTGACCAATTTTGGCGCAAACAAAAGGTGAATTTCTATGTGGTAAGAGAGAAATTTGATTGGATAAATTTTCAATATAGGCTTCTCAAAAAAATTATTGTAAAAATAGGTTTCGTTGAAAACTTATTACAAAAATAGATCGGCTTTTCACAATTTCAGGTTTTTGTATATGTCATTTTAAAACAGTTAATATACATACGCGCGCACTAGAAAAATGCGCATGTACATGAGCACTTTAAAATGAGCATGTACAAATTTAGATTGATCGAAAACCAATAATATATTTATAATAAGTTTTCAACACAGTTTATTTTTTCACAATAAGTTTTTTATTAGGAGTCCGTGTTAAAAATTTGTCCTATCAAAACATACTTTTCGTGCAATGTTTTGCACATATTAATAGTAGAGATAGACTATTTAAAGTAGAAAGTCACATTCCTTCGTTAATTTATAATTAAGGCAAATTCTATATGGTAAGAGAGAAATTTGAAAATTTTGCCAGACAAGTCCATCGATATTCAGAAACTGTTACCTTCCTATTTCATGGACAGTATAGATAATCTGCATAAACGACTACAACAACCTTGCTACTCTTGTTTTACATGTTAATCACATATTCGATTTTGAAAAGGGAAAGAGAAAGAACATATCCTTGACGAGGGCGTATACACAGGTTATTGTTGATGCCGTCCTTACAGACGGTAATGCATCCACTAGCTCAAACAGTGCCCGAATGTGGTGGCAAGTCCGAATCAAAATGCTGCATCTCAAGGTATATGAACTTGATTAACCACTCTCTCTTAGGTAGACGTGTGTGGACAATTTGCATCTTGGACTTCTTAGCAAACTCGCAGCATTTCTTTGTTGAATAATTGAAATAGATATCTTGAAGTGTGAGATGTGTTTCAATCACCGGATCAGCAAAATGAACCATTTCCCACTTATTTGCATGTCCGATGAAGAAAATTTTGACATACATTGTTATATGTAGTTCATATAAATTGTCCCTCCTTGGAAAACAAACATGCTATGTGTTGGGGTGGGATTCCAACTGGAGGCCACTCTAATCAAAACTCCACAAGCACAGCAGAAGACGGGATCGTGGTAAGAAGTGTAAAAACAACCAATCAATAAATCAATTCCAATCTCAACCAATTCAAAAACAATCACAATCCCAAATAAGCAATTCAGAAATCAAAGCAATAACGAAAAATAAATTACACAGCGATTTATAGTGGTTCCACTAATGTTGTGTTAGTGTACATCCACTTTAAGAGAGAGCCTTTATTAATATTGATGAGAAGAGTACAGGAGATTGATTACAATGATCAAAATTCTAATTAGAAATTGTTTTGTGGAGAAGAGAATTGAAGAAAATTAGGTTTCGATAAACCCTTATCTGTGGAGGCTAATCTCTTGCAGTCGCTTGCACACACAACCGATCTGGAACCTGAAGTAAGCTTATATATGAGAATAGAAACCCTAGGAGATGTTCCTAAATTGCCCCTGTAGATATCACAAATCTTCACGTCAAGTCCACACTTGAAAACAAGTGAAAGCCGCCTTAGACGTCTGACCAAAGTGGTCAGACGTCTGACTTAAGTTACTAGAAAATTTCTCTTCAGCTTAGACGTCTGACCATTTGGTCAGACGTCTGACTAAAGGCTCTGGTATTAATTCTGCACAGACTCAGACGTCTGATCCTTTTAGTCATATGTCTGACCTCATTCTCTGGAACAGCTCTGGTGCAGATTTGCTGAAGCGCCAAACGTCTGACCATTTTCCTCAGACGTTTGACCCTGTCAATTCAGCCCACTTCACCTTTTCCCTTATAACTTCGACCTCCGAACTCCGATTTGCGAACCGTTTTCTCCGTTACGAAGCTACTTCCGACCTCTACAATTTTCCATATAGTATCGCCAAAATTTAACACTCCATCTCGACACTATATCCATCTCCAACTCCAATGGTACCCTACCATCAACGATAACCGATAACACCAACTATCACTTCTACCTTCAACCAAACATGAATGCTTTCCCAATGAGCTCCGGCAAAGCCACTGCCCATTGCACTCCACCAACGAGCTCAGGCAAAGCCCCCGCCCGCTAATGAAATGTTGAAAACATCCAAATCCTAAGCTATCTCACCAAAGACTAGCACTTACAAAGAAGAAAGAACCTCAATCTCTCACCGATACTCTGCCTCATCTACCACCAAGCTCCTCCCTTAACAGTGCCATCCCGTGGCACCTAGAACTTCTCCAAGTGAATCAAGTTCGAGCAATGCTCGAACTTCCCAACCGGCAATGCCTTAGTGAACATATCCGCCGCGTTATCCTTTGTGTACACTTTCCGAAGATATACTTGCTTATCCTCATCCATGGCTACTAGAAATGACTCTCTCACCTCAATATGCTTAGTCCGTGAGCTAAACGCCAAATTCTCTACCAAGTGAATAGCACTCTGGCTATCACATCGAACATCAATACTATCATGCATGAATCCCAAGTCACACAACAATCGCTTCAAATAGAGTGCCTCCTTTGCCGCCTCCACCGCGGCTATCAACTCCGCCTCCCTAGTGGATAAAGCAACTACGGTCTGCAATCTAGATCTCCAACTTATTGTTGTACCCCCAAGTGTGAAGACATATCCGGAAGTTGATTTTCTTCGATCCCTATCACCGGCGTAGTCCGAATCAAAATAACCAACCAACTTGCAATCCATCGCTTTACTACCGCCAAAAACAAGACCATGAGATGATGTGCCTCTAAGGTATCTCAATATAAGCTTCATAGCTTCCCAATGCGATTTCCCCGGATTAGCCATATATCGACTAACCATCCCGACGACATTTGCAATATCGGGCCTTGTACACACCATAGCATACATTAGACTTCCAACCGTACTAGCATATGCCACCTTTGCCATATAAGCCTTGTCTTCCTCCAAGATAGGTGATCCTTTACTCGAAAGCTTCATATGCAAAGGTAAAGGTGTATTTGACGCCTTTGCATTCTCCATGCTAAACCGGCAAAGCACTTTCTCAATGTACTCCTTTTGAGTTAGTTTCAACTCAAAATGCTTTCGATCCCTTACAATTTCCATGCCCAATATCTTTCTTGCTTCTCCAAGATCCTTCATTTCAAACTCCAATCTCATATATATACCACGATTATTTCAAATATCCTACGATGTGGGACTTTTATCCTGTTCAATCCACGCTCCCACTCCATTTACAATGCGAGCCACACCTAACAATCATTTCCCGGATCATGCACATAAACCGGACTACCAAAGACATGAAGATAACTCAAGTCAATGCTCTTTCCCTTCCACACTTCCTCCGGAATTTTGTTACCTATAGCTGAGCACGGAATTCGATTAATAATACGCACTACGGTTGAAAAAGCTTCAGCCCAAAATCCTTTCGCCAAACCCGATGTCAATCTCAAGCATCGAGCTTTCTCAAGTAGAGTACGATTCATCCTTTCTGCAACACCATTTGACTGCGGATCTCCAGGTGTAGTAAAATGCCTCCAAATACCATGATGCTTACAAAACTCCAAAAATTCTCCAGAAGCATACTCTCCGCCATTGTCGGATCTTAGAACCTTCAAAGACTTGCCACTCTCATTCTCAACAAGAGCCTTCCACGCTTTGAACTTTGCAAATGCCTCCGACTTGGCCTTCATTACATACACCCAAACTTTCTGTGAAAAGTCATATATAAAAGAAATATAATAGCGAGCTCCACCTAAAGAAGCTACAGGTGTCGGTCCCCAAACATCCGTGTGAACCTACTCAAGAACCCTTCTCGAATCATGCTTTCCCTCACAGAATGAAACTTTAGTTTGCTTCTCCATGACGTATTCGTCGCAAAACTCTAACTTGTTGAAACTTTCTCCATCGATCATCTCCCTCTTCTGAAGAACGTCCAAACTCCTCTCTGAGACATGACCTAACCTCAAATTCCATAACCTAGTCGCATCCCAGCCACGAGAACTATCAACTCCTATACAAGTTTCACCTTCTGCAGTCACTCCTTGAAGCAAATAAATACCATGAGTCCTAGCACCCTTCACCACCACAAGCGCCCCCTTCGAAACCCGCAAGCTATCACTCTCAATAGTGGTTTTACAACCTAAAAAAATTCAGCTGCCCCAAAGAGATAAGAGACTTCCTAAGTCCCGGAAGATAGCACACATTAGTGAGAGTACGAACCACTACGTCAAATATCCGAATTTGCACGGAACCGATGTCTTTCGACATACAAATAGCACCATTTCTCATAATAATTGAATTTCTTTCTTTGTCGATGTAAAAAGAAAAGCAATTCCTGTTTGGCGTCATATGGTAAGACGCTCCCGAATCGAGCACCCAATCGCTACCCGAAACATCCGATGCTACCGCCGACAAAACATCTACATCTCCCTCACCAACTCCGAACACTCATTCTTCCAATGACCAGGCTTCTTACAAATATAACACTTGCCTTTTCTTTCCTTCGACTTTCCTCTCCAACCGGGGTTCCTTGATTTAGAACGCCCCCGGTTCTCCTTCTTCACATACCTCTCCTTCTCCACAAATAAACCATGACCACTACTAGCACCACTACTTCCATCACCTAACTCCTTCATTTGATCCCGCAACTTCTCGCTAAGAAGACCCACCTTGACATCATCAAGAGTCAATGTATTCCGGCTATAGATCAAACTATTTGAGAAACCTGTGTAGCGATCTGGCAATGAACACAACAATATCATCGCCTTTTGCTCTTCCTCAATCTTCAAATCTACCGCCTTCATCTTCATTAGTAAATCATCAAAAATATTAAACTGTGCCTTTAGCTAAGTACCTTCCTTCATCTTATAGGTGAAGAACGTTCGCAATAAGATCAAAATATTTGTCAGTGACTTCTCCATATACAACACCTCCAACTTGTCCCAAATACCCTTAGCGGTTGTCTCACCACTAATTTCAGAGATAACATTCTCTCCCATAGCAAGTTGAAGTGTAGTGAATGCCCACTCTTCCATCTCCTCTCTCTCAACATCCGAGATGTCCGTTGGCAACAAATGTGTGTCAACCACTACCCGATGGACCCGATTCCTCCTTAGAACCGCTTTCATCTTCCATTGCCATTTTTCAAAATCATTATCGTCATTTCACTTTTCTATTACCAATTGTGATCCTGAAGCTACGTACGAACCACGTACATAAGGAGCTACACCACTTGGATTACCCATTGAGGAACTATTTGAGGTATTACTTGATTCTGGCATTTCTACAACCACCTACCAACACCAATGCTCCGATACCAAATGTTGGGGTGGGATTCCAACTGGAGACCACTCTAATCGAAATCCCACAAGCACAGCGGAAGACGGGATCGTGGTAAGAAATGTAAAAACAACCAACCAATAACTCAATTTCAATCTCAACCAATTCAAAAACAATCACAATCCCAAACAAGCAATTCAGACATCAAAGCAACAACGAAAAAATAAATCACACAGCGATTTATAGTGGTTCCACTAACGTTGTGTTAGTGTACATCCACTTTAAGAGAGAGTCTTTATTAATATTGATGAGAAGAGTACAAGAGATTGATTACAATGATCAAAATTCTAATTAGAAATTTATTTGTGGAGAAGAGAATTGAAGAAAATTAGGTTTTGATAAACCCTAATTTGTGGAGGCTAATCTCTTTGCAGTCGCTTGCACACACAACCGATCTGGAACCTGAAGCTAACGTATATAGGAGAATAGAAACTCTAGGCAATGTTTCAAAATTGCCCCTGCAGTTATCACAAATCTTCACGTCAAGTCTACACGTGAAAACAAGCGGAAGCCGCCTCAGAGGTCTGACCAAAGTGGTCAGACGTCTGACTTATGTTGTTGGAAAATTTCTCTTCAGTTCAGACGTTTGACCTTATTTTCTGGAACTCCGATTTGCTCAAACGTCTGACCCTGCCAATTCAGCTCACTTCACATTTTCCCTTATAACTTCCACCTCTGAACTTCGATTTGAGAACGGTTTTCTCCGTTACGAAGCTACTTTCGACCTCTATAATTCTCCATATAGTGTCGCCAAAATTTAACACTATGTTCATGTTTATAAAGCAAAACAAGTGTATTTTGAGCTGCCCGCGCTAATAAAAACAAATTACGAATATGATGATAAATTTAGAGTAGATATTCAAATCAGCATTAACATGATTAAATAACTGTATTTTTTCTGCCACTAAATATCATCTTAAAGAAGTTCCTGATTTTGTGAATTTATAAACATTGGTTAATTAGAGGAATTTATTTATTATTTCTAGTTTCGCCTCTTAATTTCATAGTCAGGCTGCGTATGCATGTCTCAATCCATTGATCTCTTCTACTAGCATGCTGGCTCATGTAAGATTATTAATTAACATGCTTGAATACTATATTTTGAAAGGTTTTTCCAGAAACATGAATGAAGGTACTAAATGAATTAATGATCAATGGTTTGCAATCTTCGTTATTTTCACATATAATTTTCTATAACAATGCCAAATCAAATAGCTGTACAAATAAATAAATAAATTTAAATTACAATTTGGTCACAACTGACATTCAGATTACCTAAGTTTGCACTCTTTAGGAAAACCACCGGGAAATCTATTAACGTCACTGCAATAATTGTAAATCATATACTTCCTCTGCACCCATCTCATCCTTCTATAACTCGCGTCATCCAACTCATGATCGTACCACCCCTCTTTTATTTTTGTCGATGAATCAGAATCATCCATTGTGTTATCGGCTGATCCACAACTAGACCTCCCCATAGACCAAACACAGGCGCTACTTGCATTGAAATTTCTATAGTACGCTGTGAACGGAGCTTTGCTCCAATCGGTTTTCACTAGTCCACCACGCGTTGCCCAGTCATCAGCATTCCATAAACTAGAGTACAACCTCATTGGCTGGCTTTTTGGGAAGGACACACCCTTACATTCATGGTTTTTGAAGTCTCTGATTGGAATGTTGTCCACTATAAAACTGTTGTACAAGGATTTAAATTTGTTAGAATATACATGTTAATTCTTTGCAATATCTGTATGTGTGATGTAGTAGTGGTATGAATAAGCTTACATGACATGTTTCGGATTCCAAAGAATGGAGTAGGTGTGGAAATCTTTGGTGGGGTCGAACCATAAATGGAACTGTTGCTCTCTGTTTCCTTTCCCTTCTGCAAACACGTTTGTGTGTAGAGTGTATGGATCTCCGCTTAAGTTTCCTAGAAATTCAAAGTCTATTTCATCATGCGATGGACCTTGAGATGACAACTGAAAATTATCAAACATTACCAAGTTAGCTGTCTGTAAAATTCCAAGGGAGTAACCATGAACCTCACATTAATCAGTTGTTTCTAATACGTACGAGTTGATACCAAAAATAACTTACGTAAAACGTAGTAACTGTGCCAGCAGAGTTTCCAGCCACAAGCTTGATTTGACAGTCGAGTCTACCGAACATAAATTCGTTCTTGGATTCAAATCCGGAGCCAGAATATTGATCAAGAGACAAAGTAAGTTGCTTTCCATTATCCAAAATTTTGCCGCGGCCATCACCCCATGTGACTTTAATGTCGTCAAAGCCACTGCCATTTGATAAGTACAAGAATGTAGAAAATATAAGAAAGGAGAATGCTAGTGTTTGAATAGGAGAAGACATGGTTGAAGAATGTAGTGATGTGATATAACTTTTCAGGTGTATTTATATGTCCAGGAGATGGGCTGTTTACGCGTTAATTAGGTTTATATTTTATTATTTGCTCCAAGCTTTCATTTGTCAGAATGTACTCAGTTTGATTTTTTTTGGTGTGGAAGATATGATTGCATGTTGGAAGCTACTTAAGAAGCTTCATATTTCTATGAATGATTGCCGGTGATACCAAAACCATGCTTACACTTTGATTATCTGTCATCTAAGATTCTCTGGGTGGTTGTTGAAAGCATGATTTATTGTAATAGATTGAGTTAAAAATTAAAATTTTGAAAGCGAATCCTCTAATTTCAGTTTTAACTAATACGGTAATACTTGATCTGGTAAGAAAATAAAATCTTCCTAAGTAGTCATTAAAGAATAGCATATATATTCAAAAGATTGTAAATAAGAAGCAAACATAAATCTTTTTGCCTGTTAACTGAAACATATGAAAGTTTCAAGAGATGTTAAACCTAAATGATGCACCTTCTTATTCTTCATGTTGACGTTCAAGCTCTTAAGTAACCAATCAAATGATATCTTTTTTGGTTTTAGAAGCTTTCTGTTAACAAGGATTGTGCTTAACAAACCAAAGTCGCATGTATAAAAAATAACTAGTAAAACAATAATCATAAGCTTTATATTATTGAAATTGATATTTTATGTATATTTTTTCATATCAAGCTTGATTGTGGCTTGATGATTGTAGAGTACATGATGAACATTTCTGACCATAACACAGTAACAAACAATGTTGATCACAAAGACTTTGAAGAAGTGAGAGCTGAATTAGCTTCTCTTATATTTTCAGACAATAAATGTTCTTGGTGTTTAAAACCATTTGTTGGAGAAGGAATAAAAGAGTTCCAGTGACAGGTTTCCTTTTCGTGTGTTGATTTGAAGTGGTTTACCATTTGATAATTAGACTTGCATTAGAAATCATTTTCTTTGTTTTTTTAACCTTATATTCTAAACTGATAGAATAAATAATATTTTATGTTGTGTTGACAAATTAAATATTGTACATATTTTTGTTCGAATAATGAATGATTTATAATGAATGAAGTTGCTTGGTTGAATTATAGTTATACATACGTCAATATATGTACACATGTCTCTGGTTTGTGCATATGTGTCATAATTTTCAATTTTATATTTTAAAACTGATGCTGATATGTATAATAAGCATTACGTATGTATTTGAATATTAGAACTGATTACATATAACCAATTTCGAGTCAGTTGGTTGTCCGATATATGATATATATCAATCATAAATGTGTCGATATATTATTATATATGTACCAGGATGATATATATAATGATAAATGCCAATTATATGATATGTACACACACTGATATATGTCAATTATACCCCCCACACACACACATACATACCCACACACAGAGAGACACACACACATATATAAGTTTAATGATATATAACGATATACACTATAAGAAAAGTTGTTTTTTATAACGCAAATAGATAACGTTTTATCTCAAAGTGTTATTATTTGTTCTATTTTCTTTTATTCAAGCAAGGATTGGGTACGTAACGCATTTGGATAAAGTGGTCTTGCACGATAATTTGCTTGCCCGCCTCTTCCTCAAATTATTTTCCACTTCCCTCTTCATTTTCGTTCCCTTCTTTTTTCCAGCTCTTAAAGAAATCTTAATTCTCTCCTGCAAACCCTAAATATCGAATCCTGTTCAATAGCAACCTTCGCTTACTTTGCACGGAAAAGTTGATGAGAGCAAGCATGCCATTTTGGGGTCGAGTCTGGATCTCGTATGTTTCTCCTTTTTATTTATCTGCCGATTTGCTTTAACTTTTAATCGATTTATGCAATAAACTATTATCGAGTTCTGATTATTGAACATCGCGTTGTTATACTCTGATTCCGTTCCTGATTTTGCGATTAGGTTTTATTATTCTCCATAGATCGGCTACCTTTTTCTAATGGATGCTCTAAGTATTGTTGAAATGATTGGCAGCTCCAAGTATTATCAAATGATCAGCATGCTTTTTTTTAATCGATGCTCTGAGTATTATCGAATTGATGCCCTGAGTGTTCTCTCCCACTCCCAATTTTATGATTAAATTTAACCGCTCAAAAAATAATTTTTCTCTATCTATGTTGCTTCCACTTTTTTCACAAACGGCAATGGATTAATTTTTGTTTTCCTTTTACATTCGCAAATTACTATATTTTTGCACAATTCAATTTCTTCTTAAGCAAACTCAAAAAAGCAGATTATGATGGCCATTTAGTTATTATTTTTTACTCACAGCAGGTGAATTGATATGTTGAACTTGATTGTTGAAACTATTGCCAAGGGTGGTGTTGTTTTTTCCATTGAAGTTGTATTTGCAAACTCAGTAAATGATTACCCAGACAAAGATGGTGAATTCTAGAAGAAGGTTTACTCATGAATTGCAAGGGAAGATGAGAAAATGAACTTTATAGAAATCAAAGCCGGAGGTGAGTAAGATTATTTTAGATTGTTGGTCTGCAGTAAATTTCCTTCATGCACATCCATTCCAACATTTTCTTTAGAATAAACAGTGTATCTTTCACGATGCATATATTCTTCTGTCAATTGTTTTAGATCCTTAACTGGAGTATGCAATTGTAACTGCGTTCATCTGAATTTCCTCAAAAGTCCCAATGTTCCATATAATCGCAGGTTAGCTTCTTTTGAATCGACTGATATTCGTCTATATACCAATTGTTTTGTGAATGTTGGCTGATGCCATGTTTTTTGTTAAAATGCAAGTTGACATGATAGTTGTGACAGATGGTAGTCGTATATTGGGACTTGGAGACCTTGGAGTTCAAGGCATTGGAATCCCAATTGGGATACTTGATATCTATGTTGCTGCTAGCATCAGTCCACAAAGAGTATGTTCTACTTCTGAATATCTAGATTTGCATAAGCAACTTTACTCTGCTTCTGAATTTCTTGATCTCCAATAATCTACGTACCTGCCATTTTGTAATATTTCATGTCCATAGAATATTAAACACACGTTCAATTTTTTTGTGCGGTTTATTTTCATTGATTTTTTTGGCTAATGCATTTGTCTACTACATTTTTGAATAATATGTAAAGTCATGCTTTGATTTTGTTCATTTTTTGAATAATTGTACTTCATATGACATCATAATTTCTAGACTGTGCTTTATAGGAATTTGAACGTATCACCTTCCATGCAGATACAGGCGGTAATGCTGGATTTCGGTACCAATAACCAAAAACTTCTAGAAGATGATTTAAGAGTCATAATACTTGTCTAATGATAATATGTATGTTTTTTCCTACTTAGTTTATGAGTTCATTATAATTGCACCTAAAGATTTATCTATATTTTAATCTAAAGGTTCTCTCATTTTCTCCCAAAAACAGAAAACAAATCTCCTGCACACCTCTACTCCATAATGAGGTGCAATCTGTCTGATTTGATAAGTCATGTATGTAAGAGTTTCTGTATAAATCTGTACATACCGTGAAAGAGGCATATGTTTGGATAATGGGTTGATGGTACACTAGTTAATGTCTATATATTATAGGTAATATATTTTTAATACATCGCTCAAACTTAAAGTGATCTTTTTAAAACACCAGTAATAATATTTTTTAATGATGCTATTTCAATATATCGGTGACACTTACCAATATATCAACAATATCATATCGATGGCATATATCGTCATTCGTAAATACATAAATATATATCATATTTCAATAAAACTGTAAAGAATATGCAAATTCTTTATATATATTTATTATCAAACAAGTTAATAATTATGTAAAGTACTAACAGAGAATGGTTACATCTCTATAAAATAACATAATTTTTTGTAGCTTGCTAAAAACATACCAAATTACTCCAATATTAGCCGATATTATCCTGTATTTTCAAAATATCACATATTCATCCTTTTATTTTTTGATTTTGATCTTAACTACTTAGATGTTATAACAGGGAAGTTTTTTGCATAGTAATAGGAAGGACCAAAATTATTGAGGTCTTGTTTTAGGTCATTCTTTCACATAGTGACAGTGTCAATAATTTAATCCTATGTATAGAGGTGGACATGATTTGATGTAATGTTCTGTAAACTACATAGAAATGGTGAAATAAAAGCCTAGAATAGCAATGCCAATTGATTTGGCCTAATTGATAGATAGCTTGTCTCATTGTACACAAATTGAATGAACAGTATTATGAGGTGATGTGTTTGTGAGCTGGCCTACTAAGCTGCTAGATGTTAGGATTATAATTATGGAACATAATTTGGATCTTAAAGGCCCCTATTTAAGATCTTTTTTAATTATCCAAGCAATACGTTGCTGGACTAACAATGATGGACATATTGAGAAGCATCAAGGTACTTACATTATAAATGTGAATATGCATTAAGAAAATATAACCCATTGTAAGCTTAGTATTTGATACAAACATGGTGAGTATTATATGGCAACCTTTTTAGTTATATTATACTTCATTAATAAATCCTAAATGATCAGCTTAGTTTGGTAGATGTACTATATTTGAAACTAGAAGGAAATAATAATACAAAATAAGAGGAATTTTGTCATAGACAGTTGATGTGCTGCGTAAGAAGGCTAGAATTTTGAGTACAGGTAGCATATTTGTACGAAGTCCGGCCTTCAGGTTTAGATAAAGTTTACATGTCTTTTAGATATGTACTGTTGGTTTGATACCTAAAGAACTTCTCACCAAGGTTGTTATGTAGCCAAATCTTTTTATAATTGTTTCTTATATGGCCCAAATGGCCTGGATTTGCATCAGATGTATTATCACACAAATCATAAATTAGCCTTGATTCTTTAACGGTAGTCTTTCACTGCCATGTAACCATAACTTTATTCATATACTCCAGCAAATCAATTCACATGTTCAGTTTTAAAAGCTGAGCATTTCTCATGCTTCGTTTTAACGCTAAGTTCTAAAACTAAGCAATGCAATGGCACTGGCAAACTGAGCGCACTTGCTCAGTTTTTAGAATTGAGCAATGCTCCATTTATAGACTGAGCAATGCTCAGCCTTAAACTGAGTGTTTGCTCTAATTTATAAACTGAGTGCAAACGCTCAATTTATAAACTCAGCATATGCTCAGTTTTTATAAACCAAGTGCACAACTTTGATTAGCCTACAATGTGCGTTGCATGATAAGTTTACACTTAAATATTTACGAGCAATGTAGAAAATGCTATTTTTATAACATTGAAATGATAGTATCTATGTATTAAATAGCCCTCATTTAATGGAAAGACAAACAACGGTTTGGACTTACCTTCACAATATATATCATGCGACTCACACTAAGAAACATACAGAGAAAAACACCTTTCGACTTTGTTAATTTTTCCATCTCACTTCGCATAACTATCAATGCTTCTACTTCCTTTTGCCCAATTTTACTTGCAGTTAATTCAGTTTTCTTTGTCAAATTCACAGCGACAAAAGAAACATAATACAAAAATAAGGGAATTTGAATCTCTTCTTGTGACGCCCCACCTCTATACCCACGCTAACCAAGAACACTACGATGTAGTGCTGTCAATTAGCACGGAGAATAAGGCTGTGGAGGAGCGACCATCCATGTAACTTCTTTGTGCGAGCACCGATATGTCAGATAGAATAGAATGCATATCTTTTAAGGAGGAAATCCGACATACCGATACAGACACAAAGCTATCACACGGTGGCTATATATAATCTTCGGAAACAAACATAGAAGTAATCATAACATAAATCAGTCACAGACATCCATATCACAAAGGCGGAAGAAGATATGAATAAATATATATAACACATGAAAGTGTACATCAGAGTAGTGGTCAGAAAGATCCACGATAATACAAAAGAATAGTATCACGTGCTATACAAAAGAATAAGTACACTACATAGAGTCTATATCTCAATTGTGTACATCCAAAAGCTACTGATCTAAGTAGTTAGCCAAAAGTCAGAATAATCCTGAAGAGAAGTCAAGCATAAGCACTTGTAATATCTCGGTCTGACCCGAGTATTATTTATAAGAAAATAATAAACGGATCAGTCTAGCTATAGATATCTGATGATATGGTATAAAGTAAAAGACATGGCATGAACATGTAATAACTATAATGACATACTACTATAAGTATGTAAATGATAATCAACAAGAGATTAATCAATATCACAAGAATCTTCTCAAAGATAAAATAGGGTATCATACCCTAAACTTGTATTCATAACAAGTCAATGACACACGAATTCACCAATGCACAAAAACTGATATCATATCAATGAAAATCATGAAAATTGGTGAAGCACAAATTCCAGAAATCATCATAAGAAATCCAGAAATCACATAAAAAAGGGGGGAGGCCTATCACAAGAACGGGAGCATGAAAACTCACCAACGCGCGTAACACATGAACGAGAAGCTATCTCATGGAAGCTATCCATTAAATTTTGACACACGAACGGCCCGAAGACCATGGGGCGCTACCCCATATATGTGATGGCGAAACATCACAAAAGCGGGGTCTAGTCTCCCTCGCAGACAAAGAGACATCGCTCAATCGCTAGTCTAAATTACAAAATTGATCGTCGTGATCATAAGGAAGTGTCAATTACACTAAGCCAGTAAATATAAGAGTTTAGCTTCATGTCCCATAACCACTAGCTTAACTCAAATATTTACGAACAAACTGTAAATCTTCACTAGAAAATTGTCACAAAAAGGGTTCAATCGAACAAGTCCAAGAGCTAACCGACGAAGTGAACGCAAGCGTTTCATACCACTCGTTTTACTAAGTCGTTTAATTCGATTTCTCATCCGAGTGAAGTAAAGGCTTGTATATACTAGTAGATTGGAAAACAGTTTGAGAAAATGAACTTTTGATATTTAAAATAGTGTTGAAATCGCTTTGATGAAAGAGTTTTGATATTTACTACTAGTATTGAAACCTTCGTATCTTTAAAGTGACAAGTCACAAAACGATTGTTGAAACAAATCGAATCACATCAATTCATGTTCAAAGACGTGAGTAAAGTCCAAAGAAATTAATCCCAAAACCATCATAGTAGAAATTCTGTTGAATGTTTTTCAGATAAGATCCCCTACGAAGGGGTGTAATGACGACCTAAGGGTTCACGCGACCCAACACAATGGCCGAGCGACCTAACTGGAGTTAAGGGAGGCGAGCGACTTAAGGACAGTCGACTTAACAACTTGCGACTTAGTGGGGCATAGGTCGGAGACGACCTACGAGGTAAACTAGGCTGACTTAGTAGACGAGCGACCAAAAGTAAACGGTCCAACGACCTAACTCGAACGACCTAGAGGGTCGAACGACTTAACTGGAGGATAGGTCGGGCACGACCTACGACTTAACAGAGTCGAGCGACTTACGACTTAACAAAGTCGAGCGACCTACGACTTAACACACGAACGTCTTAACGACCTAAGCCTTGAACGACTTAGTGGAACGAACGACTTACGAGTTAACTCGTGAACGTCTTAACAGGAGCTTAAGTCGG
The DNA here is from genome assembly GCA_030737815.1 of Allium fistulosum. Lineage (NCBI taxonomy): Eukaryota > Viridiplantae > Streptophyta > Magnoliopsida > Asparagales > Amaryllidaceae > Allium > Allium fistulosum. Next base: position 782,516,690 of record CM060908.1, read on the forward strand.
AAGCGACCTACGAGATAAACCAGAGCGAGCGATCCAACGTTTGCCTGGGGGATTATAGGTCGGAAACGACCTACGACTTAAGGTGGACACGACCTACGACCTTAGGCCTAACCCTGTGCGACTTTTCAACGCAGCGACCTAAGTCTTAACCCATGTACGACCTAGCGAAGGCCAGAACGACTTAGAGCCAGAAAATCATCAAAACACCAAAAATTGAAGTTTTTCGCCAATCCACTCCAAACCAAATGTAGATATTCATATAAATGCAATAGGGGATCATTCCCAACAGCCCAATGACATCTATAGGAAAGATGTGAGATAAAAATCTCACCTTTTCACTAAAATGGATGAAGATGGAGATTGAAAGCAAGGAGAAGCAATCCAAAGCTTGAATCCACTATCTTCTACTTGAATTTGATGTTGAATCTCGGATTTGCAATAGAATTTAAGTTTGGAGTTTTAATTTCCACTTCCCACCACCATTTTTGATAAAGCTTGAATGTTATTTGATGAAGTGATGAAGAGAAGAGGGGGTTGGGCTGAGTTAGTGTGTGTTCAGCCCAAACCAAAGTTCTAAGCCAAAAAGTGACGAAAATTTCACTATCTCCAAACATATCGAAGTTTACACTCAAAAAGATCGCAAACGTCATTTTGAACTCAATGGAAGTGGTCTCGAGTCCTAATTTGACCGTATGTAAAAAGTAGCTTTTTGGACTAACATCCGACTAACGATAAAATATTTAAATATAAAATCGATAGATATGCGGGTTGTTACACTTCTTCTTAGTCTGAGGTATTTCAGATTCGACCATAAAAGATTCCTAACTAATCTTGATTGAAGTTCAAAATTTTGTTGCTTTCTACTATTTACCTCTTTAGTATTCGAGATTTATGTTTTGATTCAGGCATTCATGTTGGGAATGTCAACCGCTTACGTAGAATCTATTGAGAAAAACGAAAACCATGGTGATAATTCAAGTGAAAAAATCAACATTCAAAGTACTATTTTCTACAATTTTTATTGACAATTATGGAAGAAGAAAAATACTTATATCTAACTTTAAAACTTTCATTAATCCTAATAAAGGCACGTGCACACACTCAAGGTATATGTCTGTGTGTATTATGTTCATTTGAGATTTTCAAATTTAGTACATAGCGAGTCATTTCTAATGACAACTTCTATACCAAATATATTTCTTTATATTTTTACAAATAAAAAGCTTAAAAGACAACCAAACTTTACACCCGTACATCGTATAATTGCACAAATTATAGAAAAATAAAAAATCACACCCATGCCATTAGTTTTTTCCATAAGGATCCACCGACCGATCCGCCATTATTAGTCCTACTTTGAATCCGATTTGAATCGACTTTTAAAGTGAATTGGTTTCGATCCAAATATTTGTAGATTGGATTGGGTATGATCCGTTGAATAATCAGTCCATGTGCCCCAAGTTGCTTGTAAATATCATAAATGAACCCAATTATGTACAAGATTGCATCGTGCTTATACATTAAATGTTTTTAATTTGAAGTTTGAATTCATTTATGACATTTACACAAGCAACTTGGGGTGCACATTAGTGAACAATAAACATTATCTTTGAACACTTAGATCCACTTTCATTTTGGCTTGGTCAAACGTTAAGCTTTGTCTTGTTGCAAATGTTGTGTATTATTCTAATGTTGATTGATTAATTATTACAAACTCCCAGTGTCCTTGTTGCAAATGCAGAGTAAAGCCAGTAAAGTTTGGTCACAATCACTGTACTCGAGCGAACGAGGAAGTATTCACTTTTTCTGATTTTGCATGCTATTTTTCAAACCTTGTCTATGAAAAAATACATGTATTTTCAAGAAATATGTATTTACTTTAGCAATGATAAGACAGTTTTGAATCTAAGATATATAAAAGTATTGCACACAAATATAAACCAAGTTCGATCACTAAAGAGCGGTTTAAAGCTTAATTATTCTAGTTACATTGATAACTTATATACGCAATTGTATATTCTTTCTTGAACCTACCATACTATTTGTTACAAATTTGACTAGCCTCTAACTAGGCACGTCAAAACTGACCCTAACCCATATTTTTGCTGAGATCAAAAGGAGCGATCTCTCTACCTTCCTTCCACAACCCTAAATTCTAGCTTTAATCAGTCGAAGAGTAAGAATGTTCGACAACCCTAGCTTCGATTTCAACCTAGTCGAATCGTGGAGAAATTATCTTTTACATCTTGTATTCCATGGTTTTTTCAACCTGTAATTCAACCAGATTAATCATAGGCGATTGCAAAATTTGGCTATAAAAGGTATAATTTGTTTATTCATTGAAATTTTAGCATTACACTCCATATTATAATTCAAGTTGAATTGTTTCTAAAGTGCTCTATAGCATAATTAGTTTTGGTAAGTTGTTGGATATGTCCGCGGGTGCGGCGCAGTGGAAAGGAGGCTTAGGTTCTGGTAAAAAGATCCAGGTTCGATTCCTACCATGCGCTTCCCTATCCTATATAAATTTACCCTGGGGTATGGGGGCTTGGATCAGCGGACGGCTTTACTATACCCTTCTCAGGAGTTTACCGGCTTGCCGGGTTCTCCTGGGTTTTCAAAAAAATTTTTTTTTTGGATATTTATACCGAGGTTACAAATTGTTTTCATACCGTAATTTTTTTACCTTTGTTGATATTAAAATTTTAATATACTAATCAAGTTGCCAACAATTTTGATATCTATCGATATATTATGCAACTGCAGGATATATTTTGCATATTACAATGGTTCTCATTCAATATTTCGAATTAACATATCTACATTTTTTAGTTCTTAACTATATTATGCTATGAATAACTAGGCCATTTAAGATGTGGTTAGGAGTTTTTATGCACGATATTCATTAACTTTACTTACTGTACCCCTGACTAAAACAACCAGATGGATATAATTTGATACTTCAGTTTACTTATGACTTAATTTTAAAGTTAAACAAATTTACATTTATTACTCTGCTTTAAGAATTTAATAACAAGCCAGCACACAAACTGCAAACCGTGTAAAACACATTCTTTTTTACCTAATTAAGTTTTTGGAGTTGGATGTCCTTTGCACTGAAACTTAATCTCAGTACCTACCTAGCCTAACAAGCGATTAATGGATTTTTATTTCTGTGCCTAGCATGTTTGCCTTGAAAGCCATGCCTAAATATATAAACTTCAGTCGAGTTTGAACAAATTTTCATGTGTATTGTTTATGAGATGTGAACATTTAAATACTCTTATTTTGTGATGCATACTTAGAGATTTCTTGATATCCGTGAAATTCTTTTTGATAGGCTTGCATGTTTTGATCGAGAAGGCGGGAAGTAGTGCTTTTAGATTTTGTTTTATTGAGGGTTGTTTATGAGAGTTGGTGTTATTTATGATAGCTGCATGGCATATGCATTTTTAGAGAGTTATTTATGATAGCTGTGTGGCATATGCATGGCAATGCATTAGTTTTACAGATTTAATTGTTGTGTAAATTGGTTGTTTAGTTAACATCATTGAGGCACATTGTCTGTATATATCATGCACTTCATGTTTATAGTGAATGGCATATAATGTTAATCAAAGCATTCTAACATGTTAATCAAAAATCAGATTATGTTTTGATTTTTGAAAAAGCGTTAATTGGTAGTGTTTTTGTTTTGATTTATATTAAAATATTTTGAAAATGAAGTGGGTAATCGATTTTCTCGTTGAAGTGTCTGTTTTGGATTACAGAGGATTATGGCTTTTGATTTATGATTCACTAAAGCTTGTGTAGATTGGAGTTTTTAAGCTTGACTGGGTCATTATGTCATTCACTGGATCGTAACTTGGTTAAGAGTTCATGGGAGTTTGTGTGGTTATTATCAAGATTTGATCATATGACATCATTCTACCATAAATTATTCATGTATACAAGTAGCTCAGGAGACAGTTTTGTTGCAGTTTCAGGAGAAAGAAAGTAGGATGCAAAGTTAATTGTTGTTTTAGTAATAGAGACTAGAATGCTCATAATGAAAGTCAAATTAGAGTAAATTTATTAAATCATCATTATTTATTCAGACCAAATTGGGTTTGAAGTCAAAAAGTTAGTTGGATGTGCTCATAATGAACTATTTGATACCTTAATAATTAATTATAAAGGGTCTGGAAAATTAGGCTACGCTTTTACTCATTTTGCACCAAGTTTTTTTTACAATATCAACGGTTATTGTTCTGATGGTAGTACCTTTTTGGTTTATGTGAAGAATATAACCATTAGTGCCTTCCTCGAATTGAGGAACGCTATAAATTTACACTTTGGATTACTTCTTGAGTTTCATTTGTTTAATTAGTCATTAGAGTGCTTTTTGCAGGTGTTCCCAAAATATGATTCTAAATTCACTGGTAGGGCATGCAACCTTTAACTTTGTTAGTGTGTATCGTTATATTTATTTGGAGTTTACAAGTGCTTTTCACTTAGGATATTTAATATGAAACACTTTTTGATTTCTAAATTTTTATATTTTTCGATTTATTAGTTGTTTGTCCTTGAAAACAAACAAAATTTAGTAGATGTGTGGATGTTTATAACATGTTGTTTTGAAATATTTAACTTTGCCGTATGAAGAATGAAGATAGTGGACCTCATTTCTTAGCTGGGGTGAGGTTAACGTGGTTCCATTTTTGTTGATTAATTAATGCGAGCTATGCTGAAATTATTGTTTGTTATCTAAAAGTCAAATTTCATCAGTGTTTTATTCATATTCATTCCTAATGTTAATATTTATCTTATTTGCGGGTGTATGAAAGAAGAAGGGTGCGAAAGTTTTGGTCTTCTTTTTAATGCAAACAACCAAATAGGTACTTGTTTTTTCTTAAACTTTGCTACTATTTTTTAGGGTGTGCTTAAAACATTTGCTACTACATTTTGATTTATGTGGTTTAAGCTATAAGATATTATGTGTATGAATATTTGATATGTTTAATGTAATGTGTTACATCTCTATATTTATTATCTTTTATGATTCTTGCGTTATTTAAATGGTTTAATGTTTAAAATGATTATTATTATGCATTTTGATATTGGTATTTAATACTGTATTATGAATAGGATGCAGAAAATTTTTGAATTGTGAAACTAAACCACAGCACTTGAAAACCACTATAAATATTTTATAGCGCCGAATGACCGCTATTAAATTTATCAGTATTACAGATGCATAACAGAAAAAGCGCTATGGTATTATAAAAAGCACTATAAAAGAACATATCAGAACAGAGTATAAGTGCTATTGTAGCTGAATCTTTATAGCGGCATATTGGTATTGTGACAAGTCAACATCTACAATAACGTGTCCATATAAAGCGCTCATAACCCGCTATTAATACTTTTTATAGCGCATTATTAGTGCTATCTTAGAAAAAAAAAGTATTTTGTAGCTAATAGCGAATTTCATAGCAGACAAATAGCGCTATTATAGTAGTCAATAACACATAATATGCCGCTAAAAATGTTTAAAATAGCGGATTATTTGCGCTATTATATTATTACTTTTTATAGCGCTTATTATACGCTATAAATTGTTTGCTATTTTTAATAACATGTCGTTATACAACGTTTATTAAACCGCTATTATAGGCTTTAATAGCATTTTTTTGGCGCTATCGTAGGGTCTTTTTGTTGTAGTGATATGTCGTTTGTATCATATATATCGTTTGTGAAATGCATATTTATCATGATTAACATATGTTTCAATACAAATTAAAGACAAATTAAATAAAAGAAATCAAAGTTTATCAATGATTGTAATGAACTTAACTGATATTTTATGTCAGTATGGTTTTGTAACAAGTTTAAACGAATAAAGACATAAAGAATTAACACAATATGAATTGTTTGCATTTGTGTGTACATATTATTTGCGTTTATTTGCATTTGTGTTGAAACAGAATCCTTGTATACACATGTTGTCACTTTACCTTGTACTGAAAATAATAATGCAATTTGAATACTTTGTTGAATAAATTGTTTTGTTCCTAATCTGATAAACTGTAATAGAAATTCACAGATAATTAAAACAGTATTTTGATAAATGAATCTAAGCTTTAAAATTGATTACAATAATATTTTAAATTCGTAACCTAATTTATTCTCTCAAATGTCCTTATTTAAATATTTTAAAGGACTGTTAATATATTGTTTGATTTATTGTCTTCAACTTGGTTTTTTGGGCGGAAAAAACTAAATTTCGTTTGGGTTAAAACTTTAAAATTATATGTATATCTATAATTTTGGTGACTAATTCAAGTATACATAAGTTTTACAAATGCATAAGAAATTCTTAATGCAGTATGGCAGTTTATTTCTAATTAATTGAAAACTTTTGGTTTAGTCTTTGTGTGTGTGTTGTGGGTGTGTACATATACACATTTAATATTTGTATTTCAAATTGTTAAAGCATGATTTAAACCTTTTTTTAATCAAACGATTTAAATGCATACATACTTATTACTGTTTGCTATTTATTTTATTGTGTCATAATACAACTTGTGTGTTAATAAAATGGTGTATTAATTAAATTTGAAAAAGATTGAAAGTGGAATCAATCAATGATGCCACCTTTCATCTCCTTCCCTATTAGATGTGATTGCATTGTAGATTTATTCTTTTTTATTCCATAATATTTTCACCTTTTAACCATGCTTGCTTTATGTTTAGCAATTTTGTCACTTGTCACACAATTAAAGTATGAATATAGTTGATAAATTCAAACTTTTCAATATCTCACACTTGATTAATTTAGAATTAAATTAATAAAACTAAGAAAAATTAATAAAATGTGATTTTATTAAAACAATATTAGATTGGATCAAATAAATCTATAGACTTCATAGCCCAATAAGATACAAAATGGCAAAAAAATAAGAAATTTACCAATTTATCCCGGTGTGTCCTGGCCTTGTTCCATCATTGGTATCTGAGCCAAATAGTCTATACGGTCTGAATTAATCATGTTAAGGCTAACTAATTAAGCTAACCAATTTAGTCGGGTGTCTAAAAAAGTAGTTTCTAGGCTTTGATTTGGGTAATCAAGTACCCTGCCATCCCTGCCTACCGGCCTGGCTCGAAAAGTGAACTGAGCCCAAAGGTTTCCCTTAATAAAAAATGCCTAATTTAAATTGGGCCTTGAGCTAATTTTCTAAATTATTTTGAACACTAAAAATGAAATTTTAAATTTTAAAGTTAAATTTAAAATAAGAAATACATTATAAATGTTATAATGTGATTTCAAAATTGTTTTGAAATTAAAATATGATTTTAAATTCAAAACTTAGATCTAAAATAAGAATTACATTATAAATGTTATAATATGGTTTTCAAAATTGGCTTTGAAAACAATATATAGTATAAATGTTATAATATAGTTTTCAAATGTGATTTGAAAATATAATAGACATTTTTCAAAAGTTTTAAATTAATAAGATTATTAAATAAAATTAATTAATAGTTAATTAATTAAAGCATTTATATGTATAATATGTAACATTGTCTTAAATTATTTCAGATGATGTAGGTATGTATCTATAATTGTAAGAAATTTTCGAAATTAATATTTAATTAAAATTGTTTAATTAAATAAGTAAATTAAAAGTTAATTAATGCATAATAATATACATACATACAAAGATATATGCATATAACTATAAATGTGATGGTTTACATATTCAATTAAAATATTTAATTAAATAACATAAAAGTAATTAAAATGTTAATTAGTTAAACTAATTAAATAAGATTTAATTAATATAATGTTATACATAGGACTATTATATAAGATAATTAAATTATAAAAGTTATATAATAATTAAAACTTGTATAATATGAATGTATAATTAAAAGCGGCACATGAAAGACACTCAAATAAGACTTAATGGATAAATACATACGTATGGTACGTATACCGTGATTTCTGATGTGTCCGACACTTGAATCACGAGTGTATTTCATAAGAAATACCTTTTTTGATAAGTCAATATCAGTCAACTATAAATATTAAGGATCATGAATCTTCAATATAAAGTTGTACTCCTATACCATTTATGTGTTAATAGATTACTTGCATACTCCTTCGTTGTTGAGCTTTCCTCTAACTACAAATGTTATGTGTAGTACTATTAATATGTTGAATAGACGAGGCCAGATAACTGCATATATCTGTTGAGCTTTCCTTAAGGTGCATGCATTACACTTAGGCCGTCGCGAAATGGTGAGTACGAGTGAATATTTTCTCTTTATTTGTTGAGCTTTCCTCAAAGTAAAGATTAGATTAGGAAAAAGACCTTAAGATTAGGAGTTGTATACGATGTAATCGATAAGGCGTTATCCATCGTATGCTGGTCCAAGATTTGTTGAGCTTTCCTAAAGGTCAAAATCCCAAGACATATAACACCCACTAGAGAAATCCAAATATTTTTATATTTTTCTTAGGGTTTTGAGAAACATAAAAAATCTATGGGGAGCCTTATTAGAAAAATGAAATGATAATATTTAACCTTTCTAATATTGTAAGAACATTGCTACATAAAGTTGAAAATAATCTACATAGATAAATTTGTGCAAGTAGTATAAGTGATAAAATGATTACCAATTAAGATATATAAACGAACTAAATTAAATACTGACAAAAAGAAATATAAAATACACTTACTTTAAATCCTTTTGCATGTTTTTACTTCCTAACCCTTGTAAGATCCAATTTAAAAAACCACTAAAACATTCATACCTCAACCGCTTAAGAGTATATTTGTCTGAAACTGTGTATTATCTTTTTTGAGTTTTGAACTCTTGAGAAATACAAGAATATGGATATCTGATCCATATTCAGTCATATATAAATGTTATATGGTGAACGATCATGGTTCTTATTGTGTGAAACTTTAATGAAATCAATTCATTGGAAATAAGCAAATAAACCATAATGCAAAATCGTGTATTCAATACAATTGATTATAGTAAGGATTTCATTTTTGAATGGTTTTACCATTTGGAAAAGGAATGCGAATGTATAAGGGTGGATGTAACTTAGACGTAGTTAGGATGAAGAGAGTGAATAGTCGCCTCTGCTTCATGAAGAGGCAACGAAAACGAGAATTGTATAAAATACTTAAAGGTTAATATGGATTGGAAAATATGATTTCTATTCCAAATGGTATTTTCATATAGAAAATTATTTTTTATGTAATTTATTTCTTTAATTTTAAGATATTTAATCTAAAACTCTCGACTGTAAAGTAGTTACGGTGAATAATATAAAATCCCGTAATAAGTGATGAATGGAACTTCGTATTACGTACACTATTATAGTAATGGTGGAAATTGTGGAAGCATACCATTTAACACTTATTAGTGGTCATTAACTCATGAAAGATTATCTTTGTAAATATACCAAGTATTATTTATGAAATAATAATTATTTCCAGTATTGATTGAAAATAGATATAGCTTAAATTTAAAATGAATATTCGTTTGAAATAAATCTATGATAATGGTATTTATAAAAGAAATTATGCATTAAAAAATATAGATGTATCTAAAATTTTATAATTATTTTGGAATTATGGACTAGGTCATATCTTTGAAGAATGACTCAATAATTATACGATTAGAATCATATGGTACCGATGAATTATATCTCGGAAAATTAAAGGTAAAGCACCGATCTAGTAGGAGCAATATAAGAGTTAGTGAACTCTTCGAATTGATATATTTAGATGTATGCAATCATATGTCTAATAATATCAAAAGGTTCTACTACTTCGATAAAGTCTGTAACAACCCGCATATCTATCAATTCTATATTTAAATATTTTATTTAAATATTTTATCGTTAGTCGGATGTTAGTCCGAAAAGCTACTTTTTGCATACGGTCAAATTAGGACTCGAGACCACCCCCATTGAGTTCAAAATGACGTTTGCGATCTTTTTGAGTGTAAACTTCGATATGTTTGGAGATAGTGAAATTTTCGTCACTTTTCCCGCTTGAGACTTTGGGTTGGACTGCACCTTCTTAACTCAGCCCACCCCCTCTTCTCTTCATCACTTCAAGCTTCTTCAAAAAAATGGTGGAGGGAAAGAGAAACTAAAACTCCCAAACACAAATTCCATTGCAAATCCGAGATTCAACATCAAATTCACGTTTAGACCATTGATTCAAGCTTGGTGGTGTTCTTGCCTTGCTCTCAAATCTCCATCTTCATCAAATTCCGTGAAAAGGTGAGATTTTTGATCTCACATCTTGCCTATATCTATCTTGGACTGTTGGGAATGATCCCCTATTGAATTTGCATCAACATTTGCATTTGGTTTGGATTGGATTGGCGAAAAACTTCAATTTTCAGCGTTTTGGTGATTTTCCTGGCCTTAAGTCGTTTCTGGCCTTCGCTGAGTCGTCCACGAGTTAGGCCTAAGTCGTGAGTCGTTCACGAGTTAAGGGCTTAGGTCGCGCGCGTGTATTTCTGTTCGTCTGGCCTGAGTCGTTCTCGAGTTAAAGGCTGAGTCGTTCGCGAGTTACTGGCTTGAGTCGTTCAGGAGCTAAAGGCTTGAGTCGTTCAGGAGCTAAAGGCATGAGTCGTTCAGGAGTTAAAGGCCTTAAGTCGTAGGTCGTTTTGCAGTTAGCTCGCTCGCCCTGGCTTAAGTCGTTAAGTCGTTAAAGGCTTAAGTCGTTAAGTCGTTCAAGACTTAGGTCGTATGACCTTATCCCTTAAGTCGTAAGCCGCTTGCCTCCCTTAAGTCGTAAGTCTCTTGCCTCCCTTAAGTCCTAGGTCGTATGACTCTTAAGTCCTAGGTCGTTGGCTTTAAATCGTTAAGTCGTAGGTCGCTGCTTCTCTTAAGTCGCTTTCCTCCCTTAAGTCGTAAGTCGTTCGCGAGTTAGTACTTGGTCGTTTGACCTGTTCTTCTGCTAGCTCGCGTGGCATTCTCCACTTAGGTCGTATGACCTTATCCCCTAAGTCGTAAGTCGTTCGCGAGTTTGTACTTAGTCATTTTACCTGTTCTTCAGCTAGGTTGCACGGCAGTCTTCCCTTAGGTCGTATGACCTACTTCTCCTTAGGTCGTTGGACCAGCTCGCCTTCACTAAGTCGTACCGTGACGGGGCGCTGCCCCGCACCCCGCCGTGGGCGCTGCCCCCTGGACCCCCGCGACCTGACCGGGCAGGTCGAACCCCGTATTACTCTGCGTAGGCAATCTCGTCTGAAAAACATTGATCAGAATTTTTACTTTGATGGTTTTGGGATTGACTTCTTTGGACTTTACTCACGTCTTCGAACGTGAATTGATTTGTTCTACCATCGTTTTATGACTTGTCACTTTAAAGATATATGAAGGTTTCAATACTAATAGTAAATATCAAAACTCTTTCATCAAAGCGATTTCAACACTATTTTAAGTATCAAAAGTTCGTTTTCTCAAACCGATTTTCAATCTACTAGTATATACAAGCCTTTACTTCACTCGAATGAGAAATCGACTTAAACGACTTAGTAAAACGAGTGGTATGAAACGCTTGCGTTCACTTCGTCGGTTAGCTCTTGGACTTGTTCGATTGAACCCTTTTTGTGACAATTTCCTAGTGAAGATTTACAGCTTGTTCGTAAATATTTAAGTTAAGCAAGTGGTTATGGGACATGAAGCTAAACTCATATATTTACTGGCTTGGTGTGATTGACACTTCCTTATGATCATGACGATCATTTTTGTGATTTAGACTAGCGATTGAGCGATGTCTCTTTGTCTACGTGGGAGACTATACCCCGATCATGTGATGTTTCGCCATCACATTTCCTATGGTCTTCGGGCCATTCATGTGTGAAAATTTAATGGATAGCTTCCATGAGATAACTTCTCGTCATGTGTTTACGCGTAGGTGAGCTTCATGCTCCCATTCATGTGTTAGGCCTCCCCCCTTTATGTGTTTTCTGGATTTCTGATGATGATTTCTGGAATTTTGTGCTTCACCAATTTTCATGATTTTCATTGATATGATATCAGCTTTTGTGCATTGGTGAATTCATGTGTTATTGACTTGTTATGAATACAAGTTTAGGGTATGATGCCCGATTTTATCTTTGAGAAGATTCTTGTGATATTGATTAATCTTTTGTTGATTATCATTTACATACTTATAGTAGTATGTCGCTATGGTTATTACATGTTCATGTCATGCCTTTTACTGTATACCATATCATCTGATATTTATAGTTAGACTGATCCGTTTATTATTTTCTTATAAATAATACTCGGGTCAGACCGAGATGTTACAGGTGCTTCTGCTTGACTTCTCTTCAGGATTATTCTGACTTTTGGCTAACTACTTAGATTAGTAGTTTTTGGATGTACACCTTTGAGATATAGACTCTATGTTGTGTACTTATTCTTTTGTATAGCACGTGATGCTATTCTTTTGTATTATCGTGGATCTTTCCGACCACTACTCTGATGTACACTTTCATGTTATATATATTTATTCATATCTTCTTCCGCCTTTGTGATATGGATGTCTGTGACTGATTTATGTTATGATTAATTCTATGTTTGTTTTCCGAAGATTATATATATAGCCACCGTGTGATAGCTTTGTGTTTGTATCGGTATGTCGGATTTCCTCCTTAAAAGATATGCATTCTATTCTATCTGACGTATCGGTGCTCGCACAAAGAAGTTACATGGATGGTCGCTCCTCCACAGCCTTATTCTCCGTGCTAATTGACAGCACTACATCGTAGTGTTCTTGGTTAGCGTGGGTATAGAGGTGGGGCGTCACAAAGTCACACATGAATTATCATTTAAATAAAGCATGTATTTTTGATACACAAGTAGTATGTCTATGATAAGTTCGTAGAATTTGATACAGAAGTAGAAAACATAAAATGCAATGGTAACAAAAAGAATCCGATTTGATCGAATTTGTGAGTATATTGGAAATAGTTAAAGATTTACCTAAAAATAAATAAAGATTCAATCTCAAAAGTCACTCCATCCTGTGATACATAATGATGTATCGATGAGGAATAGTCGAACTTTGTCGGACAAGTAGTCGAACTTTGTTGGACAAAGTACGATTGATGATGAGTGACGTTGAGTTAACTTCTTTCTATAAGGACGTGTACTTAAGAGTAATACACAAGTTCAAAATTAATTCCTTCCAAAGAATAGTTTACAAAATCATACAAGATAAAGGTTTGTAAGAAATACCAAACATACCCGTGACTAAGGAGTTGGCAGGTTGTGCAAATCGAAAGACTGAACGTGACAATTGTATGTGAGATATTATAGGAATCACCTCAAAAAGAGTTCGGGAACGATCGTCATTGGATGATGAATTCATGTTTTGAACATAAGTATCATAAATTAAAACCGAATTAGTTTTATAAATAAAAAAAATTTATAAAGTGTTTATGAAAACCTATTTCGTTGCATAGAGAAATAATTATTTTTTTCAGGAAATACCAATTTTGTAACAAAGGAATTCATTTTATAAATTATTGGTTGTAAAATGGATTTGGATACGATCCAAAGATGAAACCGGTTGCTTGGGATGAAATGAAATTAACCTAACCTAAACGAATACAATGCATTAGATGTGTAATAAGTATGCTCGCACATGGCAGTAGTACATATTTCTATGATAATGATTGATGATGATGAAAAGATGGTCACTGGATCTCAATGTTTCCATGGAAATTTTGGAATCCATTTCGGTGTGGGTTCGACTTTTGGGCCTAAGATTGGAGTTATGGTTAGAAAAAGGTATTAATATAATTGTTTCGTTCTTAGGAAATCCATTAAAAATTGATCTAGACACTAAAGGTATGATTAAAATCTCATATGCGAGGGTTCTAGTTAAAATCAATAATGATTTTATACTCCCAAATTAAGTTATGATAGTGAATGAGAATAACAGGTGTTCGTTTAATCCGTAGAATATGAATGGAGACCTCTTGTATGTCCTAATTTAAGTGTTTTGGCCATCTACTAAAGTTATGTTCATTTGAAGATATACGGATGGCAAAAACAAACATAAACCAAAACTTTTCAACTACTAGCAAAATAACAGCTCAGAAAATTCATGGCTTCATAAACAATGTAGAGGGATGATCAATCCCTCGCAGCGGAAAAACCTAATTATAGGATTGTGCTATGGAGCGGTAAAACAAACAGACCAATTAATTCTCCAATCAAATCACAGCCATTCCAAACCAATAGTAAATAACTATAAAAGAGAAAAGGGAACACAAGATATTTCTAGTGGTTACACCATCGTTGTGATAGTGTACATCCACTTTAGAGAAGTGGAACTTTATTGCTTTCAATAAACAAGAGAGATTACATGAGATTATAGAAGAATAATAAAAATCCTTAACTTGATTAGTTAGGGTTACAATTTTTTTTTATTGACTCATATTATTTCTTTCTGAGTTGTGTGGATGATAAAGTCCATGTGACTATCCCTTTATTTATAGTCTTCTCTAAGTGTAGGAAGGTAAATTGTAATAAAGGAAAGTTTCATAAATTCCAAATTTGCAAATTAGGAATCTTCCAACCATTCCAAATAGGAAAGTTTCCATACATTCCAAATTGAAAATTAGGATAGTTCCATATATTCCAAATTCTAGATTAGAAAACTTTCCATACATTCCAAATTGCAAATTAGGAAAGTTTCCATTTTTTTGAATCGCACAATAAAATTCAACACTCCACTTCGATTCAAATTATCTCAACCAACTCCTATTGCATGCTCCACCTTAATATGAATACCTTCCCGATAGGTTCAGACTCGGCCATTGTAACGACCCGTAAAATTTAACTGTTTTAATAACGTAATTAGTCGAAATTTTATGAAATTTTAAACGATAAAATTTTGAAATAAAAATTTATTATTTGGAATGCGTCTAATTAAACATAGCAAATTGTAAATTTTCGTCAGAAAATATGAAAGTTTATTTCGTGCGTAAATTTACTTCAATTTAATCAGTTAAAAGCGATGAAAATAAAACGTTTTCGAAACCTAAATATTTTTACATAGAAAAATTCTAAATCGTCTTCTGAGCAAGACAACATTTTTCGTTTTTCCAAATTCGGAACTCTTTAGCTCCGTCGACCTTATTTTTCTACGTTTTTGCTGCATTTTCCGCTAGTAGAAAATTCGAAATTTTATAATTCAATCATACCACTGATATCCGTATACCGTTTTGATCGTCTCGTCGCACTGATCGAAGCGATATATTCATTTGTGCGAATCGGAGTCAGACGAAAAATCATCGCACTAATTTAACCGCTTCGGACGAACCGGTTGAACCATATTCAGCCAAAACAAACGGTCCGTATCCATTTAAATTTGAAAGGAAAATTATAGCTGATGGGTGAATTTAATAGGGTGGTTGGCAGCTAACATAATGGCATGGGAAGTTGTGAAAATTGGGAAAATAAGGTGCACTCTTCGTATTTCAAAATGGAAATACTGTTGTTTTTGGTTTTCGAAAAAAATAATAGAACGAAACTCATATGCCAGCACGTCCTTCCCCTCTTTTCTCCTTCCCAAATTTTACTTTACAGAGGTACATTTTACAAAGCTTTCCTCTGTCTTACCGATTCTATATTTTGAAAACAAATTTTATAAAAGAGAAAAAAACTTTACAGTAACTTGTATATATCATCTCAGCCGCATCTCCATCAAAGCTTGTAGCCACGCCGCTATCTCCTCTTTTATTTGTGTGGGTACATATATATACTTCCTGGTTAATAGTATTTGAAGTTTATGTATTGTTTATAAAACATGTTTATAAAGCCAAATATATATTAGTTTATATATATTAAGATTTGAAGTTTTGCTTTCTGATTAGTCACTTATGTATTTATACAGTCGGCTGTTGCTTTATATATTTCGTTCATTTTGTCTGCATATCTTTTTAAGTTGTTGTGTCGATTTGTTCAGCATGTATATTTATAGTATTTATGGATATATTGCTTACACATTTTGTAGCTCCTACTGCATGCTTATACTAGTATTTTACCTTATTTCAATTGTATGAATTTAAAAAAAATTACATATAGTTTTCAAACAATAGTTGTGGTCTGTGTATATTAAATAAAGTTTTGAAAGACGAAAAGCAATATATTTGTTTTGCAAGTATATATATTTATGCTTAATATATCAGATTTGTTTATTTGTTAGTATATATATATGCTCTGTTCATATGGATAAAGGCTATGCTAGTTTATTTAAGTTCATATATATACGTTTGCAATTATAATATGATAATCATATATATAGTTGTGTTTTTTTTACATCTGAGAATATTTGCAGAAATTAAAATGTATGTTCGTATATACATGTGTTATGGTGGAACGTGCATTTAAATGATATAATGTGTTTGCAGTATACTTTACTATACTTACTATATTGTATAATAGGTTACAGTGTCTATATAATAATTTTATTAATAAAATACGTATGTTTTATATACATGCTTGTATGTAATATGTTTAGTAGAGTGTATACATGTATAGTTTTAGACAGGTTATAGCGTACAAGTTCTAATGGTTATATTTTGTCGGTTTATATAAAAATATATATGTTATATTTTAGTATTATATTGGTTTTTAAAGAGTGATCTGGATAAGCTGCTGTTGTATGGGTATAAGTTTGTATTGCTTTGCTAGTATATATATATATATATAGTTTTAAAAACAATTGTTTTAAATGAAGTAATATAATAATGATACAATGGACTCTTCGTTTATATTATATTTAGGGATTCTAATTTGATTTCGTCAATCTCTTATCTATCAGCTGTTCCATCAAAGTCGTGCCAATCTTACTTTGCTCTAGAATTCGTAGCTTGTTCTGTTGTCAAATTCTTCTCTAGCCTCAAAAGGTGAGCAATCACTCAAGATTAACGTTCTTTTATTTATTAAATTTGATTTCAATTGAAACGACAATTGAAATATGCTACCGTTAGTTGCTTACACTGTTATATATGTTATTACCTGTATCAGTTCACTTGTGACATCTGACACCCTTATCTGTTACTTATATGATGATAATCAAGTTTGGTTGATAGATGATTTTAGTCACGGTCGACCCGGTTAAGGCTGCCCGCGATTTATATAAACTTATCCATCTTCTTATTTCGTTATTTAATCATCCTTTCTTCTGTTTCGAACTTATCTTCGAATCAAAATTCTCCTTGATTTGAGTCCATCAAATTTGAATCTCTATCTTTGTTTGGAAATTCATTCCTGTGTCATCAAGCGAAGGTGTATTTCTAAATTAATATTTTAAAATGTTTTAATATACATTGTGTTGTTTGAGTTGTTGATGTTGATTTGGGTTTCCGATCGATACGTCTAATTAACGCTATCGATAGGATTTCCAAAACACTTGAACAGAACAAACTGACACAATAGTATTTTCAAAATTTGGTAAATAAAATAATCTTGTATGATTATATTTTTATAAGTACAAATTTTATGAAATTGAATTGTTAACTGAATTGGTTGTCAGAAAGGTAATATTTGATCTTCACTATTTGTTTTGTACATCATTGATTATTCCAACATAAAAATAAATGGAATTATAAAAGTTGGTTTATAGATTTATTTAGAAATTTAAATGAAATTAAAGTAAGAATTTGAGAATTTAAATTCCTAAAATTTCAAGCTTTGGTTTTTTAAAATTTTTAAAATGTATATTATTGAACGTATTTTCAAATAGAAACCGTTTTCAAAGAATTTTAAAATATTGAAATCAGTGCTCTTCTCTTTGTCGCTGGAAAATAATTTCGGTGATGGCGGCCGCATCATCGACATTCATTTTCGAGTTTCGAAGTGGAGAAACCATTCTGTAGCTTTGCTACGGTTTTGTTTGGAAAATATTTAATTTGAATTTCTTAAGTATGACTTGATTTATATATATATATAGGTATATTATTTTAAATTTAATTTGATTTGATATATATAGTATATACATAATTATCTCTAAAGGGTTTGGAATTAAACTGAAATTTAATTCTTAAAATTATGTTAAAGGATGTTTTCAATTATAAAAAAACTAAATTTTGGTTAAATATTTAAATTTGAAATAATTATATTTGAAAATTTTATTCGTATAGTATTAAATTGCATTTCAATATAACTTACCTAAATTATTCAGAAGTTAAAATGTAATTGGATAATGTACAATAAAAAAAGTCTTTATAAATAAAATCTGAGTGTTTATAATAAATGTTATACACTAAATTTTGATTATAAAGATGTTAATAGAGTTAGATAGGATATTAAGTAAAACTCAGTTAATAAGGAAATAAATTTGTTTTGAAAGAATTAATAAATTGAAATTTGATCAACTTATGAAAATACTTTGAATTTAAAAGCAATTAGTGAATATAAATTAATTTAAATCGAAACTTTTATGGTTTAAATTAATTTATATGGGTTAAATATATGTGATAAGATATATTAAGTAGAATAAATTTAACAATAATTTGGAATAAAGAAGAATTTAAATTGCTGAAAAAAATATGATTATAATAAAAGACTATTCAAATTTATGGTTTTAGAAATTGTAAATTTAAGATAATTGGATAATAAGATAATGAATTTAGAAATAGTTGAGATTGATTTTAGTGAAATCAAATGGATTAAATCAATTATTGAATATCAATTAATTAAAATTTGAATTTATATGGTTTAAATTAATTGTTATTTTGTATTTCAAATTTGTTTTCTTTCTGGTTGTTTCTATTCTCCTACCTCGTTCCTTTTCGGGGACGAAAAGTTTTGAGTGGGGGAGAGTGTAACGATCCGTAAAATTTAACTGTTTTAATAACGTAATTAGTCGAAATTTTGTGAAATTTTAAACGATAAAATTTTGAAATAAAAATTTATTATTTGGAATGCGTCTAAATAAACATAGCAAACTGTAAATTTTCGTCAGAAAATATGAAAGTTTATTTCGTGCGTAAATTTACTTCAATTTAATCAGTTAAAAGCGATGAAAATAAAACGATTTAGAAACCTAAATATTTTTACATAGAAAAATTCTAAATCGTCTTCTGAGCAAGACGACATTTTTCGTTTTTCCAAATTCGGAACTCTTTAGCTCCGTCGACCTTATTTTTCTACGTTTTTGCTGCATTTTCCGCTAGTAGAAAATTCAAAATTTTATAATTCAATCGTACCACTGATATCCATATACCGTTTTGATCGTCTCGTCGCGCTGATCGAAGCGATATATTCATTTGTGCGAATCAGAGTCAGAAGAAAAATCGTCGCGCTAATTTAACCGCTTCGGACGAACCGGTTGAACCATATTCAGCCAAAACAAACGGTCCGTATCCATTTAAATTTGAAAGGAAAATTATAGCTGATGGGTGAATTTAATAGGGTGGTTGGCAGCTAACATAATGGCATGGGAAGTTGTGAAAATTGGGAAACTAAGGTGCACTCTTCGTATTTCAAAATGGCATTACTGTTGTTTTTGGTTTTCGAAAAAAATAATAGAACGAAACTCATATGCCAGCACGTCCTTCCCCTCTTTTCTCCTTCCCAAATTTTACTTTACAGAGGTACATTTTACAAAGCTTTCCACTGTCTTGCCGATTCTATATTTTGAAAACAAATTTTATAAAAAGAGAAAAAAACTTTACAGTAACTTGTATATATCATCTCAACCGCATCTCCATCAAAGCTGTAGCCACGCCGCTATCTCCTCTTTTATTTGTGTGGGTACATATATATATACTTCTTGGTTAATAGTATTTGAAGTTTATGTATTGTTTATAAAACATGTTTATAAAGCCAAATATATATTAGTTTATATATATTAAGATTTGAAGTGTTGCTTTCTGATTAGTCACTTATGTATTTATACAGTCGGCTGTTGCTTTATATATTTCGTTCATTTTGTCTGCATATCTTTTTAAGATGTTGTGTCGATTTGTTCAGCATGTATATTTATAGTATTTATGGATATATTGCTTACACATTTTGTAGCTCCTACTGCATGCTTATACTGGTATTTTACCTTATTTCAATTGTATGAATTTTTTTTAAAAAAAAAGAATTTACACATAGTTTTCAAACAATAGTTGTGGTCTGTGTATATTAAATAAAGTTTTGAAAGACGAAAAGCAATATATTTGTTTTGCAAGTATATATATTTATGCTTAATATATCAGATTTGTTTATTTGTTAGTATATATTATATGCTCTGTTCATATGGATAAAGGCTATGCTAGTTTATTTAAGTTCATATATATACGTTTGCAATTATAATATGATAATCATATATATAGTTGTGTTTTTTTACATCTGAGAATATTTGCAGAAATTAAAATGTATGTTCGTATATACATGTGTTATGGTGGAACGTGCATTTAAATGATATAATGTGTTTGCAGTATATTTTACTATACTTACTATATTATATAATAGGTTACAGTGTCTATATAATAATTTTATTAATAAAATACGTATGTTTTATATACATGCTTACATGTAATATGTTTAGTAGAGTGTATACATGTATAGTTTTAGACAGGTTATAGCGTACAAGTTCTAATGGTTATATTTTGTCGGTTTATATAAAAATATATATGTTATCTTTTAGTATTATATTGGTTTTTAAAGAGTGATCTGGATAAGCTGCTGTTGTATGGGTATAAGTTTGTATTGCTTTGCTAGTATATATATATAGTTTTAAAAACAATTATTTTAAATGAAGTAATAAAATAATGATACAATGGACTCTTCGTTTATATTATATTTAGGGATTCTAATTTGATTTCGTCAATCTCTTATCTATCAGCTGTTCCATCAAAGCCGTGCCAATCTTACTTTGCTCTAGAATTCGTAGCTTGTTCTGTTGTCAAATTCTTCTCTAGCCTCAAAAGGTGAGCAATCACTCACGATTAACGTTCTTTTATTTATTAAATTTGATTTCAATTGAAACGACAATTGAAATATGCTACCGTTAGTTGTTTACACTGTTATATATGTTATTACCTGTATCGGTTCACTTGTGACATCTGACACCCTTATCTGTTACTTATATGATGATAATCAAGTTTGGTTGATAGATGATTGATTGTTTGATATTGATACTGGACGTTAAAACTGTTAATGTAGGAAGTGATAAAATATGAAATTGAATTTAACGTAGAATTGTTAGCGACTTGAAACTGATATATATGTTGAGTTTAATTAGACAAGTTTGTATAATATGACCCCTTTAAATGTTTAAATCAATCGACACATAGAAAAATAGTTAATTACCCTTGAACCATGTGAATTTATGTTGCATTAATTGATGAAGTATGAAATTGAATAATTGATGTCAAGTGTAGAATTACATAGAATAATTAGTGTAATAATCTTTAATCTACATGAAATGATAGTGTAGATTCTAGAAATAATTATATTAATTCGCACAAATAACAATGTGAATTAATACGGTTATTTCGGGATTATTTGAATTGATTATTGGATTGATATTGATTGTTGTTCTTGCTTGTTTATTTACTTTGACACCATCCCAGTTATCACACTGCAAGTTCCCTTTGCTATGTTTTGATTTTGAATTGAATTGGAATCGGGTTGAAATGATAAATACCCAAATGAACTTGACCTAGGATAGAGAATTAAATAAAACCCGATTGGTCAATAATTTGATTTAAAAATAAAATGAAGATTTTATTTGAATAAATAATATGTTTTGAAACAAAGTTGGAATTTGACTTTTAATGAAAGGAAATGTTAATATTTAATAATCTGAATCAAAATATTAACATAGTAGATGATGAATGAACGTTGTTTTAAAATTTGGAATTATTAATAATTAAGTTTGAAATTATTTAATAATTAAGTTTTGAAATTATTAAGTAATTAAATAAGATTGAATTATTTAATAATTAAATAAATTGAATTCTTTAATAAGTGGAATTGAACTTCTTGAATAATTGAAATTGAGTTTCTTTATTAATTAAGTTTGGAAAATTATTTAAGTAAGTAAATAAGTGAAATTGAATTTCTTTAACAAGAAATAAAATGTGATTTATTGAATTTAATGTAAGACTTGAAATTTAAAGAATTTGATTTGATGAATTTAATTTAATTCAATTTGTAAGTTTTGATATCAGGAAGTTGAATTTAAATAATGGATTTAATGAATTGGAAATTTAATAGAAATTGTTTTTAATGGCAAATTTACTTAATGAATATTGAATGAAATCGATAAATGAATTTAAATTGATTTAAATGTTAAATTAAATTAATTTAAATGATTTCGGAACGAAACTTATATACGAACTTAAATCAATATTTGAATTGTTTTAAATAGAAATTGAAATTGAATTATAAGATTTTGAAATTATGAATGTGGAAGTTTTGAAACGTAAATTATGGAAATTGATTTAGAAAGAGAAATGAAATGTTGATTCATAAATTTTAACTGAAATTGAAATTGATTTGGTTTTCGAAATATATAAATGACCAATCGGTGTAATAATCACGAAAGTTATTAAAGAGACCGGAATCGGTTAGGGACATACTCACTGTCTAAACCGAAAACCACTTTAATAACTACACGCGGAGTGTGATCCAGAATGAAGTGGTTGGAATGATGTACGTGATGACTGAAGAAAGAGAACGATAATGGATAGCCTTGACACTTGTGTCAAATTGGAAATGACTAAAACAGGAGCCGTGCCGGGCCAAATGGGGGTTAGCTACCTCGAGCGAACACACTTCTTCGAAAACTACTCATTACTTATTGTCGATTGGTGCACCCTTGATTTTGGGAGTGTTGTTTCGCGGTGTTGCGATTGCTGCGGCGATGCGTTCTCACCAGTCCGGATCAGGCAAACGGTAGTTTCACTACCTTGGGTATTGCCTCATGTGCCTTGTCATACTTGTATCCCTTTATACGCGACCACTATAATTTTTTTGTGTTATACCTATGGAGTACTCCCTGATATCCCACTAGTTTACGGTGGAGTTTACAGTGCTGTATAGACTATAACGCTTATATAAAATGTGTTAAGTGGTATAATGGTAACGCCTTAACACTATTTTGATATCTTATATTACCGATAGGCGTTATCTACTTATCGTACACTACTACATAGTAGATAGTTTAACGGATCCTTAAAGGATGGTTATTCCAAACATCCTTTAAGTTACTTGTATTTCAATTGCTATTTCACTTGAGTTGGATTTATTGATATAAGAATGTTAATCCTGATTCGAGTGTTTTGTGTTTTGCTTTACGTACCAGTATTTGAGACTCACCTTTGGAGTTGGAGCTTTGCTTGAAGATCCAGCCATCTATTCTGCTTTCAGTATTCGATGATTCCAGTGATGTATTCTGATTTGTATCTGATGTATCGTGTTACTCTTCCGTTGTATCTGGTTTAACTCTGATGTAACTTATATATTTATATAGTAGCTTCATGAACTACTATCTCTTTTATTTCCGCTGCATTTATTACTCTGTGTATGTGATCTGTGATTATTTTATTTACTGTATATGTTCAGTTTTGCCAAATTTAAATTAACAACGCGGTATTTTGAATTATTCAAGTCCGACATGTGCGGATGCGAATGGTCCAAAATAGCGGGTCGTTACAGTTGGTATCAAAGCTTTTGGTAGCTCTAGGCAAAACTTAACATATATGGTAAATGTATTTACAGAATCACTCTCATTCGAGTTTCAATCTCTTTCTTTCGACTCGATTTCTTTGAATTTTGGAACGTTCCCTCGGTTCCGAAATTCATTCGTGTCCCTCACTATTCGTCTTCTTTCAATCCTAGAGCATCTCATAACTCCACTTCGAATGATCTTTATAATGGATCGGCAGTCTCGCCAGTCTTCGAATTATTTATAAAAGGGGTTAAACTCCTTTACAATAGGCATTGATTTACCAGAGATTTCTATATCATCGGTCTACGATGCTATCTATCCCCTACTATACCTGAAATATATCCCTTGAGATCTGATGTCGATTTGCCTCAGAATTCTGCATTGATCTTATTCTTGAAGTCACGGTCGACCCGGTTAAGGCTGCCCGCGATTTATATAAACTTATCCATCTTCTTATTTCGTTATTTAATCATCCTTTCTTCTGTTTCGAACTTATCTTCGAATCAAAATTCTCCTTGATTTGAGTCCATCAAATTTGAATCTCTATCTTTGTTTGGAAATTCATTACTGTGTCATCAAGCGAAGGTGTATTTCTAAATTAATATTTTAAAATGTTTTAATATACATTGTGTTGTTTGAGTTGTTGATGTTGATTTGGGTTTCCAATCGATTCGTCTAATCAACGTTATCGATAGGATTTCCAAAACACTTGAACAGAGCAAACTGACACAATATGTGACATCCCAGAATTTCGAGGAATTTAAAATGGGATAATCTCTTATTTAAATTATTTAAAATTGATAAAATTGTTATTTTCAAATATAAATAACAGATTAATTGATAATGTGCTGTTTTAAAATATGGTTATAAATTGATTTTAAATCAGAATAATTAGTTACAAATTTAATCTGTGATATTTTATAAATAGATTTAAATAGCCCTATTATCTCTAATTAAATAAGTGTTATTTAAATGTGTATATTTATGTGTTTAGAGGAAAACTATAATTTGAAAATTTAAAATGAAGTGTTCCAATTTAAATTACAATAAAATATATCCTAAACTTAAATGAAACTCTACTTATTCACTTTTGATCTATATAATAATTTGATGTAATTTTGGTAATAATGTTTGTAATTAAAATAAATCTTGTTTATATTAAATATAAATATAAAACAAATATATGGTTAAATGTAAATATAAATATATAAACTTATAAACATACTTAACATAAGTAAATAAATAAATAAAATAAATAAATAAATAAATATAAATAAAGTGTTTGGTAAGTTAAGTTTAAAATAGAAAATACATTAGTTAAATATATTGAGTGATAAAAATAGAAGTGAATACAAGCTAACATAATAAAATAAATGTAACAACTTTACTAAAGTAGGTAAGTCTAAAGCAAAGTAAATATATGTACTAAGTATCTAGTTTGCAGGCAAGTAAAATATACCAACCATAACCATATGTATAAACTACTACCATACATATGCAAAGTAAAAATAAGTCAAGGTAAATATATATACAAGGTGTACCTGCAAAATGAAAAGATATATACAAGATGAACAAAGTTACATAAATATATGTACTATAGCATTGTAGATAGGCAAGTCTAAAACAAAATAAAATATACTCAAGATGTACACAATTAAATAAACATTTGTACTATGGAAATGGAGACTTGCAGGCAAAGAAAAGAAGTAAGGAGACATAGTACATACGAATTGAAATGTAAGGGATAAGTATGACATTATTAATAAATGCTTGTGTACAACATGAATCATATCAGCCCATCTAAAGGAAAATCTCTGACCCTAAAGATAAAAATCTTGTACAAATACAACTTAGCCTCTGCATTGTCTTCTTTATATCAAGACTCCTTTCCTTTTCGTTCTTTAAAACAATGCAAACCAGAAATCATCTCCTCTGAAACATTTCCAAAACCCTGTAAACAATTTTCTACAAGCCTGTAGCCAGATTCATCTTCAAACTAAAAGCCTGGAATCAAGTTGAATCATCATGTCCCTGTCTTAGCATTCCAGTTTTTAAAGCTCTTCCAGTTTTCAGTTTTAATCAAGTTTCTAGCCTCTGCTCTTTCCAAAAACGGTGAGTAAACATCTTTATCTAAAAATCTAAATTAGTTAATGTTTGTTGCTGTGAAATATTTGTGATAATGATAACTTGCGTGTGTATATCTATGTATATGATTCTGTGTACATGATGGTATTCTTGTGTGCATGTCTGATGTGATTACATCAGCTCTGTTCCATATTACAGAGTTTAACAATTTAGTTCTAATCCATTCTTTTCTCGCTGATCTTTATTTTGGTCTAGTTATCAAACAAGAATTGTTTGTTAGTCTTAGATTAAACTTAGAAATGAAGTTAAGGAAAAGATATTTGAATGTTAACTGTAAAATAGAAAGGACAGGGAAATTCGTAAGACCATGTAAAAATCCATCATAGAAATTTGTAGTTTCAAGATTGTAATTCGAATGTACTTCGCAAATTAGGATTTTTAAAATTAAAATGGAGATTTTTAGTTCTGTATTTCAAGAGTAATTTGAAATTGAATAAAATTTGCATTTTCCCATTTTCTAACATTCGAACCAATTTAAAATGTTGAAATTCTGGTTGAAGCTTGCTTGATACTTGTTGATAACAGGAAAAATGCTAAAGAATTTTTCTACTTCATAAATTAAAGAAACGAGATCGATTTAGGGTTTGGGGTTGCAAGTTTGGTCATGTCTGTAATGTGACGAATTCGATGCCTATACGCGATCGAGTGTCACGAGGCTTTGGGCATGGCTTCGTAGATGGTCGGAGAGTGTGAGGTCGAAGTCTGGGGTCTTTCGGTGGTTGGCATTGGGAGTTCGAGGCGATTTCCAGGCGTGGGTTGCTGTACGTTTTGATCGTGATAACTCGATTCCACTTTCGACGTTGGTTGGCGTTTCTGGGTGGTTGCGAAGCTTATTTGGCTATCGACGATATGGAGATGAGCGTGGTGTGGGTCGGAGGTGGCCAGGGTGACTGTGCACGTGTACGTGCATTTTGGCATCTGGGTCATATGATTTGGGGAAGACGAAGTTCTCCTGTGTGTTGCTCGAGTTTTTTTTTTTGTGGAGTTCGACTCGAAGCGAGGTAGGGGTTTTGGGTGTTTAACTCGAGTCTGCATTCGGGTATTTGATGGGGTTATGCTTCAGTTTTAAAACTGTCATAAAATTTAACTTTAAGTAAAAAGAAAAATGGTGAGCAGGAAGACTCGGGTTTAAACCCGAGTAGCATTCGGGTTCGACCCGACGAAGATTTAAACCCCAGTTTTTAAGAAAGCTTTTAAATATAAGAATTTGAAATGTAGAAACAAAATTGGTTAAACTTTATTTATAACATTTCTTTATAAATATCAAATTTGTTCCTTAACATTTGTTAAGAAGTGTTAAGATTTATTTAATCTAAATTTTGTTTTAAGTTAATTATAAAGATAAAGGGGTTTTGAAATGTAAATGGTAATTAAGAAAACGTTTATCTTAAGTTAAAGGAGTTTTATTATCTTTGAATTAATTAAGTTAATTAGGAAATTAAGTATAATTAATTAATTTAATTATTAAGAATAAAGGTTAATTAAGTGATTAATTCAAGGATAATTAATTAATTTAATTAATTAATGATTGTGATTGATTAACTAATAATTAGAGATTAATGAATTAGGGATTTATTAATTAAGAAATTAAAGGTTGATTAATTGGAAAATAAGAAGTACTTAGTTGGTAATTGAGTTTTAGAAATAAATAAATTGGTTAATGAATAAGGAATAATTAATCTATAAAGCTTAATTAAGGATTAATTAAATTGTGATTAAATCTTATTAATTGATAATTAAGGTTTATATATTAATAATTAAAAGAATAATTAATCTGTAATTAAAGATTTATAAATTTGTTGAAAGGGCAATTAAGAAATGAATTATCAATTGTAATGGATCAAATGAATGTGATTAATTCAAGATAATTAATTGTAAATTAATTAAAGATAACCACTTGATGGTTAATTAAGTATGAATACTTAATGAAATTTAATAGTATAATTACTTAGCAAAGTAATTAATGAATAATTACAGGTTGTAATTAGATGAAGGAAATTACTTAATGGGAAGTAATTAAAGTAGGATTACTTTGTAGAAGTAATTAAAGATTTATTACTTGGTGTAATAAATAATAAGGGTTTATATAATTAATTAAGAAGTTAATTAATTAAGATAAGAAATTTCAAGATGGAAATTCCTGCATATGATTTAGGTTGATAAATGAAAGTGATTAATAGAAGTTAATTAATTAATGTAATTAATTAAGGATTAATGTAATTAATTATAGTTAATTAATTAATGGAAGTAATTTATTAAGGTTTGTTAATAAATGTAATTGATGAAGTAAATAAATGGTTAATTACTGTGAATGGTTAAGAATAATTAATTTGTGAAATTAATTAAAGAGTAATTACTGGAATGTAATTAAAAGTTAGTTAATCTAAGATGATTAATTAAAATGGAAGTTGGAGAATGATTAATTAATTGATTTGTAATTAATTAATGATTTTGTAAGCACGATTTATAAGATGAAGTAATTAATTTAATTTACTTTAAATTAATTAGAGAAGAAGTAATTAATTTAATTCATTTTAAATTAATTTGAAATGAGATAATTAATTTAATTCATTTTAAATTAATTATAAATGGTGTGATTATTTATCCTTGCTTATGTATGGATGGATGATATTGTTTGCCTTGAAGGGTTTGAGATCTCAGATATGGATGTTGTGTGATATGGATTATCTATTTATGATGATATTGTGGATTATCTATCTGTGATATTGTGGATTATCTATCTGTGATATTGTGAATTATCTATATGTGTATATATAGATAATGAAATTGAATTGTTTTAACCTTAAAACAACTTGGCCTTAAAAGATACGGTTTGGATTTCGATGAGACCGGGATCGGGTTTCCGTATACCGGGATTCCAGGTCTGGAGACCCGAAAACCACATCGATCCAAATTAACGTTAGGTCGTGAAATTCAATTGGAGCAAGTGAAGACTCGAGGTATAAGAACTATTCGTCAGTATAACTCTGTGGGTGATTTCCGTAATGAGTTTGACGGAGATAGTACTTATAGGCTCGAGATGGTGATTCAGAGTGCAAGGGTTATTGTCGTTAACTCTGAGGGTGATTCCAAAATGAGTGTAACGAGATAATGCCTTCGGTTTCGTTCGAACCCGGAACGAACTTGTATGGATCGAATGCTTTCAGAACATCGTCAGGTGGACGACGAGCATTCTAAGAGATGTGTTCTCTAAAGGTAATCGTAGCCTCAAGCCTCATCAACCGGGAATGGCTAAAACAGGGGATGTGCAGCAAGGCTTCGTGGGTAGCCCCCACTTGAGAGTAAGGTCATCCCTGTCTAGATGTCCCTTTTTATTTCGGCTTAGTGTGCGGTTGTGGATCCCAACCGTGGGGTGATTTTATTCGGAACTATCCAGTAAGGGATGGGTCCGGCCTTGTGTTGCAGGGGACTTAGGATGGGTCCTCGGTACGCTGATCTAGGCCAGGTACTGTGACGGGCGGTACCCCAGTAGCCCTGCCATTGTATGGAATCCAATCTCCAATAAGCGCCGTACGAGTTAGTTGTGTCCAACTATGTTGGAATGTGAGATGTAAGCATTTCAGCTATTTCTGTATTTTACTTGAAAACCCTAGACACTATTATAATATCACTGAATTTCCTATCACAGTTTTGGTTAGCGTAAGGTAAAAACATTTCCATGTTTATGTGTGGGATGTATTACGTGATACTTTTTGTTTTCCAAAGGATTTTCAAAGTTAAGCAACTTTAAACCGTTTACTCATACCAGACCCATGTCTGACCCGGAGTTTATTTCTGTTTTTTCCTAAACTCTCGGGTACCCAAATTTTTACGGGTAGCCAAGGGTTTCAGGTTAGCTTTGATGAATTCTGGAGGAGCAATGGAGCAGGAGGCTTCAGCGTATAGATGTATATATATTGGTTCCGCTGTGTTAGAGTTTATGTATATTTCCGCTGTGTTGTATCTCTATGATGATTGAGTTGTATCGAGTTGTATTAACTAGACAGGTGTTTATAACTGTCTAGTATGTGTTGTATTATCTGTGTAACTCTGATGTATATGATATTATGTAATCTCTTATGTGATATATTATATTTTATTCATTCCGCTGTTGAGATTCTGTTGTTGTTTCTTCTTCTTCTCTATCTTTTCTATTTTCTCACCTCTTTCTTTCTTAATAATGGCGCGTTCTTCTGAGTCTAGAAGGGCGGGTCGTTACAGTGGTATCAGAGCAATAGGTTGAGCGAATACCTAAGCTCTGGAAGTGGTATCTTTCTTGAGAGAGCGTACTTGTAATTTTTATCTATATATATATATATATTTATTTATTTCTACCTATCTGTTGGGTTACCTGTTTGGGTTTTCCAATATAATTTATAAAGGTAGATAGGGTAGTGGTGTGTGTAACACGACTACCAATGGATTGAGTTTGTTGTGGTTGGAAGTGTATCTGTCGAGACTGTAGATCTAATACCGTCTCGAGTAAGCTTTGTTGATGTAAGGATTCTATTGATCTCTGAAGGAAACCTGTTAAGGATTCGGAGTTCATCATTTAAGTGTAAGATGATCGCGCTCGTGTGAGCGGATTTTTGAGAGTTTGGATCTGTCGGTTGGACAGAAGTAAGTCATGATATCTGGATACCCCAGGATGTTATAGCTGTGTGATGAGACACAGTGACTATAGATGTTTCCGAAGATGTTTTCTTTGGAACAAGTTAAGGAAGTGTGTCTGCTTCGGTTTTGTGGTGGTGCTCAGCAGGATGTTTTTGTTTGGTTTGTAGTCCGATTTCTCGAAGAGCTTTGGATGGGAAGTTTTGGGCATTTGGGTCAGCATTGTAGCTCGGAGTGCTCTCTGTGTCGTCTAGGAAGTCTTCTGGCTTGGAATATTTTCTCGAGGTAATTTCAGAAGCAGCAGAGTGGTTCCGTTTCTTCGACGGATTGGCTTCATAAGCGTAAGCTGTTCTGACTGGTTGAGAGAGAGCAGTTTTCTTTGGATTTAGGCTGGATTGATCGCAAAAGTGACTTGCGATAGTTTGAGTGTACTCTTGGTTCGTTGGAGATTTTTTTTTTTTCTGGACGTCTTCAGGAAGTCAGAGTTTTGTCAACATCTGGAGATTGAGTTGGTATCGACTGGATTCCAGGAGTGGTACCGATGGTTTCTTAGGAAGATTCGGTGGAGCGTTTGTGTTTTCTCCTCTGTATCTAGTTTTGAGTTTCTTACAGCTAAGGGTAGCTGAAGACAGTACCCTTGACTGAGGACTCATCTGTTCTTTGAGCAGTTCGTTTCCGATTGGGGTGGATCTGATGTTGTGTGTCCAGGAGATGTTGGTTAAGTTTTGTTCAGATTCATCGACATTCTCATCTACTTCAGATCAGAGTTGTGCAGCGGAAGCATGGTGGCAGCTGTTTTAGAGTGGAAGCAACCAGAAGTTGTAGTGTTCTAAGATTAGAGAATTTCTACAGGGAATTTTTCTGGAATTGAGGCCAGATGGGCAAGTGTTTTGTTTTGTCTTTTCCGGATAGGAGAAGTGAGTTGTATCTATTGATGATGGTAGAGTAGAGTTGTATTCTGGATTTTTGGGTAAATCTAGAGAGGATCTTTTTGTTGAGTTATTTTGATCCAGTTTGTTTATTTGAAGCTTCACCGAAGATTTAGCTGGTCAGGAAAGGATGTAGGCAGTCCAAGATCGTCAAAGGATTATTGTGGATAAGAGACGGAAGAAGTTGGAATTCGAAGTTGGAGACTTCGATGTTGTTGAGATTTTCTTCGGTAAAGGGAGCAATAAGATTGGGTAAGACTGTGAGGTTAGCTCCGGAGTATATTAATTGGATCTTTCTGTATTCTTTGTAAGGATAAGAGTTTTGGATTTCAGGAGTAAATTGCCAGTTTGGAGAACTGGGATTCCTTGTATCTCACGTATCTATGAGGGAATACGTGTAAGATTCTATCTCTGGTTATAGAACCAGCAGTTCACGGAGTTTTGGTTGTTGAGTCAGACTTGTTTGTAGTCTGATATCCTGTCTTGTTTTGTAGATCTAGTTGAGTAAGAGCTCAGTAGCTCAGTAGTGTAGCTAGTTTGGATTCAGTAGAGCGAGTATTCCAGTATTTATATTTGGGAAACTCGGGAAATTTTTAGGAAGCCTATCCGGATCTGTGTCCGAATAGCTAGTGTTGTTTATTGATTGAATTGTTTGATGATTGAAATTGTTTGTTTGGTTGTATACGGTTGATATGTATGCTGAATTGGTTTAAAATAAAATAAAACTTTGGATTATCTTTTGTTTTAAATTTCGAGGACGAAATTCTTTTAAGGGGGAAGGAATGTGACATCCCAGAATTTCGAGGAATTTAAAATGGGATAATCTCTTATTTAAATTATTTAAAATTGATAAAATTGTTATTTTCAAATATAAATAACAGATTAATTGATAATGTGCTGTTTTAAAATATGGTTATAAATTGATTTTAAATCAGAATAATTAGTTACAAATTTAATCTGTGATATTTTATAAATAGATTTAAATAGCCCTATTATCTCTAATTAAATAAGTGTTATTTAAATGTGTATATTTATGTGTTTAGAGGAAAACTATAATTTGAAAATTTAAAATGAAGTGTTCCAATTTAAATTACAATAAAATATATCCTAAACTTAAATGAAACTCTACTTATTCACTTTTGATCTATATAATAATTTGATGTAATTTTGGTAATAATGTTTGTAATTAAAATAAATCTTGTTTATATTAAATATAAATATAAAACAAATATATGGTTAAATGTAAATATAAATATATAAACTTATAAACATACTTAACATAAGTAAATAAATAAATAAAATAAATAAATAAATAAATATAAATAAAGTGTTTGGTAAGTTAAGTTTAAAATAGAAAATACATTAGTTAAATATATTGAGTGATAAAAATAGAAGTGAATACAAGCTAACATAATAAAATAAATGTAACAACTTTACTAAAGTAGGTAAGTCTAAAGCAAAGTAAATATATGTACTAAGTATCTAGTTTGCAGGCAAGTAAAATATACCAACCATAACCATATGTATAAACTACTACCATACATATGCAAAGTAAAAATAAGTCAAGGTAAATATATATACAAGGTGTACCTGCAAAATGAAAAGATATATACAAGATGAACAAAGTTACATAAATATATGTACTATAGCATTGTAGATAGGCAAGTCTAAAACAAAATAAAATATACTCAAGATGTACACAATTAAATAAACATTTGTACTATGGAAATGGAGACTTGCAGGCAAAGAAAAGAAGTAAGGAGACATAGTACATACGAATTGAAATGTAAGGGATAAGTATGACATTATTAATAAATGCTTGTGTACAACATGAATCATATCAGCCCATCTAAAGGAAAATCTCTGACCCTAAAGATAAAAATCTTGTACAAATACAACTTAGCCTCTGCATTGTCTTCTTTATATCAAGACTCCTTTCCTTTTCGTTCTTTAAAACAATGCAAACCAGAAATCATCTCCTCTGAAACATTTCCAAAACCCTGTAAACAATTTTCTACAAGCCTGTAGCCAGATTCATCTTCAAACTAAAAGCCTGGAATCAAGTTGAATCATCATGTCCCTGTCTTAGCATTCCAGTTTTTAAAGCTCTTCCAGTTTTCAGTTTTAATCAAGTTTCTAGCCTCTGCTCTTTCCAAAAACGGTGAGTAAACATCTTTATCTAAAAATCTAAATTAGTTAATGTTTGTTGCTGTGAAATATTTGTGATAATGATAACTTGCGTGTGTATATCTATGTATATGATTCTGTGTACATGATGGTATTCTTGTGTGCATGTCTGATGTGATTACATCAGCTCTGTTCCATATTACAGAGTTTAACAATTTAGTTCTAATCCATTCTTTTCTCGCTGATCTTTATTTTGGTCTAGTTATCAAACAAGAATTGTTTGTTAGTCTTAGATTAAACTTAGAAATGAAGTTAAGGAAAAGATATTTGAATGTTAACTGTAAAATAGAAAGGACAGGGAAATTCGTAAGACCATGTAAAAATCCATCATAGAAATTTGTAGTTTCAAGATTGTAATTCGAATGTACTTCGCAAATTAGGATTTTTAAAATTAAAATGGAGATTTTTAGTTCTGTATTTCAAGAGTAATTTGAAATTGAATAAAATTTGCATTTTCCCATTTTCTAACATTCGAACCAATTTAAAATGTTGAAATTCTGGTTGAAGCTTGCTTGATACTTGTTGATAACAGGAAAAATGCTAAAGAATTTTTCTACTTCATAAATTAAAGAAACGAGATCGATTTAGGGTTTGGGGTTGCAAGTTTGGTCATGTCTGTAATGTGACGAATTCGATGCCTATACGCGATCGAGTGTCACGAGGCTTTGGGCATGGCTTCGTAGATGGTCGGAGAGTGTGAGGTCGAAGTCTGGGGTCTTTCGGTGGTTGGCATTGGGAGTTCGAGGCGATTTCCAGGCGTGGGTTGCTGTACGTTTTGATCGTGATAACTCGATTCCACTTTCGACGTTGGTTGGCGTTTCT
This sequence comes from Allium fistulosum, assembly GCA_030737815.1. Taxonomy (NCBI): domain Eukaryota; kingdom Viridiplantae; phylum Streptophyta; class Magnoliopsida; order Asparagales; family Amaryllidaceae; genus Allium; species Allium fistulosum. The sequence continues at coordinate 782,551,098 of CM060908.1, forward strand.
GGGTGGTTGCGAAGCTTATTTGGCTATCGACGATATGGAGATGAGCGTGGTGTGGGTCGGAGGTGGCCAGGGTGACTGTGCACGTGTACGTGCATTTTGGCATCTGGGTCATATGATTTGGGGAAGACGAAGTTCTCCTGTGTGTTGCTCGAGTTTTTTTTTTTGTGGAGTTCGACTCGAAGCGAGGTAGGGGTTTTGGGTGTTTAACTCGGGTCTGCATTCGGGTATTTGATGGGGTTATGCTTCAGTTTTAAAACTGTCATAAAATTTAACTTTAAGTAAAAAGAAAAATGGTGAGCAGGAAGACTCGGGTTTAAACCCGAGTAGCATTCGGGTTCGACCCGACGAAGATTTAAACCCCAGTTTTTAAGAAAGCTTTTAAATATAAGAATTTGAAATGTAGAAACAAAATTGGTTAAACTTTATTTATAACATTTCTTTATAAATATCAAATTTGTTCCTTAACATTTGTTAAGAAGTGTTAAGATTTATTTAATCTAAATTTTGTTTTAAGTTAATTATAAAGATAAAGGGGTTTTGAAATGTAAATGGTAATTAAGAAAACGTTTATCTTAAGTTAAAGGAGTTTTATTATCTTTGAATTAATTAAGTTAATTAGGAAATTAAGTATAATTAATTAATTTAATTATTAAGAATAAAGGTTAATTAAGTGATTAATTCAAGGATAATTAATTAATTTAATTAATTAATGATTGTGATTGATTAACTAATAATTAGAGATTAATGAATTAGGGATTTATTAATTAAGAAATTAAAGGTTGATTAATTGGAAAATAAGAAGTACTTAGTTGGTAATTGAGTTTTAGAAATAAATAAATTGGTTAATGAATAAGGAATAATTAATCTATAAAGCTTAATTAAGGATTAATTAAATTGTGATTAAATCTTATTAATTGATAATTAAGGTTTATATATTAATAATTAAAAGAATAATTAATCTGTAATTAAAGATTTATAAATTTGTTGAAAGGGCAATTAAGAAATGAATTATCAATTGTAATGGATCAAATGAATGTGATTAATTCAAGATAATTAATTGTAAATTAATTAAAGATAACCACTTGATGGTTAATTAAGTATGAATACTTAATGAAATTTAATAGTATAATTACTTAGCAAAGTAATTAATGAATAATTACAGGTTGTAATTAGATGAAGGAAATTACTTAATGGGAAGTAATTAAAGTAGGATTACTTTGTAGAAGTAATTAAAGATTTATTACTTGGTGTAATAAATAATAAGGGTTTATATAATTAATTAAGAAGTTAATTAATTAAGATAAGAAATTTCAAGATGGAAATTCCTGCATATGATTTAGGTTGATAAATGAAAGTGATTAATAGAAGTTAATTAATTAATGTAATTAATTAAGGATTAATGTAATTAATTATAGTTAATTAATTAATGGAAGTAATTTATTAAGGTTTGTTAATAAATGTAATTGATGAAGTAAATAAATGGTTAATTACTGTGAATGGTTAAGAATAATTAATTTGTGAAATTAATTAAAGAGTAATTACTGGAATGTAATTAAAAGTTAGTTAATCTAAGATGATTAATTAAAATGGAAGTTGGAGAATGATTAATTAATTGATTTGTAATTAATTAATGATTTTGTAAGCACGATTTATAAGATGAAGTAATTAATTTAATTTACTTTAAATTAATTAGAGAAGAAGTAATTAATTTAATTCATTTTAAATTAATTTGAAATGAGATAATTAATTTAATTCATTTTAAATTAATTATAAATGGTGTGATTATTTATCCTTGCTTATGTATGGATGGATGATATTGTTTGCCTTGAAGGGTTTGAGATCTCAGATATGGATGTTGTGTGATATGGATTATCTATTTATGATGATATTGTGGATTATCTATCTGTGATATTGTGGATTATCTATCTGTGATATTGTGAATTATCTATCTGTGTATATATAGATAATGAAATTGAATTGTTTTAACCTTAAAACAACTTGGCCTTAAAAGATACGGTTTGGATTTCGATGAGACCGGGATCGGGTTTCCGTATACCGGGATTCCAGGTCTGGAGACCCGAAAACCACATCGATCCAAATTAACGTTAGGTCGTGAAATTCAATTGGAGCAAGTGAAGACTCGAGGTATAAGAACTATTCGTCAGTATAACTCTGTGGGTGATTCCGTAATGAGTTTGACGGAGATAGTACTTATAGGCTCGAGATGGTGATTCAGAGTGCAAGGGTTATTGTCGTTAACTCTGAGGGTGATTCCAAAATGAGTGTAACGAGATAATGCCTTCGGTTTCGTTCGAACCCGGAACGAACTTGTATGGATCGAATGCTTTCAGAACATCGTCAGGTGGACGACGAGCATTCTAAGAGATGTGTTCTCTAAAGGTAATCGTAGCCTCAAGCCTCATCAACCGGGAATGGCTAAAACAGGGGATGTGCAGCAAGGCTTCGTGGGTAGCCCCCACTTGAGAGTAAGGTCATCCCTGTCTAGATGTCCCTTTTTATTTCGGCTTAGTGTGCGGTTGTGGATCCCAACCGTGGGGTGATTTTATTCGGAACTATCCAGTAAGGGATGGGTCCGGCCTTGTGTTGCAGGGGACTTAGGATGGGTCCTCGGTACGCTGATCTAGGCCAGGTACTGTGACGGGCGGTACCCCAGTAGCCCTGCCATTGTATGGAATCCAATCTCCAATAAGCGCCGTACGAGTTAGTTGTGTCCAACTATGTTGGAATGTGAGATGTAAGCATTTCAGCTATTTCTGTATTTTACTTGAAAACCCTAGACACTATTATAATATCACTGAATTTCCTATCACAGTTTTGGTTAGCGTAAGGTAAAAACATTTCCATGTTTATGTGTGGGATGTCTTACGTGATACTTTTTGTTTTCCAAAGGATTTTCAAAGTTAAGCAACTTTAAACCGTTTACTCATACCAGACCCATGTCTGACCCGGAGTTTATTTCTGTTTTTTCCTAAACTCTCGGGTACCCAAATTTTTACGGGTAGCCAAGGGTTTCAGGTTAGCTTTGATGAATTCTGGAGGAGCAATGGAGCAGGAGGCTTCAGCGTATAGATGTATATATATTGGTTCCGCTGTGTTAGAGTTTATGTATATTTCCGCTGTGTTGTATCTCTATGATGATTGAGTTGTATCGAGTTGTATTAACTAGACAGGTGTTTATAACTGTCTAGTATGTGTTGTATTATCTGTGTAACTCTGATGTATATGATATTATGTAATCTCTTATGTGATATATTATATTTTATTCATTCCGCTGTTGAGATTCTGTTGTTGTTTCTTCTTCTTCTCTATCTTTTCTATTTTCTCACCTCTTTCTTTCTTAATAATGGCGCGTTCTTCTGAGTCTAGAAGGGCGGGTCGTTACACAATAGTATTTTCAAAATTTGGTAAATAAAATAATCTTGTATGATTATATTTTTATAAGTACAAATTTTATGAAATTGAATTGTTAACTGAATTGGTTGTCAGAAAGGTAATATTTGATTTTCACTATTTGTTTTGTACATCATTGATTATTCCAACATAAAAATAAATGGAATTATAAAAGTTGGTTTATAGATTTATTTAGAAATTTAAATGAAATTAAAGTAAGAATTTGAGAATTTAAATTCCTAAAATTTCAAGCTTTGGTTTTTTAAAATTTTTAAAATGTATATTATTGAACGTATTTTCAAATAGAAATCGTTTTCAAAGAATTTTAAAATATTGAAATCAGTGCTCTTCTCTTTGTCGCTGGAAAATAATTTCGGTGATGGCGGCCGCATCATCGACATTCATTTTCGAGTTTCGAAGTGGAGAAACCATTCTGTAGCTTTGCTACGGTTTTGTTTGGAAAATATTTAATTTGAATTTCTTAAGTATGACTTGATTTATATATATATATATATAGGTATATTATTTTAAATTTAATTTGATTTGATATATATAGTATATACATAATTATCTCTAAAGGGTTTGGAATTAAACGGAAATTTAATTCTTAAAATTATGTTAAAGGATGTTTTCAATTATAAAAAAAACTAAATTTTGGTTAAATATTTAAATTTGAAATAATTATATTTGAAAATTTTATTCGTATAGTATTAAATTGCATTTCAATATAACTTACCTAAATTATTCAGAAGTTAAAATGTAATTGGATAATGTACAATAAAAAAAGTCTTTATAAATAAAATCTGAGTGTTTATAATAAATGTTATACACTAAATTTTGATTATAAAGATGTTAATAGAGTTAGATGGGATAATAAGTAAAACTCAGTTAATAAGGAAATAAATTTGTTTTGAAAGAATTAATAAATTGAAATTTGATCAACTTATGAAAATACTTTGAATTTAAAAGCAATTAGTGAATATAAATTAATTTAAATCGAAACTTTTATGGTTTAAATTAATTTATATGGGTTAAATATATGTGATAAGATATATTAAGTAGAATAAATTTAACAATAATTTGGAATAAAGAAGAATTTAAATTGCTGAAAAAAATATGATTATAATAAAAGACTATTCAAATTTATGGTTTTAGAAATTGTAAATTTAAGATAATTGGATAATAAGATAATAAATTTAGAAATAGTTGAGATTGATTTTAGTGAAATCAAATGGATTAAATCAATTATTGAATATCAATTAATTAAAATTTGAATTTATATGGTTTAAATTAATTGTTATTTTGTATATCAAATTTGTTTTCTTTCTGGTTGTTTCTATTCTCCTACCTCGTTCCTTTTCGGGGACGAAAAGTTTTGAGTGGGGGAGAGTGTAACGACCCGTAAAATTTAACTGTTTTAATAACGTAATTAGTCGAAATTTTGTGAAATTTTAAACGATAAAATTTTGAAATAAAAATTTATTATTTGGAATGCGTCTAATTAAACATAGCAAACTGTAAATTTTCGTCAGAAAATATGAAAGTTTATTTCGTGCATAAATTTACTTCAATTTAATCAGTTAAAAGCGATGAAAATAAAACGTTTTCGAAACCTAAATATTTTTACATAGAAAAATTCTAAATCGTCTTCTGAGCAAGACGACATTTTTTGTTTTTCCAAATTTGGAACTCTTTAGCTCCGTCGACCTTATTTTTCTACGTTTTTGCTGCATTTTTCGCTAGTAGAAAATTTAAAATTTTATAATTCAATCGTACCACTGATATCCATATACCGTTTTGATCTTCTCGTCGCGCTGATCGAAGCGATATATTCATTTGAGCGAATCGGAGTCAGAAGAAAAATCGTCGCGCTAATTTAACCGCTTCGGACGAACCGGTTGAACCATATTCAGCCAAAACAAACGGTCCGTATCCATTTAAATTTGAAAGGAAAATTATAGCTGATGGGTGAATTTAATAGGGTGGTTGGCAGCTAACATAATGGCATGGGAAGTTGTGAAAATTGGGAAAATAAGGTGCACTCTTCGTATTTCAAAATGGCATTACTGTTGTTTTTGGTTTTCGAAAAAAATAATAGAACGAAACTCATATGCCAGCACGTCCTTCCCCTCTTTTCTCCTTCCCAAATTTTACTTTACAGAGGTACATTTTACAAAGCTTTCCTCTGTCTTGCCGATTCTATATTTTGAAAAAAAAATTTATATAAAGAGAAAAAAACTTTACAGTAACTTGTATATATCATCTCAGCCGCATCTCCATCAAAGCTTGTAGCCACGCTGCTATCTCCTCTTTTATTTGTGTGGGTACATATATATATACTTCCTGGTTAATAGTATTTGAAGTTTATGTATTGTTTATAAAACATGTTTATAAAGCCAAATATATATTAGTTTATATATATTAAGATTTGAAGTGTTGCTTTCTGATTAGTCACTTATGTATTTATACAGTCGGCTGTTGCTTTATATATTTCGTTCATTTTGTCTGCATATCTTTTTAAGATGTTGTGTCGATTTGTTCAGCATGTATATTTATAGTATTTATGGATATATTGCTTACACATTTTGTAGCTCCTACTGCATGCTTATACTGGTATTTTACCTTATTTCAATTGTATGAATTTTTTTTAAAAAAAAGAATTTACATATAGTTTTCAAACAATAGTTGTGGTCTGTGTATATTAAATAAAGTTTTGAAAGACGAAAAGCAATATATTTGTTTTGCAAGTATATATATTTATGCTTAATATATTAGATTTGTTTATTTGTTAGTATATATTATATGCTCTGTTCATATGGATAAAGGCTATGCTAGTTTATTTAAGTTCATATATATACGTTTGCAATTATAATATGATAATCATATATATAGTTGTGTTTTTTTACATCTGAGAATATTTGCAGAAATTAAAATGTATGTTCGTATATACATGTGTTATGGTGGAACGTGCATTTAAATGATATAATGTGTTTGCAGTATATTTTACTATACTTACTATATTATATAATAGGTTACAGTGTCTATATAATAATTTTATTAATAAAATACGTATGTTTTATATACATGCTTGCATGTAATATGTTTAGTAGAGTGTATACATGTATAGTTTTAGACAGGTTCTAGCGTACAAGTTCTAATGGTTATATTTTGTCAGTTTATATAAAAATATATATGTTATATTTTAGTATTATATTGGTTTTTAAAGAGTGATCTGGATAAGCTGCTGTTGTATGGGTATAAGTTTGTATTGCTTTGCTAGTATATATATATATAGTTTTAAAAACAATTGTTTTAAATGAAGTAATAAAATAATGGTACAATGGACTCTTCGTTTATATTATATTTAGGGATTCTAATTTGATTTCGTCAATCTCTTATCTATCAGCTGTTCCATCAAAGCCATGCCAATCTTACTTTGCTCTAGAATTCGTAGCTTGTTCTGTTGTCAAATTCTTCTCTAGCCTCAAAAGGTGAGCAATCACTCACGATTAACGTTCTTTTATTTATTAAATTTGATTTCAATTGAAACGACAATTGAAATATGCTACCGTTAGTTGTTTACACTATTATATATGTTATTACCTGTATCGGTTCACTTGTGACATCTGACACCCTTATCTGTTACTTATATGATGATAATCAAGTTTGGTTGATAGATGATTGATTGTTTGATATTGATACTGGACGTTAAAACTGTTAATGTAGGAAGTGATAAAATATGAAATTGAATTTGACGTAGAATTGTTAGCGACTTGAAACTGATATATATGTTGAATTTAATTAGACAAGTTTGTATAATATGACCCCTTTAAATGTTTAAATCAATCGACACATAGAAAAATAGTTAATTACCCTTGAACCATGTGAATTTATGTTGCATTAATTGATGAAGTATGAAATTGAATAATTGATGTCAAGTGTAGAATTACATAGAATAATTAGTGTAATAATCTTTAATCTACATGAAATGATAGTGTAGATTCTAGAAATAATTATATTAATTCGCACAAATAACAATGTGAATTAATACGGTTATTTCGGGATTATTTGAATTGATTATTGGATTGATATTGATTGTTGTTCTTGCTTGTTTATTTACTTTGACACCATCCCAGTTATCACACTGCAAGTTCCCTTTGCTATGTTTTGATTTTGAATTGAATTGGAATCGGGTTGAATGATAAATACCAAAATGAACTTGACCTAGGATAGAGAATTAAATAAAACCCGATTGGTCAATAATTTGATTTAAAAATAAAATGAAGATTTTATTTGAATAAATAATATGTTTTGAAACGAAGTTGGAATTTGACTTTTAATGAAAGGAAATGTTAATATTTAATAATCTGAATCAAAATATTAACATAGTAGATGATGAATGAACGTTGTTTTAAAATTTGGAATTATTAATAATTAAGTTTGAAATTATTTAATAATTAAGTTTTGAAATTATTAAGTAATTAAATAAGATTGAATTATTTAATAATTAAATAAATTGAATTCTTTAATAAGTGGAATTGAACTTCTTGAATAATTGAAATTGAGTTTCTTTATTAATTAAGTTTGGAAAATTATTTAAGTAAGTAAATAAGTGAAATTGAATTTCTTTAACAAGAAATAAAATGTGATTTATTGAAATTAATGTAAGACTTGAAATTTAAAGAATTTGATTTGATGAATTTAATTTAATTCAATTTGTAAGTTTTGATATCAGGAAGTTGAATTTAAATAATGGACTTAATGAATTGGAAATTTAATAGAAATTGTTTTGAATGGCAAATTTACTTAATGAATATTGAATGAAATCGATAAATGAATTTAAATTGATTTAAATGTTAAATTAAATTAATTTAAATGATTTCGGAACGAAACTTATATACGAACTTAAATCAATATTTGAATTGTTTTAAATAGAAATTGAAATTGAATTATAAGATTTTGAAATTATGAATGTGGAAGTTTTGAAACGTAAATTATGGAAATTGATTTAGAAAAAGAAATGAAATGTTGATTCATAAATTTTAACTGAAATTGAAATTGATTTGGTTTTCGAAATATATAAATGACCAATCGGTGTAATAATCACGAAAGTTATTAAAGAAACCGGAATCGGTTAGGGACATACTCACTGTCTAAACCGAAAACCACTTTAATAACTACACGCGGAGTGTGATCCAGAATGAAGTGGTTGGAATGATGTACGTGATGACTGAAGAAAGAGAACGATAATGGATAGCCTTGACACTTGTGTCAAATTGGAAATGACTAAAACAGGAGTCGTGCCGGGCCAAATGGGGGTTAGCTACCTCGAGCGAACACACTTCTTCGAAAACTACTCATTACTTGTTGTCGATTGGTGCACCCTTGATTTTGGGAGTGTTGTTTCGCGGTGTTGCGATCGCTGCGGCGATGCGTTCTCACCAGTCCGGATCAGGAAAATGGTAGTTTCACTACCTTGGGTATTGCCTCATGTGCCTTGTCATACTTGTATCCCTTTATACGCGACCACTATAATTTTTTTGTGTTATACCTATGGAGTACTCCCTGATATCCCACTAGTTTACGGTGGAGTTTACAGTGCTGTATAGACTATAACGCTTATATAAAATGTGTTAAGGGGGATAATGGTAACGCCTTAACACTATTTTGATATCTTATATTACCGATAGGCATTATCTACTTATCGTACACTACTACATAGTAGATAGTTTAACGGATCCTTAAAGGATGGTTATTCCAAACATCCTTTAAGTTACTTGTATTTCAATTGCTATTTCACTTGAGTTGGATTTATTGATATAAGAATGTTAATCTTGACTCGAGTGTTTTGTGTTTTGCTTTACGCTCGGGTCAGACTGATTGTACCAGTATTCGAGACTCACCTTTGGAGTTGGAGCTTTGCTTGAAGATCCAGCCATCTATTCTGCTTTCAGTATTCGATGATTCCAGTGATGTATTCTGATTTGTATCTGATGTATCGTGTTACTCTTCCGTTGTATCTGGTTTAACTCTGATGTAACTTATATATTTATATAGTAGCTTCATGAACTACTATCTCTTTTATTTCCGCTGCATTTATTACTCTGTGTATGTGATCTGTGATTATTTTATTTACTGTATATGTTCAGTTTTGCCAAATTTAAATTAACAACGCGGTATTTTGAATTATTCAAGTCCGACATGTGCGGATGCGAATGGTCCAAAATAGCGGGTCGTTACAATTGGTATCAGAGCTTTTGGTAGCTCTAGGCAAAACTTAACATATATGGTAAATGTATTTACAGAATCACTCTCATTCGAGTTTCAATCTCTTTCTTTCGACTCGATTCCTTTGAATTTTGGAACGTTCCCTCGGTTCCGAAATTCATTCGTGTCCCTCACTATTCGTCTTCTTTCAATCCTAGAGCATCTCCTAACTCCACTTTGAATGATCTTTATAATGGATCGGCGGTCTCGCCAGTCTTCGAATTATTTATAAAAGGGGTTAAACTCCTTTACAATAGGCATTGATTTACCGGAGATTTCTATATCATCGGTCTACGATGCTATCTATCCCCTACTATACCTGAAATATATCCCTTGAGATCTGATGTCGATTTGCCTCAGAATTCTGCATTGATCTTATTCTTGAAGTCACGGTCGACCCGGTTAAGGCTGCCCGCAATTTATATAAACTTATCCATCTTCTTATTTCGTTGTTTAATCATCCTTTCTTCTGTTTCGAACTTATCTTCGAATCAAAATTCTCCTTGATTTGAGTCCATCAAATTTGAATCTCTATCTTTGTTTGGAAATTCATTCCTGTGTCATCAAGCGAAGGTGTATTTCTAAATTAATATTTTAAAATGTTTTAATATACATTGTGTTGTTTGAGTTGTTGATGTTGATTTGGGTTTCCGATCGATTCGTCTAATCAACGTTATCGATAGGATTTCCAAAACACTTGAACAGAGCAAACTGACACAATAGTATTTTCAAAATTTGGTAAATAAAATAATCTTGTATGATTATATTTTTATAAGTACAATTTTTATGAAATTGAATTGTTAACTGAATTGGTTGTCAGAAAGGTAATATTTGATTTTCACTATTTGTTTTGTACATCATTGATTATTCCAACATAAAAATAAATGGAATTATAAAAGTTGGTTTATAGATTTATTTAGAAATTTAAATGAAATTAAAGTAAGAATTTGAGAATTTAAATTCCTAAAATTTCAAGCTTTGGTTTTTTAAAATTTTTAAAATGTATATTATTGAACGTATTTTCAAATAGAAACCGTTTTCAAAGAATTTTAAAATATTGAAATCAGTGCTCTTCTCTTTGTCGCTGGAAAATAATTTCGGTGATGGCGGCCGCATCATCGACATTCATTTTCGAGTTTCGAAGTGGAGAAACCATTCTGTAGCTTTGCTACGGTTTTGTTTGGAAAATATTTAATTTGAATTTCTTAAGTATGACTTGATTTATATATATATATATAGGTATATTATTTTAAATTTAATTTGATTTGATATATATATAGTATATACATAATTATCTCTAAAGGGTTTGGAATTAAACGAAAATTTAATTCTTAAAATTATGTTAAAGGATGTTTTCAATTATAAAAAAAACTAAATTTTGGTTAAATATTTTAATTTGAAATAATTATATTTGAAAATTTTATTCGTATAGTATTAAATTGCATTTCAATATAACTTACCTAAATTATTCAGAAGTTAAAATGTAATTGGATAATGTACAATAAAAAAAGTCTTTATAAATAAAATCTGAGTGTTTATAATAAATGTTATACACTAAATTTTGATTATAAAGATGTTAATAGAGTTAGATAGGATAATAAGTAAAACTCAGTTAATAAGGAAATAAATTTGTTTTGAAAGAATTAATAAATTGAAATTTGATCAACTTATGAAAATACTTTGAATTTAAAAGCAATTAGTGAATATAAATTAATTTAAATCGAAACTTTTATGGTTTAAATTAATTTATATGGGTTAAATATATGTGATAAGATATATTAAGTAGAATAAATTTAACAATAATTTGGAATAAAGAAGAATTTAAATTGCTGAAAAAAATATGATTATAATAAAAGACTATTCAAATTTATGGTTTTAGAAATTGTAAATTTAAGATAATTGGATAATAAGATAATAAATTTAGAAATAGTTGAGATTGATTTTAGTGAAATCAAATGGATTAAATCAATTATTGAATATCAATTAATTAAAATTTGAATTTATATGGTTTAAATTAATTGTTATTTTGTATATCAAATTTGTTTTCTTTCTGGTTGTTTCTATTCTCCTACCTCGTTCCTTTTCGGGGACGAAAAGTTTTGAGTGGGGGAGAGTGTAACGACCCGTAAAATTTAACTGTTTTAATAACGTAATTAGTCGAAATTTTGTGAAATTTTAAACGATAAAATTTTGAAATAAAAATTTATTATTTGGAATGCGTCTAATTAAACATAGCAAACTGTAAATTTTCGTCAGAAAATATGAAAGTTTATTTCGTGCATAAATTTACTTCAATTTAATCAGTTAAAAGCGATGAAAATAAAACGTTTTCGAAACCTAAATATTTTTACATAGAAAAATTCTAAATCGTCTTCTGAGCAAGACGACATTTTTTGTTTTTCCAAATTCGGAACTCTTTAGCTCTGTCGACCTTATTTTTCTACGTTTTTGCTGCATTTTCCGCTAGTAGAAAATTCAAAATTTTATAATTCAATCGTACCACTGATATCCATATACCGTTTTGATCGTCTCGTCACGCTGATCGAAGCAATATATTCATTTGTGCGAATCAGAGTCAGAAGAAAAATCGTAGCGCTAATTTAACCGCTTCGGACGAACCGGTTGAACCATATTCAGCCAAAACAAACGGTCCGTATCCATTTAAATTTGAAAGGAAAATTATAGCTGATGGGTGAATTTAATAGGGTGGTTGGCAGCTAACATAATGGCATGGGAAGTTGTGAAAATTGGGAAAATAAGGTGCACTCTTCGTATTTCAAAATGGCATTACTGTTGTTTTTGGTTTTCGAAAAAAATAATAGAACGAAACTCATATGCCAGCACGTCCTTCCCCTCTTTTCTCCTTCCCAAATTTTACTTTACAGAGGTACATTTTACAAAGCTTTCCTCTGTCTTGCCGATTCTATATTTTGAAAAAAAAATTTATAAAAAGAGAAAAAGCCTTTACAGTAACTTGTATATATCATCTTAGCCGCATCTCCATCAAAGCTTGTAGCCACGCCGCTATCTCCTCTTTTATTTGTGTGGGTACATATATATATATACTTCCTGGTTAATAGTATTTGAAGTTTATGTATTGTTTATAAAACATGTTTATAAAGCCAAATATATATTAGTTTATATATATTAAGATTTGAAGTGTTGCTTTCTGATTAGTCACTTATGTATTTATACAGTCGGCTGTTGCTTTATATATTTCGTTCATTTTGTCTGCATATCTTTTTAAGATGTTGTGTCGATTTGTTCAGCATGTATATTTATAGTATTTATGGATATATTGCTTACACATTTTGTAGCTCCTACTGCATGCTTATACTGGTATTTTACCTTATTTCAATTGTATGAATTTTTTTTTAAAAAAAAAGAATTTACATATAGTTTTCAAACAATAGTTGTGGTCTGTGTATATTAAATAAAGTTTTGAAAGACGAAAAGCAATATATTTGTTTTGCAAGTATATATATTTATGCTTAATATATCAGATTTGTTTATTTGTTAGTATATATTATATGCTCTGTTCATATGGATAAAGGCTATGCTAGTTTATTTAAGTTCATATATATACGTTTGCAATTATAATATGATAATCATATATATAGTTGTGTTTTTTTACATCTGAGAATATTTGCAGAAATTAAAATGTATGTTCGTATATACATGTGTTATGGTGGAACGTGCATTTAAATGATATAATGTGTTTGCAGTATATTTTACTATACTTACTATATATATAATAGGTTACAGTGTCTATATAATAATTTTATTAATAAAATACGTATGTTTTATATACATGCTTGCATGTAATATGTTTAGTAGAGTGTATACATGTATAGTTTTAGACAGGTTATAGCGTACAAGTTCTAATGGTTATATTTTGTCGGTTTATATAAAAATATATATGTTATATTTTAGTATTATATTGGTTTTTAAAGAGTGATCTGGATAAGCTGCTGTTGTATGGGTATAAGTTTGTATTGCTTTGCTAGTATATATATATAGTTTTAAAAACAATTGTTTTAAATGAAGTAATAAAATAATGATACAATGGACTCTTCGTTTATATTATATTTAGGGATTCTTATTTGATTTCGTCAATCTCTTATCTATCAGCTGTTCCATCAAAGCCATGCCAATCTTACTTTGCTCTAGAATTCGTAGCTTGTTCTGTTGTCAAATTCTTCTCTAGCCTCAAAAGGTGAGCAATCACTCACGATTAACGTTCTTTTATTTATTAAATTTGATTTCAATTGAAACGACAATTGAAATATGCTACCGTTAGTTGTTTACACTGTTATATATGTTATTACCTGTATCGGTTCACTTGTGACATCTGACACCCTTATCTGTTACTTATATGATGATAATCAAGTTTGGTTGATAGATGATTGATTGTTTGATATTGATACTGGACGTTAAAACTGTTAATGTAGGAAGTGATAAAATATGAAATTGAATTTGACGTAGAATTGTTAGCGACTTGAAACTGATATATATGTTGAATTTAATTAGACAAGTTTGTATAATATGACCCCTTTAAATGTTTAAATCAATCGACACATAGAAAAATAGTTAATTACCCTTGAACCATGTGAATTTATGTTGCATTAATTGATGAAGTATGAAATTGAATAATTGATGTCAAGTGTAGAATTACATAGAATAATTAGTGTAATAATCTTTAATCTACATGAAATGATAGTGTAGATTCTAGAAATAATTATATTAATTCGCACAAATAACAATGTGAATTAATACGGTTATTTCGGGATTATTTGAATTGATTATTGGATTGATATTGATTGTTGTTCTTGCTTGTTTATTTACTTTGACACCATCCCAGTTATCACACTGCAAGTTCCCTTTGCTATGTTTTGATTTTGAATTGAATTGGAATCGGGTTGAAATGATAAATACCCAAATGAACTTGACCTAGGATAGAGAATTAAATAAAACCCGATTGGTCAATAATTTGATTTAAAAATAAAATGAAGATTTTATTTTAATAAATAATATGTTTTGAAACGAAGTTGGAATTTGACTTTTAATGAAAGGAAATGTTAATATTTAATAATCTGAATCAAAATATTAACATAGTAGATGATGAATGAACGTTGTTTTAAAATTTGGAATTATTAATAATTAAGTTTGAAATTATTTAATAATTAAGTTTTGAAATTATTAAGTAATTAAATAAGATTGAATTATTTAATAATTAAATAAATTGAATTCTTTAATAAGTGGAATTGAACTTCTTGAATAATTGAAATTGAGTTTCTTTATTAATTAAGTTTGGAAAATTATTTAAGTAAGTAAATAAGTGAAATTGAATTTCTTTAACAAGAAATAAAATGTGATTTATTGAAATTAATGTAAGACTTGAAATTTAAAGAATTTGATTTGATGAATTTAATTTAATTCAATTTGTAAGTTTTGATATCAGGAAGTTGAATTTAAATAATGGATTTAATGAATTGGAAATTTAATAGAAATTGTTTTGAATGGCAAATTTACTTAATGAATATTGAATGAAATCGATAAATGAATTTAAATTGATTTAAATGTTAAATTAAATTAATTTAAATGATTTCGGAACGAAACTTATATACGAACTTAAATCAATATTTGAATTGTTTTAAATAGAAATTGAATTGAATTATAAGATTTTGAAATTATGAATGTGGAAGTTTTGAAACGTAAATTATGGAAATTGATTTAGAAAGAGAAATGAAATGTTGATTCATAAATTTTAACTGAAATTGAAATTGATTTGGTTTTCGAAATATATAAATGACCAATCGGTGTAATAATCACGAAAGTTATTAAAGAGACCGGAATCGATTAGGGACATACTCACTGTCTAAACCGAAAACCACTTTAATAACTACACGCGGAGTGTGATCCAGAATGAAGTGGTTGGAATGATGTACGTGATGACTGAAGAAAGAGAACGATAATGGATAGCCTTGACACTTGTGTCAAATTGGAAATGACTAAAACAGGAGCCGTGCCGGGCCAAATGGGGGTTAGCTACCTCGAGCGAACACACTTCTTCGAAAACTACTCATTACTTGTTGTCGATTGGTGCACCCTTGATTTTGGGAGTGTTGTTTCGCGGTGTTGCGATCGCTGCGGCGATGCGTTCTCACCAGTCCGGATCAGAAAAATGGTAGTTTCACTACCTTGGGTATTGCCTCATGTGCCTTGTCATACTTGTATCCCTTTATACGCGACCACTATAATTTTTTTTGTGTTATACCTATGGAGTACTCCCTGATATCCCACTAGTTTACGGTGGAGTTTACAGTGCTGTATAGACTATAACGCTTATATAAAATGTGTTAAGGGGGATAATGGTAACGCCTTAACATTATTTTGATATCTTATATTACCGATAGGCATTATCTACTTATCGTACACTACTACATAGTAGATAGTTTAACGGATCCTTAAAGGATGGTTATTCCAAACATCCTTTAAGTTACTTGTATTTCAATTGCTATTTCACTTGAGTTGGATTTATTGATATAAGAATGTTAATCCTGACTCGAGTGTTTTGTGTTTTGCTTTACGCTCGGGTCAGACTGAGTGTACCAGTATTCGAGACTCACCTTTGGAGTTGGAGCTTTGCTTGAAGATCCAGCCATCTATTCTGCTTTCAGTATTCGATGATTCCAGTGATGTATTCTGATTTGTATCTGATGTATCGTGTTACTCTTCCGTTGTATCTGGTTTAACTCTGATGTAACTTATATATTTATATAGTAGCTTCATGAACTACTATCTCTTTTATTTCCACTACATTTATTACTCTATGTATGTGATCTGTGATTATTTTATTTACTGTATATGTTCAGTTTTGCCAAATTTAAATTAACAACGCGGTATTTTGAATTATTCAAGTCCGACATGTGCGGATGCGAATGGTCCAAAATAGCGGGTCGTTACAGTTGGTATCAGAGCTTTTGGTAGCTCTAGGCAAAACTTAACATATATGGTAAATGTATTTACAGAATCACTCTCATTCGAGTTTCAATCTCTTTCTTTCGACTCGATTCCTTTGAATTTTGGAACGTTCCCTCGGTTCCGAAATTCATTCGTGTCCCTCACTATTCGTCTTCTTTCAATCCTAGAGCATCTCATAACTCCACTTCGAATGATCTTTATAATGGATCGGCGGTCTCGCCAGTCTTCGAATTATTTATAAAAGGGGTTAAACTCCTTTACAATAGACATTGATTTACCGGAGATTTCTATATCATCAGTCTACGATGCTATCTATCCCCTACTATACCTGAAATATATCCCTTGAGATCTGATGTCGATTTGCCTCAGAATTCTGCATTGATCTTATTCTTGAAGTCACGGTCGACCCGGTTAAGGCTGCCCGCGATTTATATAAACTTATCCATCTTCTTATTTCGTTATTTAATCATCCTTTCTTCTGTTTCGAACTTATCTTCGAATCAAAATTCTCCTTGATTTGAGTCCATCAAATTTGAATCTCTATCTTTGTTTGGAAATTCATTCCTGTGTCATCAAGCGAAGGTGTATTTCTAAATTAATATTTTAAAATGTTTTAATATACATTGTGTTGTTTGAGTTGTTGATGTTGATTTGGGTTTCCGATCGATTCGTCTAATCAACGTTATCGATAGGATTTCCAAAACACTTGAACAGAGCAAACAGACACAATAGTATTTTCAAAATTTGGTAAATAAAATAATCTTGTATGATTATATTTTTATAAGTACAAATTTTATGAAATTGAATTGTTAACTGAATTGGTTGTCAAAAAGGTAATATTTGATTTTCACTATTTGTTTTGTACATCATTGATTATTCCAACATAAAAATAAATGGAATTATAAAAGTTGGTTTATAGATTTATTTAGGAATTTAAATGGAATTAAAGTAAGAATTTGAGAATTTAAATTCCTAAAATTTCAAGCTTTGGTTTTTTAAAATTTTTAAAATGTATATTATTGAACGTATTTTCAAATAGAAACCATTTTCAAAGAATTTTAAAATATTGAAATCAGTGCTCTTCTCTTTGTCGCTGGAAAATAATTTCGGTGATGGCGGCCTCATCATCGACATTCATTTTCGAGTTTCGAAGTGGAGAAACCATTCTGTAGCTTTGCTATGGTTTTGTTTGGAAAATATTTAATTTGAATTTCTTAAGTATGACTTGATTTATATATATATATATAGGTATATTATTTTAAATTTAATTTGATTTGATATATATAGTATATACATAATTATCTCTAAAGGGTTTGGAATTAAACGGAAATTTAATTCTTAAAATTATGTTAAAGGATGTTTTCAATTATAAAAAAAAACTAAAATTTGGTTAAATATTTAAATTTGAAATAATTATATTTGAAAATTTTATTCGTATAGTATTAAATTGCATTTCAATATAACTTACCTAAATTATTCAGAAGTTAAAATGTAATTGGATAATGTACAATAAAAAAAGTCTTTATAAATAAAATCTGAGTGTTTATAATAAATGTTATACACTAAATTTTGATTATAAAGATGTTAATAGAGTTAGATAGGATAATAAGTAAAACTCAGTTAATAAGGAAATAAATTTGTTTTGAAAGAATTAATAAATTGAAATTTGATCAACTTATGAAAATACTTTGAATTTAAAAGCAATTAGTGAATATAAATTAATTTAAATCGAAACTTTTATGGTTTAAATTAATTTATATGGGTTAAATATATGTGATAAGATATATTAAGTAGAATAAATTTAACAATAATTTGGAATAAAGAAGAATTTAAATTGCTGAAAAAAATATGATTATAATAAAAGACTATTCAAATTTATGGTTTTAGAAATTGTAAATTTAAGATAATTGGATAATAAGATAATAAATTTAGAAATAGTTGAGATTGATTTTAGTGAAATCAAATGGATTAAATCAATTATTGAATATCAATTAATTAAAATTAGAATTTATATGGTTTAAATTAATTGTTATTTTGTATTTCAAATTTGTTTTCTTTCTGGTTGTTTCTATTCTCCTACCTCGTTCCTTTTCGGGGACGAAAAGTTTTGAGTGGGGGAGAGTGTAACGACCCGTAAAATTTAACTGTTTTAATAACGTAATTAGTCGAAATTTTGTGAAATTTTAAACGATAAAATTTTGAAATAAAAATTTATTATTTGGAATGCGTCTAATTAAACATAGCAAACTGTAAATTTTCGTCAGAAAATATGAAAGTTTATTTCGTGCATAAATTTACTTCAATTTAATCAGTTAAAAGCGATGAAAATAAAACGTTTTCGAAACCTAAATATTTTTACATAGAAAAATTCTAAATCGTCTTCTGAGCAAGACGACATTTTTTGTTTTTCCAAATTCGGAACTCTTTAGCTCCGTCGACCTTATTTTTCTACGTTTTTGCTGCATTTTCCGCTAGTAGAAAATTCAAAATTTTATAATTCAATCGTACCACTGATATCCATATACTGTTTTGATCGTCTCGTGGCGCTGATCGAAGCGATATATTCATTTGTGCGAATCAGAGTCAGAAGAAAAATCGTCACGCTAATTTAACCGCTTCGGACGAACCGGTTGAACCATATTCAGCCAAAACAAACGGTCCGTATCCATTTAAATTTGAAAGGAAAATTATAGCTGATGGGTGAATTTAATAGGGTGGTTGGCAGCTAACATAATGGCATGGGAAGTTGTGAAAATTGGGAAAATAAGGTGCACTCTTCGTATTTCAAAATGGCATTACTGTTGTTTTTGGTTTTCGAAAAAAATAATAGAACGAAACTCATATGCCAGCACGTCCTTCCCCTCTTTTCTCCTTCCCAAATTTTACTTTACAGAGGTACATTTTACAAAGCTTTCCTCTGTCTTGCCGATTCTATATTTTGAAAACAAATTTTATAAAAAGAGAAAAAACTTTACAGTAACTTGTATATATCATCTCAGCCGCATCTCCATCAAAGCTTGTAGCCACGCCGCTATCTCCTCTTTTATTTGTGTGGGTACATATATATATACTTCCTGGTTAATAGTATTTGAAGTTTATGTATTGTTTATAAAACATGTTTATAAAGCCAAATATATATTAGTTTATATATATTAAGATTTGAAGTGTTGCTTTCTGATTAGTCACTTATGTATTTATACAGTCGGCTGTTGCTTTATATATTTCGTTCATTTTGTCTGCATATCTTTTTAAGATGTTGTGTCGATTTGTTCAGCATGTATATTTATAGTATTTATGGATATATTGCTTACACATTTTGTAGCTCCTACTACATGCTTATACTGGTATTTTACCTTATTTCAATTGTATGAATTTTTTTAAAAAAAAAAGAATTTACATATAGTTTTCAAACAATAGTTGTGGTCTGTGTATATTAAATAAAGTTTTGAAAGACGAAAAGCAATATATTTGTTTTGCAAGTATATATATTTATGCTTAATATATCAGATTTGTTTATTTGTTAGTATATATTATATGCTCTGTTCATATGGATAAAGGCTATGCTAGTTTATTTAAGTTCATATATATACGTTTGCAATTATAATATGATAATCATATATATAGTTGTGTTTTTTTTACATCTGAGAATATTTGCAGAAATTAAAATGTATGTTCGTATATACATGTGTTATGGTGGAACGTGCATTTAAATGATATAATGTGTTTGCAGTATATTTTACTATACTTACTATATTATATAATAGGTTACAGTGTCTATATAATAATTTTATTAATAAAATACGTATGTTTTATATACATGCTTGCATGTAATATGTTTAGTAGAGTGTATACATGTATAGTTTTAGACAGGTTATAGCGTACAAGTTCTAATGGTTATATTTTGTCGGTTTATATAAAAATATATATGTTATATTTTAGTATTATATTGGTTTTTAAAGAGTGATCTGGATAAGCTGCTATTGTATGGGTATAAGTTTGTATTGCTTTGCTAGTATATATATATAGTTTTAAAAACAATTGTTTTAAATGAAGTAATAAAATAATGATACAATGGACTCTTCGTTTATATTATATTTAGGGATTCTAATTTGATTTCGTCAATCTCTTATCTATCAGCTGTTCCATCAAAGCCGTGCCAATCTTACTTTGCTCTAGAATTCGTAGCTTGTTCTGTTGTCAAATTCTTCTCTAGCCTCAAAAGGTGAGCAATCACTCACGATTAACGTTCTTTTATTTATTAAATTTGATTTCAATTGAAACGACAATTGAAATATGCTACCGTTAGTTGTTTACACTGTTATATATGTTATTACCTGTATCAGTTCACTTGTGACATCTGACACCCTTATCTGTTACTTATATGATGATAATCAAGTTTGGTTGATAGATGATTGATTGTTTGATATTGATACTGGACGTTAAAACTGTTAATGTAGGAAGTGATAAAATATGAAATTGAATTTGACGTAGAATTGTTAGCGACTTGAAACTGATATATATGTTGAATTTAATTAGACAAGTTTGTATAATATGACCCCTTTAAATGTTTAAATCAATCGACACATAGAAAAATAGTTAATTACCCTTGAACCATGTGAATTTATGTTGCATTAATTGATGAAGTATGAAATTGAATAATTGATGTCAAGTGTAGAATTACATAGAATAATTAGTGTAATAATCTTTAATCTACCTGAAATGATAGTGTAGATTCTAGAAATAATTATATTAATTCGCACAAATAACAATGTGAATTAATACGGTTATTTCGGAATTATTTGAATTGATTATTGGATTGATATTGATTGTTGTTCTTGCTTGTTTATTTACTTTGACACCATCCCAGTTATCACACTGCAAGTTCCCTTTGCTATGTTTTGATTTTGAATTGAATTGGAATCGGGTTGAAATGATAAATACCCAAATGAACTTGACCTAGGATAGAGAATTAAATAAAACCCGATTGGTCAATAATTTGATTTAAAAATAAAATGAAGATTTTCTTTGAATAAATAACATGTTTTGAAACGAAGTTGGAATTTGACTTTTAATGAAAGGAAATGTTAATATTTAATAATCTGAATCAAAATATTAACATAGTAGATGATGAATGAACGTTTCTTTAAAATTTGGAATTATTAATAATTAAGTTTGAAATTATTTAATAATTAAGTTTTGAAATTATTAAGTAATTAAATAAGATTGAATTATTTAATAATTAAATAAATTGAATTCTTTAATAAGTGGAATTGAACTTCTTGAATAATTGAAATTGAGTTTCTTTATTAATTAAGTTTGGAAAATTATTTAAGTAAGTAAATAAGTGAAATTGAATTTCTTTAACAAGAAGTAAAATGTGATTTATTGAAATTAATGTAAGACTTGAAATTTAAACAATTTGATTTGATGAATTTAATTTAATTCAATTTGTAACTTTTGATATCAGGAAGTTGAATTTAAATAATGGATTTAATGAATTGGAAATTTAATAGAAATTGTTTTGAATGGCAAATTTACTTAATGAATATTGAATGAAATCGATAAATGAATTTAAATTGATTTAAATGTTAAATTAAATTAATTTAAATGATTTCGGAACGAAAATTATATACGAACTTAAATCAATATTTGAATTGTTTTAAATAGAAATTGAAATTGAATTATAAGATTTTGAAATTATGAATGTGGAAGTTTTGAAACGTAAATTATGGAAATTGATTTAGAAAGAGAAATGAAATTTTGATTCATAAATTTTAACTGAAATTGAAATTGATTTGGTTTTCGAAATATATAAATGACCAATCGGTGTAATAATCACGAAAGTTATTAAAGAGATCGGAATCGGTTAGGGACATACTCACTGTCTAAACCGAAAACCACTTTAATAACTACACGCGGAGTGTGATCCAGAATGAAGTGGTTGGAATGATGTACGTGATGACTGAAGAAAGAGAACGATAATGGATAGCCTTGACACTTGTGTCAAATTGGAAATGACTAAAACAGGAGTCGTGCTGGGCCAAATGGGGGTTAGCTACCTCGAGCGAACACACTTCTTCGAAAACTACTCATTACTTGTTGTCGATTGGTGCACCCTTGATTTTGGGAGTGTTGTTTCGCGGTGTTGTGATCGCTGCGGCGATGCGTTCTCACCAGTCCGGATCAGGCAAACGGTAGTTTCACTACCTTGGGTATTGCCTCATGTGCCTTGTCATACTTGTATCCCTTTATACGCGACCACTACGATTTTTTTTGTGTTATACCTATGGAGTACTCCCTGATATCCCACTAGTTTACGGTGGAGTTTACAGTGCTGTATAGACTATAACGCTTATATAAAATGTGTTAAGGGGGATAATGGTAACGCCTTAACACTATTTTGATATCTTATATTACCGATAGGCATTATCTACTTATCGTACTCTACTACATAGTAGATAGTTTAACGGATCCTTAAAGGATGGTTATTCCAAACATCCTTTAAGTTACTTGTATTTCCATTGCTATTTCACTTGAGTTGGATTTATTGATATAAGAATGTTAATCCTGACTCGAGTGTTTTGTGTTTTGCTTTACGCTCGGGTCAGACTGAGTGTACCAGTATTCGAGACTCGCCTTTGGAGTTGGAGCGTTGCTTGAAGATCCAGCCATCTATTCTGCTTTCAGTATTCGATGATTCCAGTGATGTATTCTGATTTGTATATGATGTATCGTGTTACTCTTCCGTTGTATCTGGTTTAACTATGATGTAACTTATATATTTATATAGTAGCTTCATGAACTACTATCTCTTTTATTTCCGCTGCATTTATTACTCTGTGTAAGTGATCTGTGATTATTTTATTTACTATATATGTTTAGTTTTGCCAAATTTAAATTAACAACGTGGTATTTTGAATTATTCAAGTCCGACATGTGCGGATGCGAATGGTCCAAAATAGCGGGTCTTTACAGCCATCCCCTATCGCACTTTGTCAACAAGATCCGGCAAGACCACCTCCTGTCAACAAAGTGTTAAAAGTACTCAAAAAAAGGTAGAGTCAAAACAATCTCCTAACAAGAAGTATACGACAACTTCTATCTCTCAACTAGAAGAATACTACATCTTCCTCTAGCTTCAACTAAGCTAATCCACTCTCCCTCATGATGCCACCATGTGGCACTAGCACTTCAATAAGCGAATCAAGTTTGAGCGGTGCACGAACTTAGCAACTGGCAACGCCTTAGTAAACATGTATGCTGCATTGTCCTTTGTGTTGATCTTCTCAAGACGAATCACCCTTTCTTCATTTATGGTATTAAGGAATGACTCTCTAACTTCTATGTGATTTGTTCTCGAACTGAATGCCAAGTTTTCGACCAAATTAATTGCATTCTAACTATCACAATATACTACCACACTATTGCGCGTAAAGCCTAGATCGCAAAATAGATGCTTCAAGTAAAGTGTCTTCTTAGCTGCTTCAGCGGCAGTTATCAACTCTGCTTCCGTAGCGGATAATGCAACCATAGACCGCAATCTCGCTCTCCAACTAATAGATGTACCTTCAAGAGTGAACACGTAGCCTGAAGTTGACTTCCTTCCGTCTCTATCTCCATACGGTCCGGACCACAATAACTAAACAAGATGCAACTCTTTCTACTTCCAAAAACAAATCCATGATCTGGTGTTCCCTTCAAGCATCTCAAAATGGCTTTAACATCTTCTCAATGGTTCTTCCCTAGATTAGTCATATAATGACTAACCATACTGATAGCATGAGCAATATCTGGCCTTCTGCAGACCATGGCGTACATTAAGCTCCTAACTGCACTTACATAGGGCACCCTCTCCATATAAGTCTTGTCTACAACTAAAATGGGAGATCCTTTTTCCAAAAGCTTTACATACTAAGGCATTTGTAACAACCGACCCTTCGTAATGTCCGAAATCAGCACTAAACGAAGATGTCTGACTTTCAAATACCATAAAAGACAAATTATCGGGAAAGAAAAGTAAAAAAAAATAAAACATTGTACTATGACATATCGACAAAATCTCACAGCGGAATAATAATATATAATATACCGAATATACATGAACAGAATAGAATTACGATATATATGAGAGACTGCACTAGCGAAAGTTATTGATAAGTAAATATTGATAAAGAGAGCCAGAATAGAACATTTGATACAATAAGTCTCATATATAAATAACATATGCATGTGTTACTACAATATCAAGTATATACGAAGTATCGACCTCGTCTCCACATAATGCTTCAGCTGTCCTGAAAGTGTATCCCCAAAAGCACCCGACTTCCACACTACTCAATCGAGTACTCAAGGGTTGTCATGGTATAAGCAGACAAAGACAAAACGCGGGTCAGACGTAAAGTCTGGTGTAAGGGGAACTATCCCAAAATACTGTATATTAACTATATACAAATAAATAGGAACTACTAAGGCATAGCCGGTCCTCTCCACAATCGTGGCTTAGGGGTAATCCAGACTATCCATAAAGAAGTAAAGCAAACCTATCCAAAAGATAGAAAATCATTTCATAACTCACTCTTCTCGTGTAACTAATGAGTCAATACAACTAATATAATATGACTAAAATGTAACAATCATACTATGATAAAGGTAACCCAACATCCAAAAGTAGGGCGATTATAATATAAGTCTATTGAAAAGTATATAACAATAGTAAAAGTAACAACCGTAACATCAACTAACTAATAATACACACAATATAGAAATGGAAGACAAACAAAGTGTACAAATTGATACCCCTTATTATCGATGGATGAAGACGCGGTAGACATGTACCCAAGATAAATTGAGTCAATACCTCAGTGTACCATAGACCTCGAGTCGTATCTAATGTGATCGAAGTCGTATAGGTCTTACTATACCCTTGTAATAAGCTTTGATGATATATGACCTACTCTATTTACTTGAATCCTACGTCCACATCAGACATCGACTTATCATCCAAATTATCATGACCCAATGCCCTTCGAGAGTTTAAGATAATTAGACCTCACAGCCCCTATAATAAGCTTTGGTGGTATATGATTTGATCTGTATACTTGAAACCCATTCCCATAATAAATAGAGTCGGTACCAAAATGTATCATAGAACCCGAGCAACATCCTGCATGACGGGACTCATGTAGATCTCATTGTACCCCTATAACGAGCTTTGCTAATATTTGATCCTGTAGTTAATGATTTTCATCATCCCTCTCTAGGACATCAATGATTTCTCGAATAACTAGTGTATGCCTATTATCAAAAAGGGAACGACGGTCATGTCCTATGTAACACACTATCAGGGTAACAAAGGAACACCGACACCATACAAATACATACACGCATCAAATATAACATTGTGTAATCAAATACGGCTATTTATAGGTCAAAACCAAGGGGTATGGACTAATTTCACTTAACTATACACGCTCACCAAATGTGACCGTGCGACCAAATCACTGCATTGATATCACTATAAATTGTATACGAATCCTGAGCTTCGCCTCGCATTCCACTTTCCCAAGTAGCCCGAAGCTTTCCTGAAGTCATACCGTAGCCTCAAGTTGCTCTGCATCCGAATCCATGGCGAAACCCCAATTGAATTGCACCTGACTTGGGCTTGTCGCCCAGTTTTGTGCAACTCCAATCGACTGGTGGCACACACTAATTGTAATACTCTACCTTTATGCCCTTATTAACAAAGGATATTAATAAGTAATATCATCTGCTAATGTGGAGAAAAGCTGTTTAGGAGCAACCATCCGTAATATTACTTTGGACGAGTATCAAATACGTTGAATTTACGTGAATTTATTGTTTTTGTGGAGAGGAATTTGACATATACGATCCTGGCACAAAACAATAATATAGTGGCTTATTATGATTCAGAACAATATGAAACATCACAAACACACAGAATCATAGATCGCATCGACAAATATAATACATGACATATCATATAACATAAAGTGAGTCAACTGAGAAGTGAAGTAGACTCACATAAAACCATATACATAAGGACTAAGGTGCATCACCGAGTACAAAATGAGTCTACATCTCAAATAATATACATCCAAGTGAACATCTCAAAATGAACTAAAGGCATATATATATATATAATTAGCATAAACTTCTACCCAAGCTAGCCTGAATCCAATGCCAAATGTCTCTGCTACCTGTCAAGTTTTGGTCTGACCCGAGCATTAAAATAACACCCAGGTCAGATTATCTCTAATTATCATAAAAGGCGAGTCCATAATAATGATAACAACTACAACAAACTCGGATAAACATCAAGGATAAAAGTTCATAGATTATACTTCACTAATCTACTAATACTTCATATAAAACTTCATGTCTTAAAGTAAGTATGCTCATTCAAATAAAACATCAAAGTGATATCAACCATTTGTTGAATATGCAAGTATATGATTTTTGTTTAATGATAATAAACATATATATATATATAGATTCATTTAAATGTATTTGTTAATGTACTATTTTATTCTCACATAATTAAATAAACATTTGCTGAATAAAATAAATAACACAGAATTTAAATTCAAACAGATATTTTATTCAAACAAATATTTTATTACAATTTTGAATAGTACAAATTTGTGCTCTCACTATATATACAACATTTCAAATTATAACACGATTTTTCAGTATACAATTATTACATAAATTTGCACTACATATCACTCGTTCACTCCTATTTATCTTCAACTCTATTCCAGATTGAATCCAGCATCTGAGCTATCTGCAAAATAAACACTAATGCAGTAAAATTGATAAAGAAATAATTTTTGCGGTGTAAAATAAAATGTATTTTTGAAAATATTATTTGCCTCAGTTATTTGGGTTGTTCGTCATCATTTAATTTTGAATTCATCAAACACGAACAACTTGTGACATGCACAGTGTATCACTGTATATACCACAAGCCCGTGCACACCGATATACACTTGATAAAGTGGAAATTAGCCACAAGGGCCTCTTTAGCAAGTGGAATTAGTTTCTAGGACACAACTCTGAAATAATTTCTTTCAAGGACAAAACGCAAAATAATTAGTTTCTAGGGCCTAAAAACCTATGAAATTATGTCCTTGAAAGTAATTGGACTGCTAACTTTGTCCTTGAAAATAATTATTCTGCTGACTTTAGCCTTGAAAGTAACTTCTTTGAATGTGTGTCCTAGAAACTAACTAGACTGCAAAGTTTGTCCTTCTGGTGAAATGCCCCCTTGATAAAACTGTAGGGACAGGTGAGCACAAGGTCGAACCCAACCAAAAGCCAGGTTTAACTCAAGTGCAATACAAATAATGTCACGACACGAGAACAAGGTCAAACCCGAGGCAAAGCTAGGTTCAACTCAGGTGCAATACAAAAACAAAAATAGAATAGTCAAGTTTTTAATAACTAGAACAAGCCTGGACCAAAATTCAAAGTGTACACATGAAAACAGAGGCTAGACAGTCTAACCATACTCGAGCACACATGAAGTTCAAAGTGAACCAGACCAAATTGAAACAGTACCAAAACATTAATAGCAACAAAATTACAAACAGTTTTGAACACAATAAGGCATGAATTCACAAACAAAGCATGAAGGTTCAAATGTCAAACAACAAAGACTGGAAGAAACTACAACAAGCCTGGCAACATGGAAGCAAATGCAAACTGCCTTGAAGCAATATGACACAGTTACAATATGAACTCAATGCATAAGACCGCAATGAGACTGCAAATATCAAAGTGAAAAATGAATGCAACCAGACCAGATACAAGAAAGATAGGCTAGAAAATCAAGGAGCAACAAAATGATGAAGTCCCAAATTAACATAAGTTCAACATGCTCAAAGATACAAATGGTCAAATGTAAAACATGAAGCATCAACATAAGTTCAGATAGTCATGTACATATTCAAGTTGTACAGACCAGTTCAAAAGGACTTCCAATTGAACCAGACTTGTATACCACACATGACAGTAAAGAATGAATGCAATAAAACCAAAATGACTCCAAGCACATGATGATATACAACAGAGAGTACTGCAACAACACATATATACACACATACATATGTATGTGTGTACATATATGGTGATAACACAAGTATAAACTTATCAAAGCATTCAAGAGGAACAGAAATACACATGACTCGAATTAACCAAACAGCAATGAAACCAGACCTGGCAACATGTACTACTCGAACACATATACATATATATATATGAACACACATGTATGCATATATATGCAGTGCACAACAACTATCCAGTGCAGACTCGAATGAACAGTGGACAGAGCTCAATGCAACCCAGACTAACATCACAGCAACAAGCATACATATATACATGCGCGAAACAAACCAGTCATGTATGCAGTGACAACAAGACAGTGAACAATGTAATGCAATCAACTGAAGTGAAGACCAAAGCAAGTACAACCTGACACATAATGAATACTATATGCATGAATCAAATGCACAAATCCAGACAACATGAATACATATGCAGTGACAGGATGAACAGTGATCAAGCATCGGGTCGAAAATGCTACAGAGCAAAAAGTTTCAAACAAAGTCAATTCCCAAAGCAAATGCAGTTTTCATGAAGCCGTGAATAAACACTTCAGAGAGTCAAGCACTTCTCAAAGTCAAATGCCAACAAGTCATAAGAGAAACAAATTCAAATCCAAGTTGCCGAAGTCATAGAGAAAAATTCAAATGGCCGAGCATAGAAACTTAAATAATTCAAAGCCGTAGTGACCAAGGATTCGAATAAGTAAAAATCAAAGCCGTGATATTCAAGCAACAAAATTATACGAATTGAAGAAGTCAGAAAACATCACAAGCATCCAAGCAACATCAAATGGTCGAGCTAAAGTAGCAGACAAATTCAATAAAATATATACGAATGAAATTATAGGAATTCAAATCCTATATAAACCATTAACATCATTGGCCTAAAATGTAATCGAGTTCAAGCATATAAACGAAAGCAAAGAAAAGAAGGGAAATCACATACCAATCAAATCGAACTCGACGAGTTGAAGCAACTGCAACTGTGCTTAAGCTAGAAGACGATCGAGAAAGCAAGGCAAGGACAATCACTCAACTCGACCGATCTGTAGAGCAACGGCTTCACGAAACCCTAATTTTCTTAAAGAGGAACAAACGAGCAAAGAGACAGCCTTTATCACAAACGAAAGAAAGCGGGCTGAAGAAATAAAAGAGAAGGGGATTTGTTTTATCACTTAACTTAATTATTGGGTCGAATCTTTTAGTTACATTTGGGCTTTAAATTTTAAAATTAGGGTTTTTTATTTTTAAATTGTTTTTAAATTTGTATTTTCTCTTTTAAACTTTTGTAAATTCTAGTCGTGTGACCAGGGGACGAACTATGGTGGTGTAGTTCGAGAATTTGCAACTCGGTGGCTGAGTTATGGCAGGGTTTTGAGCGTAGAGTTAGGTTAGTCGATAGCGGGTGTCGCGAGTTTACATGCGTAATCATCTGACTATTTAATTTCTAGTAGAAACCTTGGGGCAGCACGTAGGCAGGGTTTTGCCGAAGCTGGGTAAATCCGTGTTGTTATATTTCTGCTTTTAATATTATGTTATTATTTGTGCTGCTATTATTCTGCTATTACCAGTGCTGCAATTATTTTATATTTCCGCATTAAATTTTTATAATTAATAGCATCACCCTATTCACCCCCCCTCTAGGGTGCAATCGATCCTTCAAGTGGTATCAGAGCTAGGAATAAATGCCAATTTTTGTTGTAAAAATTTGATTTTTCAAAAACAAATCCTTGTTTTTAAAATTTAATTTTTAATGGCTTCATTTAATAATGCTTTTGCTGAGGGACAATCCATAGTTAGACCACCAATGTTCAATGGTGAATATGCTTACTGGAAAAATATAATGAAATTTTTTCTAAAAACCATTGATGCTTGGAATATTGTTGAGACAGGATATAGGACACCAACTATAATAGTAGATAATCAGGAAATTGAAAAACCAATGGATCAATGGACATATCTAGAAAATAAACTACAAAATGCTAATGTAAAGCTATGAATTCTATTATTTGTTCATTGGATCAAATTGAATTTAATCGTGTCTCACATTGTCTAACTACACAAGAAATATGGCACACACTTGAAGTGACTCACGAAGGAACATCTCAAGTCAAAGAATCCCGCCTTTCCATGCTTAGTAGCGAATACGGGAACTTCACAATGGCCAAGGATGAAAATGTCAAAGAGATGTACAGACGACTTTCTAATCTCGTATACAAATCAAAAGCTCTTGGAAAACCATACACAGAATTGGAAATAGTCCAGAAAATCCTCAGAGTTCTACCATGAAATTTTGAAGCCAAAGTCACTGCTATTCAGGAATCGAAGGATTTGAAACCGATTAAAGTCGAAGAACTTATTGGAAATCTCACCACTTATGAGCTAGAAATGAAATTTAAGGAAGAACGTGAAGGAGGTGATACTCGAAAGAAATCAATAGCTCTAAAAGGAACAACCGAAAGTGAAGATGATGATGATGATGATGGTGCAGCAGAACTGGCACTGATAATAAAAAAATTCAAAAAGTGGAATCACAAATATGGAAATCCAGCTCTAAATCAACAACTGAAAAGCAGAATAGTCAGAGTTCTAGACAACCCATAAGAGCAAGAGATCATTTGCCACAAGTGCAATAAACCTGGCCATATCAAGCCCAATTGTCCCCAGAGTCGACTCGACCTAGGAAAGAAATCGAAAAGGAGAAGTTTTGCAGCCATATGGAATAAAAGTGATGACGATAATAAAAGCGCTAACAGTGAGAGTGAAAAAGCAGACCTGTGTCTTCGAGGTGATATTACTGATAGCGATGATGACGAGCCAAGCGAGATATCGAAACTCACTCACTTAGAATTACTTATATATTTTCATGAAGTAAATGGCTGCTTTGAACGACTTAGGGAGAAGTATGCTAAAATTGAATCACAAAGAGATAGTTTGATAGAACTAAATAAACATCTTGATCAATTGGTTGAAAACTATCGAAATAAGAACCCTAAGTGTGATAAGTGTCCATCATTTGAAGAAGAGATTAAAAAATCAGAAATTAAAATTAAATCGCTTGAAAATGAAATTCTGATTTTGAAAGAAAGTGAAAATACTAGGAGAGAAAATTCTATTAAAAAGTGCACATAATTATTGAATGAAAATGAATCTCTCAAAACACAAGTCCAACAATTGTCTACAACTTTGGGAAAATTTTCTAAAGGAGAAAGATCGGTAAATATGTTGTTAGGGAAACAAACTGTTAATACTGTTAAATAAGGACTTGGGTATAATCAATCTGAACGTGCTAGAAACGAAATTAATTAAGTCAATTCAAAGTGCACGATTTGTGGAAAAACTGGACACAATCACAATAATTGTTGGTATAGACCCAAACACATGAAAACCATACCAATTTGGGTTCCAAAAGGCACGAATATAAAATCCTTTAAAGTCAAACAAATCTGGGTGCCGAAAGGAACAAATAAAAATTGTTTTGGGTCTACTCAAACATATTTTTCAAAATCTTTTGCCACTAACAACCATGGACCTATAAAAACAAATAGGTCACAAAAATCTTTTCTCGTGTAGGTGTGGTGGCAGGCTAAGGAACAACAACAGTGTTACCTGGATTCTGGCTGTTCTAGGCACACGACGGGCGTCAAATAAAAGTTCCTTAGCCTATTATAAAGGTGGAAGAATCACAATGGGCAACAATGAAATATTATCGGTAAAGGAAAACAGGTAACGATATACTCATTTTAAATGATTTATTAAATGTGAAAATCTGTACCATAATCTGAATTAAATCAGCCAGTTATGTGATAATGAAATAAATGTTGATTTTGATTTTAAAAATGTTAATCAATCATCTTTGAACTATTTCATATAGATTTGCTTGGACTAATATTGATTGATGATTACCCATGATACACGTGGATATATTTGTTTCTGGATCTGACACTATGTTCACTATTTGTTTATTTGCACGGCTTCAATTCAGTTTCATTTAAAAGCTGTTAAAAATGATGTTAAGATATTTTGTTGCACACTTCACGGTCTGGTCTATGACATCCAACTAAGGATAATCTTGAGTTATGGGAAATTCAGATGCAGAGTACACCGATAATCTAGTTGTTAGAAAAATTACTAGTGGAACATGATTCATGTTGAGATATCCAGTAGTTGCGTCATTTTCAAAGAAAATATCTGCATATTTTTCATTTCAACTAATTTTCAAATATTAGACATTTTTCTTTTATAAAACCCCTTCCAGAAAATATTTTTGTTAACCTTGTTTCAGATTAGTCATTTTAGAAAATTTGATTTTATAATTATTTTTGGATTTGATCTTAAATGACTACATTAACTAATCTGACTCCTTGCTGATTATTGAAAAGATAAATAGTGATTGAAAAAGTGATGAGTGTTGATATTAATCATATATTATAACTTTAAACGGTATATTTAGTAAATTACTTTAGAAATTTAAACAGGATTTATAATAACTTTTGATAGGTAAAAGTTCCATGACCATCTCTATTTCTATCATATTTCTAACGACCACCACTCATCACAATCCAATATAGTATGTCAATATGTGGTATTTTAAACAGGAAATTATTCGTTTTTATTTTATTTATTTTTTCCAAAGTATGCACTCTCATTTAAAAGTCCTCACGGTTATGCATGGGTGAAGTACTTGGAATATTTGTATATGTGCTTTCATGCTCATTTAAAAGTCCTCACGGTTATGCATGTATGGAACACATATCAAAATTGGTTATTAAAATAGACAAGCTGATTGTAATCCCATTTAAAAGTCCTCACGGTTATGCGTGGTTAGAAGATACTTGAAATTTTTAAAAAAAAATTGGGAATACTACTAATCTCATTTAAAAGTCCTAACGGTTATGCATGGTTAGTAGATATTCAAATTCCTGATATAAATATACCACAAATAGACACGGCTATATGGTTTTACATCATCCCTATCATTCTAAAGTGGAATATGCACCTAACAGAGTATTTATGATTTTTGTTTGATTTTTGATTGAAATTTAATATTTATACTCGATTAGGTGTTAATGTTGTATTAATGTCTATCACTTTTTTTCTAACACTATTACTCTTTTGCTGATAACAAAAGGGGGAGAGGGAAGTTAAGATTTTGGTTGACAATTAATTCAAGTCATATTTTTTATTTGCATATTTCCATTTGTATATTTTTATTTATTTTCATGCATATATGAAGGAGGAACTTTGTGTAGAGAGGGAGCATTCAAATAAGGGGAGCGAATAGATTTCATCTATACCCAAATACATTTAATAAATTCAAAACCTTAAATATATGTTTGTTATCATCAAAAGGGGAAGATTTTTGTTTGATGATAATAAACATATATATATATATATATTCATTTAAATGTATTTTTTAATGTACTATTTTATTTTCACATAATTAAATAAATATTTGCTGAATAAAATAAATAACATAGAATTTAAATTCAAACAGATATTTTATTCAAACAAATATTTTATTACAATTTTGAATAGTACAAATTTGTGCTCTCACTATATATACAACATTTCAAATTATAACATGATTTTTCAGTATACAATTATAACATACATTTGCACTACTTATCACTCGTTCACTCCTATTTATCTTCAACTCTATTCCAGATTGAATCCAACATCTGAGCTATCTGCAAAATAAACACTAATGCAGTAAAATTGAAAAAGAAATAATTTTTGCAGTGTAAAATAAAATGTATTTTTGAAAATATTATTTGCCTCAGTTATTTGGGTTGTTCGCCATCATTTAATTTTGAATTCATCAAACACGAACAACTTGTGACATGCATAGTGTATCACTGTACATGCCATAAGGCCGTGCACACCGATATACACTTGATAAAACTGCAGGGATAGGTGAGCACAAGGTCAAACCCAACTAAAAGCCAGGTTCAACTCAAGTGCAATACAAACAATGTCACGACACGAGCTCAAGGTCAAACCCGAGGCAAAGCTATGTTCAACTCAGGTGCAATACAAAAACAAGAATAGAATGGTCAAGTTCTTAATAACTGGAACAAGCCTCGACCAAAATTCAAAGTGTACACATGAAAACAGAGGCTAGACAGTCCAACCATACTCGAGCACACATGAAGTTCAAAGTGAACCAGACCAAATTGAAACAGTACCAAAACATTAAACAGCAACAAAACTACAAACAGTATTGAACACAATAAGGCATGAACTCACAAACAAAGCATGAAGGTTTAAATGTTAAACAACAAAGACTGGAAGAAAATACAACAAGCCTGGCAACATGGAAGCAAATGCAAACTGCCTTGAAGCAATATGACAGTTACAATATGAACTCAATGCACAAGACCGCAATGAGATTGCAAATATCAAAGTGAAAAATGAATGCAACCAGACCAGATACAAGAAAGATAGGCCAGAAAATCAAGGAGCAACAAAATGATGAAGTCCCAAATTAACATAAGTTCAACATGATCAAAGATACAAATGGTCAAATGTAAAACATGAAGCATCAACATAAGTTCAGATAGTCATGTACATATTCAAGTTGTACAGACCAGTTCAAAAGGACTTCCAATTGAACCAGACTTGTATACCACACATGACAGTAAAGAATGAATGCAACAAAACCAAAATAACTCCAAGCACATGATGATATACAACAGAGAGGACTGCAACAACACATATATACACACATACATATGTATGTGTGTACATATATGGTGATAACACAAGTATAAACTTATCAAAGCATTCAAGAGGAACAGAAATACACATGACTCGAATTAACCAAACAGCAATGAAACCAGACCTGGCAACATGTACTACTCGAACACATATACATATATATATGAACACACATGTATGCATATATATGCAGTGCACAACAACTATCTAGTGTAGACTCGAATGAACATTGGACAGAGCTCAATGCAACCCAGACTAACATCACAGCAACAAGCATACATATATACATGCGCGAAACAAACTAGTCATGTATGCAGTGACAACAAGACAGTGAACAATGTAATGCAATCAACTGAAGTGAAGACCAAAGCAAGTACAACCTGACACATAATGAATACTATATGCATGAATCAAATGCACAAATCCAGACAACATGAATACATATGCAGTGATAGGATGAACAGTGATCAAGCATCGGGTCGAAAATGCTACAGAGCAAAAAGTTTCAAACAAAGTCAATTCCCAAAGCAAATTCAGTTATCATGAAGCCATGAATAAACACTTCAGAGAGTCAGGCACTTCTCAAAGTCAAATGCCAACAAGTCATAAGAGAAACAAATTCAAATCAAAGTTGCCGAAGTCATAGAGAAAAATTCAAATGGCCGAGCATAGAAACTTAAATAATTCAAAGCCTTGGTGACTAAGGAATCGAATAAGTAAAAATCAAAGCCGTGATATTCAAGCAACGAATGATACGAATTGAAGAAGTCAGAAAACATCACAAGCATCCAAGCAACATCAAATGGCCGAGCTAAAGTAGCAGACGAATTCAATAAAATATATACGAACGAAATTATAGGAATTCGAATCCTATATAAACCATTACCATCATTGGCCTAAAATGTAATCGAGTTCAAGCATATAAACGAAAGCAAAGAAAAGAAGGGAAATCACATACCAATCAAATCGAACTCGACGAGTTGAAGCAACTGCAACTGTGCTTAAGCTAGAAGACGATCGAGAAAGCGACGCAAGGACAATCACTCAACTCGACCGATCTGTAGAGCAGCGGCTTCATGAAACCCTAATTTCCTTAAAGAGAAATGAACAAGCAAAGAGACAGCCTTTATCACAAACGAAAGAAAGCGGGTCGAAGAAATAAAAGAGAAGGGGATTTGTTTTATCACTTAACTTAATTATTGGGCCGACATCTTTTAGTTACATTTGGGCTTTAATTTTTAAAATTAGGGTTTTTTATTTTTAAATTTGTATTTTCTCTTTTAAACTTTTGTAAATTCTAGTCGTGTGACTAGGGGACGAACTACGGTGGTGTAGTTCGAGAATTCGCAACTTGGTGGCTGAGTTGTGGCAGGGTTTTGAGCGTAGAGTTAGGTTAGTCGATAGCGGATGTCGCGAGTTTATGTGTGTAAGCGTCTGACTATTTAATTTCTAGTAGAAACCTTTGGGGCAGCATGTAGGCAGGGTTTTGCCGAAGCTGGATAAATCTATGTTGTTCTATTTCTGCTTTTAATATTCTGTTATTATCTGTGTTGCTATTATTTTGCTATTATCAGTGCTACGATTATTTTATATTTCCGCATTAAATTTTTATAATTAATAGTATCACCCTATTCACCCCCCCTCTAGGGTGAAATCGATCCTACACCATTAATTAGAAAATAGAAATTCATAACCATAAATGCAGGTAAACGACAAGCACTTCGCAAGTCAATAATCATCGCCGTGCTCTTCGCACGTAAGTAAATAAGCACTTTTCCAGTCGACTATAAGACAAGCGCATCGCAAGTGTACACCAGAGAGGAGCACATCTCTCGTCGTACTTAATAGCTAGCTTAATAGACAAGTCCATCACATGTCAACCGAAGATACGAGCACATCACAAGTCATAACACATGATTCTAGAGAAGATTCGGTTCAAGGTGGAGCCGAAGGGAGTTTGGGTGATGGTATTGCTACTCGGGTTGGTCGTCGTACTATAAGGCCATCCGAAAGATATGGTGATTGGAACTATCTTATCTTTTGTGATAATTTGGACTGTGCTCTTCATGTAGTCCAAGATGAGCCGATGGACCTTGTTGACGTCATGAAGTCGAGTGATAGCTCGAAATGGATTTGTGCCATGGAGGAAGAGATGCAATCATTATTGAAGAATCAAACTTGGGATTTGGTTCCACTTCCTAAAGGAAACCATGCTATAGGGTGCAAATGGATATACAAGGTGAAGAACGATGGAAGATACAAAGCTAGGTTAGTGGCTAAGGGGTTTGCACAAAGCAAGGGAAAAGAGTATGATGAGATGTTCGCACCGGTTGTGCGCCATACTTCTATCCGGATATTACTTGCTATAGTTGCTATTCACGACTTGGAGTTGGAGCAACTTGATGTGAAAACCGCCTTCTTGCATGGTGACTTGGATGAAGACATCTACATGGAGCAACCGGAAGGTTTTGTAGTGGATGGTAAGTCAAATTTGGTTTGCAAGTTGAAGAAATCACTATATGGATTAAAGAAATCACCTAGACAATGGTACAAGAGGTTTGATCATTTTATGCTTGAAAATGGTTTTGATAGAAGTATTAAGGATGCTTGTGTTTATTTCAAGAAGTTGAGGAATGATTGTTGGGTGTATTTACTCTTATATGTGGACGGCATGCTCATTGCTTCTAAGGATAAGAATGAAATCAACAAGCTAAAAATGGGCTTGAAATCGGAGTTCGAAATGAAGGATCTTGGAGAAGCAAGAAGGATATTGGGCATGGAAATTGTAAGGGATCGAAAGCATTTTGAGTTGAAACTAACTCAAAAGGAGTACAATGAGAAAGTGCTTTGCTGGTTTAGCATGAAGAATGCAAAGGCGTCAAATACACCTTTAGCTTTGCATATGAAGCTTTCGAGTAAAGGATCACCTATCTTAGAGGAAGACAAGGCTTATATGGCAAAGGTGTCATATGCTAGTGCGGTTGGAAGTCTTATGTATGCTATGGTATGTACAAGTCCCGATATTGCAAATGCCATCGGGATGGTTAGTCGATACATGGCTAATCCGGGGAAATCGCATTAGGAAGCTGGGAAGCTTATTTTGAGATACCTTAGAGGCACATCATCTCATGGTCTTGTTTTTGGCGGTAGTAAGGCAAAGGATTGCAAGTTGGTTGGTTATTGTGATTCGGACTACGTCGGTGATAGAGATCGAAGAAAATCAACTTCCGGATTTGTCTTCACACTTGGGGGTACAGCCATAAGTTGGAGATCTAGATTGCAGACCGTAGTTGCTTTATCTACTACAGAAGCAGAGTTGATAGCTGCGGTGGAGGCGACAAAGGAGGCACTCTATTTGAAGCGATTGTTGTGTGACTTGG
Organism: Allium fistulosum; assembly: GCA_030737815.1. NCBI lineage: Eukaryota > Viridiplantae > Streptophyta > Magnoliopsida > Asparagales > Amaryllidaceae > Allium > Allium fistulosum. The sequence continues at coordinate 782,589,988 of CM060908.1, forward strand.
GATTCGGGCATGATAGTATTGATGTTCGATGTGATAGCCAGAGTGCTATTCACTTGGCAGAGAATTTGGCGTTTAGCTCACGGACTAAGCATATTGAGGTGAGAGAGTCATTTTCAGTAGCCATGGATGAGGATAAGCAAGTATATCTTCGAAAGGTGCACACAAAGGATAACGCGGTGGACATGTTCACTAAGGCATTGCCGGTTGGGAAGTTCGAGCATTGCTCGAACTTGATTCGCTTGGAGAAGTGCTAGGTGCCACGGGGTGGCATGGTTAAGGGAGGAGTTTGAATGAGGAAGAGTATCGGTGAGAGATTGAGGTTCTATCTTCTTGGTAAGTGCTAGTCTTTGGTGAGATAGCTTAGGATTTGGATGCTTTCAACATTTCATTAGCGGGCGGGGGCTTTGCCTGAGCTCGTTGGTGGAGTGCAATGGGCAGTGGCTTTGCCGGAGCTCATTGGGAAAGCATTCATGTTTGGTTGAAGGTAGAAGTGATAGTTGGTGCTATCGGTTGTCGTTGATGGTATGGTACAATTGGAGTTGGACATGGATATAGTGTCGAGGTAGAGTGTTGAATTCTGACTGATGCAGCAGCGGAATAACAAAAACGTATGATGCGGTGAAAGTAGCAATCGGTGGATTGAAAGATACCAAGGCCCAAATCCGTTGATCCAAAGATACCGGATTCTAGCTATCTCAAACACGTTGATCGCGCACGATACCGTGTTTAAAGATCAACGATTCTTCGTACGTTGATCTAGCGCACTAGATTCCGTGAATCGGCTTCAGCAGTCGTTGATTCGAGCGCACTCGAATACCGAAAGTGGAGATAGGAGATCACACTCAACTACCAATTTGAGAAGAGGCACAAAGCACTCAAACAAAAGTTTTATTCAAAATCAACTAACTATTAAAAATGACACCACCATCCCTATTTATAGGGTTACAACAACACACATACACGACTCAACAAATTACAACACATAGGTCGGAAACGACCTAACACTTGCGACAAACAAATACAATACAACACATTACATCACAACATTACAAGGCCTTCACGACCTAAAACAAACACACGACTTACGAGACAAACGACCTATCAAATATAACCGACATACGACTTACAACATATTTACAACATCATACGCGACTTAATATGTACAATACAATGACTCAACGACCTTGCGTCCTAAGAGGATACGCGGCTTCCAGAATCTGCGACATAAGTTTCAGTAGCACGCATGCGACTTAAAGATCCAGGCTTCAGCGACCTATGGTAGGTCGTTCGCGACCTAAGAAAATAGCTCATGCGACTTATCAAACAACGAGTTAAGAAATTCGGCTTAAACTCGAGCGGTGTAACTGGAGCGACCTAAAACTATCAGCGATGTAATTAGGTCGTTCGCGACTTAAACTCTCGCGACCCAAAGAAGTAGCATGTGAGCGTACTAAGGTAAACGAGACGATACCAGTAGTTGTTTGGTCTGGTAGGTCGTTGGAGCGACTTTCATATAACTCATGGCCTCCGTTAGGTCGCTGTGGCGACTTAAAGGCGTTGCTAGGTCGCTGGAGTTCGGTAGAGTTAGGTCGTAACTCGTCATCATGTCTTGATCGACTTAAGGCATTAACCGTTGCATAGATCGATTGGTTAACCCATTGCATAGGTTGATTGGTTGACTCGCTAGGTCGGAGCTCGTTAGGTCGGAGCTCGTTAGGTCGCTGGCGACTTAAGGCCGAGCGAAATATGGAAGGCGACCTAATATCATCCTGGGCTGCATCATCCTCCCCTGGTTGAAAAGAATTCATCCCGAATTCACACGTTTTCCTTCTTCGAGATGCTGTCATCCATTCATTATCTGGTCTGATGCGGCTCTGGTGATAACCAGATTGATTTTGTCTTGACCCTTTGTAGCTGCGGCTCGACATAAGGAACGCATTGCGTAAAACAGACGTGGCATTAGACAGGCGGCATAAGGAAGTGATCTGAGGGGGATGACATAGGAAGAAGTATGGAATGAACTAAGCACTAGGTGCCAGATCCAATTCATGTAGCACAGAACTTCATAAGAATAGTGTCGTATACCATATTGCTTGTGCCAATAGAAAGATGTGATATAGAACCAAAACGTGTCGAAAATGTGAGACGATATAAGGAAGTTTAAGATCACGGAACGACTTAGGAAATCACGACCGAAAAAGTGTGAGGACTCATGCTCAGATTCTCGTCTTTCCTTATCTCGTTCAAGTGTGTCATCATTTAGAATCTTTCCTTGATGTGTTGCAACAATTTTCCCTGATTGAAATGAATTCCCACTCGCTTCTTCCTTGACACACTTATTTTCATGAAATGGTTCCAAGCAGTTGACATTGATAACATTAGTAGTGCGGACATGATCAGATAACTCCCACTGACAATCATTTTCTTCCTCTTGCCTTTTCAACTCTTCTTGTTCTTTCAGATTCACAAGATCATACGATCCTTGTAGTAAAATAGCATCTGGTACTAGTTCAGTTTGATGCTGAATGTCCTGTAGTGATGGTAACTCTTTGGTTAATTCCTCAGGATATTCGTCTTCAGACTCATCGAATTCTGATCCAACTTCCTCAAAAACATCAAGATCTTGACTCGTTCCTTGCTTGATCAATACAAACAATTCATTGCTATTTTTCACCTTTTCGACAGACCCTTCCAAAAATACAATACTAGTTTCTTCAGACAATTCCTCAGAAATCTCATCCTCCAACTCTTCAAAGACTTCAACCTCTTCAGGTGTCTCAAAATCAGAACTTCCCCCAGATTCAATCAACGTTGATAATTCATCACTATCTTTCATTTTATTAACGAGCTCTTTCAAAGATAATAAACTATTTGATTCTGCCTTCTCTTCTGTTTCACTTTCACTTTGTTCGGGCTTCTCGGAAACTATGGAATTTTCACTTAGCCGGCTCTCATCCATAAGCTCGGGTGTTAAACAAGAATCCTCCATCATCAAGTTATTTCCTTCAACTCCGAACACAATTACTTCTTCCATACTATCGACATCAAACTTTGGCGGTGAAGAGTAATCAACTTCTACATCCACATAGTTTGACGTTGAATAAAATTCCATCAACAAATTACATTCATTGTTCCCTAACTCGATCTCCTCATCTTCGCTGTCAAACTTTGGTGGTAATTCCTCGAATGGTTCCGTAGGACCGACCTCTTCAAATTCTTCTAACATTGGTTTAACCTCCTCGGGAGTTTTAAGCTCTTCACTTGCCTCATACCTAACCAACGATTCAGCACTACCTTCTGCTTCTTCAACACCTTCGCTGAAAGATAATGGGCTAGTCGGTTCCTCTTCCTTTTCCGGCTCGCTTTCAGTAGAACCATCCACATCCTCGTTTTCACATTCTTCTACAACTAAGGCTTTCATCTTGGGCTCCGTACATTCATTACTTCTAAGGTCAGACTCCTGATAATGATAGCGCTTAATTCGGTCATCAACATTTGTCTTCGTGATTTCATGTACAACTGGTTTGTTGACTCTCTTAGAAACATTTATACTGCAATTAACGCCTTTATTCTGATTGCTGGGGTTTGTAACCACACCGTTTCCTCGACTCCCTTGACTCAACTTCTGCAACTGTTGGTTCACACGAGCTTGATAATTGTAGGGCAAGAAATTTGCCTTCATCATCCTTTTCATCTTATCCTACATGACAACTTTGGATTTCCTCATTCTCTCTCTGGTTGATTTTGTTTGTTGCCACCAATCCATAGCTCTTCCTCTCAGTCTTGTAGCAACTAACTTAACTTGACGATCTTCAGGTACGTTGTTGAGTTCAAGAATATTTTTAACCTTTGATAACCAATCCAAGAATTCCTCTGCTTGTAGACCACCTCGGAATTCTGGAATTTCCGTATCCTTCCTTGATTCCCGTGTATGACCATTCTCTTCAACGTTCCTATATCGATTTTGCCCTTGACCTGGATACCGAAAGTGAATACTATCGCCATAACTATCTTCTTCAAAATTAGATGAGCTTCGATGTCGATTCTGAACATTGACTCTTCTATGACCATGCATGTCCTCTCTACTTCTTCTTTCCTCTACTCGACATCTTTCATATTCACAATATGGCTCATGCTCGTAACCACGATAAGCTCTTATTTCTTCATTCTGATAATCACGATTGTCTCGAACTCCACGATCTCGATTTATCGACAAAGATGATTCTCTTCTTTCTCTATCATAACGTGGAGACACTCTCCTTTGATTTCGATTTATGTCAGCCTTCACTTTCTCTACTCTCTCGAAACCCTTATTGAACCTTTCATCGATACGTTGTTCCATCTGTTCAGGATCTTCACTCCCATACAAATCTGCAACACTATGATGACGGTTAACACATCTCGGAGGCATGATCAAATCTTCAATAGATCCAAACACCAACTTCACTTTGATCCAAAAAAAATTCTCGAATCAAACTTCCCACTTGTTTGAAATCTCACGAACACCCCAAATAAACAAACAATTTAATTCAAACTCCAAAACTTCAAATCTCAAAATTGACGCCCAATGAACTTGGATAAGTTCGTCTCCTAGCTCACGACTTGAACAAATCTCGCACAAACTTGAACAAGATCGCTTCTAGCTCCAACACTTGACTCTCGGCCTTGACTTACAAAAAATGAACTTCAACACTTCAACTTGGCTCAGCTCTAACTCTCGGCCTTGAACAACAAATGAACAAGCAATGCACGGCCTTGACTCTTCAACACAATGTGATGCACAACTTCAACTTCTAGCCCTCGGCTTTAACTCTTCAATGAGAATTGGCTCCAAGACTCGGCTTAGCTATGATTGGCTAAGTCTAGCTCTGATACCAAATGATGCAGCAGCGGAATAACAAAAACGTATAATGCGGTGAAAGTAGCAATCGGTGGATTGAAAGATACCAAGGCCCAAATCCGTTGATCCAAAGATACCAGATTCTAGCTATCTCAAACACGCTGATCGCGCACGATACTGTATTTAAAGATCTACGATTCTTCGTACGTTGATCTAGCGCACTAGATTCCGTGAATCGGCTTCAGCAGTCGTTGATTCGAGCGCACTTGAATACCGAAAGTGGAGATAGGAGATCACACTCAACACCAATTTGAGAAGAGGCACAAAGCCCTCAAACAAAAGTTTTATTCAAAATCAACAAACTGTTACAAATGACACCACCATCCCTATTTATAGGGTTACAACAACACACATACACGACTCAACAAATTACAACACATAGGTCGGAAACGACCTAACACTTGCGACAAACAAATACAATACAACACATTACATCACAACATTACAAGGCCTTCACGACCTAAAACAAACACACGACTTACAAGACAAACGACCTATCAAATATAACCGACATACGACTTACAACATATTTACAACATCATACGCGACTTAATATGTACAATACAATGACTCAACGACCTTGCGTCCTAAGAGGATACGCGGCTTCCAGAATCTGCGACATAAGTTTCAGTAGCACGCATGCGACTTAAAGATCCAGGCTTCAGCGACCTATGGTAGGTCGTTCGCGACCTAAGAAAATAGCTCATGCGACTTATCAAACAACGGCTTAAGAAATTCGGCTTAAACTCGAGCGGTGTAACTGGAGCGACCTAAAACTATCAGCGATGTAATTAGGTCATTCGCGACTTAAACTCTCGCGACCCAAAGAAGTAGCATGTGAGCGACCTAAGGTAAACGAGGCGATACCAGTAGTTGTTTGGTCTGGTAGGTCGTTGGAGCGACTTTCATATAACTCATGGCCTCCGTTAGGTCGCTGTGGCAACTTAAAGGCATTGCTAGGTCGCTGGAGTTCGGTAGAGTTAGGTCGTAACACGTCATCATGTCTTGATCGACTTAAGGCATTAACCGTTGCATAGATCGATTGGTTAACCCGTTGCATAGGTTGATTGGTTGACTCGCTAGGTCGGAGCTCGTTAGGTCGGAGCTCGTTAGGTCGCTGGCGACTTAAGGCCGAGCGAAATATGGAAGGCAACCTAATATCATCCTGGGCTGCATCACTAGTGAAACTATATGGAGAATTGTAGAGGTAAGAAGTAGCTTCGTAACGGAGAAAACGGTTCGCAAATCCGAGTTCAGAGGTGAAAGTTATAAGGGAAAAATGAAGTGGGCTGAATTGGCTCAGCTCAGACGTCTGACCAAAAGGGACGTCTTCAGACGTCTGAGTCTGTCAAAATTGCATCCAGAGACTTTAGTCAGACGTCTGAGCTGAAAGTAAACTTTTTCCAGAGAACAAAGTCAGACGTCTGACCATTTTGGTCAGACGTCCGAGGCGACTTCCGCCTGTTTTTACGTACGGACTTGGAGTGAAGATTTGTGATATTTGCAGGAGCAATTTTGGAATATTGCCTAGGGTTTCTATTCTCCTATAAAAGCTAGCTTCAGGTTCAAGAACTAGGAAAAGGACGTGCAAGCGACTGCAAGAGAGTAGCCTCCACAAATTATGGTTTATCAAAACCTAATTTTCTTCAATTCTCTTCTCCACAAATCAATTTCTAATTAGAATTTTGATCGTTGTATTCAATCTCTTGTACTCTTCTCATCAATATTAATAAAGCTCTCCCTTAAAGTGAATGTACACTAACACAACGTTAGTGGAACCACTATGAATCGCTGTGTGATTTATTTTTCATTATTGCTTTGATTTTTATATTGCTTGTTTATGATTGTGATTGCTTTTGAATTGGTTGAGATTGGAATTGAGTTATTGATTGGTTGTTTTTACACTTCTTACCACGATCCCGTCTTCTGCTGTGCTTGTGGGGTTTTAATTTGAGTGGTTTCGAGTTGGAATCCCGACCCAACAATAGTAACTCTCATGTGTTGAGGAAGACAATTCTCTCTTGAGTAGTGTCCTGCTTCATATGTTTTGAATCGTGCCCTACTATGGATTTGCATGATCCGAGCTATCCTGATCGAGTTATAATCGGAATAGGATATCCACACTTAAGTTCGACACCAATATCAATTAAAAGGCTGTTGCACATTGATATATGAGATTTTGTATTTGTATTGATACAATAATTTATATCAACATATGTTTTGAAATTCATGTTTAAGTGTTGATTCGGTAATTATGATTACGCCCATTTTCTAATTGCAATCAACACAACATGAGATTCAACTCATTTGGAGTTTCTATGTAGAATCATCATATTCGTCTATTTTTGTAGATTCTTCATTCTACTTTAGTTGTATATTTTGGGTTTGGGAATCAGCAACTTTCTGGTCAATGGTATCAAAACATGCCTTTCCTACAATGCTTTGCACATATTAATAGTAGAGATAGACCTTTTAAAGTAGAAAGTCGCACGCCTTCATTAAATTATACTTTAAGGCAAATTCTATGTGGTAAGATAGACATTTGAAAACATTGACAGACCAGTTCATCAATATTTAGAAAACCATTACCCTTCCTATTTTCATGGATTGTAATCTGCATAAATTGCAACTACCTTGCTACTCTTGTTTAACATGTTAGTCACATATTTGATTTTGAAAACGAAAATATGGTGGCAAGTCCAAATCAAAATGCTGCATCTCTAGCAAGAAGTCAAGGTATGTGAACTTAATTTACCGTTCTCTCTCATAAGTAGACGTGTGTGGACAATTTGCATTTTGGACTAAGCAAAGTTGCAGCATTTCCTTTTAGAATAATTAACATAGATATCTTGAAGTGTGAGATGTGCTTCAATTGCCGGATCAGCAATATGAACCATTTCCCTCTTATTTGCATGTCCGATTGAAGAAAATTGGCCCATAATGTTATAGGTAGTTCGTATAAATAGTCCCTCCCTTGGCAATAAAAATGCTATGTTGGTGTTGATAAAGTAAAACAAGTGTATTTTGGGCTGCCATCGCTAAAAAGAACAAAGAATATGATGATAAAAATTACAGTATATATTCAAATCAGCACTGACATGATTAGAAAACTGTTTTTTCGGCCATTAAATACCATCTTAAAGAAGTTCCTGATTTTGTGAATTTATAAACATTGGTTAATTAGAGGAGTTTATTTATTATTTCTAGTTTCGCCTGTTAAGTTCATAGTCAGGCTGCGTATGCATGTCTCAATCCATTGATCTCTTCTACAAACATGCTGGCTCATGTAAGATTATTAGGTAACATGCTTGAATACTATATTTTGAAAGGTTTTGCCAGAAACATGAATGAAGGTACTAAATGAATTAATGATCAATGGTTTGCAATCTTCATTATTTTCACATATAATTTTCTATAACAATGCCAAATCAAATAGCTGTACAAATAAATAAATAAATTTAAATTACAATTGGTCACTACTGACATTCAGATTACCTAAGTTTGCACTCTTTAGGAACACCACCGGGAAATCTATTAACGTCACTGCAATAATTGTAAATCATGTACTTCCTCTGCACCCATCTCATCCTTCTATAACTCGCGTCATCCAACTCTTGATCGTACCACCCCTCTTTTATTTTTGTCGATGAATCAGAATCATCCATTGTGTTATCGGCTGATCCACAACTAGACCTCCCCATAGACCAAACACAGGCTCTACTTGCATTGAAATTTCTATAGTACGCTGTGAACGGAGCTTTGCTCCAATCGGTTTTCACTAGTCCACCACGCGTTGCCCAGTCATCAGCATTCCATAAACTAGAGTACAACCTCATTGGCTGGTTTTTTGGGAAGGACACACCGGTAGATTCATGGTTTTTGAAGTCTCTGATTGGAATGTTGTCCACTAGAAAACTGTTGTACAAGGATTTAAATTTGTTAGAATATACATGTTAATTCTTTGCAATATCTGTATGTGTGATGTAGTAGTGGTATGAATAAGCTTACATGACATGTTTCGGATTCCAAAGAATGGAGTAGGTGTGGAAATCTTTGGTCGGGTCGAACCATAAATGGAACTGTTGCTCTCTGTTTCCTTTCCCGTCTGCAAACACGTTTGTGTGTAGAGTGTATGGATCTCCGCTTAAGTTTCCTAGAAATTCAAAGTCTATTTCATCATGCGATGGACCTTGAGATGACAACTGAAAATTATCAAACATTACCAAGTTAGCTGTCTGTAAAATTCCAAGGGAGTAACCATGAACCTCACATTAATCAATTGTTTCTAATACGTACGAGTTGATACCAAAAATAACTTACGTAAAACGTAGTAACTGTGCCAGCAGAGTTTCCAGCCACAAGCTTGATTTGACAGTCGAGTCTACCAAACATAAATTCGTTCTTGGATTCAAATCCGGAGCCAGAATATTGATCAAGAGACAAAGTAAGTTGCTTTCCATTATCCAAAATTTTGCCGCGGCCATCACCCCATGTGACTTTAATGTCGTCAAAGCCACTGCCATTTGATAAGTACAAGAATGTAGAAAATATAAGAAAGGAGAATGCTAGTGTTTGAATAGGAGAAGACATGGTTGAAGAATGTAGTGATGTGATATAACTTTTCAGGTGTATTTATATGTCCAGGAGATGGGCTGTTTACGCGTTAATTAGGTTTATATTTTATTATTTGCTCCAAGCTTTCATTTGTCAGAATGTACTTTTTTTTGGTGTGGAAGATATGATTGCATGTTGGAAGCTACTTTAGAAGCTACTTGAATATATGTCATCTCATATTCTCAGGGTTGTTGTCGAGAGCGGGGTTTATTGGAACAGATTGACTTAAAAATTAAACTTTGAGTGCGAATCGTTTAATTTCAGTTTTAACTAATACAGTAATACTTGATCTGGTAAGAAAATAAAATCTTCCCAAGTAGTCATTAAAGAATAGCATATATATTCAAAAGAATGTAAATAAGAAGCATATATAAATCTTTTTGCTAGTTAATTGAAACATATGAAAGTTTCAAGAGATGTTAAATCTAAATGACGCAGGTTCTTATTATGATGCTCAAGCTTTTAAGTAGCCAATCAACTGATATATTTATGTTTCTGCAGAGGGGCATTGCACGAAAGGTTTCTATTTCTGATGTTGTTACAAGAAAAGTCAAGGTAGAAATTAGTATGTAAATTAGGTCCCTGTTATTTCTAAATCAGAAAGCGCAAGTTAGCTTGTGTTTTTTTAAAAAAATTCAAATTTTCAAAAAATAATTTCAAAATCAGAAAACGCAAATTATTTGCGCTTCCTTGTAGAAAGTGCAAGTTAACTTGCGCTTTTTAAAAATTTCAAATTTTCAAAAATTTCACAAAAATTTCTAAATCAGAAAGCGCAAATTATCTTGCGCTTTTCCGATTTTAAAAATTTTAAAATCATAAATCGCAAACTAGCTTGCGCTTTTCAAAATTTTGAAAATTTCAAAAAAAATTTCAAAATCGGAAAAGTGCAAGTTACCTTGCATTTTCTGTCAGAAAAGTGTAAGACATCTTGCATTTTTTATTTGTCAAAAATAAAAACCAAATTTACATATTTATTTCTACATGGACTTTTCCTATAACGATGTCAAAAACAGGAACCTGTGACTATTTTCTTGTTTTACAAACTTGCACTGGTTTACTTGGGGAAAAAGCTCCCAAAAATGTTGCTTAGGTGGCGTGTTATTAGTTATTATCTCTATATGCCGACTGCTTCTCAAATCCTCGTCTAAGGCTGCTATCACCTTCAACAATTATCAACCATATTGACTGCCATCTCTGTTTGTAATTTTTGCAAAGGCTCTCGTTATACTTGTTATTTCAAACAAAAGCATTTATCATTGAAACGATAAATATCATAATTAAAAAATGGACAATTACACTAATCTCTATCAAACAAAAATTGATTATTACTATCTTTGGTAGGTACGAAGAATATACTTATCTTTGGTGGGTAAGAAAACCGGATGATTATGCATTTCAAAAGATGTTTTCTTTTATATATACGAGATAGGGCAACACGCAGAGATAGAACGTAAAAGAAAAGGGTATTTTGGATATTCCAGAAAGACAAGGTTAAATCCTTATTAAATGAATTATCATTATAAATAGTAGATAAAGATATATATATATATATATATATATATATATATATATATCTTTTGGTGGGTAAGAGCAATGAGTTTAAATTAAAATTTAAATAAAAGTTTTGTAAATTTTCAAGCATTGAAAATTGAGATTATGATTATAAAGATAATGAGTTTTGAAACACTAAGAATTTTTGGTTGTTTTCTTACGTATAAATTTGCCTTCGCCCCTTAATTTAGTTTGGATACCTGAAAAATCCTTTCCGAAAACATAGTTTTAATTGCATCCTTATTTTTAATTTTGGCAATTTCATTTTTTTACGAAAAGTAAATTTGAACTTTAATCGCTATGATTAAAACAAATTTTTTGGATTTTTTTTAAAATGCAAATATTTGTTCAGTTCTTTTTAAACATTTGAAAAACTGAAACTTCAAATATTTTTAGAGTTTTCCATAAATATCCTAAAACATAAAAAAAATAAAGAAAAAACTTGTTTTTAGGAGAGATGGCTGTATATTTTGAAGCTTAAGTAGGGTGTTTTTTTCAAAGTTCTCTTCCTTAAATTATTACAAATACCTTAATAGTTTCAAGTAACTATTTTTTTCTAAAAAAAGGGATAAAAGGCCCAAAGCCTGGTTACATTATATAGGAATATCGGGTTGGACCCGGTTATTATTACAAAAGAAAAGAAACCCTAGCTGCTTCACTTATTTATTTCTTCGGCTGCAACATTTCTCAAACCCTAGAAACTCAAATGGGGCCAATTGAGGGCGATTTTTGTGTCGATTTCTTTTCCATGCATGCGATTTATTTTAAGGAGGTTTCCAAACTTCCTTTGCCTCTTTAGCTTCCTTTCTGTTCATCGGATCTGAGATGAACTTCTTTGAATTAGTTGTAACCTTAGCTTAAGCTAGCTGAAATGAGCTTGAAGGAGCACTACTTTCTCCATTGTTCCAAACAGATAAGTGATAGATCTGATTATTCGGAGCACTTTTATGAAAAAAGATCATTTAATTTCTGATTATTAATTTCAAGCTGTAACCTCTCTCTTTTTGAAGGAAATGATTTGTATCTTGCAAAGATCGGCTAGCGCAATAGCTTCAATTCAAATCAGGTGAGATTTCTTGTCTATTACTAATCAAAATACTCTTTAATTTATCGTCGTTAACCTTATTTTCTCTATTGCAGGTCTCTGATTTGGTTTGGAGCAGAAAGTGGCCGCCTCCGGTTGTCTTTCTCAAACGATTCAAAAGCCTATCCACGGAAAATATCTGAATTGAATTTCCCGCTTTGTAAATATGCTTTCACTCGTTCCTCATAATTGTCTAGATCAAATAAGTCTTGATTTTACATATTCAGATCCTTTGATTTTCTCCTTGCTTTGTGTATTAGAATGTGATATTCTGCTCAATGTTTTTCCATATTTGAGTGCTTTCAGTTTTCCTTTTCTTGTGCAGTTTGCTATTTCTTTCTCTCCAAATGTGATAAATAATTGTTGTTAGTAGTATATAGGCTTTGTCGAATTCCATTGTCTTGCTTTTAAACTGCTTTTGGATTTGTAGAATACATGCTCTAATGTTGTACAAAGACGGAAAATGATTGAGCTTTAACTTGTTTTTAGCAATAAACCATATAATTCTTGAATAAATACAATCAAAAAATATACGATTAATGCTTTTTGAATCTTTTTTGCAAATAAGACAATTTTGTTCTCCATTTTTGTTCCATTTAAAACTCCTATCTTCAGTAGGCAATCTATTCAGCATAGCAAAGTAGGCCCAATGTGCCATTTTTTGGGCAGTTGGCATTATTCCATATAATGTTGTGTCAACTTTTGCTTCTGCTCCTTTAATATATTTTCAAGTGTTTTTGAGAGAAAATTTTCCTTTTGATGCTAGTTTCCAACATCAAATGTCTTTTGTAGACTTATATTTATACTTATTTTATTAATGGAAGACTTGAATATTGATGTTGTTGGTTGTAATTCTATATTCATTTGTGATTTTAAATGATGCTGTCCACTTTTGCATTTGCTCCACCAAAATATAGGATATTATTCTAGCCTAATAAGTTTATCAAGGATTTCCTACTGATCCATGGGTCAAATCAGAGGTTGGTTTGCTTTCCTTCTTTGAATTTTCTTTCAATTAATTTGATGTTAATTTCTCTGCTTTTCAGGATGTTTTTCCAAGTGTAAGAATAATGATTTTTTGTTTGCATTGTCTAGGAATTTTTATTTTTGACATCCTTTTCCTTCATCCATTTTGTTCGTAAAGATTCTCCTTCTAAGAATTTCCAAAAGAGTTTCAGATTACAAGCTTCACTTATGCCTTTAAAGTTTCTGAGCCCAAAACCACCTGATTTCTTTGTTTTGCATATTGTTTCCCAAGAATCTTTATGATATTTGTTGGAACTAGGCCAGCCCGCAGCGGTAGTGGTGGGTGTATTTCAAATTTTTTTTATCCTATTGGATTTTTATTGGGCCTATGAAGTCTAATTCATTTAGAACAATTCTAAATTTGTTTTAAATAAAATCATGTATTTTATTTAAATTTAAGTATTCTGTAATGTAATGTTAATTTAAATGATTTAATATATATATATATATAGACACACACATGTATCATATAAATATACATATGTGTGTGCATGTGTAACATAATAATCCGTGAAGGGTATAACATGCCCATATATGGATGTTGGGATTTACATCGCAACAGACACATTAGCTATATTTCGTATGTATTGTATGTTGTCTAAATATGTGCATAAATCTATAATGCAAAGTATATTTATATAAATACGTATACATATATTTAAAATATATTTTATAACTAAAAGTCTCAAAATTAAATATATATATAATTTAAAACATTTGTATAAATATATATACATAATTAAACATATAAATTTATACATATATATATATAATAATTAAAATTATATATATATATAAGGTTAATTAAAATGTATATATATGAATAATTAATTACATTCAAATACTTAGAATATAAATATATATATTAAAATTATTTCCATATCGAAATTAGCATAACAAACATAAAATAATAATTTTATAATTTTATCATTATCATTATTATTATTATATATATAATAGTTTTGATCATAATAATTAAAAATATTAGTAATAAATATTAAAAATAAAATTTTAAAATTTACAAAAATTTAGGATTATAAAATACAGGTTCAAATTTTTTTTCATGAGTTTTGAAATAAAATATTATTTTTAATAAATAAAAGAAATGTTCAGCCGAAGTAATTTAATTATTAAAAATATTAAATTTTAACAAAAAATTATGAAAATTTTTCCATGAGTTACTGCGTAGATGTAGTAATTTAAAAAAATATAAAATTGAATTTTCAGTGCAATAATTATTTTAGATATAATAAACAATTCAAATAATCAATGAAAGATAATTTAAAATTATTTATATATAAAAAAAAGTTATTTTCGAATTTGATAATTCATATTATATATAAATAGGTGTAAATAAAAATTCTAAGCTGTTTACACTTTATAAATATACATATATGTAATTATATGTTTAAAATATACATTAGTATATATTTAAATTAATATATAAATATGCATAAAATAATTAATAATGACTAAATTTAGTTCTTTACAGCACAAATTTTTTTTGATACATAAATTATAACATGTAATAATATAGCCATGCACATAACCAAACTAATTTGTGACAACTACATATACTTACGAAAATCTCACCTAACTAGATATACAATATTAATATATATACAGATTTGGGATTAATCGATATTAAATCATAAAATATGATATGATTACTGTAATATATAAATAATACCAATCGATGATGCTTTTGAGTCCACTTGAATCAATGAATTCCCTTTTCTAGTTATGCTCGATCCATCAGATTGCAAGTTTGGAATCGTCGACCTTTTCTATCAAATAGTGTTTTTACTTAACTTGAATTGATTTGAAATTCATAGAACCAATATGGGGATTTATTTCGGCCAGCAAACTTGATAATTATGGCAGCCAAAAGTTGTTTTTGATTAAGGGTCTAAAGATCCATATATATAGCCTTGTACAAGAGAGATATTAGGACAATCTCATTACCTATTCTCTCTTAATCTTAGCCATCCATCTCTAGGTCTATTCCTAAGTTTTAGCTGCCTCCAATAACTTATCAAAACCAAAATTTGAAGCCCTAATGATGAGCTTTAAACTCATTTAAGCCCAAGCCAAAATGCTATGCAATTAAATCTAATTTAATCACTTATCGATATCGTATACACTACAACAAAACAGCCATTTTACAACGGGCAATGCCCGTTGTAATATGGATTTCGCAACGGACATGCGCCCGTTGTATAAGGCCTCGTTGTAATAGGTCGACCATATTTTACAACGGGCAATGCCCGTTGTAATATGAATTTCGCAACGGACAATGCCTGTTGTAATACATGATATTACAACGGTTTCTGACCGTTGCAAAATAATTGCAAATTTTAAAAAAAATTACAGCAGCATCCATGCAATACATCCATACTAATATTAAATATTGTCGTAAAATAATTAAAATCACATACGAAAAGACTAAAAGCATAGTTTTACACGTTTATAAAACATGTGCAATATTTGAGCAAATAAAACATGTATCTTAGAGCAAATAAAAAATGAAGAAAATGCACAATATTTGAGCATCCACTTAACAAACAAACACCGTCTCTATTCCTCCACTGCATTCTTTCCAAGATAACATGACTCAGACATTCCAAGATACACGGGATATTTTGCAAAAGAGAAATATACATATCATATATATCACGTTATACTAACACCAAAAACGATATCTACCACATTTTGCATTAATCCCTGGTTTTAAATGGTATGGCTCTGATCACTATCTGATGGTACACTGCTGCTAACGCTGCGCCCACAAATGGACCAACCCAGAAAATCCACTGCATAAATCAAAAATGTTGATCTAATGCCATTAGAGATGATAGATATAGCACAAACGTTTGCAATTTTGCATGTCATATAAGAATGTTCTTTATATAAGATATAAAATATCAAACAAAATACCTGATCATCCCAGGCATCCTTTCTATTGTATACAATGGCTGCCCCTAAACTTCTAGCTGGGTTTATATCTGTACCGGTTATCAGAATTGTAAGACCATGTAATAGCTGATTTCGTCAATTCAATAACTACATTATGTGAACTACGACCATCTACCTACTGCTACAGTTGTACTTACTGTAACTACATTTGCGCCTAAATAAAAAAATTTCATAAAACATAATCAAACCAGTATGACATATAATCTAACGCAGTACTTTATTTCTAAATCTTATACACTATAATTGCTGTACATGTAACCAGATTGGAAATCATTCATTTCTGTTGTCTAAATGATATCTTCCCTACTTTACTTCATAGTAAAAACATACTTAAATTCTGCAATGTCAGTACTACTAGCCAAAAATATTAAAAAAACTTTAAGAATCATAAACAACATTGAAAAGATTCAAACACTAATCAGTCTATTATATATCGTAATCATAAAAAGGCATAGGTTTTCTTACTGCATAAAATTTTTTTATAGCAATTATATATGTCAACCTTTTATAAAAAGACAGGCAGTAAGATATTAGTTTAGCAATTTACTTATACACGAAGAAATCTTAGATTTTGATTGTTTGGCATGATACTATTATAAGCTCATTCCAATCATTTACATGTAGGAGAAATTACAATCGGAGTATCTCACTGTGCATATTAATCAACTCACGTATGTACAACTTCAGCTCATGTTAGGCCAAATCGAAATTGTGACCCACTATAAGAAGCAAATTCAAAGCAACAATGCCAATATGGTGGCAGTCATGCCATTATAACTGTTCTAATGAATCCAAGATAACAAAATAAATTATACAAGACCTAACTATATGAACATTCAGGCAATCCAAGTTACGTTCACATCACATTAGGTGGTTTGTTCAACTATCACAATAGAGAGATAGGTGAGAGAGAATGCGGAATAAATAAAAATAAAAGAAGAAATCCAAATTTATGTCCAACCAAAGCTTAAGAATTTCAAACCGGTGGAAAATGCGGAACCCATTACGCAAGGTACTTTACTGACTAGGAGTGGCAATCAGATCCGACCCGACGGACCCCGACCCGACCCGGCAGATCTCGGTTCTAGGTGGATTGGATTTTATCGGGTCAAAACTATACATTTTTAAACCTAGATCCGATCTGACACAAGGTTCAGTTCGGTTCAGGCCCTGTTGGGTAATAAAACTAAAAATACATGTATTTTAATGTTTTTTTCTTCGGTTCTTTCGCGTCGGGTTTGATCGGGTCTTTATGGTATTTTTCATAATCCAGACCCGATCCAAGACCAATCGGATTCGGTTCAGGTTCAGGTCTTCTCGGATCGTTTAGGTCGAGTTTGCGGTTCTCGATTCTAATTGTCAGCTCTGTTTGCTGTGCAAGAGAGTATGTAAGGGATAATGTTCAAAAGAATATAAATATGGAATTCTACAAGATCATTTCCAAATCTACAACCTAGAAAGGTAGGAATACATTGGTCTACCTTAGCAAAATTACAAGTATATCAACTGAACCAAACTTGAGGTTTAATACTTCTAAATTTACAACAGTATGCATCAAGGATAAAATAGTATTAGAAAAATTGCCGAATCAAGAACGATATTAAAATTTGAATGATGTGAAAAGAAATGACTATTCTTACCTCTTCCATCAACAACACGACGCTTAATCAGTCGCCCATCACCAAGCACACCCCTCACCTGTCATATTAAAACTTTCAGAAATATGAATATAACTGAAGGAAACCATCACATCCAGAAACATGTGTCCCGATGAAACATTTTTATGGAATTTCTGTGCAAATCCCCTATAACAACTATCTCTTAGCATTTGTCAGAAAGTAGTCAAAGGTTGGGGAGCTTGAAGCTTACTTTGGGTAGCGTTCCAAGATGATTCAAAGCATGCTGGAGCATGACCTGAAGCTGACGAGAAAATGAAGCGAAGCAATCATTCGAATGTTGTCTCAAATCTTGAACTTTCCACCACTTCTGCATGTGGAAGCAGAAGACTTATGTCTGGTTACGCTGCATGTATGCTCACTTGTAGTAATAAATTCATACTGTGGAAAATCTTCGGTCTTAACTGTTTGGACTTGAATTTCCCAGTTGCATTTATCAGAATTGCACCGATGGTAGCAACTACATCATTATACTAACCATTATTGATATCGGATCAAAAGATACAGCATATCTTGCTAAAATATTAGCATCCAATTCTAACAAGTTTTATAATATATGAAAATTGTGTTTTGAAATATTTACCTGTTGTATACTATCTGATTTGCTAAATTTTTATTACTTTTTAATTAAAGAAAGAGGTTCATATGATATTGTTGTGGCATATTATATATATACATAAAAACCTTTGAGATTTTGAGTTTCCAATTGCCTTTTGCCCATATTTCCTCCATTGATAACCATCACTGAAGGGTGAATCTATATTGTCACTTCTTTACATTCTGCCTCTTCCTGTTCAACAAACAAATGGACTAAGCACCGTATTAAATTAACAAAAAACTATAAAAAAAATCAAAAATCTGTTATCTTGAATTTGTATATGACTGATAGGTTCATAATCATAATAACAATACTATAAAATACCGAAACTTAACCTCAATGGTATCCCATTATCTTCTAAGCATGATGGCCTTTACATACTAGTAGGCACATATTGTGAAGGATCCGAAGTCTTCAGTAGTGAAATCCCAATTCTATAGTAGCAACGATTTCATCACATAACTTGCTTAAACTTCCATTTGTACTGAAAAATATTGTACAAAACTAGTTTAACCCAAATTTAATCGCAAAAATTATCAATTACAAAAAATAATTAACACGTAATATCAATAAATGTCAGAAGAAATCAAAATTATGTTGAATAATGGACTTTGGAGTGTGGGTGGAGCAACCAAATGGAAATTTAATACGGTAAAATTAAGCTAAAGAAAAATTACCTTTTTTATGCCAGTAGGAGGGAGGATGAAGATTAGATATTGTTCAAACAGATGAAATGAATACGCGGAACGGGAAAAAGAATGAGACTCTGCTCTCTGATGGAAATTGCATTTTAGGCTGTCCTTGGGTTAGGGTTTTGAAGAGGCGCAACTTGGTAATGGGGTTTCGGTTGTCGGCAAGCAGCAGAGTCATTCAAGGATAAGGCCACAATGGAGTCAACGAGAAACAATAAAATCGTCAGGGAGACAGCAGCGAAATCGAACGATGGGGAAAAAAATTTCTTTTTGGGGAAAACGAAATTAGGTTTAGAGAGGGAAATTAAATTTTGGATGAAATAACGAATGAAGTGGCGGGCTGTAGCTATTTGGGAAGTGTTTAGCGGCGGTTTTGTAAAGAAATTTACATTTGGTAAAAGCCAGCGTAGTATACTAAAACGTTGACATTAGACTTTGTTCAAAGCCATTTTTGGCATCTACTATAATAATTGAAAATTATATTCTGACAATTTGTAATATTCTGACAATTTATAGGCAATTTGTATTTTATTTTGAAAAACTTTGTATAAAGTTACGTACTAATAACTGGAAAGTAAAATTAAGTCTATTGGAATAGTGATTAAATTCTAATTCTACGTCTAAAATAATCGAAGGCAACGACGATCAGCCGTTAAGAGGTTTTGAAAATTGGCATCTACTGCAACGTGCAGAAGAAAATCGTTGTAATTGACATCTATTACAACGGGCAGACAGAACTGGAAACTAATATCTAGTACTATTAAAAAATATAGGTAATAGGCATAAGGAAGAAGTTGCAAAAAAATTTCGTCTCAGGAACAACAAGTTTGCCTTTTAGTTTGAAGGACATTTTTTAGTGTAAACTGAAAATGATAGTTACAACTATCATTCTGTGATTTACACTAAAAAATATCATTCAGCCTAAAAAATAAACTTCTTGTCCCTCAAAATAAATTTTTCTCTAACTTTTTCCTTGAGCCTAAAATCCCCTTAAAAAATAATACTATTTATTGATTATTAAGTATTGATAATTAATTCTTAATTATTTAATAGCAATTATTTAATATTAATTATTAGTGATTTAATAGAAATTATTTAATAGTAATTATTAATTATGAAATATTTAATATTAAATACTAAATATTGCATATTAAATAATAAATATTGGCGGGCATTAGAAATTTCTCGAAAAATGGTTTCACCAAACGTGAACGGATGATTAACGTAAAATTGGCATCGGTTAAAACGGGGATTTTATGACCGTCGTAAAATTGGCACCTATTACAACGGACATTTTTAGCCCGTTGTAAAATTGACACCTATTACAACGGGCGTTTTGAGCGTTGTAAAATTAGCACCTCTTACAACGGATATTTTGTGACCGTTGTAAAATTGACATCTATTACAACGGGCATGAATAGACTGTTGTAATAGCCTTCTATTACAACGGGCAGTCATTCCCCGTTGTAAAAAGGGCGTTGTATAGGGTATCTATTACAACGGTCCTGAATGGACCGTTGTAATAGCCTTCTATTACAACGGGCAACCAGTGCCCGTTGTAAAAAGTGCGTTGTAATAGGGTATTTTTGTTGTAGTGATATCGATTGGTACATTTATAACTATTATAAATATATAACAATTTTTATTTCTCAAACCATATTCAAATTTTTATAATTAATATTTCATATATATTAATTAATTTAATTTATATATAACAATTATAAACTAATTAAATCATTCGGTCTTAAGGGAATTCATCATTTCAGTTGTGTAACTCTTGGGTGTAAATTTGGTCAGCAATTAACACCGAACTATTCGAATGTTAACGTTCACACGTCGCTTAGCAAGTTGTGTGACATCATAGCCAAATTTATCGCTTATTCATTTTCAGTAAAATCTTATTTAATTTAATAAGCGTTACCCGTTAGTGACATTTATATACACCGATTCTCTTCGTCAAAACTGTATCACTTTGGATTTATGGAATTCGGTAATAGTCAAAATTCCAATACTGTCCATATTCAACTCTATAATCCAAATACAAAATCCTTGGTTCAATAGTAACAATTATTATTAACCGTACTACTCTGGTCGGAGATTTTGACTTTGGGTTGACTTGAGTTGACCATGATACTAACCTCATATAACTGAAGTGACGAATCCTCTCTTGAATAGTGTCTTCCTTCCAATATTTCCACTCGACCCAACATAATCACTTGATGGATGTCATTCCATGATTTGACTATAATCAAAGAAGAGTTTTTCATATTGAAGGTTGACAGTGTTCTCAAGTCGAAAGAATTGTGTAAATTAGTCACATCGATATTTTCTGTTTAACCTTAGTTATATTAACCAACAGAAAAATACCGAGTGAGTTGTTCTATAGCTATCCAATAACTATCAGTACATAACCTCTAGGTGCCCCCAACAGTCATGAGTAATACACTGCCCAAATTTGGAGAGCATTATGTACTCTAGTCTCAACGGATACATCGATATCCAATATCGATGCATCTTGACTAGGAACATTTAAAATGATGTGTTTTGTAACAATGTGTTCCAATACTCATGATTACAACTAATTGTAATTACTATCACAAACACGTCATTTATGGATTTTCTGCTAAATATATTTTTAATTAAACATTTAGTTATTTATAACACATTATAACAAATATATAACAGAAAGAAGAAACACCTTTATTTCGAACAAGAATTAATTTCGGAGTTAATAAATTACAGAATTGCCCCTAGGGCTTACCCCTAACACTATCGATATTTACCTCTCCAGATAAACTTTGTATGCATTTTTTCTATTTCATGTATTGCTTTCAAAGGAATGTTATAAGTTTGTAGCTAGTACATAATGATGGTAGTGATGACAGTATGTGTAAGCTCCAGTATTCCTGCTATGGACAATAATTTGCTAGATCATCCCTCTAGTTTATTTTGGATGATGTCAAATAGTCTAGTACAATCTCAATCTATGATTTGATTCATGCGGAGGGGAAGTCCTAAATACTTAACTAGCAAATCACTTTCCTTGAATTTTAAGACTTTAAGAATCTCTTCTATCCTTGTGCGATTCTTATTGAAATATATTCTTCATTTACTTTCATTTATTTGGAACCCTGCAAAATCTTCAAGTTTCTCAAATAGTTTTAAAATTGTAGTGGCACTTTGAATATCTGCATTTAAAAATAACAACAAATCATCAGCATATAATAAATGAGAAATACTTGGTTTTATTCTATTAATTGGTTTTAGATTTTCATTTATTTGTTCAACTTCCATTTGTAAAGATAAACATTCTATGGCAATGGTAAATAAGCAGGGATGGCGATGGGGTAGGTCTAGGGTCTAAACACGGTAGACCCGCCCTTGTTTTGACCCGCCAAGACCCGCCCTATTGGGTCATCGGGACGAGCTCCGGGTCTAGGGTAGGGTCGGGGCTTGGCTGACCCGTCCCAACCCGACTCGCACTACTAAGATCTCATAAAATCGCTTTATTACAATAACGATGATTTGTTGATCCTTTTATACATAAGCGGTTATAACATTGTTTGTACCAAAATTGGGCACAACACTCTTCGGAAGGGTTTGAAGAGATAAAATGAGAAAGTTAAATGGAAAAAGAGAATTATCTAACAAACACTTCAAAAACAAATAAAAAAGTACGCAGAAACACAGGGGTTTAGAGTGGTTCGGCGTGTTGCCTACGTCCACTATAAAATAATTGACTTTTATTAACTTTTCTCTGCTGGTTACAGTGAATTACATTAGTAAATCTCAAGTACAACAGCAAAATTCGAGTACAATGGTGAATTCGGCAGAGTTTGGACGTTAAAGAGCCAAAAGATCCCTTTTCTGTAGGCTCTGGGATGCTATTATAGGTGTAGGCTGCAAATCTCGCTCAGATCTTGGGAGACCTCTTATGGCACGTGTGTGGGCCCACGCGATCGATCCCACGTGATTTGCACGCGATTTGGGATCGATACGAACGAGATTCTTATCGATCGAAAATTCATCCAATTGGGTTGGGATCGATTGTGTGTTGCTGAGGAAGTACGCAAGCTTCTGTGAAAATTTCGTAGCATTTGGATTTGTAGATTGCGAGTTATGATCGATGCAAACTTGTGTTTTCTCTAAGCTGCGTCGTTCGTATCGATACCCTTCGTATCGATTAATTCGTATCGCTCTATGGGCACGTGCTTGCAAGTTGACGTGGCGCTAACTCTTCGGATCGATCCATTTTTCGTGTCGTGTTGACTGCTTCTTTATTCGTATCTATAATCTAAGCCTTGTTCATATTGATCTGAATGGTTTCGTTCTGTTAATATCGGTCGCCTTGCTCTATTCGTATTGGTTGGCTGCTCTGTCATATTCGTACTGATCGATTGTTCTGTTATATTCGTATCAATCGAGTGCTTGGGTTTGTTCGCATCGATGGGAAGTGTCTACTTCGTATCGATCTGTGGTCGATCGATACGAAGTATGTATGATGTTTGATCGACACGAATTAGACACTTGTATTGCAGTCGATGGATACGAAATGGGCAATAGCCGATTGATTCGAAGTGGGCCTGCCTTCTGATGGATACGAAGAAGGCCATCCTCGATGGATACGAACAAGACAACTGCTGATCGATACGAAGTGGAGTTGTTTGCTGATGGAGTCGAATAGATCGATACGAATAAAGCATATTCCCCTGATGGATACGAAGTAATGCATTTTGATGGATACGAATAGATGGACGCGAATTGATGAAGATGGCCTAACCGATACGAAATGATGGATGCGATTAAAATGATTTCTTTTGGCTTGCATCGATCATATCTTGAGCATACGAACTCGGATTGACTTGAAATTTGGAACGTTGGTTTTCATAGTTTTGCTTGTCATGTCTTGTCAATTGTAGCTCAATCCGGACTCGGACAAAATTCATCGATATCCATAGTGAGCCTGCGTATAACCGATCTTCGGGATGGACTGTCTTTGGTTTCCAGTTAAGTTCCTGGTATCACAGCCTTGCCAAAAGGCAGGATAACATTTGCCCCCCAAAGTATGTCTTGTGAGAACGCGACGTGCTTTGAAAAGCTGCAATCTTCATTCTGAAAAGTTCCATCTGACTTGTTAAACGGTTGTTGTTTTCTCGTCAAAAGTTGTAATCTTTGATTGATCCATAGAAACATACACTATGAACCGTAGACTGCCCATTGTTGTACTGTGTACTGTTGTAATTGATCGATGTATGATAGTAATTTGTCATTTGTTGTTGTAATTGTCACCAGACAAGTATTCAATTCTTGCGAATTTTAAAGATTGGATGTTAGTTCATTATTCATGAATGTATGTTAACCTGACTCCCGTTAACGTTTGTACGTTCAGGAGTCGTTACCAAGTTTTCAGTTTTTTTATCGACTTTCGCATCGATCCTCTCTTGAATCAATGCGAAATTCGAGTTGTAACACCGCTTGATGGTTATGTTCGTGTATCTCTTCGTATCGATCCTCTCCTGGATCGATTTTAGAAGTTGGAATGCATTCTTCGCATCGATGACTATCGATATGAAATGGTTAGTTCTTTGAAACGCTTCATATCGATAGTGGGAGGTCGATACGAGATCTTGTAGTCTTCAAGGGGATGGATACGAAATCGGTCTTTCGTATCGATGGAATCATTGATGGATTTGAACAAGTTCAAGCAGTCCTCTGTGTATGCTTCGTATCGATGGGTCGTCGATGGATACGAACGAAGGCATTATGGATCGATGGCAAATAGATACGAGTAGTTGTGCTTGGGACTGGTATGTCTGGATGGATACGAATAGAGCTTTCGTATCGATGACATTGAGGACCATCTTAACCGGTCATTTCAATTGGGAGACGAATCGTTTCCTTCCCTCGGTTTTGCACCCATATAAATACACGATTTTGTACTTAGAAAGATTTTTACTTGTTCACTTTTCTGCCTTGTCTTCGTATCGCTTTGAGTTGAAGAAAATTAAAACTGCCTTAGCTTTCGAATCGAACCAGACTTCAATCCTTCAATCCAACCGCTGAAATTAGGTAATTCATTAAACAAAATCAATGTAAAATGATGAGACTTTAATTCTCGCGCCTTTCCGTTTGCATTCATGGCCGAGTTTGGGGAAGAGGAGATGGTTGAACGCGAGGTTGTGGAAGGCCTGGGAGGCTTCCGTGTTTGATTGGAGAAGAAGGTGCTTGGAGGGTTACGAAAAATTTGGTAGATGGTGGTTCGACCTTCGTTTCGTATCGATGGATTGGAGAAGAAGATGTCTAATTTCGTATCGGTTATAACGTGAGGTTTCGCATCGATCTACACCCTCTGATTTCGCACCGATAGAGGGTTCCCAAATTTTATAACGATCATTTTGAATTAATATGAATATTCCTGATCGATATGATGTTGAGTTGTTAGATGGGTACGAAATCCACGGTAGGTGATCGGTACAAAGTTTCTAGACATGGATCGATATGAAGCTAACAATTCAAGATCGATACGAAATCCAATGCAAACCGATCGATACGAAGCTAACGAATCCAGATCGATACGAAATCCAATGCAAACCGATCGATGCGAAGTTAATGAATCCAGATCGATACGAAATCCAATGCAAACCGATCGATGCGAAGTTAATGAATCCAGATCGATACGAAATTAAGGCTTTTTGTGGAACGATCCAAGTCTGAATTTTGATGGATTTAAAATCTTTGAACACTCGAACATTTAATTCCGATGAGCTCCTGCTTTGCATACCTGGACTTAACTGTTAAACTACATACTTGACTGCCTTTTGAAGCTCGTCGATGGAAGTGTAACTTGACAAACCTGACGAACTTTAACTTGGATCATTCACTGAAGTCTGGATAGCACGGTTGTGACGGTCAGCGATGACGGTCACTCCGGTTAAATCTCAAATTCTTGTCGTTTAGATATTTTCCCAAATTCTGTAGGATCTTCTAAGTATTATGTAGCACTGCACTGTACTACACATTCACGCACTTTACACCGGGGTACACACGGGCTTATTATCATCTAATGATAGTTTTTGATAAGTTGATTAGCTATGGA
Organism: Allium fistulosum; assembly: GCA_030737815.1. Lineage (NCBI taxonomy): Eukaryota > Viridiplantae > Streptophyta > Magnoliopsida > Asparagales > Amaryllidaceae > Allium > Allium fistulosum. Next base: position 782,616,201 of record CM060908.1, read on the forward strand.
ATCCACAAGTTCACAACAGCAAGAGCTTTAGGATTCATCTCCTTTTGTCCTAGAGATTCCGGCCATCGCGGCCGAAGTTATAGACCCAGGTCCAAACGAGCTGCCTGGTGCCATGTTTATCATGAATCCACAGGATTCTGTGCCGTCTAACATTTCCGAAGACATGTTGGGTCGTATATGCCTAAGACACGGTTTGTCATTAGACGATGTTCTATTACCGGGACCGAATGATAGACCGCATGATCCCCTAGAGGGGTATACAGCCTTTAATCGCCATGCATGTACAACGGGAATACTTCCTCCGTTTAACCAATACACATCAGGGAAGTGTTGTCTTTCCTCGGAATCGCCCCATCACAGTTACATCCGAATGGATACGCTCTGCTCAACAGCCTGTTCATTGTATTTATGGAGCATCTTTTCCGACCACCGATCCCGATCGAGATTAGATATTTATTTATTGTCAAGAGCCAGTGAGATAGTCCCTCGTTCACTATTCTAGAGGCAGTCAGAAATTGTCAAGTTGTGACTGGCTCCTGGACCAGACTGAGCTATTTTAAAACCAAATGGTTCTATGTTTGATGCCCTCCAGGATATGCTAGTCGATGGTTAGCCAGACGTAAGCGCTTTGTCTTTTCTGCTAGTCGACAAAATAATTGCAACTAGTATTGGGACTGATACTCTCTTTCTTTTGCAGCCGCAATTCCACAACCTGAGGGTGTGCATTTTAAAGAAATTGTGCGGGTCCTACAAGAAGTGCCAAGCGAAATGAGAGACATAGACTCGGTGCTAACAGACCGAAACTTGAGAACCGTTGGGCTTATTGAGTGAAACCAAAGCATAAGGCTTGAAGGAATGCTAAGAGGGGCCCCGACGAAGCGGGTAAAACGCAAAGTGCCCGGGGTCGTAATTGCTGAGGAAGGTGATGGAGAGAGAACGCCCACGGATGATGAACTTGTTGCTGGGGCTTCTGCCGGATTTCAAGCGACAGAAGGAAGGAGAAAAGGCAAGGCCGCTGCTCATAAAAGCCCTAAGTCTTCGAGGTGGAAATCAGTTGTGGTTTCTTTGCCGGCTCACATCATTAGAATCTTAGAGGCTCCTCCCTTGCCAACAGAGAGTCATTTTGAAGGGCTTGCCGATATTCCGATTCCGGACTTTGTGTCTCTTCCACATGATACCGGATTGGAGGAGCTTCAAAATGCTCTAGATTTAAGCGAGTCTCTGCCCATCAGTGCAGCCGACATTAACGGTTGGTCGGGGGGTTGCACACACATATACACTTCACGACACCACACAGTTTCCAGCCTTAAATTGCATGTTTCAAGAACTCACTAATTCCATTTTCATTTTACTTTACAGATACGATGAACAGACGAGATTCTATGCTCAACGGTCTTCGTTCAGCTCGCCAATTATTAGGCTCGTATTATGAGTCCCGTCGGAGGGAGGATGACAGAAACCGCAATCGCGGTTGTTCTAGTCAGGAACGCTACGAGAGGGATAAAGACAGGGATTACAGAGAACAGAGATATCGATCCCAACCGCGTTCTCCACCCCCTCGACTCCCCACACAACCTTCGGGCCAGGGAAAACAGCCGGTAGAGCCCCCTCATCACAAACCATCTTCGCAAACTTCTCGGCCTGAGTCACAACGCCATAGAACTGAGGTTGAGCCTCCAGTCATCGCTGAACAAGCTATCACCGAGCCCACTGGGGAAGGGGCCATTAGAATTACTCAGCTAAAGAAAGATTTTCCAAACATATGCTTTAACGGCTACAGTTTCTCTCCTCACTTAAAGAGAATTCCATCGGAGGCGGAGAACACAATGCATGATTACATTCATGACATCTATACCCAGTACAAAGAGTGGGCGAAGGCTGCAGAGAAAGCATCAAACGTGGCCTTCGAGCGGGCTAAAATAATCGAGAAGTTAGAATCTGATCTTGCCCAGAAGGACCGCATCGTCCAAGTGCTTAATGTTGAAGCCTAGTCCTCTCGAAATTCAGAGATAGAGGCCACCAAAAAGGCCGATGAGGCGAACTTGGCCATGGAGAGGATGAGGCAGACACACTTTGCCTTGGTGGAACAGATGGGCCACCGAAACACCACTATCACAGCTGAACGGGACGCTGCTCTGAAAGAGCTTGCTGAGCTTAAAGCTAAATTTTCCAAAATCATCAAAGGAAAGGATGATGCAAACAAAGCCACCTAGGAAGCATGTGAACAGGCCGTTGTGCTTTGCGGCAATGGCTAAGGTCCGGGTGGTGGAGACTGAGGTCGAGGAGAAGATTATATCGGCTGAGTCCAGGCTAGAGACGGATATAGAAGATCTCTTGATAACTTACAACGCTAACGTATTGAAGCATAGAAACCTATCCTGGCTCAACAACTACCCAACACATTTATACAACGCTTGGGGCCGATTGGTTGAGGAGGAGAAGGCGGTGCATCTGGGTGAATCAATCGATGAGTTTGAGCTTGAGAATCGTATGCTAAATGAAGATGAACGAAAGATTCTCCATGAGTCGATGATTTCGCATGAAAAAGAGAGGCTCGTCACTCAACACTTGGAGGCCAGAGAAGGTTCAGGTGTTGAGCACCACGATGCAAGTCCTGAAGTTCCTGTGCCAACTCAGGCTGAATCTGCACCTGTGGTTGATTCCCAATCAGTTCCTACTTACAATCCGGATCAGCCGCAGTTATCTTTAGCTAGAGAGAAAGTTTCTAAAGCCGTTCAGCCATCCGCGAGCCAAATTGAGGAAGGTACTCTGAACATTCCACACGCTTTCTCAAAATCAGGAGCTTGATTTGAAGCATTTACTAATAGTCTTCCTTTTTCTCTATCTAGTGACTGGAGTTACACCAATCGCGCCTCCTGCAACTCAAGAATTACATCAAGCGCAGGAGGCCATCATCACTGAAGTGACCACCACAACTACAACTGCGCCGATTGATGGAACGCAAGGGTGCACACTCTCTTTCGATGAACAGATGATGGAGGAACTCCTTAGTCATCACAGTGACCCCTTTGCGGACCTACCATTTGTTATGGGTGGAAGCGCACCTGCTACTAGCTCTTCAATGCCAACCAATGATGCTTCCAGCGAGGCCCAAGAAGTTCTTGAAGAAGAAATATAGGCCGAAATCGACGCTGAAATGGAGGCAGCGGCTCGTGATGGTAGTTTTGGAGGTGGGATGGCGGCACCTGGTCCAACTCTGTTAAGGATGATATCACTTGGTGGTACAGTTATTGATACCAGTGTGCCTATCCCACCTCCTATAGTCGATCCAGTTCCCCCGACTCCACCTTCAAGAAGCATTCCCATACACTTGAGCTCGGATGAGGAAGTTGACATCATGCCCCCTACTGGAGACCAGCCGCCAAAAGGCAAAGGTTCGAAAAGAAAACAAGTGGCAGCTCCAGTGGGTCCACACCGAAGAAGAAGCCGAAAAAGAAGAGAGAGTAGGCGTGCTTCTTCGGTTTATTTTTGGTAGATAGATAGGAATCTACTTTCGTCTTTCTTTTGTAGGCCGGGTATAGATGCGGGTTCGGCCCCCGCTTGTAGGAATTTTGGAATCAACTTGTACATAATTTCTTTTCGCAAATAGTTGAAATGAAATTTTCTTTTCTTTTGAACTTGATGTGTGTTCATTTGCTTAAGTGTTCCAGCATCTGGATTCTTTGTTCAGTACACTTGTGAAGTTTCAACTTTTGAATCTTGTTTGAGTTTACCCGTCCAGTCCTGAAATCGTGGCCACAAGTCATGACTGGATATTAAGTTGAACTCTGATGTTGTACTGCTTCAGTCTGCGATTGACACTTAAGTTCTGCCCCCAGTTTCAGGGATGAATTGAAAAGATCGGCTAGCGGTCGTATTTCGCCTTCAACGCATCATGCTTAACATCATTGAATTGATGCGGAAACAAGGAGAATTCGAGTGGTCGAATCATACTTGCTCTTTTATCGATAATTGTATCCATACTCCGGGGATTGCACTTGTGCGTCGGCGGTCGATTGCATCTGCTTAAGTTTTAAGTGCAAGTTCGTACTCCGGGGACTTAAGTTATTTTTGTAGGCGATCAGCCGCGTTTGCTTGACACTTAGCTTTTCGTCCGCACTCTAGGGACTTAAATAAATTCGCGTTCGCTTGGTCACACCCGATCAGAGTTTATACTCCGGTCCGTGCTCTGGGGACTTAGAGTCGATTAGCATTTTATAATCCAGTCCACGCTCCAGGGACTTGGAGTTGGTTGACGTTCACTCTCCGGTTCGCACTCTGGGAATCCGGATCATTTTGATGTCTACACTCCGGTTTGCACTCTGGGAATTCGGAGTTAGGTGATATATATACTCCAGTTCACAATCTGGGAACTTAGAGTTAGTTGATTTTTATACTCCAGTTCACACTCTGGGAACTTAGTGTTAGTTGATGTTTATACTCCGGTTCGCACTCTGGGAATCCGGAGTTGGTACATAGATGGTCAATCACATCTGTTGTGAGTTTTTGAATTTTGTTCGCACTCCGGGAATGAAAGGTGCATCAGGATCGTGGATGGTCGGATCACATCCACCCTGAGTTAACAAGTGAGGTCGCTAGATGGACGGGTCCATCCTCCTCAAACTTGGTTCGAATACGGGCGAAGTCGTTAGGTGGATGGATCCACCCTCTTCGAAATCGTATTTATAAGTTTATACTCCAGTTCACACTCTGGGAATCCAGAGTTAGTTAAAGGATTGTCGTGCGTCAATCCTTTTTTGACTTCAGTGTGATGGCTTGTCCCCGAGCTCGGGTTTCACTTAGTGAGTGACTGGTCGTATCACAGTCACTTCCTATTTGAATAAGTTCCACCGTATGATGGAACTTAGCTCTCTGTGCATAGTGATGGTCATATGAAGTATTTCAAGTTAATCACAGCTCTGGCTCGAAGAGATTGCACTTTATTGCTGAAATAAGAAAATACGGCAAAATCAGTTGCCTTATTACAAATTCAAATTTCGAAGTGCATAAACAAATTACAAATGAAAAAATAGACTGAATAAATAAACAGAGCCTGTTATGTGTAGTAGCAACGAAGACTTTCGCTGTTCCAGGCTCTCGGAAGAGAGAGACCGTCAACGGTTGATAATTTTGATGTGCCATCTCCGAGCTTTCATTCAATAACATATGGCCCTTCCCAAGTTGGCTTCATATGAGAAGGGATCGGGTAAATTCTCTTGAGTACGAGATCGCCAAGTTCAAAGGTTCGGGGTCGGACCTTGGCATTGTATAATCAGGCGACTCGACTTCGATATGCGGCTGCCCTCAGATCAGCCTCTTCACGCTTCTTATCCAATAAATCGAGAGATTCAGCAAGTAATATAGCATTTGTCTTTGGATCATAGTATGTCACACGATGAGAAGGTACTTCTAATTCAACTGGAATAACAGCTTCTGAACCATAAGGAAGAGAAAATGGAGTGTGGCCGGTTGTGGACTTGTGGGTTGTTCGGTAAGCCCATAAGGCCATAGGAAGTTCATCGACCCATTTGCCCTCGACTTTTTCCAGTCGTTTCTTCAGAGTAGACTTTATCACTTTATTAATAGCTCCAACCTGTCCATTCGCTTGAGGGTGTGGAACTGCGGAGAATTTCTTCTGAATGTGGAATCGTTGACATAAATCCTTAAATTTGGCACTGTCGAATTGGGTCCCGTTGTCAGTGATGATAGTACGTAGGAGACCAAATCGGCAGATGATGTTGCGCACTACAAAGTTGATCACCTTCTTCGTTGTGATTGTAGCAAGGGGTTCAGCTTCCACCCACTTGGTAAAGTAATCAACTGCTACGATGGCGTACTTCGCACCACCTTTGGCTAGAGGTAAAGAGCCAATAATATCGATGCTCCATACCGTGAATGGCCAAGGGCTGACCATCTGTGTTATCTCGGTAGGTGGGGCTCTAGGAATTCGAGCATGCTTTTGACACTTATCACATTTTTGGCATAATCCAATGCATCACAATTTACAATCGGCCAATAATATCCATATCGAAGTACTTTCTTGGCAAGAGCTTGCCCCCCGGTGTGATCGCCACATTCTCCTTCATGCACATCGTACAATACGCATTTGATTTCATCATGAGCGATACACCGAAGTAAAGTAACGGAGTATCCTCTTCTATACATGATTCCATTCTGAATAATGAACCGCAAGGCTTTTCGAAGAACTTGTCTCTTTTCACTCCTACGCTCTGGTAGGGTTCCGTGCTCGAGATAATTTCTGAATGGAGTCATCCACGACTCCTTCTCGGAAACGACATCAAATATCCAATCGGTTTCCATCTGATCGATGCTTGGTGAAGATAATGTCTCTACGGGAACAATTCCCATTTGCTATGCTTCCCCTGTACTGGCTAACTTTGCTAACGAGTCGGCTTTCTGGTTGTGTTCTCGTGGTATGTAATAAATTGCATAATAGTCAAACTGATTCAATGTCTCCTGAACCTGAGCAAGGTAAGCAGGCTTGGTACTCCCCTCGAACTTGACACAAGACCAATTGCAAATCACAATAAATTTCCACTGCAATGACTCTTAAATCTCTGGCAAGTTTCAATCCAGCCAGTAAGGCTTCATACTCGGCTTCGTTATTAGTTGCACGGAAGTTGAACTTTAGAGCATAACATATAGATCGACCTTCAGGAGTTTCAAGTACAACCCCTGCACCTGAGCAACGGTTATTTGATGCACCATCTGTTTGTAGCTTCCAGATGTACTTGGGAGATTCGCTGGTTTCGGGCAAGTCCTATGGGATGGTAAATTCAGCAATGAAATCTGCTAGGACTTGTCCTTGGATGGCTCACCTTGGAGTGTAAGTAAGGTCAAACTGACTTAACTCGATATTCCATTTGAGTAACCTACCAGATGTCTCAGGACGCGTAAGGACCTGTCGTAACGGCTGGTCGGTGTAAACGGTGATTGGGTGAGCCTGGAAATATGGACGGAGCTTCCTCGAGGCAATAACAAGACAATAAGCCAACTTTTCTAGCTTCAGATAATTTCTCTCAGCTCCGGTTAGCCGCTTGCTTATGTAGTAGACCGGCTTTTGTATTCGGTCTTCCTCCCGAATTAGGGCAGCACTGATTGCGTTTTCTGATACCGCCAAGTAAATGTACAATTTCTCGTGACCGATAGGCTTTGACAAAATTGGCGGTGTGGAGAGATGTCGAATTAGTGCTCGGAATGCGCCCTCACATTCCGTAGTCCATTCGAAGTTTCGTTTTCCTTTTCGGATTAGATCGAAGAAGGGAATGCATTTGTCAGTGGACTTTGAAACGAACCTGCTCAATGCTGCTACTTTCCCTTTGAGACTCTAGACTTGCTTTATAGTTTTCAGAGTTTCAAGATTTCTAATCGCCTAGATTTTTTTGGGATTGGCTTCGATTCCTCGAGCATTGACGATAAACCCAAGGAATTTTCCGGATGCGACCCCGAAGTGCAATGGGTTGAGCTTCATTCTGTATTCTCGGAGGATATTAAACATTGACTCCAGGTCTCTGATGTGATTAGTGGAAAATCGCAACTTGACTAGCATGTCATCCACATACACCTCCATGGTTTTTCCAATCTGGTTAGCGAACATTCGATTAACTAACCGTTGGTAAGTTGCCCAAGCATTCTTGAGTCCAAAAGGCATAACTTTATAGTAATAGAGTCCCATATTGGTTACGAAGCTGGTATGCTCCTGGTCGGGCAAGTGCATGGGTATTTGATTATAGCCAGAGTACGTATCCATGAAGGATAAAAGCTCATGTCCAGTCGTTGAGTCTACAAGTTGATCAATTCGTGGAAGTGGAAAACTATCTTTGGGGTAAGCTTTATTCAAGTCTGAGTAGTCAACACATGTTCTCCATTTCCCATTTGGCTTTCGGACAAGTACAGGATTGGATACCCATTCCGGGTATAATGCATCTCGAATGAACCCATTTGTTTTTAGCTTATCTACTTCTTCTTTAAGGGCGGCATATCTCTCTGGATTCATACCATGCCTTTTTTGTTTGACCGGGACGTGCCGCGGGTCAATATTCAGTGTGTGGCTCACGATGTCCGGTGAGATCCCACACATATCAGAGTGCGTCCAGGCAAACACCTTAAGGTTTACCCGGAGAAATTCAACCAATTCTTCTTGCATTTGTTGGCTTAGCCGAGATCCAATCTTTATCATTTTCGAGTCGTCATTATCATCGATTGGAACATCGATCGTCAGTTCGGCCGGAGAAGCTTGATTGTCTTTACCTTCATCTTCACTTTCGGTATCTCTCAGGTCAAGATCTCTTTGGGATTGGTTGGCGTGCCCAAGCCTGGTCCCAGGCGCTAATTGTCAATTATCAGCAAAGCGGACGCAGAGAGATTCCTCTACGCCCTTTCCTTTCTCTTTTCGCTACGCCTAGCGTAGCTCAGCAACGTAACAGGCGCGTCCTGCGGCTTGGTCCCCCAGAAAAATTCCGACACCATTGTTGGTAGGGAATTTCAAAGTCAAACACCATGGGGCAATGGCAGCCCTGAACTCAGGTAGGGCCGGTCGGCCCAAGAAAGCATTATATGGGGAGTTTATATCCAAAACAACAAACTGCAATATCCGGACTCTCCGGCGTTCACCAATTCCTAACTCCACTGGCAATTCCACCACTACAGTGGGTATAGTTGCACTCCCGTTGAAGCCATGAATACGGGACTGACATGGCTTTAAGTCTTTAGTCTCCATTCTCATTTAGTCATAGGCTCGTTTAAACAAGATATTCACAGAACTTCCGTTGTCTACCAAGGTCCTCTTCATCCAAGCAGGACCTACTTAAGCTGATATGACAAGTAGATCAATAGTGGGGGCTTCGATCCTATCGACATCCCGACCTCGAAATATGATATCATCTGCCATCGTTCTTTGTTGCTTGACCGGAGCCCCATCTTTTGAATTGCTATAACATTCAAAGTTCGCATACCTGATAGAGCTGGCATACGACTCCATTTCCTTCCAGCTTCGGTCTGCTGGATGAGGACCACCACTAATAGTGTTTATCACCAACCTCCCGCCAGTACGAGCGGGTTCTTCCTATCTAGCCGGATTCGGTACATGATTTTGATTTGATTGGCCTGCACCTCCAGACTGCGGCGCCCGCACAAACTGTTCTAACTTTCTCTCTCTTATCAACATTTCAATGAGATCCTACAAGTGACGGCACTCATTTGTGTTATGGCCGTAGCTTTCATGGAATCTACAAAACTTCCCCGTCTGAATTTGCTTCTCCGATGACTGTTTTGGAGCAGGATTCTTGTACTGAATGGTATTGCAGGTTTGTAGATATACGTTCTCCAGCGACATATTCAGAGGAGTATAATTGTCAAACATAGGAGCTCTACATCGTGGACCACGGTTCTGATCCCGTTTCATATTTTGGTTACCATTGCCTTTTTGCTGATCGTGTTTATTCTGAATGTTCAATTGCACTTTTCCGGAACTCTCCCCGGATTGTTTAACAGCAATATTACTCTGAATTCCTTCCACACTAGGCCCTGCATCATCCTTTTTTCCTAGACTGTTTCACATCCTCCCTTCTCAAGAATTGAGCTGCCTTGGAATAGAAACGATCCAATGATGTAGGGGGTTTTCCGACCAACCAGTTGCCGAACTCAGAATCGGGCTCATTCCTCTTAGTCAGTGCCATAAGAATAGAGTTATCATTTGGGTTGCTGATCTCAGCACATAAAGCATGAAATCTTTCTAAATAACGCCTGAGTGTTTCTCCAAGAGCTTCAGTGACACTAGATAAAGTATTAACATCCTTCGGTCTTGCGACATGCATACGAAATTGCTCAATAAACTTTGTAGCCAACTGATCAAAGCATGAGATAGATCGAGGTGGCAGTCGGGTAAACCACATAGTTGCTATGCCCCCTAGAGAGATCGGGAAGCTTCGGCACTTGACTGCATCATCAGCTCGTGCAGCATTCATCAACCATTCATACTTCAGGATATGTTGATTAGGATCAGAGCTCCCTTCATAAACGGGCTAAGTCGGCATCCTGAATCGCCGAGGTGGTTCAACGTAGAGTATCTCATCAGTAAGGGGGTATGACTCTGGGAGATTCCCCAGTCGTCGTTGCTAAGACCCTGACTTTCACAGATCATTGCTGGCAGGTCGGGCATTTGGACATTTTGAGCATATTGGGCCAAGGTGTGGTCAGGTTCCACAATGCGACGAGGGGCCGGTCGCTGTCGATGGTCCATATCTCGCCTCCTTGGTTCTATGTCCTCGAGGATGTAAGGCTCAAGAGTGTGGTTGCATTGATGGTGGGTCGGATCCATTCGGTTTCGAGCATTAACTCCCAAATCAGTAGCTGTTGCAGTACGGTTATCAGTAATATGGTGTAGGGTAGCGCCTCCTCGGGAGGAGGGTCCAGTCTGATGGCTGGTTGACAGGCCAACTCTTAGTTGCCCAACATTCAATGTATGTTGATGCCCAATGGCCTGTGTGTAGCTTCCATCCAGTCGCGGGCGCGTGGATCTATGATGATAATCAGAAGAGGCTGAACTTTCAATGGATGAATAGGATGCCTGATCCCTCCTGGATCTCCTTCGTTGTTGACCATTCAGTTGGTTGGTTAGTTCCGCATTAGCACGGAGCTGTTGAGTGAGCTGTTGGCGGCTTTGGGTCAATTCTAGCATTAACATCTGAAAATTTTCCCTAGTGACAGGGCCTTGCGGATTTGATGGTCCGGCAGCATTCTGATCAGTTGGAGGTAGTTGTACGGGATTCTGCCTGTCCCGTCCTTCGGGATCTGCAGCTGTAGAAGTAGTCCTTGTGTTAACCATGATGGATGATGAAGCTCTCTCCTAGACTTGTATCAAATCTGAATAGGATGGAAGAACTTCTGAAATTGAGATTTGGATCTTCCCCTTGGATGTTTGCAATTCGATATCTATAGTAGATCCAATGAGCAGAAGGAAACAACTAGGTTTTTTCTCAGTGAAAGCACCAAAGTGTTTGTACCAAAATTGGGCACAACACTCTTCGAAAGGGTTTGAAGGGATAAAATGAAGAAATTAAATGGAAAAGGAGGATTATCTAACAAACACTTCAAAAACAAATAAAAAAGTACGCAGAAACACAGGGATTTAAAGTGGTTCGGCGTGTTGTCGATCCGAGGAGTTAGCGCCATGTCAACTTGCAAGCACGTGCCCACAGAGCGATACGAATTAGTTGATACGAAGGGTATCGATACGAACAACGCAGCCTAGAGAAAACACAAGTTTGCATCGATCATAACTCGCTATCTACAAATCCAAATGCTACGAAATTTTCATAGAAGCTTGCGTACATCCTCAGCAACACTCACAATCGATCCCAACCCAATTGGATGAATTTTCGATCGATACGAATCTCATTCATATCGATCCCAAATCGCGTGCAAATCACGTGGGATAGATCGCGTGGGCCCACACACGTGCCAAAAGAGGTCTTTCGAGATCTGAGCGAGATATTTGCAGCCTACGCCTATAAATAGCATCCCAGAGCCTACATAAAAGGGATCTTTTGGCTCTTTGATGTCCAGACTCTGCCGAATTCACCATTGTACTCGAATTTCGCTGTTGTACTCGAGATTTACTGTTGTAATTCGCTGTAACCAGCAGAGAAAAGTTAATAAAAGTCAATTATTTCATAGTGGACGTATGCAACACGTCGAACCACTCTAAATCCCTGTGTTTCTGCGTACTTTTTTATTTGTTTTTGAAGTGTTTGTTAGATAATCCTCTTTTTCCATTTAACTTCTTCATTTTATCTCTTCAAACCCTTCCGAAGAGTGTTGTGCCCAATTTTGGTACAAACAAACATGGATATTCTAATGTTTCATTTAGTAAATTATATGATTTTTATGGTATTAAGTTGCATCACTAATAATTATATAATAACATATACATGTTTTTCTTGAATGGTTATCATACTCCTCATTTTTATTACCTTACTTAGCATTATAAATACATTGATATATATATATATAGTATCATTTAGTGAAAATCCCTCTTACAAATAAAATAAATAAATATATGTACATTAATACATTATTTTGAATAAATATGTAAAGCCTTATTGAGCCTTGTGGCGAAGCGGTTTAGCCTAATCCGTATGGGTTCAAGGTACGGGATGGAAGTCCAAATCTGCACCAGGTCTACGGGGCAGGGTTTAAAAAACCCGAGGTGGGTCCAAGGCACAAAAATCTCGCCCCAACCCGTCCCGTTACTATCCCTATAAATAAGTATGGAGATAAGGGTTCTCCTTGCCTTATACCTATATTACTATGAATAAATCCACTAGGAGTACAATTTATAAGTATAGAATAAGTCACATGTAATGCGTTCTTTCACTAAGTTGCAAAATTTTATGAGAAAATCTAGTTGCTTCAGCATATAAGTAATAAAGTGCATGTTTATTTTGTCAAAGGCCTTAACAAGGTAGATTGAAGTAACAATACATATCCTTATCTTTCAAAATAAGTATATTTATCTTTTGACTTATATGTTATTTTGTAAAATGATAATTCTATTTATCTTCTTTAACGATAACAAGTTAAATACATGTGGTAGTTGTTTATCATACTTGGTTTTAAAACTACAACCGCGTTTGCCTTTCTACAGAAATGATGGACATGTTTATCCCTTTATATAAAAGATTAATAAGAGAAAGTGACAATTGATCTCCTATTTAATAAAAGTAATGTTGGTTCTAAGGGGAATGATGATGGCTTATATTCAAAATCACTGCAAGAAAATATATTTTTAGCAGCATAGTCTAGCAGTGTTTCTCTAAATAGGCTGCGATTATCTATATGGATGATTAGAAAAACAAAAAAACGTGTGAAACGGTACACATAAACGCGAGAGAAATAAAAAAATTCTGCGCTTTCGTCTGCATCCACTCTCATTCTATCTTCCACGCATATCCCTTTCCTTTTCCCTGATTTGACTAAAAAAATCTAACCTACCTCTCCACCACGCTCAATAACTCCCTATCTCCAACATCCGCGACTCCACAATCGATCCCAATGAAGCATGAAATGAGAAAACCCTAACATTACTATAGCCACCGGCATACACCCCGAGATCACCATCGCTTACCTTCTAGCTTCACCCTAGCTCCGCACGATCTCCCAACACCACCACTGACACTCCGTAACACTACCGCAAGCCAACCCCGCTAGTGAAGGTGTTTTCTCATCTGCCTGTTGTTGTTCCACTGCCGTAGTTTGAGAAGGTGAAAGGAGGGAGAGGCTCAATTTATGTTTTTGGATTCTTTTGGGATATTGTTGCTAAAGTTCAAGATGGTAACTTATTTACCTTTTGTTTTAATTTTAAGATCTTCAACTTCTTATTAAGTTTGTGGAGCCTATTATGATAGTGTTTAATTTACTGTGAACTTGTTAGAAAGCGAGTTGGAAAAAACAAATGGTATGTAGTAAACCCCAATTGCTACTTTCCAGTTACCCACTCTTCAAAGTGTGCAAACCATTTCTAGATCACTTTTCAGTGCGCTTACACCTAAGCATAGTTTGTAAATTGGTATTTCGAATTCTATTCCTTTTCGGGAAAATTATTCAGAATTTTGTAAATAATTTAAAAAAAGTTCCAAGAGTGTAAATAATACTTTAGAAAGTAATTAGGGTTTAATTCAGTTTGAAAGCTGAAAAATTCATATGTTACCTCCAATTTTCTACTAAAGTCATAGTCATTTAATACATTAAATTATATGCAAAAGTATCAAAAACTATTAAATGGTAATCCGGATTAGTGGCGTTCGTGTATCATTTGGTTGTTGTAGAAAATAGTAATCTGATTGTTCAAAAAAAATGATCACCTTACTATGACGAAAGTACTTTAGTTTTTAACTATAAGTTTGGAAAGCCTGCCGATTCCACCCAAGCCTTTTTCTCAACTTATCAAGCTATAGACGGTTAAACTGAAACTATACCTACTTAAACTACATGTGCTTTGTTTTTATTACCACTGAAGCCAAAAAAATTAATTAATTTTGTATGGTTATGCCTAATCTAGTACTTTAAGACTTTGTATAATAATCATATATAAATTTTGCTGCCTTTGCTCTAGTTTTTGTGGCATTCATGTGAACGACTGTATGCATGTTCATAAATGTAGATGTGTAAAAGAACTTATTATAAGTTTCAAAATAGTTGTTTGATCCATTAAAAACTAGAACAGGTTTACTTAATAATAAGCGTACCACAAAATTGAAATAGCACATTAGCCAACACGACATGCATGTTCCTTGCTTAAATGTGTGCACTGTGTGTTTGTACCAAAATTGGGTACAACACTCTTCGGATGTGTTTAAAGAGATAAAATGAAGAAAATAAATGTAAAATGAAGCAGATCTAACAAACACACCAATCAATAGATAATAAAAAATGCAGAAAACACACAAATTTAGAGTGGTTTGGCATGTTGCTTACGTCCACTATGAAATGATTGATGTTTATTGAATTTGACTTGCTGATTACATGAGATTACAATAGTACAACTGAAGTATAATAGTGATTTCGGCAGAGTATCAGCGTAGAGAAGCCAAAAGTCCCTTTTCTGTAGGCATTGGGCTACTATTTATAGGCATAGGCTGGAAAAATCTGACTTAGATCTCGGAATACTCCTTCTCTTACGTGGGTGGGCCCACCAGATTGATCCATGGCCATTTGGGATCGATCCATGATTGATACGTGTACCATTCGTATCGATCAAAACGAGGTCTTTTTGGGCTGAGATCGATCACGGACATTCTTGTGATAGCACGCAAGCTCCTGTGAAAATTTGGTGGCATTTGGACTTGTAGATTGTGAGCTATGATCAATCCAAGGTTGGATTTGTAGTTAGCTGAACCATGCATATCGATACCTTCATATCAATCGATATGCGCATCGGTCCTCTGCGTATCGAAGCGATGACGTGGAGCGATGGTTCAGGGGAGATCCACATTCCATGCCGAGCGACCGCTTCCTTCACTTGACTATGCCTTCTTCGTATCGATTATGTGAGGCTCTGTTCGTATCGATGCTCGCAGGACACTTTGTATCGATAGTTGGAGGCCGCTTCGTATCGATGTTGTGTTGGTTTCTTCGTATCGACCCTGGGGATTTCTCTTCATATCCATGCTTGTGTACGCTCTTCGTATCGATCTTTGGCCCTTTCCTTCATATCGTTCAAGTGAGTGATCGATACAAAACATGCCACTTATGCATGATGGATACGAACTGAAGGGCCTTGATGGATGGATACGAACTGATGCTTATGGGCCGATGGATATGAATAGGATGGTTGCAAGGTGATGGATACGAAATGGATCGATACGAAATAGATGGATACGAATTAAACGTGCTTCTCATGGAACTTGATCGATCCATAACTTGAGCATATGAACTCCAATTGACTTGAAATTTGGAACGTTGCCTTTCATAGCTTTGCTTGTCGTGTCATATCAATTATAGCTCGATCCGAACTTGGGCAAAATTTACCAGTACCCATAGTGAACTTGTGTATAACCAATCTCCGGGACAAACTGTCTTCGGTTTCTAGTTAATTTCTTGGTGTCACGGCCTTGCCAAAAGGCGGGGTAACATTTGCCCCTAAAGTATGTCTTGTGTGAACATGACATGCTTTGAAAAGCTGCAATCTTTAGTTTGAAAAGTTCTATCCGATTCATTGAGTAGTCGTAGCTTTTTCATCAAAAGATGAAACCTTTGGTCGATTTTCAGTAATATAAATGCTGAACTGTTGACTGCCAATGATTATGCAGTGCATTGTTGTAACTGAGTGTCAAGTGTTAGCAATTTGTTGTTCACTGTTGTAATTGTCATCAGGTGAGCATTTGACTCCTGTGAATTTTGAAAATTGAATGTTAGTCCATCATACATGCACGTATGTTAACCTGACTCCCGTTAACGTTCGCACGTTCACGAGTCGTTGTCAAGTTTTTTTTTAAATCAAGTTTCGTATCGATCCTCTCCTGGATCGATGTGAAATTCGAGTTGTAACGATGCTTGATGGTCGTTTTAGATTATTTCTTCATATCGGTCCTCTCCTAGATCGATTTGAGAAGTTGGAAAATCATCTTCGTATCGATGGTGATCGATATGAATTAGTTGGCCTTTAAAAATATCTCATATCGATGGATACAAATTTCTGTGAGCTTCAAAGCGATGGATACGAAACTTTCACTTCATATCGATGAATCATTGATGGATACGAACAACCGTTCTATGGGTCCGAATAGTTCAAACAAGCCTTTGTTGCATCATTCGTATCGATTGATCGCCGATGGGTACGAACAGTCATGTTCTGGATTGACTCGAGTTGATGGTAATGAATGGTTGTATTCTTGACCGATGCGGGTAGATGGATACAAAGGATGCTTCGTATCGATGATATAGGAGACCGCTTCAGGTTGTTCTGCGCAGTGACCTTCGTATCGATCTGGCTTCAACCGTTTCGGTCGGTCCATGCTACTGGGAGACGAATCGTTTCTTCCCCTAGGTTTTGCACCTATATAAATTCATTTTGGACTTAGCCAAATTTTTACTTGCATCTCATTTTCATTCCCAGCCTTCGTATCGATAGAAAAATTGAGAAATTAAAACTTCCTTCATCCTCAACCCAACATAACTTGCTAATCCCTCGAGCCAGCTGTCTAAATTAGGTAATTGACCAATCAGTTTGCATTAAAACGATGAGATTCGAGTTCTAATGATAATTCGTCCATGTTCGTGGTCGATTCCGGTGGTGTCGAGGCCGGAGTTGGGTCGGAGCATGGTTAAGGGAGGAGGAAATGGCGTTCAAGCTGTTTGGAGAAGAAGGATCACCGATGGATACGAAAGAATCAGTGGAAGGACCCTTAGTCTCGATCTCGTATCGATGAAGGAAGAAATCAGGTCTTGTATCAATCTAGAATGGGGAGTTTGTGTCGATCCGGAATCGATAGGTGAAAGGAGGAGTTTTGTATCGATCTAGTGTGGTGGAACTTCATATCGATCTGAAGCGATTAATACGAAGTCGAGGAATCGATGATCGATACGAACTCCCATTGTAGGCAACCGATACGAAATCCCATGCTGAGATCGATACAAAATCCTCGATCGATAATCGATACGAAGCTGAGGATTGATGATCTATACGAAACTTGTTTTATCTTGATCGATACGAAATCGAGCTTCTGTGGAACAATCCAAGTTTGAACTTCTGCCTTGTATAACTGAATGATGGATACAAACTTTTTCGCACATTCGAATATTTGACTCCGTCGAGCTTCTGCCTTGCATGATTGGATTTAACATTTTCATTACATATTTGACTACCCTTCGAAACTCGTCGATGGAACTGTAACTTGAAAATATTGACGAACTTTAACTTGGACCGTTCTTTGAAATATGGATGGCATGGTTGGGACGGTCAGCGATGACGGTCACTCCGGTTAAATCTCGAAGCCTTGTCATTTGAACATTTCACAAATTGCATTTCTTAAGTATTATGTAGCACTGCACTGCACAACACATTCACGCACTTCACACTGGGGGTAACACAGGTTTATTGTCGTCTAATGATGATTTTTACTGAGTTCAATAGCTATGGAACCCGGAAGTTCATAGTCGCAGGATGTTCAGAATCTGCCTCTCCCCATAATCGAAATGCCGGCTATCGCATCCGAGTTATTAACCCTGCTCCAGATGAGCTACTAGGAGCAGTCTTCATCGCACACCCACAAGATTCTGTCCGCTCTAAGATATGTTAGGCAGGATTTTCCTAAAGCATGGGTTGTCGCTGGATGATGTCTTACTACCGGGGCCATAAGATAGAGCCCATAACCCCCCGGAAGGGTACACAGCCTGCAACATATTTATGTGTGTAGTTGGGACACTTCCCCTTTCAACCAGTTCATCCGGGAAGTTCTACTTTTCTTGAGGATTGCTCCGTCTCAGCTGCACCTGAATGGATATGCCTTGCTGAATAGTTTGTTTATCATTTTCATGGAGCACCTCTTCCATCCTCCGACGGTAGAAGAGATCAGATACTTATTCAATATAAAGAGCCACGGGGAAAACCCTTCCTTTACTTTCCTAGAAGCAGTTAGGAACTGTCAAGTCATGGTCGGGGCTTGGAGCAAGCTGAGTTACTTTAAGACCGAATGGTTCATCATTCGGTGCCCACCGAGGTTCGCCAGACAGTGGCTATTCAAACGTAAGTGATCTAACCTTTTTGTTGATTGAATGGATAACAATAGTCGTGCCGAGCCTAAAACTTTCTTTCTTTTACAGCTTCGATTCTGCGGCCCAAAGGTGCTCAGTTTAAGGAGATAGTAAGAGTTCTTCAAGAGGTGCCCACCGAGAACAAAGAGATCGATGAAGTCCTTATGGACGAGAATCTGGTTGCCGTTGGGCTAATTGACAGAGACCAAAGCATTGGACTCGTAGGAGTTCTTAGGAAGTCCCCGGTAAGGCAAACTCGAAGGAGGGCCCCTGGGATAGTAATTACTGAACAAGGCGGTGATGAGAATATGTCTGCTGGAGATGAGCAAGCAGTTGGGCCTTTGCAAAGTCCTCAATCTTTAAAGCAGAAGAGAAGAGGCAAGTCTACTGCTCAAAAATCTGTAAGGCACAAAGATACCGGATTAGAGGGGATCCAAAGCGCCTTAGACATAGGAGAGCCAACTCCTCCGAGTGCGGCTATTACAACCGGTTGGTTGGGGGGTTTGCACATGCATACACACACTCCACGGAACCACACAATTTGTAATCACAAACTATTAGTCTCTAAAGATTAGCAACTCTATTTCTCTTTTCATTTTACAGATACAAGGTCAAGGCGGGGATCTATGCTTGGCAGTCTCTGTTCTGCACGCCATGCATTCAGCTCATATTCTGAGTCTCACAGACGTGAGGCCGATAGAGACCGTGATCATGACTACTCCAGTCAAGAGAGGGAGTGCTATGAGAGGGAAAGGGATAGGGAGAGGGAGAAGGAGAGACGGTATAGGCGCCGTTCCCGGTCCTGCTCCCTGCCACCTAGAGGTCCAACACAATCTTCTGGCTCTGGCAAACAATCTCTTGAATCTTCGCATCAAGTACCACCTTCCCGACCAACAACGTTGGAGGACTGAAACTGAAACCCTCGTCGCCACTGAAAAAGCCGTCACAGAACCCACCGGGGAAGGAGCGTTTAGAATCGCTAAGTTGAAAAAGGATTTTCCGAATGTCTCCTTTAACGGCTTCATATTCCTGTTAGTCCCTGAGGAGTTGGTTTTGATGACAACAACCTTACTTAGAATTAGATTATAAAATATATAATACTAACATTATTGTGTAGATATATATAGATATGTTTGCAGGTACTAAAGAATGAAGAACTGTACAGTATAAAGATTCAAGATCAAAGATTGAAGATATCAAGATTCAAGACTCATGAGTATCAAGAATTTCAAGAGTTCAAGTTTCCAAGATAAGTTATATAGTTAGGAATATTGTTAAAACTCATAGAAAGGCACTGACATCTTAAAATCTAGTTTATTCGTGGAATGGAATCCACTTCGTGCTCGTTAAAGGGATGGAACTCTAAGTAGGATGGAACCTACGAAAAATCTAGTGGAACATCTTTTTTATCCACTTACTTTTATTTCAAAATGATTTTCAAAATATATAGCTTGTTGTTCAAAATGATTTTAAATATTTCTGTTTGAAAACCAAAATCATCTGTCCTGGTTTTTCAATATATTTTAGCCTAAAAAATATCCTTAGTTTTAAATATCCTTAATTTTAAATATCTTTGATTTTAAATTATTATCCTAAGTTTTTAAACTATAATTCTGATATTAATATATTTAGCTGTTTTATATATTTATACTTAAGATTTAAATATAAAAGTATAGAAAAATATTATATATATTTTAATATTGTTCTCTATAGTTATTTATGTATTATAACTATATATAAGTATATTTTAAAGTTTAAATATAAGTATAATATAATATTGAAATTATTTTCAAAGAAAAACAAATCACCAAAAAATACAAGGGCATGTCGACATGGTCACATGTACCCCTGTCGACATGGTGACAGTTAAATTATCTTTTAAAAGAAGTGTCTATTCGCCACATCCCTTCACCAATGGACATGGCTATTGATCTACTATAAATAAAGGGTGTTTTTAATGAATTTTAATTACTTTTTTCTCTGATTTAACTTCTCTTCTTCTTCTCCACTTTCTTATTTACAAATTACACCATTACTCTGCCGAAATCAATATCGAATCTAACTAGATAATTTCTGGTTTTGATTCTCTCCACTATCTCTACAAGATCCAAGTGCTAATCTGAGTTATAGACTTTTTGTAATCAATCAAGCGAGAAAAGGTGTGATTGTAGCCTTGGAAATCAATTGGGTGAACTTGTTGCCCCATAAATCAAGTATCTCTGCCCAGAGGATTGTGAATCTGGAGTGGTGTACCTCGTAGCCTTGAAATCGAGGGTTGTATTTATAAGAATTGTTTTTGAAAGGAAATCTGTACTTGTGTTGCGGGACTGGATGTAGGGTAACTCCGAACCAGTATAAAATCCGGTGTGTTCTTTCCTTTACTGCTTTTACTTTATATTTGCATCTGTGTTTGATTCTGTTTTCATATCTGTGTCTGATTAGTGTATACATTGTTAACAAATTAAGATAAACTCAAAAAGATTAACAAATTTCTTAAAACACTATTCACCCCCTCTAGTGTTAATTCTAGCCTTAAGATCCTTAATCCGCATTCTAACAATTCCCTCCACATTTAAAATGAATTCCCAATGAGGCAGAACAAATGATACATGACTATATATATGATGTTTATGGCCAGTATCGGGAATGGATGAAGACCGCAGAGAAAGCATCGACGGTGGCCTTCGAGCGGGCGAAGACAATTAAGAAACTGGGAACCGATCTCGCTCAGAAGGACTGTATAGTGCAAGTGCTCACTACTGAGAATGACACTCTGAGGAACTCAGAAATAGAGGCCTTGAAGAAAGTTGATGAGGCGAACAAGAAGATGTAGCAGATGAGCCAAGAGCACCTAACTTTGGTCGACGATATTGGCCATAGAAATGCCACCGTCACAGCCGAGAGGGATAATGTGTTCAAGGAGCTCAATGAGCTTAAGGCGAAGTATGTTGAGGTCGTCAAAGAAAAGGACGACACTAATAAGGCTGCCTAAGAGGCATGCAATCAAGCTGTGGAACTTAGGAGTGAGCGGGACGCGGCTGTAATAAAGGTGCAGGAAGCCGAGGCTAGGGTTGAGATTGAGGTCAGAGCCGTAGAGTCCAGGCTGGAGGGTGATATTGAGGATCTCCTCATTACATATAATGTCAATGTTCTGAAGCATCGAAATCTGAGCTGGCTCGAAGATTACCCATCGCATCTATATAATGCTTGGTGCCGCTTGGTTGAAGATGAAAAAGCAGAGCATCACACTGAATCCATTGTTGAGTTCGAATTGGAGAACCGAGTGTTGACTGAGGACGAGAGAAGAGTTCTCCACGATGCCACTATCATATTTGAAAAAGAGAGACCCGTCACTCAGCATCCGGAGGCTGGAGAGGGTTCTGGCGTTGAGCATCATGATATGAGCTTTGAGATTCCTATGCCAACCTAGCCCGAATCTACTCCTGCAGTTGATCCTCTATCTATGCCTACTTACAATCCTGATCAACCGCAATTGTCTCCAGCTCGCGAGCACGTCCCTGAAGCTACTCCGGCTCCACCCCCGAGCCAATTTGAGGAAGGTATTCTGAACACTTCTTGAATTCATTCCAAGTTTGGAGTATTATCAGAAAAAATCACTAATATTTTTTCTTATCTTCATCCAGCGATAGAAGTTGCACCGATCGTGCCCCCTCAACCCAAATGCAACATCATGAGCAAGAGGCCCTTATGACGGAGGCAACCACAACAACAGCCGCTGCACCAACTGAAGGACGGCGGGGGAGCGCTTTTATTTTTGATGAAAAGATGATGGAAGAGCTCCTTGGTCATCAAAGTGACCCACTTACCGACCTTCCATTCGTCATGGACGAAGGCGCATTCATAGCCAGCTCTTCGGGCCCAACTAGCAGCATTCCCATGGATGCTGACATAATTCACAAAGAAGAGATAATGGAAGAGATTAACGCCAAGATGGAAGCAGCCGCACAGTCTAATGGTATTGGAGGTGGTATGGCGGGTCCTGGCCCAGCTCCTCTACGAATGATTTCTCTCGGTGGTACAGTTGTCGATACTGGCACACATCTCTCATTTTCCCACGTCGAGAGTGTTCCTATTCCTTCAACTCCATATTCAGAAAGTATTCCAATTCCTATGAGTTCGGAGGAAGAGATTACCATAATTCCTTTGGTTGGAGACCAACCACCAAAAGGCAAAGGATCGAAGAGGCATCCGAGCGGTAGCTCCAGTGGGTCAACGTCGAGGAAGAAGAAGAAACCGAGGGAGTAGACATGTCTTCTTGCTCCCTTTTTTGGTAGATAGATAGGATTTTTTTTTGCTTCCTGTAGGCCGTGTATAGATGCGGGTTCGACCCCTGCTTCTAGGAATTCTTGGAATAATTTTTGTATTATCCTTCCCTTTCAAAGAATAGTTGAAATGAAATTCCATTTTGTTTTCAGCATAATTTTATGTTTATTTGCTTAAGTGTTTTAGCACTCGAATTTCCATTCTATATACTTGTGAGGCTTTAGTCTCTGAATCGGACCTGAGTTCGGTTGTTAAGCCCCGAAGTTATGGCTTCGGGTCATAACCAAACGTCAAGTCGAGTCCCAATATTGCACTGTCTCGATCAGTAGCTGGTACTTGAGTTTTTCCCCCAG
This sequence comes from Allium fistulosum, assembly GCA_030737815.1. NCBI lineage: Eukaryota > Viridiplantae > Streptophyta > Magnoliopsida > Asparagales > Amaryllidaceae > Allium > Allium fistulosum. The sequence goes on from CM060908.1 coordinate 782,639,111, forward strand.
TCCCAGGGATAAATTGAAATGGTCGGTCGGCAGTCGCTTTCCATCTTCGATAAATCAAGCTTAACTTAGTTGAAAAGAGACAAGTTCGAGTGGTCGGATCACACTCGCTCATCTATTGGTAATCACATCCACAATTTGGAGATTGCACTTGTATGTCGGCGGTTGGTCATGCCTGTTTAATGTTTAAAGATATGTCCATGCTCCGGGGACTTAAGTTATTTTACGGGCGGTCAGTCACACCCGTTTGATATTTAGAATTTCATCCACACTCTGGGGACTTAGATTGATTAGTGGGTGATCAGTCACACCCAATTTGTGTTTATACTTCGGTCCGCACTCCGGGGACTCGAATTTGTATCCCGGGTGGTCGGTTCACACCTGGTTTGTGTTTATACTCCAGCCCGCTCTTTGGGGACTTAGAGTTAGTCGATAGGTGGTCGGTCACACCCATTTTGATGTTTATACTCCAGTTCGCACTCGGGGAATCTGGAGTTGGTCAATAGACGGTCGATCACATCTGTTTTGAGTTTTAGGATTTCGTTCGCACTTCGGGAATGATAGATTCATCAAGATCGTGGATGGTCGGGTCACACTCACCCTGAGTTAACAAGTGGGGTCGTCAGATGGACGGATCCATCTTCCTTAGACTTGGATAAAACACGGGCGAAGTCGTTAGGTGGATGGATCCACCCTCTTCGAACCCACATTTGTAGGTTTATACCCCAACTCGCACTCTAGGAGCCGAAGTTAGTTAGAAGATTGTCGTGTATCAATCCTTTATGGCTTCAGTGTGATGGCTTGCCCCCGAGCTTGGGTTTCACTTAGCGAGTGACCGGTTGTACCACAGTCACTCCCTATTTGAATAAATCCCACCGTAGGATGGAACTTAGCTCTCCGTGCATTGTGATGGCCGTATGATGCATTTTAAGAATCACTGCTCTGGCTCGAAGAGATTGCATTTTATTGCTAAAATAAGAAAATATGGCAAAGTCAGTTGCCTTATTACAAGTTCAAATTTCGAAATGATAAACAAATTGCAGATGAAAAGCAGACTGAATGAATAAATAAAGCCTGTTATGTGTAGTAGCGACAAAGACTCTCGCTATTCTAGGCTCTCGGCAAAGTGAGACCATCAACGGTCGATAATTTAAATGTGTCGTCTTTGAGTCTTCATTCAATAACATACGATCCTTCCCACGTAGGTTTCATTGGCGATGGGACTGGGTAAATCCTCTTGATGACGAGATCGCCAAGTTCAAATGTTCGGGGTCAGACTTTAGCATTGTATAGTCGTGCGACTCGACTTCGGTGCGCAGCTGCCCTCAAATCAACCTCTTCACGCTTCTCATCTAGTATGTCCAGAGATTCGGCAAGCAATATAGCATTTGTCTTCGGATCATAATATGTCACACGATGAGAAGGCACTTCCAACTCGATTGGAATAACGGCTTCTGAACAGTAGGAAAGTGAAAATGGGGTGTGGTCGGTCGTGGACTTGTGAGTTGTTCGATAAGCCCATAGGGCCATAGGAAGTTCATCGACCCATTTGACCTCGGCTTTTTCCAATCGTTTCTTCAGAATGGACTTTATAACTTTATTAATAGCTTCGACCTGTCCATTTGCTTAAGGGTGTGCAACTGCAGAGAACTTCTTTTGGATATGGAATCGCTGACAGAAATCCTTGAACTCGACACTATCGAATTGGGCTCCGTTGTCAGTGATAATGGTATATGGGAGACCAAATCAATAGATAATGTTGCGTACCACAAAGTTGATCACTTTCTTTGTTGTGATATTAGCAAGGGGCTCGACTTCCGCCCATTTGGTAATGTAATCAACTTCAACGATGGCGTACATCGCGCCACCTTTAGCTAGAGGTAGAGACCCAATAATGTCGATGCCCAATATTGCGAACGACAATGGACTGTCCATTTGAGTTATTTCGGTAGGCGGGGCTCTTGGAATCCGAGCATGCTTCTCACATCTATCATATTTCCTGGCATAATCTAATGTGTCGCGATTTACAGTCGGCCAATAATAACCGTATCAGAGTACTTTCTTAGCAAGAGCTTGCCCCCCGGTGTGATCGCCACATTCTCCTTCATGCACATCATGTAATACTCGTTTGTTTTCATCGTGGGCGATACACCGGAGCAAAGGAACAGAGTACCCTCTTCTATACATGACTCTATTCTAAATAGTGAACCGCGAAGCCTTTCGAAGAACTTGTCTTTTCTCACTTCTACGCTCTGGCAGGGTCCCATGCTCGAGATAGTTCCTGAACGGAGTTATCCATGATTCCTTATCGGGTACGGCTTCAAGCACCCAGTTGGTCTCCATTTGATCAATACTCGAGGAAGATAGTGTCTCAACGGGAACGAGTCCCATTTGCTGTGCCTCACCGGTGCTGGCTAACTTTGCCAAGGAATCGGCTTTCTGATTGTGTTCTCGGGGTATGGAATAGATGGCATAATAATCGAACTGATTCAATATTTCCTGGACCCGAGCAAGATAAGCAGTCAGTCTCCGGTCTTTGGCCTGGTATTCCCCCCGAACTTGGCACACGACCAGTTGTGAATCATAGTAAATCTCCACAGCAATAATTCTTAAATCTCTGGCAAGCCTTAGTCCGGCGAGCAGGGCTTCGTATTCGGCCTCGTTATTGGTCGCACGGAAATCGAACTTCAAAGCATAGCATATAGATCGACCTTCAGGAGTTTCGAGCACAACCCCGGCGCCTGAGCAGCGGTCATTTGATGCACCATCAGTATGTAGCTTCCAAACATATTTGGGAGATTCACTGGTTTTGGGCAAGTCCTCCGGGATAGTGAATTCGGCGATGAAGTCTGCTAGGACTTGTCCTTGAATAGTTCGCCTCGGTGTGTAAGTGATGTCGAATTGACTCAGCTCGATATTCCAGTTGAGTAACCTACCAAACGTCTCAGGCCATATAAGGACCTGTCGTAATGGTTGGTCGGTGTAGATAGTGATAGGATGAGCCTGAAAATACGGGCAGAGCTTCCTTGAGGCAATGACAAGACAGTAAGCTAACTTCTCCAACTTCAGATAAGTTCTCTCCACTATGGTCAGTCGTTTGCTGACATAATAGACTGGTCATTGTATCCGATCCTCCTCCCGAATCAAAGCAGCACTGATTGCATTTTCTAACACCGCCAAGTAGATATTCAGTCTCTCATGATCAATAGACTTTGACAGAATAGGTGGTGTGGATAAGTGTTGAACCAGTGCTCGTAATGCACCTTCACACTCTGTAATCCATTCAAAGTTCCGTTTTCCTTTTTTGATTGGATCGAAGAATGGAATGCACTTGTCGGTGGATTTTGAGATGAACCAGCTCAGCGCGGCTACCTTCCCTTTGAGGCTCTGAACTTGCTTTATAGTCTTGGAGTCTCAAGATTCCTAATTGCCCAGATCTTCTTGAGGTTGGCTTCGATTCCTCGAACATTGAAGATGAATCCAAGGAACTTTCCAAACGCGACCCCAAAGTGATAATTCAACGGATTGAGTTTCATCCTATACCCTTGGAGGATGTTGAACATCATTTCGAGGTCTTTGATATGATTGGTGGAGAATCGTGACTTTACGAGCATGTCGTCTACATATACCTCCATAGTTTTTCCGATCTGGTCAGCAAACATTCGATTAGCTAGCCGTTGGTAAGTTGCTCCAGCATTCTTGAGTCAAAATGGCATGACTTTGTAACAGTAAAGTCCCAGATCAGTGACGAAGCTGTTATGCTCCTGATCGGGCAGGTGCATGGGAATCTGATTGTAGCCAGAATATGCATCCATGAAGGATAAGAGCTCGTGTCCGGCTATTGAATCTACAAGTTGATCTATCCAAGGAAGTGGAAAATTATCCTTAGAGCAAGCTTTATTCAAGTCTGAGTAGTCAACGCAAGTTTTCCATTTCCCGTTAGGTTTCCTGACAAGTACAGGGTTGGACACCCATTCTAGATATAACGCATCTCAGATAAACCCGTTCGACCTGAGTTTATTTACTCTTCCTTTAGGGCGGCAGATCTCTCTTGATCCAAACCACGCCTTTTTTGCTTGACCGGAACATGCCGCGGTTCAATATTCAATGTATGGCTCGCGATGTTCGGCGAGATCCCACACATATCGGAGTGTGTCCAGGCAAACACGTCGAGGTTTGCTCGGAGAAATTTAATCAATTCGTCCTTCATCTGTTGGCTTAGCTGAGATCCAATTTCTAGCATTCTAGAATCATCATCATTATCGATCGGAACATCAATCATCAGCTATGCCGGAGAAGCCTGACCGTCTTTGACTTCATCCTCGCTTTCAGTATCTCTTGGATCAAGATCTCTTGGGAATTGGTTGTGGTGCCCGGGCCTTGGCCCAGGCATTAACTGTCAATTATCCATAAAGCGGATGCAGAGAGATTCCTCTACGCCCTTTCCCTTCTCTTTTCCCTATGCCTCCCACAGCTCAGCAACATAACAGGCCTGTCCAGCAGCCTGGTCTCCCTGAATGACTCCGACTCCATTATCGATAGGGAATTTCAAAGTTAGACACCAAGGGGCGATAACATCCTTAAACTTAGCTAGGGCTGGTCGGCCCAAGAAAACGTTGTACGATGAGTCAATATCCAATACAATGAACTGCAATATCCAGACTCTCTGGAGCTCTCCAACTCCCAACTCCTTTGGTAGCTCCACCATCCCAATGGGTATAGTCGCACTTCCATAAAAGCCATGAATATGAGGCTGACAAGGCCTCAAATCTTTCGCTTCCATCTTCATTTGATCATAGGCTCGCTTAAAGAGTATGTTCACTGAACTTCCACTGTCCACTAAGATCCTCTTCATCAAAGCAGTATCTAAGCTGAAATGACTAGCGGATCAATGGTAAGGGCTTCGACTCTGTCGGCATCCCTGTCTCAAAATACAATGTCGTCTGCCATCATTTTTTGTTGTTTGGCCGGAGCTCCGTCTTCCAAGTTACTGCAACATTCGAAGCTCGCATGCCGAACAGAGCTGGCATACGACTTCATTTTCCTCCAACTCCGATCCGCTGGATGGGGACCACCACTAACAGTCTTAATCACTAACCTCCCATTGGTACGTGCGGGTTCCTCCGGTCTATCCTGATTTGGTATTTGATTTTGATTTGATGGGCCCGCACCGCCAGCCTGCGGCGCCTGAACGAACTGCTCCAACTTTCTTTCTTGGATCAACTTCTCGATAATATTCTATAGATGACGACACTCATTTGTGTTGTGGCCATAACTATCGTGAAATCTATAAAACTTCCTAGTTTGAATCTATTTCTCTAACGATTGCTTCGGAGCAGGTTTCTTATATTAGATAGTATTACAAGTTTGCAAGTACACATTTTCCAAGGATGTATTTAAAAGGGTATAGGTGTCAAACATGGGAGCTCTACGTCGCGGTCCGCGATTCTAATCCCGCTCCTTACCATGGTTTCCATCGCCTTTCTGCTGTTTCTGCTTATTCTATACATTTAACTGCACCTTTCTGGAACTCTCCCCAGTTTGTTTCACAGCAACGTTGCTTTGGATTCCTTCCATATTGGGCCTTGCATCATCCTTTTTCCTAGACTGTTTCGCATCCTCTCTTCTCAAGAACCGAGTTGCCTTGGAATAGAAAAGGTCCAATGACGCAGGGGTTTTTCCGGCCAACCAGTTTCCAAATTCAGAATCGGGATCGATTCCCTTAGTCAGTGCCATTAGAATGGAATTGTCATTAGGGTTACTATTATCAGCGCATGCAGCGTGGAACCTCTCTAGGTAACATCTGAGTGTCTCTCTGGGGCCTTGAGTGACACTGGACAAGGTATTAACATCTTTGGGCCTTGTGACATGCATGCGAAACTGCTCGACAAACTTCATAACTAACTGGTCGAAACATGAAATAGATCGGGGTGGTAGGCGAGTAAACCACAAAGTCGCGATGCCCTCTAGGGAGATTGGGAAACTTCGGCATTTGACCGCATCATCAGCCTATATGGCATTCATCAACCATTCATACTTCAAAATGTGCTGGTTAGGGTCAGAGCTCCCTTCATAAATAGGTAGAGTTGGCATTCTGAATCACCGAGGCGGTTCAGCGTAGAGGATGTCATCGGTGAAAGGGGTATGACTCCGGGAGATTCCCCAGTCATCATTGGTGAGGCTTTGGCTTTCACGGATCATCTAGCGGATCATTGTCGGGATGTATGGCGTTTGGACATTTTGGGCATGCTGGGCCAAGGTATGGTCGGGTTCCACAATGCAAGGATGGGTCGGGCGCGATCGACGGTCCATACCTTGCCTCCTTGGCTCTAGGTTTTCAGGAACATAAGGCTCAAGAGTATAATCACGTTGGCAATGGTTTGGATCCATTCAGTTCTGAGTGTCAGGTCCCAACTCGATGACAGCGGCAACAACGTGGTTGTCAGTAGTGTGATAACGAACCGTTCCCCCTCGGGAGGAGGGTCCGGTCTAGTGGTTGGTTGATGGACCAACTCTTACTTGCCCAAGATTCACAGTGCGCTGATGTCCGGTAGCCTGTGTATAGCTTTCGTCCAGCCGTGGGCGCGTGGATCTATGATCGTAATCAGAAGAAGCTAAACTTTCAGTAGATGAGTAGGAAGCCTGATCCCTTTTGGATCTCCTTCGTCTTTCATGGTTCAGTCGATTGGTTAACTCTGCATTCGCATGGAGCTGCTGGGTAAGTTGCTGGCAACCTTGAGTCAGCTCTTGCATCAGTAGCTAGAACTCCTCCCTGGTGACAGGGCCTTGTGGATCCGAAGGTCCAGCAGCGTTCTGGTCTGCAGAGGGAAGTTGTGCTGGGTTTTGCCTATCCCGTCCTTCTGGATCTGCAGCGGTTGAGGTAGTCCTAGTAGCGAACATGGTGAATAGCGAAGTTCTCTCCTAGACTTGGTGCAAATCTGAATAGGATGGAAGAACTTCTAGGCTTGAGATCTGGATCTTCTCCTTAGATTCTTGCAATCCAATATCGGTAGTAGATCTAATGAGCAAGAGAAAACCTGGGTTTTCTCAGTGAAAGCACCAAAGTGTTTGTACCAAAATTGGGCACAACACTCTTCGGATGTGTTTGAAGAGATAAAATGAAGAAAGTAAATGTAAAATGAAGCAGATCTAACAAACACACCAATTAACTGATAAGAAAAAATGCAGAAAACGCACAAATTTAGAGTGGTTCGGCGTATTGCCTACATCATCTATGAAATGATTGATGTTTATTGAATTTGACTTACTGATAACATGAGATTACAATAGTACAACTGAAGTATAATAGTGATTTCGGCAGAGTATCAGCGTAGAGAACCCAAAAGTCCCTTTTCTGGAGGCATTGGGCTGCTATTTATAGGCGTAGGCTGGAAAAATATGACTTAGATCTCGGAATACTCCTTCTCTTTCGTGGGTGGGCCCACCAGATCAAACCATGGCCATTTGGGATCGATACATGTACCATTCGTATCGATCAAAACAAGGTCTTTTTGGGCTGAGATCGATCGTAACGTTCTTGAGATGGCATGCAAGCTCCTGTGAAAATTTGGTGGCATTTGGACTTGTAGATTATGAGCTATGATCGATCCATGGTTGGATTTGTAGTTGGCTGAACCGTGCGTATCGATACCTTCGTATCGATTGATATGCGCATCGGTCCTCTGCGTATCGAAGCGATGACATGGAGCGATGGTTTAGGAGAGATCCACATTCCATGCCAAGCAACTGCTTCCTTCACTTGACTATGCCTTCTTCGTATCGATTATGTGAGGCTATGTTCATATCGATGCTCGCAGGCCACTTCGTATCGATAGCTGGAGGACACTTCGTATCGATGCTGGTTGTTGGTTTCTTCGTATCGACCCTGGGGATTGCTCTTCGTATACATGCTTGTGTACGCTCTACGTATCGATCTTTGGCCCTTCCTTCGTATCGATCAAGTGAGTGATCGATACGAAACATGTCGCTTATGCATGATGGATACAAACTGAAAGGCCTTGATGGATGGATACGAACTGATGCTTATGGGCCGATGGATATGAATAGGATGGTTGCAAGGTGATGGATACGAAATGGATCGATACGAAATAGATGTATACGAATTAAACGTGCTTCTCATGGAAATTGATCGATCCATAACTTGAGCATACGAACTCTAATTGACTTGAAATTTGGAACGTTGCCTTTAATTGCTTTGCTTGTCGTGTCATATCAATTGTAGCTCGATCCGAACTTGGGCAAAATTTACCAGTATCCATAGTGAACCTATGTATAACCGATCTCCGGGACAAACTGTCTTCGGTTTCTAGTTAATTTCTTGGTGTCACGGCCTTGCCAAAAGGCGGGATAACACTGTGGGGAAGATGGTGAAAATAAAGTGGATGTTAACATTAACATTTCATTTAATAAAAAATCAAATTCATTAATTCTATTTCTTCGACATTCCAGTTATTCCTACAAATTAAATGCAGATAATCATAATGGGGAAGATGGTGAAAATAAAGTGGATGTTAACATTGAATTCCAATTGCAAAGAAGTAGAATGGATTTCATTTATTTTTTGTGAATATAAGGTATTATATATTTATTTGTTTTTGTTGTTTACTGAAATTAAACGAAGAAATCTGCTTTTTCTAAAACTTGTTAAAATGAAAAATCTGCATTTAAAAAGGCGTAGGTTATTGAAAAGAACTGCAGGACGGGCCCTTTTTACTTAATTTGGAGGCATGGGTGCATCGTGAACCTTCTCTTTATACACAATTACTTGCAATTGTCTTAAGAAGTTAAAACTTACTCTCGTAAATCTTGATAATCATGGTACAAAATCGACGATAAGGGAAAATTTCAAAATCTTTGACATATTATGTAAATTGCTTCATTGAAATAAATGGGCATGTTTTATTCGTTAGCATTTAGATCTTGGTCATCATGACACAACGTTGATGATAAGAAATTTTTGAGAATATTTGACATGTTCTGTTAATTGCACTATTGAATTCAATGGTCAACTTTTGTTTGTTAATTTATAAATGCTGATAATTATGGTACACCATTGATGATAAGGAATATTTTTGAAAATTTTGATATATTTCGTTAATTACTCCATTCAATTCAATGGCCATTTTGTATTAATTGAATATAAAAATCCCAATTGATTGCGGTATGACATTGATGATATATAAAGTTTTCAAGATCTTTGACAATTTTGCTAATTGCTCCATTGATTAAATGGTCAACTGTTATTAGTTATTTATTTATAAATTCTTGATCATTATGATACAACATTGACGATAAGGAAATTGTTCAAAATGTTTGGCATATTGTATTGATTGGTCCATTTCATTAAATGGCCAATTTGTTTTAGTTTATTTCTAAATCCTAGTCATTATGGTCTAATATGATGATAATTAATAAGGAATGTTTTCATAAAGTGAGGCTATTTGTAGTATCAAATTCATACCAAATAAAATATTATGTCCAATATGAATTATTTAGTCTTGAGTGCTAATAGTTGAATTTTATTATCTTACTTCCAGTTACTGTCCAGTTATCTTACGGTTGTTTACTAATTTTTTTTTTAATTTCTTCACAAATCAAAGGAAACCAAAAAAAGTACTTCCAGATACTGTCCAACGGTTATGCTTTCTATCACTTTCGTAGCCTGATGCAGATGCTGTGATTCAGGCATTTGATTTTTCACCACTTACAAGTGCTAATCCTTGATAAGTGTTCATTACTTGTAGTTGTGATGATATAACTTATAAATACAAGAGATGCATCTTCTAGTGTCAAACTTCAAGCAGATAACTATGCATTCCCTCAAGCATCTAGTGATCACACCCCAATTCAAATTTTTCTTACTCAAAACAAATTTTTAAAGAAAAATTTCCCTTTCAGATTTATTAATGGGTGGGTGTATGAAAACAATTATAAAGAGATCATCAAAAACAGTCCGTCTTCTAAGGTACAAGACACTGCCCAGTACAAATTTAAGAAATTTCTTCAAATTACAAAAGAAAACTTGAAAAAATGGAATAAAATCAGAAATAAGAATGAAGTTTATCATTTAAGAGAGGAATGTGAGTTAAGGCAGAATGCTTTAGATAATGACTGCTCAGACATTGATAACGTCAACAAATTATTTGAAGCCCAAAATAAATTAATCAAGTCCCATCAAGTGCAGTCTATTAATTTGAGGCAAAAAGCCAAAGTAGATTGGCTTACTCATGGAGATGAGGCAAGTAAATTTTTTTATGCTAGAAAGTCTTGCAGAAAATTTAGTAATGATATTGGTAAAATTATTGATGTCAAAGGTAATGTTATCAATGAAGAATCTTGCATTGAAAAAGAAGCTATTAATTACTTTACTAATCTCTACAATACTAATAGCTACTCTAATATTTTCCCTATAATTGAATCTAAATTTATTCTGAATATCAATAGTCAAGATATTATTCTTGCCCCCATTTGCCTTGATGAAATTAAAAATATTATTTTTTATTCTAATAATGATAAAAGTCCTGGCCCTGATAGCTTCGGTGCAAAATTTTATAAAAATCACTGGGAGGATATAAAGTGCTTTTTATTCGATGCTATTTCTGAGTTTTTTAAAACTGGTAAGCTTTTAAAAAATCTTAATCATACTTTTATAACTTTGGTTCCAAAAATTCAAATCCCAAATAGTTTGGAAGATTTCAGACCTATTGCTTGTTGTAACTTCATTTATAAAATCATTTCTAATATTTTATGCAACAGAATTAAAACATTTTTAAAATACCTTATTTCTGAAAACTAAAGCGCTTTCATACCGGGAAGACTCATTGTAGAGAAAACCCTTCTTGCGCGTGAGTTGATTAGAAACTTTAACAATAAAAATAAAAATCTCATGTGTGTCAAGATAGATTTGCTTAAACCATTTGATAAGATCAATAGGCATTTTATTATTTATATGATGCAACAAATGGGTTTTGACAAAAAGTTTTGCTCTCTTATTCAAGAATGCATCAATAATGTTTCTTATTCAATTTTGGTCAATGGTTCTCCTAAAGGATTCATTCATAGCAATAGAGGTATTAGGTAAGGAGACCCACTTTCTTCTTATTTATTCACTATTGCTATGGAATATTTCTCTATTCTTATGGAAACCGAACTTATTAAGGGAAATATTAAACACATTAACAGGACCAAACCATATATTACTCACTTGCTTTATTCAGATGATCTTCTTTTATTTTTACATGCAGACTCTCAAAGTGCAAAAACTATTGCAAATATTTTTATGAAATTGGAAGATAATGCAGGTCTAAAAGTGAATGAGTTTAAAAGTAAAATTTATTTTAGTAAAGACTATACTAGGAAATCAGATATTCCCAACATTCTTAAATTTAAAGAAGGCAGTCTGCCAGTTAAATATTTGGGCTTGCCTCTGAGTGTTAATCAAATTAATGATTCAGACTACACTATACTTTTGGACATTATTCAGAATAAATTTAAGGGTTGGGCTTGTAAACTTCTGTTTTTAGCTGGTAGGATAGAATTAACCCACACTGTCATTATCGCAATTATCATGTATTGGATTCAAGCCCACAATATTCCAGTCAAAGCTATACATAAGTTGGAAAAAGCTTGTGCCAATTTCATTTGGAAAGGAAAACATCATAAAATTGCTTGGGATAAGGTCTGTAAACCAAAAAAATATGGTGGTCTAGGCCTTAGAAATATAAATGATTTGAGAGAAGTTTGCAAACTCAAACTTTTTTGGAAATTTGTTAATGGGAACTCATTATGGACTAGATGGATGAAAGCAAAATATCTTAAATACAAGAATTTTTGGACTGAAATTTGAAAATCATTATTCTTTCTCTTGGAAAAATATCCTAAGTTGCAGGGATACTGGGCTAAAACTCTTGGAAAGAAAATTTAAAGATGGCAATCAGACCAGCCTATGGTTTGACCCATGGATACATGGTAAAACTTTGGTCAGTCTTTTGGGTTGGAATAGTATTCTTTGGTTTGGTGGGTCTGTTGATAATGTAAACATCATTATTCAAAATAATTCTTGGAATACAGTTAATAACCCAGCTACTTCAATTTTCAATGATGCCATAAAAAAGATTACTATTGACCCAAATCTTCAAAAAGATACATGGGAATGGAGACTTTCAAAAAATGGGGTTTTCTCTTTCAAAAAAACTTGGAATTTTATTAGTGGCCATGAAACTAAAGTAGATTGGTACAATGTTATTTGGAATAAATCGAATTGTCCAAAAATGTCCCACTGTGCTTTTTTGCTGTTAATAACAGGTTGCCAACAAGGGACAGGTGCTTGAAATGGAACAAAAATGGTGAAACGGTTTGCTTACTTTGCAAACAAGATGTTGAAAGTATAAATCATTTATTTTTTGATTGTATCTACTCAAAACATATTTGGTTTATAGCCAAATCAAAACTCAAAATTAATCAGCATCATGTTGTACAAAACATCAGAGAAAGCATCAAATACATTCAGGAAAACTTCAATGAAAAATCAAAAGATTTCAGGAAAGCAAGCACTATTCTCACAACAACTATCTTTCACATATGGAAAGAAAGAAATCAAAGAATGCATACTCAAAGGAAACATGAAGCATTCAACTATGGAAAACAATAGAAATGGAGAGTTATATTCTACTCAAAAAAATTGAAAGTCAACACAAATACTCTGACAATATCAATCATATTTTTTGCAGCACAAACAATTTTGAGGATGAGTTAGAAACTTTCTTACAGAGTGGGAAATTCAATCTCGATTTCCTTGGAAGCAGACCCCTTCACCGCAGTGGTAATCACTAGATGAAAAGAAGCCTATTAGCTTCAGGAATTCCAATTATGAGACTACTTCTATTGGTGATGACCACCTCTACAAGCAAATCAGAGACTCACCCTACAATAGAAAGGGAAGTACACATTATTTTAATCATGATGATAATAATAATACAAATTCAACAACTGATCTTTCTTTTATCTTACCTGATAGGGGCAAAAGCTACCGCACACGCAAGAAGAAGGAGCATTTGGATTTTCTCCTACATAAAGATAAAATTTTGCAGCTAGATATGAATAATCAGAGAGTTTCAGATAATTTTTACAAAAGCAACATCAACAATCTTATTTATCACTTGTCTGTTTGGGAAAAAGGGGATTGCAGCGAGCATCATGCGAATGAAGAACTCGAAGCTTGGGACAACAACAAACTTTATGCTAATAGGTAGCTCGCTTCAGCTGATTACTTCGATTATAGCTCATCTGCTCATAATATCGGATATCATAAGCAAAAGACGCTACTTTGGAATGATATCCAAGACATTTCTAATCGTGTCTCCTCAAACAACAGATATTCACCCTCATCAGAGTTATACATCAAGATTAGAAAGCAAAAGGAGTCTACTTGGAACAAAACCTCCTCTCAGATCAATTCGCGAGAGTTAACTCAAGAATCTCCTGAATTAAACAGAGAAAACAGCAAGAAGAAGGAGTTCGCATGGAAGCCTCCTTGATTTCTATGCTTTGCTGCTAAATTGACATGGATCGCACTAATTTTTCCCCTATGTTTTTAAAAGTAGGGTTTCTTCATTTGCTTTGTTTTGAGAAAATTGTAAGCGACGAGGGTTTGTATTTGCTTTATTTCGGGTAGGGTATTATTACCTACCTGCTTTGATACCGGGCCTTCGGCCTATTTATCTATTTCAAAAAAAAAACTATACATTCCATTTGGAAACATGGAACCAGTGCCTTGCACTGTCTTCACCAAATCTAGCAACATAAGCAATTCAAGCATTCCCAAACATAAGCAAAGGATGCCAACAACCGCTATTAATTGATAAAGTCCGTATAACGGCATTTCTATGTTCAACTCAATGATGAAGAAACAAGGTGAAAATGAAGCCTTTAAAGACAAATTGAGGGACCATATCTCATAAGGCAGCAGACTGATCATGTTGTTGATTCAATTAAGGAGATTGAAAGCAAGGAGCCAATTAATATTTCTGAGGTAAGATTCAGTAAACATCATGGTAGTTCAGCATGTATCATGTTAGATAGATCAAAGATAGTTAAATATGGTTACTTATTTAGTAAAATATTGTGTGGATTTGGTTCCATTTTATTATTTCTACTTGCTTTTATTTTTAGGAAATGGAGGATGAAACGATACTTGTTCTAGCAGTGAACAAAAACATTGAAAAACTGAGCTAAGCATTTATTGTTTTTTTCCAAGGTATATTCAACACTACGTAGTCGCTTAGCAGTGCAAGAAAACTGTCAAAACCTTAGCAATAAGACTTTGCAGGAACTAGTGCATAGTAAGATAACAAGGTGAGTCCCAACATTAATTCTTAAAGATATTTGATTATTTATTTCAGCACAGCGCATTTCTTTAAAATATTTGGTAATTATGCATGGAAGTTGTTTCGTTAGTAATATGGTTTTGTTATGTGTGGAAGTTGTTTTGTAAATACTTGAGTCCTGCAAATTGATTTATTTAGACACCTACTTAAAAAAATCAGTTGGAGCATATAATTTTATGTATTTGATCATTTATTTGTTAGTTATATAATGGATTGTCGAAATTCACACACTGTTGCTTTTGTTTTTGTTTGTGCTAACGTTTGTCAACTGACTGTATTAATTTATTTTTTAGTAAACTATTTCAAATCGGAGATGATTATTTTTTTTCATTTATCGGGTTCGTGACATAATGGAACGGAAAACTGCAAGTGAAGGCAATACAAATTGACCAAATAAAACGTTTTATGCTCTGCAATGTCTTTCTAGTGTAAGTTTAATCTGTTATATACATTTCCATTTTCTGTTTATTTTTGTTCATTTTGTCTTTGATTAGCTCCATTAAGAATTACAGTGAATTTTCCAAAACTTCTACACAATTTTTGTACCATTTTATAATTTTCCAATATCAAAACAATACCTCTCTGTGACAGTGGTTGATGTGTGACCATCTTATATGTTACTCTAAATGAAAATAGCGTCATGTGTTAGCAGCTTTATGCTTTTTTCTTAATCAATTATTTAGAACAATTCAAGTCTCCAGTTAGCTAGGAAGAAATAATTCAACAAGATGGATGTCCCCTATTGGACATTATACTAGCATGTCTATTGATTCTCTATAACTATTTATACAAACCGAGCACATGCCCAGTTTTGCAAACTGAGCACAGCCCAGTTGAGCAAACTGAGCATTTACCAGCTCAGTTGAGGAAACTGCACATGCTCAGTTAGTCTAAGCTGAGTTATGCTCAGTTATGCAAACTGTTGGAGGGTTCTTCCCTCCTTTCTTCCATTCATTATTCATTTATTTATATTTTTTTAAAGTTAATTTAATTTTATTAGAACCGAAGCACCTATCTTTGCAACAACTTAGAACGGTTATACTTCCATTATGTCTACCGTCTAATACTGATTCTTCACATTTTTGTTCATCTTGAATTAAAAGAATACACATTTTTGTGAAGCTAATAATGGATACTTATCATTATCATCATCTGTATTCAATGCACAAGGAGCAGGGTTTGGATGGACAAGTTATACTCAGTCTTAATGGAGAGATTGATTCTGAAATTCGGATACTGTTAAATACGAGTTTAAACATTTTTTTTGTGTGCAGTTTATTAGAGTTTTGATTTGGGATTTATTTAAGACTATTATATTTTCCTCTATCTGGAGTTCATAGATTATATGTTACTAAGGTCCATTTAGGCAATCTAGTTTGCTTGCATCATACAACCCATCTTCTCAATAACAAATATGTTTGGACTATAGAGAAGAATGAATATCATTATGCATGCTAGCAAACATTACTTGGGTTGAGTTTCGAAAATTCTATTCAAGCTGGAATTCTATGCAGGAAACTGCAAACGGAGATAGTGGGGGACCCCTTGAATTTCAGCTCTTTATTTATCTGCATATTTTTCAACCTGTCTAGTGTAATCCGTCAAGTTTAGTCTAGATTAAAATATAAAACTAATTATCATTGTTCCAATTCATGAATTTTTCCTAGGATGTGTGTGTTTCCCTAGTTTACATGCTATTTGCTAAAGAATTCTAGTCTTTCCTCTTGTCCACTTGTCTGCTTCATTTTTGATCTTGAACTTTATTTCTTCCGCCGTTGATCTCTAATTGTTTTTTTTTCTTGTGGGAATATTGGACTTTTGAAGGAGAACATCTTGGACTTTCCTTGATTTATATTATGCTCTTTTAACAAACTTTTATTTGTAAGATTTTATATCCCTAACATTTAAGTTAAAACTCGGTTTTTAAAATTTTATATATGACTAGATCTTATGTTAAATGAAATTGATGTGACTTTGATTATGTTTAATCTTTATAGTTGTTTATTATATCACATTATATCCATTAGTGTTTTATAAATTGAGCAGTTTTTTAGTGAATAAATTAGCTATAACTGATTTAAAACTGCTATAGTAAATGTAAAAAATGAAGCAAAACTTTGATAGACCACAGTGTTTTTAAAGAGCCGCAAACTAAAATATCAAAATGCTGCAAAACAACAATCTGAAGCAAAAAAAAGGCTGTAAGTATTAAAACTTAAGAACAAAAACGCTGCATTATATATTATTGCAGCGTTTCATAAATGATGTTATATTGATGACCTGTTGAAGCATGTTTTTTGACTGCGTTCTTCAAATTACTGCTAAATGAATTCGCATCATTTATAAAACGCTGCAATAATAATTTATTGCAGCGTTTCTTAAAAGCTTCAATATCAATTTTTTAGCAACTTTTCAGAAACGCTGCGGTATATTCGTGCTCTTCTACAGCGGCACATAATACAGGGTTCTTCGAAACGCTGCGGATGATAATGACAACAATTTTTAAACGCTCCAAACGTCCCTTTTTGGTGTAGTGAATTGTAAAGAAAACGAGTATTTCAAGGAGAATAGAGGTGAAGAAAAGATGAGATAGGAGGAAACAGAGGAATTAGTAGGAGAAGATGCAAATCAAAGAAAGAAATATATAGTAAATTGCTTGCATTTATAGTATATCCTCATTTAAGACATAGCTCATAATATTTCCAATATAGGAGTGATAGGCGTCCTTTATTGTAACTGTTTCTAGAAATAAAATAAAGAGGAAAAAACAATTTTGTGACAGCCCAACTTTTTGTTCGATTAAAATCGATAATAAACCATATATGTCTAACTCAAACCATTCAAAAGGGCAGATTATCAATGAGGTTTAATATGAAATAAGATAAAAGAAGGAAAGCAAAACATAGAATCTCGCAGCGGAATGACAAAATATAATAATCAAATAAACAGTTCATGAAGTTGTTTTACAATATACATTTCATTTCAATTTTTACAACATAATCAGAGTACAATCAACAAACATACCAAACTAATGCAACGGAATAATAATAGTAAATACGGTCTAGCAAACTCCATCTTCATGAATAATGTCTTCAACATTGAAATACTCAGGCTGACCCGAACGTAATGAAAAGACAAAACACTCAAGTCAGAACTAAAAGTTCTTATGTAAGTTAAATCAATAACAAGTAAATATGAGTGTAATAGCTTCAGAGATGTTTATGGGATTTTCCATCTCTTATCAAGTGTACAACGTGAGTGCAATAACTTAAGAGATGTGAGATTTTCCATCTTCTAAGGATCCGTCAAACTATCTATATATAGTAAGATATGCTATATATGTAGTGTCTATTAGTAAAGTAAAATATTAAATACGTTAAGGCTTTACATTGATCCCCCTTAACACATTTATAAGCAGGTAGTCTATGCAGGTCCTGTAACACAATCAGTAACAACGATAGCCAGTAAGTCCCCTATAAGTACCATACTAAAAAAAATCGTAGTGGACACATATAAGGATAAAAGTATGACAAGGTACGAGAGGCAATGCCCAAGGTAGGATTCTACTAGTTTACCTTTTCTGGCTGGTCGTGACACATTGCTGCAACGACTGCCGACCGAGCCCATCAGCCCCAAAATCAAATCAAGGTGCACCGATCGAGTCAAAATCAATATAGTAATACGAAGGGGTGATGGCCCCTAAAGGTAGCTAACTCCTTGGCCAGACATAGACTCCTGTTTTAGTCATTTCAAATTAACACATGTGTCGGGGTCATCGCTCATCGTTTTCTTTTTTCATTCCAGTAAACGTTGCCAATTCAACCTCTACATTCTAGATAACATCCACCGCGTACACGGTTATTAAAGTGGTCTCGGTAGAATAACAGAGAGTATGCTATTCGTCCGTACCCCGGTCTCTTTAACAACCAAACGTAATTTTGCACACCAATTGGTTCTTTTAAATTTCAAGAACAAGTCATACTTCATATAAAAATATCATATTTGCCTCAAAATCATTTCGAATTCAAAAATAGGTTACACTCCCAAATCAAATAAATTCATATTTAAATCAATGATTTAAATCTAAATAGTTCCCCTTTAAAACAGTTTGAATAATGAAAATGGTTTTGAATAATTAAAATAGTTTGAATATTGAAAATAGTTTGGATAATTAAAATAGCTTTAATTTTGAAAAATA
The DNA here is from genome assembly GCA_030737815.1 of Allium fistulosum. NCBI lineage: Eukaryota > Viridiplantae > Streptophyta > Magnoliopsida > Asparagales > Amaryllidaceae > Allium > Allium fistulosum. The sequence continues at coordinate 782,657,711 of CM060908.1, forward strand.
GTTTGGAATAATTAAAATAGTTTTAAAGATTGGAAATAGTTTTGAATATAAAATAGTTTTAATATTGAAAATTGTTTGGATAATTAAAATAGTTCATATATTGAAATAATTTGGTTATTAAAATAGTTTATATATTAAAATAGTTTATATTAAAACTGTTTCTTTCTTTCACAACAATTTGAACTCATGTTCCAAATCACAACGAAATTAATTTTTCAACTTCAGTTCAAGTCAATTTCATATTCAAATTTTGATTTAAATCAACCTCAATTCAACGACTTCAAATTTTACTTCAAATTAAATTTAACCGATTCTATCCGAAGGCCGAAAGTTTCAATTCGCATTCCCATTTTGAAACAATTTAGTTTAAATCCATTTGACTTCCAAACTTGGAAATACCAATTTAAACCATTTTAATTAAAGTAAATTCAAAGTTTAAATTAAAATTTAAACCTTTAAAATAATTCACTTCTAATAAATTTAAATCATATCCCAATTTCCACTTTAAGATTTCAAATTAAATCCTTAAAATAATTTCATTTGAGCAGTTTCAATTTTGACTTTTCAAATCTAGAATTAGAAAATAATTAAATTCATATAAATGCAAATTCAAGATTTTTAAACCATTTAATTTAACCAAATTCGATGTCCATATATAATTTTCTACTCCATGACCAAGTGATCAGTTATTTCAATTTTTAATTACTTGGAAGGATACATATCATTTCAACCCATATTTAAATGACATAAGTACATATCATTTCAACCTATTTCTTAGTTCATTTAGAATAATCCAAATGACAATATACGATGTCAAATACTAAATAGGGTGATAACTAGCGATATGTCAAAATAAATAAACAACCGTACATCCAACATCAATCAATAGGCATCCAATTGTAATCAACATCCAAATCAACCAATATATCATAACAGTTACTAGTTATCAATTGTCGGGTGTTTAACTAGCAATTAAATTTAAATGTCAATTTAATTCAATATCAATTTCAAATAAAATTTAAATTTAAATTACCAAACAGCAATTAATAAAATTTTATCACTTCATGATTTAAATTCAACTAACATCAGAAAATTTAGTATTACGTGAGTGGGTTTAATCACTCACCTTTGATTTAAGTCCATTAAAAATCCAACAAAAGCCGAAAATCTCAACAGTCTCCAAATTCAACCAAACTAGTTTCATATTATCCGAAATTTCAATACAAGTCCAATGGAAGAAACCACACGTCAATTGCAGCTCGTATGAAAAAGTTATGAAGGTTAGAATATTTGAAAATTTAAATATTTAATTAAAATAACTAAAGGCAATATCATAAATAGATTAACCTTTCCCAAACCCTACGTTCAAACTGAAACCCACAACCATCGTCTCTTCACGTCGCTATTACCACCGCTACGTACATCGCCACCAAGATCAGACCATGCCACCAAGCTCCATGTCAAGCGCCGCGCCTTTGGGCCCTACGCGACCACCTCGGCCACCTCGAATGAGCAGCCACCACCGGGCTCTTCCATCGCTAATCCTGGTGAACTTGTGCACCTTTGATATGATCCAACCATATAGATATGCTTCACTATGCTTCCACTACACAGCAACGCTTCTTTATCGTCGATTGGTCGACGGTCCACCGTTAAAGCAAAACCCTAGGATGAACGATCGAAAATGGTTCGCCGATTTCTGGACAAATGGAGCCTTAAATTGAAAAATGAATTGCAGATGATAATTCCATTCATCGAGAGCTTCGCGATGATATATAATATGATAGGGTTTTGAGTAGTTTGAATTTTTTTGAATTTGATTTGAAATTGGAAATTTATATTTTAGGATATTCACCTTTGAAGGGGACGAATTAGATCTGAAAGTACATACAGAAAATAGAATAGAAGGCTACTAGGGTTTCATAACAACATATATATAGACAAAGATGGAATAGGAATAGATGAAACAGATATCAATTGTGCCAAAGCGATAACAAAGGCCTGAAAACCTGTTTCGTTCCTGAAACGAAAATAGGTCATCATATATGTTGATATATACGTTTTCAATATTTTTAAACTCAATGAAACTAATTTCAAATCCTAATTCTATTGTATATAGAAGCTAGTTTTAAAACCAAATTATATTTATTTTTACATGTTAATTAAAATGAATTATTATTAAACTGATTTAATCACCTTCAAATTCTAAATTAAATGTTCTCTATCATTTTCCTTGATTAAACAAAAAATTTCCATGTTAAACCCAAGATTTAAATATTAAATTAATTTCAACATTTAATTACAACAGTAGTAAAATCCTAGTTCATTATATTTTAAATTTCAAACAAATTCTTTTATTAAATCTATTAATTGCAATCAACGTTTTCTTTCCTTTTAATTGAAATATTTCAATTACATTAATTACAATTAGTTAGAAAGTTAAATTTCAAAACGGACAAACTAAAATGAATGAGAAACAAAACAATTATTTCCTTTAGTCATTTAAACACGTTTACAAATTTGTTGCTTTAGACCAGAGTAATAAATAACTTACTTAAATAAATGATTTTCTTGTTCTTGTAATCAATCTGTATACTAAAACATAGTTCAAATAAACATGTATTTCTTCCTTTAATCAAATCGTTCTATTCTTTATTTTAATGAAATTAAACTTATATTCACAAATGAAACATTCATTTATTGCATAAAGATGTTCTTTTCATTAAATCAAACTTTTCTTTTTATTTTCACAAAACATAAGCTATGTATAATTACACCTATTAATTTACATTTAGTGTCCCCTCTCCTATTAATTGAAATTATTCAATTACATTAATTCCAATTGATTATAAAGGTGAATTTCAAAACGGACAAAATAAATATGATGGGAAATAATTAATTGTTTCCTTTATAAATTTAAAATCATTATACAGAAACAAGAGTTATAAATTCTTACTAAATAAGATCTGTTATTTCTGTAATCAATATCTAAGCTACAATACATTTCAAATAAATAAATTCGTGATTTTTCCTTTAATACAAAAAAATTCATTTTATTTCTTATTAAAGTAAACATTTGTTATTTCAAATCTTGTTGTTAATATGCAACCCAACATTGTTTTGCATCCATAAATCATAAATTTTTAATTTCTGACAACCCCTTTTTATTCAATCATTAGAGATTACAAGCCACTTCTATGATTAGAAAGTTAGAAGATATGGAGACTCTCTCTAATCAAATACACAATTGACGATATTACAAAATAGAGCACTCGAAATAGCAAACCTCCAATTTGATTTAGCTAGGGTTTCTATTGATTGGAAATATGATCTTATAATTAATCTATTAATCTCTTAATTAGAAAGATGATTAGGAGGCTATTTATAGATGCACTAATTACTCTAGGACATCCAATCACGTCAAAAGAATCTGTACTGTCAATGAAGAAGAATCAAGCACGGAAAGTCCAAAACTACCCTTCATAATTCAAAACAGGTAAAACCTAGGAAAAACTCGAAACAGCGGGTTAGACATCTGACCATCTGGGTCAGATGTTTGGCAAAAGATTCGGGAGCAACATCTGAATAGGCTTAGACGTTTGGCCAAAGTTTCTAGTCGTTTGGCCAAAGTTGCTAGTCGTTTGGCAGATTTTTTAAGAACTTTTTCTAAACCTCGTTGGACATCTGACATGAGATGTCAGACGAATGACCTCCTGTAGGCAGCGTACTCCTTCTCTACTCCATCTTTTTTTTATCACCACTTCCTCCAATCGACTTCGACTTCTCCAATACAAAGCTCTATACCATATCTTCAATTTGAACACTCATAAGCACATATTTGAATCACATAACAACACTCCACCTCGATTCAAAATATGCAGGTCTCGTCATTAATCAACATAGGGGTTATTGGGTCTAGCGCCCCATGGCGCTCAAGCAACTGAAATCAAATGGATCAAGTTTGAGCAATGCTTAAAATTATCCTTCGGAAGTGACTTCATCATTATATCTGAGGGATTATCCAAAGTACTCGCCATCACCAACTTGATCCTGCTTCATTCTTCCTCAAGCATAAGAAAGAATCCTCTGACATTAATGTGCTTCATCCGAGAACTATAAGTTCAATTCTCTACTAGATGAATCACAATCTGACTATTTGAAAGTAGCTATAGTGTCCACTCACCACTGAAAGATCATCTAACAACTGAAGTAAATACAATCCCTCCTCAGTCGCTTCCATAATCGATATCAACTCGACTTCGGTAGTCGACAAAGCTACTATAGATTGCAGCTTTGATCTCCACTAAATCAAGCCTATGCCAAGTGTAAAAAACATAGCCCGATACTGACTTCCGTGCATCTCTATCCCCAGCATAATCTGAACCACAATAGCCTCTAAGAGAGATGTCACCATCCAATCGACCATACAACAAGCCAACTGACGAAGTGCCATGAAGATATATGAGTATCTACTTCACTACTTGTCAATGCTCTTTGCCTGAATTAGACATATATTGACTCACAACACCTAGTGCATGGGCCAAATCTGGTATCATGCACACTATAGCATACGTGAGATTACCAACAACACTAGAATAAGGTATATCAGCCATATACCTTTTTTCTTCATCTGATGAAGGAGATAAGTCTTTTAACAACTTGAAATGAGAGCCTAATGGAGTGCCGACCATTTTAGCTTTCTCCATACCAAATCCAGCAATGACCTTCTCGGTGTATTGTGCCTGAGTAAGTCTCAACTCTCTCCACTTCTTATCTATGTATATCTCCATTCCCAAAATTCTTTGTGCTTTTTCCAAATCCTTCGTATCAAACTCCTTGTTGAGCTCCGATTTCAACTCCTTAATTTTGACCATGCTCCGAGATGTAACCAACATATCATCAACATATAACAAAAGATATATCATATCACCATCACACCTCCAGAAATAAACATACTGGTCTTTGAAGATTTTAGTGTATCACTGTGAAAGCATAAAATCCAATATACCATAGTCTAGAAGACTGCTTCAGTCCATATAGAGATTTGTTGAGTTTACAAACATAATTTGGCCTGCTACTATCAATAAACCCCTCCAGTTGCTTTAAATAAATCTCCTCATCTAGATCACCATGTAAGAATGCAGTTTTGACATCTAATTGTTGAAGTTCCATAACGTAATGAGCAACTAATGCTAAAAGAATACGAATGGATGTATACCTTACAACTGGAGCAAAGATATCATGATACTCCACCTTTTCTTTTAAACATACCCCTTTGCTACTAACCTTGCTTTGTATCTGATATCACCATTACCGTCGTCTTTCACTTTATAGATCCACGTACATCTAATAGCTCTTTTGTCGATAGGAAGAGGTACCAAATCCCAAGTATGATTTTTCTATAAAGATTCAATCTCCTCCTCTATAGCAATTAACCAACTGGAACTGTCAACTGATGCAATAACTTTGCTATAATCACTGGGCTCATCATGGACAACATTCAATGCATATGTTTCCATGGCATCGAAGTCAATGTCTTCGACACTCAATCCAACAAACTCATCAAGCCACTTAGGCTTCCTTCTCTGTCTGACAGGCCTAGTCTCTGAATGAGCTCCACCTTGATTCTGATCATATATACTAACTATATTATCCTCATCAACCATGGTGCCATCGGGAACACAATCTGAATCTCTATGGAAAGAATCTAAAGATGACTTGTCTTGTGTTTGGTATTCTGCATATGTCCTTACATTCTCATCAGATAAGGAAGGTTCCACCTTCAATGTAGCCTTCTCATCAAAAGTCACATGCCTGCTAATAATGATCTTCCTGCTAATAGGACATCACAACCTACATCCCTTCACTCTTCTATAACTTAGAAAGATACACTTTCGAGCTCTAGGTTCCAGCTTTCCTCTACTCTCATGTACATAAGCTGGGCAACCAAACACTCTGAGAAATAAATAGCTAACAGGTTATCCTTTCCATACTTCCTTAGGGATTTTAATACTATGGCAGTATAAGGTATGCGGTTGATGAGGAAAGCCGCCATAGATAAAGCTTCAGCCCAATCCCTTCTTCAACTTAGTTGTTGATCTGATGCAACGAGTTCTCTCTAATAATGTCTAATTCATCCATTTAGCAACTCCATTGGACTAAGGGTCGCTTGGTGTGGTGTAATGCCTCTTAATACCTTCGAACTCACAGAAATGGATGAATTCCTGTGATACAAATTCACCGCCGTTATTTGAATGGAGAACTTTCAACTTCTTTCCTGACTTCTTTTCAACTATTGATTTCCACTTTCAAAACCTGGTAAAAGTTTCACTCATAGACTGTAGGAAGTGTATCCATACTTTACAAGAGAAATTGTCTATAAATGAAACGAAGTACCTGGCTCCACCCAGGGATGGACAAAGGGAGGGACCCCACACATCAGTGTGAATATACTCCAAGATAGCTTTTTCTTTATGCTCTCATGTAATCTTTATCTGCTTTCCAAGAACACACTCTTCACAAAAGCCAAGCTTTGAATGCTAAATCCCGTCAGTCAAATCTCACTTTCTCAACTCATCCAAACTGCGTTCGCCGATGTAACCCATCTGTAAGTGCCACAATGTAGAAGAATCTAAATCGGCAAAAGTAGCAGAAGTTGATTCACCAACTACAGTAGTGCCCTTAAATAGATAAAGATTTTCTTCCCTTACACCTTTAATACCAATCATGGAGCCCTTCGATATCTTCATTTTCCCTCCCTTAACTACAAACATTAATCCAAGCCTACTTAAAGCCCCAACAGAATCAAGCTCCTTCCCAAATTAGGTACATGCCTAACATCAGTAATAGTATGAACAACACCATCAAACATCCTGACCTTCACACTACCAACACCAACCATAAGGTAAGAAGCATCATTGTCCATCAGAACTTCTCCTCCATCAATCTCATGGTAAGTGGAAAAGCAGTTCCTATCAGGTGTCATATGATAGGATGCGGAAGAATCAATCAACCGTAAGTTGCTCTTCCCAGAAGAGCCAGAAGCTGTAAACACAGCGGTATCACTCTCTATATCTGATTTCTCTGCTATAGATGCTGAAACTTGGTTTGGGTCCTTTCTTCTTCCTTCAAGCTTAGGACATTGTGCTATAAAGTGCCCTAGCTTCTTACAATAATAGCAAGTCAATCGCTTAGGTCCCCTAGACTGAGACCTCAAATTATTTTGACCTCCACCATTCTTTGACTTGCTTTGGCTTCTACCTCTCTAAACAGATAAGCCCTCTATATCACTATCCAAACTAGTGCTCGCCAATCTACCTCTCAATACTTCATTATGGAGACCAACCTTTACATCAATAGGCTAATCTTGCTTTGACCATATATCATGGAATTGACAAAAGCAGTACAATCCATAGGCAAGGAACATAAGAGGATCACTGAGCCTCATCATATCAACTTTCGCTGCCTTCGGGTTCATAATCAAAGTGGTCAAAGTATCAACATGCTCCATAAGATCGGCTCCAGGCTCCATCTTAAACGAATAGAGTTGTTGCTGAAGAATAATCTGATTAGTGAGAGACTTGTCTTGATATGCATGTGATAATGCATCCCATAATTCTTTTGTAGTCTTCTTCTGAGAGAACTCTCGAAGAACTTCATCTGAAAAACTCAATTGGAGAGTTGTAAGGGCTTCATCTTCCATCTCCTCTAATACATCCACTTCAGTGTCTTTCAATTTCTCAGGCATAGAAACAACCTTAAAAGTCTTCTCCTTCTTCAATATTGCCTTCGTCTTCATCTTCCAAGTACCAAAATTTCCTTTTCCATCACAACGTGTAATACCATAATCGACACTAGATCTACCAATAGACTTTCCAGAAATAGCCATCAATACCCAAATGGAACAATAACACTAATTCTTATACCAAACTATTGTGACAAAATCGAATTGAGTGGAAGCGATCTATGATCAGGATCTAGTATTGCCTATTTGGATACCAATGCAACTCAAACTCAATTATGCAATCACACAAATAAAATAATAGAAATAAGAGACACAAAAGATAACGTGGTTCAGATATAAGTATCCTATGTCCATGGAAACCGAACAACCCCATTTTATTTAATCACTAGATATTACAAACCAATTCTATGATTAAAGAGTTACAAAATGTGGAGACTCTCTCTAATCAAATACATTATTGAAGATATTAAAAAACATAGCACTCAAGATAGAAAACCCCCAATTTGATTTAGCTATGGTTTCTATTGATTGGAGATCTGATCTTACAATTAATCTCATAATTAGGAAGATGATCATAAGGCTATTTATAGATGCATTAATCACTCTAGACCATCCGATCATGTCAAAAGAATATGTACTGTTAATGAAGAAGAATCAAGCACTGAAAGTCCAAAACTGCCCTTCATAGTTCAAACAGCTAAAACTCGAGGAAAATCTCTAAACAGCGGGTTAGACATCAGACCACCTGTGTCAGACATCTGATAAAAAATTCGGGAGCAACATTTGAATAGGCTCAGACGTCTGGCCAAAGTGGCTTAGACGTCTGACCAAATTTGCCAGACGCTTAACAGATTTTTTGGAAACTTTTCCTAAACCTCATCAGACGTCTGACAGGTGATGTCAGAGTCTGACCTACTATAGGTAGCATACTCCTTCTCCACTCCGTCTTCTTTTGATCTCCACTTCCTTCGATCGACTCTGGACTTCTCGAATACAAAGCTCTACACAATATTTTCAATTTGATCACTCATAAACACGTATTTGAATCGCATAACAACAACATCAGAAATAGGCATTAGGATAATCGGTGTAGCCATCCATGCCTTGGCCAATACATGAGAGAGTAATACAGTAGTGCTGCAAAACATTAACATTCATTTTGTAAATTTTTAACTTAGTTTAGTTTTAGGAATTTCTAGTATTGTGAAAATGTGTTTTAAATTTAAAAAGTGGATGATAATAAAGATGAAAAACAAAGGCAATTCTATAAAAGAAACGATGTATGTAAAGTATCTTTAGTGTATGCCGGTCTATCATATCTTCTCTAGACACCTATTTTATATAAAAAAATATTATAAACTAATAAAAAATGAATTATAATTAATAAAACATGATTTTTTAGTAAATAGGTTTGATGAAATGAAAACTAAAGATAAGTTACCGTAAATTGGAAAAACCACTTGAAAAGTAATCTTTAAATTCTTTGATTTATTAACTCTTGTAACAATTTACGTAAAAATAGGAATTTGTTAGTCCCAAAATAATACACCAACATAAATTTGTTTAAAAATGAGCTAAAATACATTCTTTAATTAACTTTTTCAAAATTGGAAATTCAAATCAGAATGAGAACCATGTAAATGGAAGGGGGTTAAACAATTTTGCTAAAATCATAAATATATGAGATAATTTATTCAGTTGACAAAGGAAAAAGATATTGACGTACATGCCTAATTCATATAAATTGCAACATGATAATATGTAAAAGAAAAACCAAATTTTGATTTAAGGAAAGGGAAAGAAAATTACAGAGAACGAACATTTCTTTCTAATGGATAAATAAAAATGAAACGAATGTTATTAGTATTGTTTTAAAGACCCAACCCAACCTCGATCCACCACGGTTAATCTTCAACCTTGGAGCACTACGGCTCTGAAAATGAAATAACCTTACGCGTGCATAAACCCACGGTTTAACCTTAAAGCCTTGAAAAAATCATTGGACCGACCTTTTTGAACCACACGGTTCTTTAAATTTGAGGAAAAAATATAGCTTCACTCTTCATTTTTCAAATAATCAAAGTAACAAATAATTTTGTAACCTTAGTCACTAAATTATTGGGTTATCATATCAATTTTAGACAACCTTATACATTATCAGCATACATTTTATGAAAAATTATTGAATATAACCTCTTTCATTTCAAAAAATAAGAAAATTTACAATTTTACGCCAAATTTTTTTTAGAGTTATTCCAATTAATATTTATTATGAAATGTTCAAGAATAATTCTTTTAAAGTTCAATATAATAATTATAATTGGTTAAATTTTAACATTAATTAAAATAATTTTACATTTAAATCGGAAAAATAGAAAATAGCGATCAACGCGGTTCTCACGGTCCGACCGGTTGAACCACTAGAGCCTTTAACTTTACACCAACATGGTTCAACTCATAGTTCGGTCTTCGAAAATATGGTTATTATTTTATCAAAAGAAACAAAACATTCTAGCTATTTAGTTTCTGAGTGCTACATATTTGACATGAAAAAAAGGATTTCACATTAATTTTGGTATGCATTTTGAAATAATGGAGATTTTGAAGGGGCCCAAAAGAAAAGTTATTTCTTAAATTAAGGAGAATAGATTATTAAAACTAAGCAAAAAGATAAATGTGTTAAAGAGACTAAATTTTTTTTGCAATAGAATATATGAGTTACATACATTTATACAATAAAAAAAGATAGACATCGCGCATGTCTTTGCCTCTTGTACCTTTTCCAGAAGTGTCGTTGAAGTGTTAGACACACACACAAACATATATGCACGCACACGCACACTCTACTATGTAAAAAATATATTTTACCAAAAGCTACTCACACATCACTTTTTTAACATCACCGGGGATAGGTTTGAGTGTGTTCAAAAAATCATTTACTCATGCTAACATATCATCGCGAATGACAGAAGTTGTAGAATTAGAAGTAAAGTCATATCTGCACATGCATAAATTGTATTAATATAATTATTTCATAGAATATATTAAATGCATATGTATATAAGTTGTGCATGTACCAATGTATGTGTGTACGTATTTCTAATTGAACATTATATTGTGGTGATTAATTTAAACATTAAACCTTCAAAATATTCATAGTTTTTAGACATAGAATGTTTAACATAAATAATGCTAGTTACAAGTATGAATCAATTATACTAGCATCATTACGTACCCCAATTTGGCTTTCTGAAAGACGGAACTGTAATACGAAGCTAGTGTATGTCACATATGCATGGGTTGATGGAATAGTAGCATCAAAATTACAGTGTGACGGCACGTGTAACAACCCCCTATTTTCAACCTTCGGATTTTGTATCCTAATGGATGCACAAATCCCAAAAAGGGTAAACGATGGATCATTAGGATGAATTGGTATAAAAATGAGGCTAACTACTTTAATTATAACTTTCAAAACATACAGCGAAAGGAATAAAATATAGTACCAGATATAAAAGAGATATCTGAGTTAGACTAGATGATAATCATAAGTCCGTACTCAATCGAAAACTAATCCCATAACTTGTGTTGTATGTGTCAGACATGGTAGATATGAATAGTTTCAAGTGAAATCTATAATAAAAAGGCAGAAGGTTAATTTCTTTTAGGACATAAGGAAGAGTATGTATTAGAGTAGTGTAATGACCGCCTTTCTTGCACCGAAAGATGAGCTATTAAGAGTAGAAGAAAATGAAAGATAAGAAGAAACTACACGGTCATAGAATCTCACTATGAATTAGAACAACATATAATAGGTAACATAGGATATTACATAGTCATTTCCATATGAATAATACATCAGAGTCATTACATTGCAACTTTCAACCGGACAGTTATCACTACCCGTCCATGCAAAATACATAGATCATACATAAAACATAGCGGAATAAGATGATAATTAGTTAACGGTGAAGCCACCTGCTCCAGCTCCTTCAAAATGCTTCTGTAAGAAACCTGGATCACTTGGCTACTCATACAAATTTGTGTACCCAAGAGTTTTAGGAAAAGAAAGTAAAACTCCAGGTCAAATATAGGTCAGGTGTGAGTAAACTCAAACAACTTATTTTTCTACTTTTACAAAACCATTTTGAAAATCAAAGAGCCGCCGACTCAACAATCGTCCATGTATGATCCATACTTGATCTGACCAACTTACCATCCTATTCCTCTACGTTCTTGACAGCCCATCTGTTTGTTTCAGTAGAGTCTTTTAGTGGCATGTTTCGGTCCTCTTCCCCATTACTTAGAAAAAGTGAGCACCGATTTAGGTACAAGATACTATCATTACCTCCTGGACAATTATATCGTAAGACCACGCCGCATATAAACACGGACGGATTTTTACCTTACGATAATCAAAGCACTTTAGAAATCCAGTGATATAATCATAATGTCTAGGGTTTCCAAATAAATAGTTCACATAGCCGAAATCCTTACATTAATTAATTCAATAGTTTACTATTTCGAATTCGAATGTTTACATTGGTTGGAAGTGGTTTTCAAATAATAACTAATATCTGATCCCAGTCTTTCCAAACCAACGTTCGATAATTTTAAAAGGTCAAGTTGTATATAGTGGACAATTCCACTATCAGGGTGTAAAGATTCACATATAAACATACGTTCCATATGCTCAGCTTATCATGACCCACTTATCGAAATTAACCCCTTCGTATTCATCATGTTCCCGAAGTGTAGTATTTGTGATGAGTACGAGTCAACTTACTTTCAATAAAATGCATCATTGTTTTATTACAACTACTTTAATTCATTTAGCTACTTAATAGCATGGACAAGAGATCTTTGATTTTTAAACAATTTACTTAAACCAGAAAATTGGTTAAAAATAATTAACCGACGTAGTTTAAGAAAAGAACTTTAAAATAAATAACCCTTGGTAAAATCATAAGTTTAAAACTCAATTAAACCTTAATTATTCTTAATTAAATCAATATTAAATCCTTAATAATCCTAATTAAACCTTAATTAAACTTTAATTAATTAACATTTATTTAAGAAATTAAACCCTAATTAGGTGGATAATTAACCTTTTATTAAATAATAATTATTAAATAATTAGCTCAATTTAAATAATTAATTAAAATAAATAAACTTGATTAAATATAAACCAATTTTCTTTTATCTTATTAATCATTATTTAAAACTTACTTAATTAAAAATATATAACTTAATAAATAATTTCTTAAACTCTAATTACTTAACCTAATTACTTAATTAATTAATTCAATAATAACTACCCTAATTAATAAATTAATTAAATGATTAAACTTAAACTTTTGACTTACTTAATTTAGTTTAAAATAAGTTTTCAAAACAATTCAAAAGAAATCACTTTAAAACTTGAAGTCACAAAATTTCCCAAACTACATCCATAGCGACTATCGCTATAAGCGCAGTTCCCCTAGAATTGATTTCTAGGCGAAAATTCACTTTAGATCTAGCTATAACATATTTGAAAACATAAATGTAAAAGTTTTGAAACTTAAAAACTAAAGCGAAAATGTGGAAAACCTTTTCAAAATCCAAACTAGAAAAAGATCCTTTTGTTTTCAAATCGGATCTCAAGTCCTTTGCGACTTTTCAAGGTGCTAACTTTACAACAAATTCTTCACATACACTTGGTTTTGGTTTCATAACCACAATACCATCATATCATAACCAATATCATATATCCATGTCCATATACATATCCAACATATCAACGTATTATCCAAAACACAAATCTATACCAAACAACCAACTTGCTATCATATATCATCCAAACAACATGATTTTTCAACACGACAAACACTATAATTTCACAACATATAGATCATTAAAACTATTTTTTTTATTTTCCAAAAATATTAGTTTTACTCACCGAATTTTTTTAAATCAAAGCGAACTTTTGCCGAAACTTGAAAACGCTTTAGAAAATTTATAAATTTGAAACTTTTGGACCCTTAAACACTTAAACTTGGCTTGGCCTAGGCTAATTGAGCAAGGCCATGGGTAGTTTAGGCTCGAACATCATGGTTTTGGGGTGGATGAGCTTGAGTTTTGGAAGAGGAGGCGTTGAATGGTTTGTAGAAGTGGTTTTGTGAAATAAAGAGGTGATTTTTAGTGAAAGAGGTGATATTTCTTATTTTTGAATTTATGAAGAGGAGGACATGGCTAAGTTTCTTAAGCTCTTTGGATTTTCAATGTTGAAGAAGAGATTGTAAAAATGAAAAGAATGAAAGTTAGGGGGTATTTATAGGCTTAGGATTTAAATAAAATAATATAAAATGATTTATATTATATATATATATATGCATGCACCACCTTACCTTTACCCCCCCAATGATTCGCCCACCCTAGTACCTTTCTCCCCTCTCTCTACTATTCATTCCATGCTACCTTGTCCTTGAGTTGAAATTGTATATTTTTATATAGGTTATGTATATGTTTTTTATGAAATAATATCTTATATTCACTTATATATTTATATGCATACGAGAGCTAATGTGTACATGCATATGTACATGTACACACCAAGTTTAAATGGTTTATATTGCATGCATGTATGTTTAACATAGTATTATAATCTTTTGAATAACTTTTAATGAATGAATAATCGATATTTTGGAAAATAACTTCTGGCTACATTTTCTAATTCTCTATGAACTATATATTTTTGTAACCAATTTTGAAAACGATTTTATTATCATTGGTTATTATTTAAAATAGTTTTTTTTTTTTTTTTTTTTTTTTTGGCAATGCCAGCGGGGTTAACTGGGCCCCTACCAGTTTTATTGCAACAAACAATAAAAAAGAGATACAGAGAAAAAACAAAGAGGAAGAAAACTGAAAAATAAAAAAGTGGAAGAAAACACAAGGAAGAGAAACTACAAAATCATGCCCAAGCCTGTAACATAGACAGCGGGATGCTACTAGCACAGTGCTTCAGTTGCTTGTGAATACTGCATTTCATATCTGTCCATAAGACCATGTCATTCCTTCTAACATTTTCAAAAACTCTTAAGTTTCTTTCCCTCCAAATCACAGCCACGAAGACCTTTAAACACACAGTTAACACTCTACTTTCAACCGTTCTCCATTTGGTTGCTTTGAGTATTATGTTCCACTGTATGATGCTAGTGTGACCAGTAAAAACCCATTTATTAATTGTTTAAAATATAATTAAATATTCATTTAAATAGCGATTAATTCCAAGTCGTTACACTCTCCCCCTCCTCTCCCAAAAGAATTTCATCCCGAAATTAGCAATAAAGGAGATAATCAAGACCGCGCAAAAAGCTATATATTCATATCATAAACACATGCAAAGACATGAACAAACCATCCATAGCAAACAAACATACACTATACATACAACAGACCATTAACTAACTATTCTTACATCAACTTGGGATAGGCTTCTCTCATACGATCCACTGTCTCCCAAGTACAGTCTCTAGGATCCTCGCTCCACTGAATCTTAACTAGTCGCGCCACCTTGTTATGCAACCTCTTTTCATCATGATCCACAACACAAACTGGATGTTTAACCACTATCAGGTTTGGTTCTATTTCCAATTCCTCTTGAATCGATGGCTCTACAATCAAAGATGGTTCATGAACATATTTCCTCAAATGAGACACAAAGAATACATTATGAACTGCCGCAATCTCTATGGAAATTCAACCCTATAAGCAAGCAATTTGATCCTCTCAAGAATATAGGAGGGTCCAACATACCTATGCGCTAACTTCCCAGCTTTTCCAAATCTAACAGCTTCTCTTATTGGTGAAATCTTTACGAACACTAAGTCTCCAACCACAAATTCCAAATCTCTTCCCCTCTTATCAGCATAATTCTTTTGGCGATCTTGATCCTCCTTCATCTTTTCTTAATCACTGCAATTTTCTCTGTAGGCTCTCGAATCATGTCTGGTTAAAGAACTAATCTATCTCCCATCTCAACCCAACATACCAGTGACTTTCACTGCCTTCCACATAGAGCTTCATACGGTGTCATCCCGATGCTTTCTTGGAAGCTATTGTTATAGGAGAACTCAACCTAATGTAAATGATCCTCCCATGATCCACTAAAATTCAGAATACATACCCTCAAGAGATCCTCTAAAATCTGATTCACCTGCTCCGTCCATCCGTTGGTTTGGGGGTGATATGTTGTGCTTAAGCTCAACTTTGTTCCAAGGGTTGTTTGCAGTGCTTCCTAAAATTGACTAGTAAATATGGGGTCTCGATCACTTACTATACTCATAGAAACTCCATGCAACCTGACTATCTCCCTCATAATGATTTCAGCTAAAGAAGCAGCGGTCTTGTTGGTTTTATCGGAATAACATGTGCGCTCTTCGTTGGCCGAACCACGATAACCCATACTCCTTCATTTCCTTTCCCGGTTTGGGGTAAACCATCGATATCATTTCCTATTTCCAAAGGTTGTAATAATATGGCTATCTCATGATTATCACCTTTGATTTGTTGACAGAAGAACACCTGCTAACAAAGATAGAGATATCTCTTTTCATTTCCTTCCACCAAAACATCCGCTTCATATCCCTGTGCATCTTTGAGACACCTGGATGGATACTCAACTTAGAACGATATCATTCTGACAAAACTTCCTACCTAAGATCGTTGACATTCGGTACACAGATCCGTCCATTCATCCTTAAAACTCCTTAGTTATCAATCTTAAAACTCATACACTGCCTCTCCTCTACCTTCCTAATGATTGCCATGAAGCTTCTGTCCTCTCTTTGCTTGCTCGCTATTCTTTCTAGGAGGGTCGGAGTAGCCTCCAAAACTGGTGCACTGGTCAATCTCTTCTTCAATTCCAGAAATGCCTCTTCACACTTTGGAGTCCATACAAACTTCTCCTCCTTCTTAGTCAGCTTAGTCAAATGGTAGGAAATCTTGGAATTATCTTAAATAAACCTCCTATAGTATCCAACCAACCCTAAGAAACTACAAACCTCGGTAGGAGTCCGCGGTCTCTCCCATTTCTGAACAGCTTCCACCTTCGCTGGATCTATTGAAATACATTCTCCTATCACTATATGTCCTAAGAATCTTACCTTCGATTTTCAAAAATGGCACTTAGAAAATTTCGCCTTCAGGACATGTCTCCTCAATGATTCCAACACCACTTCCAAATGATGTTTATGCTCTTCCTCAGATTTGGAGTTGAAAAGGATGTCATCGAATAAAATTAACACAAACTTATTAAGAATATCTCGGAAAACACAATTCATGAGATCTACAAAATATGCAGGTGTACCGGTTAGCTTGAAAGGCATAGCCAACCACTCAAAGAAACAGTTAGGGCCTCTAAAAGCAATTAAGGGTGTGCTATTTTCAGTAACCATCAATTGATGGAATCCAATAGCTAGATCCATCTGAGAAAATACCATAGCTCCATGAAGTTGGTCAAAAAGATCATCGATGCGGGGTAAAGGATACTTGTTCCTAATGGTCAGCTTATTCAATTCCCTATAATCCACGCACAACCTTAATGATCCATCAGACTTAGCCACAAATACCATAGCAGATCCCCAACTCAAAGACTGGGTCTAATCAACCCTCTTCTTAACAGGTCCTGGGTTTGACTTACTAACTCCTCTCTCCCTCAGAGCCATCCTTCGCTTAGGTTGAACCACAGGTCTTACACCAGGGACCAAATCAATGTGAAACTCTATCTCTCGGTGCGGGGGTAAACATTTAACTTCTTCGAATACATCGAAAAAATCCTTAACAACTTCAATAGACCCTAAATCCTCCTTGGCTAGTTCAAGGGCATACAAGAAACTACACATATGAATACCGGGTTCCTTACATGATACCTTAGCTTTCCTTCCTATATCAGTCACTAAAGATATCGTTCTCTTATTACATTTTAAGACAGCCTTATATTTTGATAACCAATCCATACCAAGAATAATGTCAAATCCTTTAAAATCCAAGACATATGGGTCGTAAGAAAAGTTATGGGAAAGGTAGGAAATTGGCACATTCTTACAAATCATATTCAAATGGGTTACCTCGCCTATGGGGTTAGACACAAACATAGGATTTTCTACAATACTAGGAATAAGATGAAATTTAACTACTGATTCACAAGAGATAAAACTACGAGAGGCACCACTATCAAATAACGCTTGAACAAAAATACCATTAATTTGTAAGGTACCTTCAAGGATGCCATATCCCTTCACACCCGTTGAAGTAGATGGTTCATCATTAATGGTGTACACCTTAGGCTATAACACCTTCTTCATGAGTGGGAGTCCTTAATTATATGGCCTGGCTGATGACAATTAAAACAAAGTGACTTCAAGACCATTGGAGAGATGGGTTCACTTTGCTACTTCGAAGCTTCACGGTTCAAACAGGACCTTGAAATATAACCTTTCTGCTTGCAAAGGTAACAACTAATATTCATGAACTTCACTTCTTGACCTTGTCCCTATTTCCCTTTTCCATGATTCTTCCAATTTGGATTGAACTTCCTCTTGTTAGAACCACCTCCACTGGTATTTCCACCGGTTGGTGCTACTGGAGTAGGCTTCTTATTTTCCAAGGCTTCATACCTCAGAGCCATATCAATTAAATCCACAAATGTACCTTTAACATAAGCAGTCATTTTCTCATGGTACTTTTACCTCATACCCAAAATAAACATCTCATTCTTCTTTAATGGGGTGTTGATCAATTCCAGTCCAAAACAAAATAACTCGTTGAACTTCGTCTCATATTCTGCTATAGACACATCCCTCTGCTTTAGGTCTATGAAGACGGTACATCCTCGTCCTTCCTGTTGTTGATAAGAATTGGTCCTCAAAACTTCCTTGAATCGATCCGACGAAAACTCTTCTTCCAGAATATTTGCAGTAAGGGAGTCCCACCAAGCTGCTGCTCCCTCTTGCAATTGCCATGCTGCTAAAAACCTCTTCTGTTCATCAGATAAACAAAGACCTTTAAAAATGTTTTTGCAAGATCGCAACTAGGCTTGCATTTCCATGATGGACTCGGTTCCCTTTAATGGTTTCCCTCCTAGATTGGTGTAATCCTTGCATAAGGTTGCAAAATTCAATTTGGCTGCTCTAGCGCTACCTCTTTGGTAATCCGAACTCCTTGAGGATTTGGGGTTTGACCACTTGTAGTTGTAGTGCTTCCTGCTTCTTGCTCCCTTACCTCGTCTACCTCTGTTACTCATGTCTTACTACCCGGCATGGTAAGATAATTCTTAGAATATTTGGATGAGATAAATCTTGACAGAAGGGTACTAATCAAACTTATATGGCTGATCTATCCATCAGATATATATATATATATATACGAATAAAAATTTACAAGTACGCACTCTCAAAGTTGACCCTAACCCAAAGCCTAAGTGTTTGCTAAACCCAGGCTCTGATACCAAAATTGTAACGACCGCCTTTCTTGCACCGAAAGACGAGCTATTAAGGGTAGAAGAAAAGGAAAGATAAGAAAAAACTACACAATCACATAATCTCATCATGAATTAGAACAATATATAATAGGTAACATAAGATATTACATAGTTTCCATATGAGTAATATATCAGAGTCATTACATTACAACTTTCAACTGGGCAGTTATAACTACATGTCCATATAAAATACATAGATCATACACAAAACACAGCGGAATAGGATAATAATTTGCTAACGGTGAAGCCACCAGCCCCAACTCCTTCAAAATGATTCTATAAGAAACATGGATCACTTGGCTACTCATACAAATTTGAGTACCCAAGAGTTTAGGAAAAGAAAAGAAAACCCGAGATAGACATGGGTCTGGTGTAAGTAAACTTAAATATCTTTTTTTACTTTTACATAACAATTTTGAAAATCAAAGGTATCTCGTAAGACCACGCCGCACACAAGCACGGACGGGTTTTTACTTACGATAACCAAAGCACTTTATATAGAAATCTAATGATATTATCATAATGTCTAGGGTTTTCAAATAAATAGTTCACATAGTCGAAATTCTTACAGTAATTAAATTCCAGCATAATTAGTGTACAACTAAGACCGAAGGCACTTATTAGGAAATGGATTCAATACAATTAATAGGCTACTGGGGTACCATCCGTCACGGTGCATCTCTTGGAAACACTACACCAAAACAGGCAAATCCTAACATTTATAAGTGTTACAGATAATTTCAGTAACACTTTTTAAGTGTTACTAATGGACTGTGAGGAATGAAGCGGCCAAATTTGTGACACTTATAAGTGTTACGAACATACGTATTACTAACGCTTATAAGTGTTGGTACAGAAATATGTGGTAACGCTTATAAATGTTGGTACAGAAATATCCGGTAACGCTTATAAGTGTTGGTACAGAAATGTCCAGTAACGCTTATAAGTGTTGGTACAGAAATATACGGTAACGCTTATAAGTGTTGGAAAATGATTATTTAGTAATACATATATGTGTTGTTACACATAAAATGCTTTGCTTATCATTTAGGTTTGTGACGTAGATATGTGTTGTTGTCCAAAATATTGGTAACACTTATATGCGTTACTAATTGAAATTATGTTTTTACACTATTTTATACACAATTAATATTAAATTCTTAAAACAAATGAATATAATATCTCATAAATGATGATGTCCATATCATATATAATTCATCATATCAATTCAATATGAAGTCTAAAATGCTTCCATATCTCAAATGCAACAATATCATATTTAGATAATACTATAATATGAGCTACAAACTTTCCAATTTCAAAATACCACAATATCATATCCGAATTACAAAAAAGCAATTTCATATCTAATTTTAAATATGCAATATAATACGAGCTACTAATAAATAGAATTTTAGATACTGCGAAGACGAAACACAGGCCATATCACAAAGCCCCCATCTGAAAATTCACAAAGCTTGTGGTGCCCATTTTGAGGACCATCGTAAATTGGTGCTTCCGGTTCTAAAACTTCTGTTATCCAAACAACTTTCTCAATATTTGGAACTATCTCTCTGAAATGACACATAGTTTGTGTTCCAATATAAGCTTTTGCTACATCCTTCTTCGTATCCTGTGATAGTAGCATTACAAATTGTTTACCTCTTGTAGATGATCCAACATCATTTGACGAAATACTAGCAACTCCAATATTCGAAGGAGATTTATTCAAGTTAAAAGCGGTTTCAGTCATAGGCGTCACATTACCACCATTAAGATTATGTTGTAACCCCGGTACCATAGTTAAGAAAGATGAAGCAAATGATTTAAGAGCCTCATTGATTTGGCTCGACACTTGATTCGCCACTTGATTTGCAACTTGATTTGCCACTTGGTTTTGTAATTCCGATGACCATTGATGAAAATCTTCCTTTTTATTCTTATCGGCAATTGCTTTTGAAGCTTGCATCAACTTTACTTGTTTTGCAGAGGAAGTGGAGCTAATTGCACGACAATAGTTTTTTTTTCTATCGGACCCAAAAACTTTAGAGATAGGATCGTTGTCAAGGTCGTATGTGTTTGCTTCCTCGTTACCGCTACATTCCAACTTCTGTTTTTCTTCCTCTTCCTCCACAAGTGCCTGCATTCAATACGTAAAGAAGATAAGCAGTTGAGAAGCAATAAGATAAATAATAAACAATTGGACACGTTGGGATTATATCAAATGACATAAAAGTTTGTATTAATTTAAGGGGGGGCGCACACAATAAATTGATACCAGAACATTTACCTATCATAAGAACTGGATGCATGCATATACTGTAAGCATATACTGTAAACATTTACCTATCATAAGTTTGTATTCAGATCATGTTTTAGAAACCAAGCGAGCTAATGTTTCAGATGAAGATGATATTAGCTTTTTATTTTGTTAAAAGATAATGTTGATAAGGCAATCCTACAATTTATAAATTTCAAAAGCGTGAATCAAGTAATGAATATAAATGAGACGATTCTATACTCTATCAGATGAGTGAATCTGAATACATATACTATGATCACAATGGCACTATTTCAAACCTACACCTCACCGCTACAGCCATAAAATTGCTCTTCTGCATATATACTACCTACTAGAATACAACTTCCTAGCTAGACTGTGCATATCTGCACATACTATCAACTTGCCTGCCACTATTTCAATCAAATATCTGCTATCACCATTTACCCAGTCATCGTAACCAATTGCCACCACTTCCATTTCCATACATCTTATGTCCACAAACTTTTGCAAACTTTTGCACTACTACTTCTCGGCCAAAAAGAAAGAGAAAAAAACTACACAACATCATAACCACCAACTTTAGTTTTCTCACATATACTACTTCTCATATTTATCGCACAAACTCCAAGGCATGAAGTCACATTTTTTTGGATTTACACACTGCTGATTTTTTAAACTGCCATCAGCTTTTGTTGATCCACACTACGCATATGAGTCTTGGCATGATACAACAAACATGTGATCTTAATAAGCAACTATTTAGTTTTACAAGCAATATGCCCAACTACAGTGAGGACTGAGGAGTATAAACAAAAAAGACAATTAAACTTACCCTACGGTTAAGATACTACATTGTCGGCCAAAGTTCTTTTTTCATCAAGAAAGCTTACATATTTATCACACTATCAACATAAACATTCTGCCCCTACCCTACAGGAGTTGTGGAGAAAATATGTTCACCTCCTTATGTTCTGGACATGTGGTACCCTTTCATTCCACTATTCACAGGCTGACTAAGCAATTTGATAAATATATAGAAGAACCTCCAACTTTTTGCATTACAACACATGATTTTGAGATAAATAAGGAGCTGCTTGGGTTAGTTCACCAACGAACGATGTCTATCACATTTCAAAATAATACACACACACATCTCTGTAACCACCAACTACTTCCAGCCTGCACTTCACACGTCACCCCTTGCAACTTCCCTACATCATCTACTAACTTCATACTATCATTAGTTCTTGCCACTGCCACATTAACTGTTATTGCCTCTGCCTTGGCACCAATACGACAAACCATCATCAAGCATTACAATGCCTCACTGCCTTGCTACCTAATCACTGTGCATATTCATATCACACAGTGCACATCAAAACTTCCATCCTTGCCTTGTTCATCATCATATCAGTCAATAGTTCCCACTACCGCTTCAATCAATTTCTGCCTCCCGCTTCATTAAAGAAACTACTGCAATTCAAACCACCTTCTCATATACCCCTGTAAAACTTCTACCAGCAACAACCACTTCAACAGCAATCCCCTCCACTGCAGCTATGTTTGGCATCCCACCCGCTCCTCGAGGTGTACCACCAACTTGCCTACCAAATATTAACCTGTGCAAACTGTGCACGTCTTACCCAACTACCACAAACATTCTGTCTCTGCTCTATGCGTTCATTTTCCTGCCTGCAACCAAACTTTTCCATTCAACAACCACTGCCGTGCCTTGACAACTCCATCCCACTATACAGTTCCAGCCACTCACATACTCTCACCGGCCTATCATCAGTTGCCACTATACAGTTCCATTCACTTGCATCATCCTTGTGATACATCTTATAAAGGCACAAATAACAGAAAATCAGAATAAAAGGCACCAAAGCATCATACCACTAGCATCAACTGCTACACTACCATCAAATCACCCATGGCCCAAAAACATTACCGACCAGCTTCCATAGGCTTTACCAAAATTCATATAAAGCTTTACCGAAATTTTTATGGAATTCGATTGATCAAGTGGTTGACTGGCATTCTATTATATGGAATAAATTAAGTGCAAAGAAGATGCCAATGTATACATATAAAGCTTTACCGAAATTTTTACAATTGATCGGTAATTCATACTAAAGTAAAAATACTTACATAGGCTTTTGCCGCAGATGGAAGAACTTGTCCAGATTTCTTATTTATATGTCCCGCCTTCCAAACCATTGTCCGCATAACTTTCTCTTTCGAATTTTCCTTGACCTGCAAGAACAAATATTTTTAAACTAATTAACTATTCATTATTAATATTTACAAGAAATATTTTTTATACTATTTCTTACCATTTCGTCGTAAACTCTACGGTATGATTTTCTTCCTAGTGTATGAGTGATAGTATTTTTAGCTTTGGCTTCGGCATTTTTCCTACATTGCACCTTTTTTTTATCTGAATATTCATTATCTATCAACTTTTCCCACTATACTCTGTCAATGTCCGCAGGACATTTAGTAATAGCAATATTCTTGGGTATGGTGGTTCCTCCGACTCTGAGCAATTTATTCCGCAAAGTAGACTTTACCGTACGATAATATCATGGAAAAGTTTTTTTCTAAAATTGGCCGAGCTAGATCGGGATCTATATCCATGTCAAATTCATTTTGTTTAACAAAGAAATTTTAGTACTAAGGATAAATCTTGTGCAAAACATAAATGACTAAATAAGATGAATTCGTGACATACCAATAGCTCTTGCCACAAAATATTCTTGTAATAATCATCTACATTTCTCCACTCGTCATAGCCAATCGGTATATGACAACGAATTAGGGCTCCGCATCTGGAGCTCCATTTAACTTCATCTTTACCTTTAACACCCTCAAGATCAACACTTATTAAGTATTTTTTATCACTTGTATGAGGAGGATTATATGCTTCAAGCTCTGCATTTGTACCATTAGATGCACTAGCATTGCAATTGTTCGACATTTAGACCTGCATAAAAAAGATTTTAGTATACAATGAAACTTAAAATGTCATTTCAAAGTACAGGCATGACATCTTCGCTGAATTCATTCAAAAAACATGCTTCAAGCTCTGCATTTGTACCTTTAGAGGATTTTTATTTTTTTTAACCATGCAATTATACATTCAAAATCTAGTAAAGTGAATAAATTCAATTTAAGGAAAGAAAAATAAAATGTAAATGAATGCTACAATAAACAGGAAAAAAGGGAAAAAAGTAGAACATGTATAATGTTAAAAATCTATCTAGGATACCAAATTTGATTTATATAAATCTACAGAAGAAAAGATGCCCATATGCTCACAAATCAATCTGAAAGCATCCAAAAATATATCAAATAACATGAGAATGTACGTTCATAAACTCATATGCTAGTTTACCAAGTACCAAGTATATCAAACAACACAAATATTCATTTCAAAATGATATCTATTTCATTTCAACACATTTCAATAATGGTCCTAAGTTGGCTTGTTCTTTCATAACAGACTGAAGATCGGTCGGTACTGTGTAGTCATCTATGTTGTCTGTCATGCGCTTCGGAGAACGTCGAACAACGGACCAATCAGGATTTTGAGTGTCTTTTACATAGAAAACTTGACCTGCTTCGGTTGCTAGAATAGCTGGCTCATCATACTCTCCATTAGAATTTTTGAGCTTTTTCAAGTTCACCATCAACAAATGTGAATCGGTACAAATCTTACAACCATTTGTCTTATCCGCGATGTTTATCCAATCACAATAGAATACTACATGTTGAGAATCATAATAATCGACTTCTATGATATCTTTAATGATACCATACCAAGTAGTGTCATCGTCTGTAGGATTTATATCTTTTGCACTTGCAACAAATGTGGCGATTGCATCCATGCAAACACCGCTATCTTGGGTCAAAAGAGTGTCGTCGTAATGTTGAGGAGAGAATATATATCCATTCACTCTATACTTGAGATAGCTTTTGGCTTCCCACTTTGGACCACTAACATATTGCCACAACATTGTGTTCATGCAATTTTCTTCTAGTAGCTGTCAAGAACAAACAAATTTGCATGACTAACATAAAAGGAACAAATCCTACAGTTTCCATATTGAAATAACTTACTTTTTGTGCAACCAATCAATAAATTCAGTTTTGTACAACTACTTCTGCCATTGTGGTAACTTTTCTTTTACCACGAGACACACCTTCTAAAGAGGAGCAATATGCACTACAAATTAGATATTATAATGTGAATACATTCGCTATTTTATGTCATCGGTATTTATCATAATATGGAGAAAAATTCATACCTATAATATTCATCTCTCTCGGGAACATCGATTCTAAAAGTATCCACCTTCGAATTTGAACACGTTGCATCCTAGTTAGCTTAATATATTTGCCTTCAATGATGGGGCATTTATATATATCATCACCATCATCTAAAAAGGATGCTTGTGTAGAACTATGATTTCCATCACGTGGGTTCGGCATATATTCCATTGCATATCTAACTGATTCTGAAACAAGATATGCTTCAGCGATTGATCCTTCTATATAGCGTTTATTACTAGGTATATTTTTGCATTCTTTCATAGCCCTACACACATGTACACATGCACATATATTTAGAAATTGTCATTTTGAAATAATGTTTACAAACCTTGTAAAAGTAATATCTCACCTTTCAAATGGATACATCCATATATAGTTTGTAGGTCCGCATAGCAAAGCTTGGTCAGCTAGATGCACCATAAGATGAACACTTATATCAAAGAAGTCTGTAGGAAAATAATGTGCTAGCACACACTATGCCTCGGAAATCTTATCTTTGGCGGCTTGAACATGTTCTCAAACTAAAATTTTTGAGCATATTATGTTAAAATACAAACTCACTTGTAAAATAGCTCGTCGTAACTCACGAAGCTTTGGATATGCATGTTGAACCATTATAGGAAGCAAGTATTGCATAAAAATATGATACTCATATGTTTTTTTTATGTGCAAAGTAGGTGGTTGAATAGTAACAAGGCTACCAAATCTTGTCCCAAGACACGATGGAAGTTTGGCATCTTTTAGAACTTGACAACATTTCATTTTATGAATCTTGTCCCATGCAAACTTAGATGATTGATTTCCCTTATCAAACATTAAGTTGATAAGATGCTCTGCAACATTCTTCTCCGTATGCATCACATCAATAGTATGTTGCACTTTATGACTACTCCAATAAATTAAGTCATAGAAAATTGACTTCTTATACCAAGACAATTTTTCTATGTCACCATCTCCAACTGTAAAGAAACTTTTATCGGTAGCTTCATATATCGTTCGCTTCTTATTCTTTGGTAATTTTCCAGGAAAATATTTTATACAATTAAGCTTTCCAAAAGGGATGGTCCACTTAACCTTGTTGGCGGTTCTTTATCTTCGGTATCCTTATACCATCCATGTTTTATTAATCTATATGGATGGTCATCCTTCAAAAATCTTCTATACTTTGGATAAACAACCTTGTTACCAATGTACTCTGACTCGGTTTCCATAGCACAAACTGGACATGCTTTATAACCATGTGTCACGCAACCAGATAAATTTCCAAATGCTGGTAAGTCATGGATTCCCCATAATAGTATTGCCTTCATTGTAAACATTTCTCCCATGTCCATGTCAAAAGAAGCCACTCCTTCCGTCCAAAGTTTCTTCAACTCATCAACAAGAGGTTCTAAGTATACATCAATGTCTTGACTTGGTGCTTTCGGTCCATGAATTAATAAGCTTAGCATTTGAAATTGTGATATCATGCATAACGCAGGGGGTAGGTTATAAGGAATCATATATACGGGCCAACAACTGTAACTATTGGAGAGAACCCCATTCGGATTAAACCAATCACTAGCGATACCAAGCCATATATTATGTCCTTCATTTGCAAATTCTGGCCACTTACATTTGATTGATCTCCATTCGGCCGAATCAACGGGATGGCGCATGAAATTCCAAGAAGGATCGGCATGCTTATGCCACTGCATTTTACGAGTTATCCACGGTATAGTGTACAATCTAGTCAACCTTGGAATTATAGGGAAATGTCTTAGAACTTTCCTCGGTTGGGTTGTCATTTTTTTATGCCTAACGCATTTGCCTTATCTTTAAATCTTGGTGTATGACGATGAGGACATTCTACTATGTTGGCGTTCTCTTTCCAAAATAACATGCAATCGTTTTCGCATGCATGAATGCTTTTTACCTTCATTCCCAAATCTTTTAACATTTTTTTCATGGTGGGATACTTGTCGGGTAATGTATTGTCTTTTGGAAGACATTTTTTAAATAATTTCAACAATTCCGTCATGCTATTTCCTGACCAGTTAAATTCTTTTTTCAAGTTCTGAAGCTCAACCATTACACCTAAAGTTGTAAGTCCATCTTCACAAGAAGGATATATTTTCTCATTTGCTTTGCTTCTGTATTCATGGTACATTATCTGAACATGTATCTCTTCAAAGTTCACTTCACCGCTAGCCTGTTGCATATCATGCACTCTAAATGCATCATTAACGAGATTTCCAAGAGCGCCCTCAATAGGCTCTTCTACTTGCATTTGGTCTTGAATAGGTAACTCTTGGGCGGAATCTGATGCACGAGTCATTTGTACTGTAGCATTGTTTCTCTCTCCATGAAAGAACCACACATCATATGTCAAAAGCATACCAAAAACTATCAAGTGTTTCTCAACTGTTTCTATTAAGATTTTTTTTGGAGTTTTTACACTTCTTACAGGGACACACACATAACTGGATATCTTGTGGTGAGTGTTGCTTTACAAAGTTGATGAAGTTCTGAACACCTTGCTTTTATTCATCCTCATTTCTACGTGGATTTTTAATCCACCCTCTTGACGTTTGTTCTGTCATAACTAAAATAATATATAATATTACGTTAGTGCCATATAGATTTGCAAAGAAAAATAATATATAATATTACACTAGATAATCTAATAACATATCAGTTTATACATAAATGATCTTAAATATCATTCATATACAGATTATCATTTATATAAAAAAATTATTAGAATAAAGTTGCTGATGGATTGAGTTTAAGTAAATTACTGCACAGTTCAAATTGGTGATAAACTAATTGAAAACTTCAAATTACTGAACTGTTCAAGGTGAGAATAAGCTGATTTAAAACATTCACTTTCCATCTTGAATAAAGAAAGCATACATTAAATAAATCCTTGTATTTATTTGAAAAACAGTATATTACAAAGTAGTAATGTCGCCTAAACCCAACAGTCAACTACAAAGGACCAGTCAAATAGTTTTGATTCTTATGGAAATTCGGGTTTGTAGCAGAAACAGTTGTTTGCCCTTGTGAGTTTATTTTTATCTCTAGCATACTTTGCATTTAGTCGTCTATCTAACAACTACATGTCGCCCACCCGAATAACAAAAGAACGAGAACAATGATTTCAACCAATTTATAATCAAATGAGTTTATGAAAATTAGCACAATAAAATAATTAACAAAAAAAAGACAGTACCAGATAGTGATTAGCACAACTTAGAAATCCTTTTTCTAACATTTTTGAAATATCAAATTGAAAAACAGAAGTTTAGATGATTTACCATATGATTAAACTAAAGTTGTTTAGTGATGATTGTAGAAATACATTTCTAACAACTAGATATATTTTGAAGGATACTAAAAGAAGATTCTAAACTGAAAAGAAAAGGCATAACAGAGCAACCGGTTAATGCAGAAATGAAACTAACATCAAACACAAGTCATAGATAAGCTTACAACTTGAAAATAGGCAATAGAAATAGTTCTTTATTTACAAAAGCTAGTTTCCATTCAAGTGTTCTGGTAAACTTTTATTTGATTTTCAGGCGAAGCAAAGCATTCAACAGATGAAGACATAGCAGTTCCATCTGCTCATTTAGCACCATCAGATTTCTGCTTATGCAAAAAGGATTACAGTAAGTAGACACCAAGAGGGGAAAAAATTGTTAATCAAGAGCAAGAAGTAAAACACTTATAACCGTTTTTTTTCTTCAAAAAGATGAGGTATTTAAGTATATGTTAGGTGCATTTAGATGAAATGTAAATAAAGTCAAGAAAGCTATATATCTAGGGTGTTATACTTACCCTAGACTTCATAACTTCTGTAAAAAAACAATTTTATAAATATATGCGTGTTATATATACGTTAGACTAAGGGATTGAAAACTCTATTTATAAAATCATACAATCATTACAAAATAGCTCAAACAACATAACAAAATAACCACTATCATTTCTCCTTCATACTCACTGCACATAGCAACTTCTTCCTCCCTATTTAAATCCCACATACATCCCCACATCCCTTCAGTGCACGGTCCTCCCTAACCACTAGTTAACCGACAACTACCATCACAGTGCTGCACTCACATTACCCCGCAACTCTACCAACAAAATATATCACATGCTTCTCTAACATCACTTTGCTACCTCATCAACATCCCTCATTTGCACATAACCTCCCCACTGCCTCATCTATCGACCATCACCTGTGCACAGTGATACAAAAATCTGCAACAAGCATTACTGCCACTGACTTCCACCTTCAACTACTTTAATTCTCAAAACTGTAGTTCATTATCAATGCTATTTAAACTTCGACCAAACGAAACTTCATTGTACATACACAAAAACATATATGTGTAGAGCACATTTGCCTAGTCCATCACATCTCCTCACCATACTATTCACATCGACCATAATCACAACTAAACTATCAACTAACTCTCTTCACAAACTCAAACATCGCCAAAACTTCAAACACAAAACTTCTCTACCAATCCCACAACCATTCACAAAACATTTACATACCCAAACAAGCACAACATCATTCCACAATACCAACAGTACCACAACTCATGGATCGATCTTATGGCTCTTTTTTGTTGGAAAGCAGTGTGGTGTACGTATGAATTATAAAATTGAATGTAACGACCCGTATTTTTACGGATCGACATGTTCGTCAAAATCTGGAATTTTAGCACCTTCATGTCATTTCAGATTTTTAGGCAGATTTGTCTAAGTCCTAGGTCGTACGCGACCTAAGGGTTGTTGGCGACTTAGAGAAGATCTGCGACTTAAGAGGTTTAGGCGACCTAAGGAAATGTTGTGAGCGACCTAAGTTTTGTTAAGTGTTAGGTCGGCTGGGAAAGTTAGCGACCTAGTGGTTCCGTGTTAGCGACCTAAGGAGTTAGCTTGTTAGCGACCTAAGGAGTTAGCTTGTTAGCGACCTAAGGAGTTAGCTTGTTAGCGACCTAAGGAGTTAGCTTGTTAGCGACCTAAGGAGTTAGCTTGTTAGCGACCTAAGGAGTTAGCTTGTTAGCGACCTAAGGAGTTGGCTTGTTAGCGACCTAAGGAGTTGCCGTGTTAGCGACCTAAGGAGATAGGTCGCATAAGTGTTAGGTCGTAGCACTGTTAGGTCGCGTAGGTTGCTAAGTTGTTAGGTCGCTAGGATAGTTTAAGTGTTAGGTCGCGTAGATCTAACTGTTAGGTCGTATGTTGTGTTAGGTCGCGTAGAAGTCTAAGTTGTTAGGTCGCAACCCAACTAGGTCGTAGGTCGAAGGAAAGCGCATTGCTTTAGGTCGTCAAGTGTTAGGTCGCTGAGGAGTTATGTCGTGCATCTGTTAGGTCGGAGAAGCTTAGGTCGGAGAGGCTTAGGTTGGAAGCGACTTAGGGAGATAGCCAGATTTCGACTTAAGGACAGATTTCAGCTATAAATAGGAGGGGTTGTTCTCACTTTTTGGGATCCGGATTTTTGAAGCGACGAAGTGCTGCCATTTTGAGAGCTCGACTTCTACACTTCTTCACTTCTTTTCTCCACTCTAATCTAGTGCTTCCATCCATCCAAATCGAAGATCAAGATTGAAGATTCAAAAGCTTAGATTGAAGATCTTCATCTTTTCAAGAGAGATTTCATCGTTTGAAGCGGATTCGTGATAGATCAAGCTTGATCCTTCGCTGTCCAGATCTGAAGCATATTGATTTGTGGTTGTTTAGGTGATTTGGTGAGTGGTGATTATCTCTCACACGGATCCAAAGGAGTATATCGGATTGTTGGCTCGATTTGGTGTTAAAATAGAGATTTCCATGCATTTTCTTCATCCTATGTGTAGATCCATATAGATCCATTGTTCATGATGATGTTACATCCATTTTATCATATGTTAACCTATGCAAGTTCATTCATCAAGTTTGTAGAGATATAATCCATGTTTTCATGCTTATTGGACTTTCAACTCTTTAATTACGAAAATGCCATTATTGTTATAATTGTCTACTTAGATCATATTTGAATGCTTGATTGCTTGGATTGATGTTTGATTTGATTGATTGTTATGAACTAGATGATTGATGATTAGATTTAGATCGAAGGTGATTCAAAAGCTAAGGGAAAGGCTCTTGAATTGGAAAAGCTGCTCGTGGCATATGTAGCGGGATGATGAAGCTCTTATGCATAGATTTGATGATGTGATGTTGAGATGAGGCTTTGCGAGGATGTAATGAAGTAAGGCAATCATGTGATGAAGACTTGGTCTAATCCAGACGGGATAATTCCAAGCATGTTGATAACTCGGTGATATGATTCGAGTTGAAGATAATGAATGGATATGAGAATAGTCGTCGAGGAGGATGACTAGGAGGCTTGGATAGCATCGTTGTTGAAGGTTCTAGCATGCTCTAAGCAAGAGTACGTTTGGGCAGATTCGATAGTCCCAACGGCCAACTGTCGATGGTCGAGTACTCTGGGCAGATTCGATAGTCCTAGGCACGGGCTGCGACGACGTGCGGGAGTTATGTCTAGAACCGGGGTTTCCATTAGCCCTTGACGGACGGCTGAAAGAATGTGCCGGTCATTCAATTAACGGTGATATCGAAGCAATGATAACAGTGATAGCCAGAGTCATGGATGTTTGGTTGTATCGTCATTCGGACTCAAGAGCGGTATTTTCTGGGTGCTTATCTGATTTAGGCCTTGGTACTTGGAAAACATCGCCCTTGACTCGAGTGATAGTAGCTTTACCTTAAATTGTATGCTCTGCTATGTTTGCTTCTGCTTAGTGTGTGTCTGGGGGCTATCACTGTAGAATGAGGTTGGAGTGGGAGGGTTGTATTCCTATTCCTTTTTCCTTTATGCTCTTTTGGTATGTTGTTAGTTAATTTACTGCTCACTAAGACTGTTGTCTGACTCAAGGCTTTATGTTTTAATTCTTATTGCCTTGGGCTGTTCGTCCATTTTGGGACGGGAAGACTAGGTAGCAGGTGACAGGTGCTGTTCTCTTCTCACGATGCTGATATCGAAGACGAGCTAGAGGGTTGCATATTATCTTCTTATTATATGTACTGGATATTCCGCTGTTTTGTATTCTCTGAGAGATATGTAGTGAGGCTTGATGTATTGACTATGTGGATGCTTGTATTCAACTATTATGGAGTTTTATATGATGTCATTTTGTTCTGTAAAGCTTCACTATACATATGTTCTATTGTATTTTGTCCATGCGCTGTGAGTAATACGATAGATTTGGTTGTTTTAAATCTTACCTTGACAATCGTCCATGGTCGCCTGGCACACTTTACAGCGCTCTATCTTTAGATTCGGTGCAGGGGTCATGGGCGGTCGTCACATTTGGTATCAGAGCATTGGTTAATCGATTTTACCCAACGCTCGCTGTAGTAACTACGTATGAGAGACGTAATTGTATTTTGATGGATGATTACTATATATAATATAGTAGTTTGGCAGTAAGTTAGTCCTTTATGCAGTTGTTTCTCTAGATGTTCTAATCATTCCTTTTATAGATATTGAGAATGAGTCGAAGAGGGAGACCAGCTGCTAGGGAAGGCCGTGCTACTGAAGAGACTGCTGATTATGCAGCCATGTTCGAAGCTATGATGACTTCGATCATGAGAAGGATACCAGTTCCGGGGGCAGCAGTAGATGTTGGAGTTCAAGTCCAAACTCCGAAACCAGTGGATTTTGCTAAGTTGTGCAAGGACTATACTGCTCTTGGAGGGAAGGTTTTCTTGGGGACAGAATCAACTATCGAAGTCCAGAGGTGGATAGATGCTTGTAGAAGGATCTTTGGTGATTTGAGAATTGATGATGCAACTAAGAGGAAGTTGGCATCAAGGCAGCTTCAAGGGAGAGCTTCTGATTGGTGGAACTCTATTACCATCACTACTCCGGAAGAAGAGATTACTTGGGAGCAATTCCAAGTCAGATTTGAAGCTAAGTTCATTTCTACAGCTCAGAAGTCTGTTCAGTTCAAGAAGTTTGTAGAGCTCAAGCAGGGTGGAAGATCTGTTCTTGAGTATGTTTCTGAGTTTGAAGCTTTGTCCAAGTATGCCCGGTCATATATTGAATCTGCTTATCAGAAGAATGAGAAGTTTGTGACCGGCTTGGATAGTTATCTTGGGAGGCAGTTGGTGGATCATTTGGACGATTCATTTGAGAAGCTTGTGGAGAAAGCTCTCAGGCATGAGAGTCTGTTTCCTAAGGATGGATCTGTTATTGCTGTAACCAGGGAAGAGTCTAAACCCCAGCAGGGTGGAAACAAGAAGAGGAAGCAGCAGCAGCAGAAGGGTAAGGATGGTCAGAAGAAGCCAAAAGGCGAGGTGACTTGCTACAACTGTCAGCAGAAGGGCCATTTCTCGAAGGATTGTAAGAATCCGAAGGCACCGATGAAGTGTCACAACTGTGACAAGCCGGGGCATTTCAGGAAGAATTGTCCAGAACCAAGGAAGGACAGGCAGATTGTACAAGCCTATGCTTTAGGAGCTGTTCCGTCGTCTTCGAAAGCTCCTACTGCTGAAGAGAAAGGAAAGAGTGTGGTTGTTCAAGGTACTCTTTTCCTATGTGGTGTTCCAGTTAGAGTTTTGTTTGATACTGGAGCGTCACATTCGTTTGTTTGTAATGAACTAGTAGGCCGGTTAGATTTGAAGCCGGATATTGTGGATAGGCCATTGGTTGTGACTAATCCAGTTGGGGGTTCGTCTTGTTTGTGTATGTTATGCCGTGGTCTAGTTGTATCGAGTCATGGTTGCTCTTTTGTTTGTGATTGTTTTGTTCTGAACTTTGCGGGGTTCGGAATTATTTTGGGTATGGACTGGCTTAGGAAGTATGCGGCTAAGGTTGATTGTGAGAGGCTGGAGGTGACAGTCGAGAATGTGGAAGGGCGAAAGATTGTGATACGATGTAAGCATGAGGAAGGCGTCTTCATGAGCTTCATGTATTCGCTAGTTGTTCCGCGGGATGGACTGTCATCAGTGCCGATCGCTAATGGATTCGAGGATGTCTTTGACGAAGTCAAAGGGTTACCGCCGCATAGAGAGATCGAGTTTCGTATAGATCTAGTTGAAGGAGCCAGACCTGTTGTGATGCCTCTTAGGCGGATTGCGCCTAGGGAACAGCAGGAGTTGAGGGTGCAAGTCGATGACCTTTTACAGAAAGGATTCATTCGGCGTAGTGTGTCCGAGTGGGGTGCACCAATTGTGTTTGCAACCAAGGCAGATGGGTCATTGAGATTGTGCGTCGATTATCGTGAGCTGAATAAGGTGACTAAGAAGAACAAGTATCCATTGCCGAGAATAGATGACTTGTTTGATCAGCTTCACGAAGCTAAGGTGTTTTCTCAGATGGATTTGGCAACGGGATTTCACCAGTTGAGAGTGGCTAAGGATAGTGTGCCAAAAACTGCTTTTCGGACATCATCCGGTTTCTTTGAGTGGCTGGTAATGCCGTTTGGATTGACTAACGCGCCAGCATATTTTGTGGATCTTATGAATAGAGTGTTCAGAGATCAGTTGAACAAGTTTGTACTTGTGTTCGTGGATGATATTCTGATTTATTCCAGAACGGAAGAAGAGCACAAGACGCACTTGCGTATTGTTTTGGAAATCTTACGGAACATCAGCTGAAGGCTAAGTTTTCGAAGTGTCACTTCTGGAAGAGTGAAGTGAGGTTCTTAGGCCATGTGATTTCTGGAAGAGGAATAGCGGTTGATCCCGCTAAGGTGGCAGCAATCCAGGATTGGGTTAGACCTAAGAATGCATCTGATGTGAGAAGTTTTCTTGGATTAGCAGGATATTATCGACGGTTTATCAAAGACTTCTCCAAGATAGCTGCACCGTTAACAGGATTGACGAAGAAGAACCAAGTGTTCAGTTGGAATGCTAAGTGTGAGCAAGCTTTCGGAATCCTGAAAGAGAGATTGACGAGTGCTCCTGTTTTGACTATTCCAAGTGGGAATGATGAGATGGTAGTTTACACCGATGCATGTGGTACTGGACTTGGAGCAGTGCTGATGCAGAGGGATAAAGTTGTTGCGTATGCCAGTCGACAACTGAAGCCGCATGAAAGGAATTACCCAACTCATGATTTGGAGTTAGCGGCGATTGTATTTGCTCTGAAGATGTGGAGACATTATCTGTTGGGAGTTCGATTCGAGTTGTTTACGGATCACAAGTCGTTGAAGTATCTTTTCTCCCAAAAGGATTTGAATCTTCGGCAGCAACGTTGGCTAGAGTTTTTAGCATCATATGATTTTGGTATAGCTTATACTCCGGGAAAAGGTAACGCAGTAGCAGATGCGTTAAGTCGAAGACATGCAGGATTGGGAGCCATGTTTTCTGAATGGAAGAATCTCGAGTATTTAGCTAGATTTGACTTCAGGCCTAGATGTGAATTGGAACCTGAGATGTTGGCGAACTTATCAATAAGACCCACTCTTGTGGAAAGGATTGGTGAGAGCCAAAAGCGAGATGATAAGCTTGTCAAGATTATCCGTGAATTGGAATCTGGATTGGATCCAGAAAAGGATAAAGGATTCGAGGTCGATCGAGAGGGTTGGCTTCGGAAGCAAGGACGACTAGTTGTTCCCGATATAGATGAATTGAGGAGTGAAGTTCTGAAGGAAAGTCATCACTCGAAGTTGACAATTCATCCAGGTGGAAATAAGATGTATCGGGATATGAAGAGAACCTACTACTGGGAAGGTATGAAGAAGGATGTTGGAAATTTTATTTCCAAATGTATGAACTGCCAGTTGGTTAAAGCCGAACAGAAGAAGCCAAGTGGATTGCTTCAGCCATTAGAAGTTCCTACATGGAAGTGGGAACAAGTGTCGATGGATTTTATTGATGGATTGCCTAGAACCAGAACGGGAAATGAAGGAATTTGGGTCATTGTGGATCGTCTGACTAAGAGTGCA
Source organism: Allium fistulosum (assembly GCA_030737815.1). Lineage (NCBI taxonomy): Eukaryota > Viridiplantae > Streptophyta > Magnoliopsida > Asparagales > Amaryllidaceae > Allium > Allium fistulosum. Next base: position 782,694,544 of record CM060908.1, read on the forward strand.
CGATTCATTCCTGTTCGATCGACTAGGACTGCATCAAAGTTGGCTGAGTTGTATGTTAAGTGGATAGTTCGTTTCCATGGTATCCCGAAGAGTATAGTGAGCGATCGAGACCCATTGTTCACTAGTGGATTTTGGAAGAGCTTCCAGGAAGTCTTGGGAACAGAGTTGTGTTTGAGTACAGCTTATCATCCCCAAACAGATGGTCAGACCGAGAGAGTCAACCGAGTTTTGGAAGATCTTCTCAGAGCATGTGTTTTGGACTTCGGAGGATCATGGGAAGATCACCTTCATTTGGTGGAGTTTGCGTACAACAACAGTTACCAGTCAAGCATTGGTATGGCACCGTATGAGGCATTGTATGGAAGACCGTGTAACTCTCCGACATGTTGGTTGGAAACTGGAGAGAAGCTGATACTTGGGCCAGAGATGATTCGACAGACTTCAGATTGTATAGAGATCATTCAGCAACGAATGAAGGCAGCCCAAGACCGTCAGAAGAGTTATGCCGATAAGCGTCGAAAGGATTTGGAATTCGACGTAGGAGATATGGTTTTTGTGAAGATTTCTCCACTGAAGAATGTTATTCGATTCGGAAAGAAAGGAAAATTGACTCCGAGATTTGTTGGACCATTCCCGATTATCGAGCGAATTGGAAAGCTCGCCTATAGGTTGGAGTTACCTGAGAAGATGTCGGGTGTGCACAATGTTTTTCATGTATCTTATCTACGGAAGTATGTGCACGACTCGAATACAGTGGTTTCTGCTGATAGCTGTGAAGACTACGAAGTTGATCCTGTCGATAGAAGACCTCGTAAGCCGCTTCGTGTCGTTGAAACCGACACGAAACAGCTCAGGAGGAAGGTAGTTAAGTTGCTCAAGATACAATGGAGTGATGATGATAACGACTGTACGTGGGAGGTGGAAGAGAGGATGAAGGCAGCTCATCCTGAACTCTTCAAGGTATGGCCCTAAGGTGTCGTCTCATCTCGCGATATTGTAACTTGTTCTAAGTCTTAGAATTCTGTACGCTAAGCTAGAATTGGATGCATGGTTTGTTGATTGCTATGGATGGTAGGCGTACAGAATAGTTTTTGATTGCTTGGAATTTCGGGGGCGAAATTTCTAAGGGGGAGAGAATGTAACGACCCGTATTTTTACGGATCGACATGTTCGTCAAAATCTGGAATTTTAGCACCTTCATGTCATTTCAGATTTTTAGGCAGATTTGTCTAAGTCCTAGGTCGTACGCGACCTAAGGGTTGTTGGCGACTTAGAGAAGATCTGCGACTTAAGAGGTTTAGGCGACCTAAGGAAATGTTGTGAGCGACCTAAGTTTTGTTAAGTGTTAGGTCGGCTGGGAAAGTTAGCGACCTAGTGGTTCCGTGTTAGCGACCTAAGGAGTTAGCTTGTTAGCGACCTAAGGAGTTAGCTTGTTAGCGACCTAAGGAGTTAGCTTGTTAGCGACCTAAGGAGTTAGCTTGTTAGCGACCTAAGGAGTTAGCTTGTTAGCGACCTAAGGAGTTAGCTTGTTAGCGACCTAAGGAGTTGGCTTGTTAGCGACCTAAGGAGTTGCCGTGTTAGCGACCTAAGGAGATAGGTCGCATAAGTGTTAGGTCGTAGCACTGTTAGGTCGCGTAGGTTGCTAAGTTGTTAGGTCGCTAGGATAGTTTAAGTGTTAGGTCGCGTAGATCTAACTGTTAGGTCGTATGTTGTGTTAGGTCGCGTAGAAGTCTAAGTTGTTAGGTCGCAACCCAACTAGGTCGTAGGTCGAAGGAAAGCGCATTGCTTTAGGTCGTCAAGTGTTAGGTCGCTGAGGAGTTATGTCGTGCATCTGTTAGGTCGGAGAAGCTTAGGTCGGAGAGGCTTAGGTCGGAAGCGACTTAGGGAGATAGCCAGATTTCGACTTAAGGACAGATTTCAGCTATAAATAGGAGGGGTTGTTCTCACTTTTTGGGATCCGGATTTTTGAAGCGACGAAGTGCTGCCATTTTGAGAGCTCGACTTCTACACTTCTTCACTTCTTTTCTCCACTCTAATCTAGTGCTTCCATCCATCCAAATCGAAGATCAAGATTGAAGATTCAAAAGCTTAGATTGAAGATCTTCATCTTTTCAAGAGAGATTTCATCGTTTGAAGCGGATTCGTGATAGATCAAGCTTGATCCTTCGCTGTCCAGATCTGAAGCATATTGATTTGTGGTTGTTTAGGTGATTTGGTGAGTGGTGATTATCTCTCACACGGATCCAAAGGAGTATATCGGATTGTTGGCTCGATTTGGTGTTAAAATAGAGATTTCCATGCATTTTCTTCATCCTATGTGTAGATCCATATAGATCCATTGTTCATGATGATGTTACATCCATTTTATCATATGTTAACCTATGCAAGTTCATTCATCAAGTTTGTAGAGATATAATCCATGTTTTCATGCTTATTGGACTTTCAACTCTTTAATTACGAAAATGCCATTATTGTTATAATTGTCTACTTAGATCATATTTGAATGCTTGATTGCTTGGATTGATGTTTGATTTGATTGATTGTTATGAACTAGATGATTGATGATTAGATTTAGATCGAAGGTGATTCAAAAGCTAAGGGAAAGGCTCTTGAATTGGAAAAGCTGCTCGTGGCATATGTAGCGGGATGATGAAGCTCTTATGCATAGATTTGATGATGTGATGTTGAGATGAGGCTTTGCGAGGATGTAATGAAGTAAGGCAATCATGTGATGAAGACTTGGTCTAATCCAGACGGGATAATTCCAAGCATGTTGATAACTCGGTGATATGATTCGAGTTGAAGATAATGAATGGATATGAGAATAGTCGTCGAGGAGGATGACTAGGAGGCTTGGATAGCATCGTTGTTGAAGGTTCTAGCATGCTCTAAGCAAGAGTACGTTTGGGCAGATTCGATAGTCCCAACGGCCAACTGTCGATGGTCGAGTACTCTGGGCAGATTCGATAGTCCTAGGCACGGGCTGCGACGACGTGCGGGAGTTATGTCTAGAACCGGGGTTTCCATTAGCCCTTGACGGACGGCTGAAAGAATGTGCCGGTCATTCAATTAACGGTGATATCGAAGCAATGATAACAGTGATAGCCAGAGTCATGGATGTTTGGTTGTATCGTCATTCGGACTCAAGAGCGGTATTTTCTGGGTGCTTATCTGATTTAGGCCTTGGTACTTGGAAAACATCGCCCTTGACTCGAGTGATAGTAGCTTTACCTTAAATTGTATGCTCTGCTATGTTTGCTTCTGCTTAGTGTGTGTCTGGGGGCTATCACTGTAGAATGAGGTTGGAGTGGGAGGGTTGTATTCCTATTCCTTTTTCCTTTATGCTCTTTTGGTATGTTGTTAGTTAATTTACTGCTCACTAAGACTGTTGTCTGACTCAAGGCTTTATGTTTTAATTCTTATTGCCTTGGGCTGTTCGTCCATTTTGGGACGGGAAGACTAGGTAGCAGGTGACAGGTGCTGTTCTCTTCTCACGATGCTGATATCGAAGACGAGCTAGAGGGTTGCATATTATCTTCTTATTATATGTACTGGATATTCCGCTGTTTTGTATTCTCTGAGAGATATGTAGTGAGGCTTGATGTATTGACTATGTGGATGCTTGTATTCAACTATTATGGAGTTTTATATGATGTCATTTTGTTCTGTAAAGCTTCACTATACATATGTTCTATTGTATTTTGTCCATGCGCTGTGAGTAATACGATAGATTTGGTTGTTTTAAATCTTACCTTGACAATCGTCCATGGTCGCCTGGCACACTTTACAGCGCTCTATCTTTAGATTCGGTGCAGGGGTCATGGGCGGTCGTCACATTGAATATTAACGGTTAATTTGGAAAATATGGGGCTGCTTATTGCATCAGTGAGCATGTTTGTAGTTAAGCTCTCAGTGATGGACGAGTTGATTACTATCAATTCTATGACATTAGCGGTTATCAATTAGACCGGTAGAGAGGTTTTTGTTAAAAATCCATGGCAGGATATAGGAGATCATCAGATTTCCTATAGCGAAAATGGTCCATAGGGTGAAGGATTTATGTGAATTTTATGATCCAAAAAACTAGTTGGAAACAAATTGAATTGGAAAAACTTGTAGGCTAGTTTAATTTGTCGACTTGTTCAAATAGCAATGGACTAAACTGAATTGGTTTACAAAATACTTCATTGAATACTCACCCATGCATTAGCCTTTAACTATTAAATGCTTATGTACTATATAAACAAGCACTACACTAACCCAGCTGAAATCCTCACATACATCATGATAAGAATAACAAACATATGGAGAGGCATCAGTACTTAAATGGAACAAAATCCTGGAATTTGCAGGTAAGTCATTGAACTTGTAATATATAAATGACACACACTACACACTTGCAAATGTTCAATTCCAATTAGCTATGTATATTCACAAGATTTTAAATATATAAATATAGTTTAAACACTTAGTAACATCAAACAAATACAAGGACACAAGCTACTCATGCAAGCTACATATGAAGTATATATTGTTTATAGATCTTTATATACAGCTCCAATAAAAAAATGGAACCACCAATGCAAGTGATGTAATGATTTTTTTTTATATCTATTTATTTATCTACTTTGCTGTTTGTTGCAGGTTCTTTCATTAATTTTGGCGATCTTGTACCTGGAGATTTATATATTGTTTATAGATCTTTATATACAGCTCCAATAAAAATCCACTGTCACACAATTTAAAGGTAGAAGGAAAATATGACAATACATACATACTTACAAATGAAAACAAAGGAACCACAAAAGCAAGCAAATCATGGTGAGAAAAAGAACAAGAAAATGGAGATTTGGCAGTAATCAATTAAATAAAATACTGGAACAGATACTTCAAAGAACAAGAAGAGGAGTAACTTATAATCATCCATTTTCCTCACAAACATCAAAAACCTGATTCAAGGTAAATAATCATAACTAAAAGAAAAAACCTAATTCAAGGTATGAAATCGAACAACAATACAAAATTAGTTCTGAACCAATATAAAAATTCAAAATCAAAATCGAAACTTAGTCGATGTACCTGGAGATGACGCGTGGGATGGAATGGGAAATCGTTATTAGGATGTAGAGATGAAGCACCTGTCAACAAATGAGTTGCGAGAAGAAATGGAGGATGCGTGATTGGGAAAGCGGTAGAAGATGGTGATATATGGAACGCGAGAACCCTAATTAAATTAAAAATTAGGCGGCCGATAGTGGAGATGGAAGGGAAAGCGTTAGAAAGATGCTACGGATAGAAGATTACAAAAGGATCCAATTTTTAATGAGTTATTTACAAATTTACCAACTGTTATAACATTTTTTTTTGTAAATTATAACTGATGTGTTGGAAAGTTTATAAAAAACATTATTTATATTTCCCAACACTTATTCAGGTATCCTAACACTTTTTTATTGTCACTAGGCTGTAACACTTATAAGTGTTAGAAATTAACAAATATAAAATGTTGCAAAATAACTATTTTGGTGTAGTGAAAATAGCACCGAGGTCGAACCTATCGACCCTTGCCAACACAAGACCGGCCTACCCTTTACTGGATAGTACTAAATAAGATCACCCCTCGATTGGGATCAGCAACCGTACCGGAGCATAAATGAGTTAATAGTATGAACTCTAGATAGCTATGACCTTACTTCATGAGAGCGACCAACCTAGCCTTGCTGCATCTCTCATGTTTAAGTCATCCCTGGTTGATGAACCCTGAGGCTACGTTTACCTTTATTATAGCATTGCCACTTGGAATGCTAACATTGCCTTCCATATGTTGACACAATGTCAGCGCTCATCCATACAAGTCGTTTAGGGGATGAGCGAACCAAAGTCATTTAGGTGCATTCGTCAATCCAAATGGCATCACCAGCCACTCATATAAACCATATCTAGTTCGAAATGTTGTCAAAGGAATACTATCCTCCGCCACTCTCAACTGATGGAAACCTGTCGCCAAATCTAACTGAGAAAACACTCTGGCTACACTCAACTGATCAAATAGATCATCTATTATTGGCAAAGGATACTTATTCTTAATCGTCCTTTCTTTTAACTTACGATAGTCGATGCACATCCTCAACGACCCATCTGGTTTCTTTACGAACACTACGGCCGCTCCCCAAGGCAAACTGCTTGGTCTAATAAAATTCCTTCCTTCTAGATCCACTAGCTACACCTTCAATTCCTTCATCTCAGTTGGTGTCATCCTGCTAGGTGGTTTACTTATAGGTTCTGCTCCTGGCACAAGATCTATTCTAAACTCAACAGCTCTTTTCGGGGGTAGTCCAGTGACTGGCTCAAAGACATCTGCAAACTCTCTTGCTACCTGAACGTGACTTAACTCATTTCCTACCTCCATAGCATTAAGTGTAGCACTAACACTCCGGTTAGTATTCTCTACTAAGAATATCACTCGGTTATGACTATCAGGGTGTCTCGGTGATATTTTTGTATCATGGCAAAATATTCTAGCCTCATACCTACACAACCAATCCATACCCAAAATGATCCCGAAATCTACGAAATCAATAACATACAAACTGCATGCAAACTTATAACCTAACAAGTCAAGTTCTAATTGGTCACACCTTAACCCTAGAGTTGCATATCCTCCAATGGGATTCGCAACCCTTAAGGAAGTAACAAGGTAGGTGGGTTCTAGACATAATCTATCAACCAAACATTGAGATGTAAATGAATGTGATGCACTGGTATCAAAAAGCACTCTAACTAAAATACTCTGAATCAAAAGCGTACCTTCCATCACAGCCTTTCCTTTAATAGCCACATTAGACCTAGCTGATCCAATAGCAAAGACCTTTCCTTTGTTTTCCCTAATTGGCTCTGGACACCGATTCTTGAAATGCCCAACTTGATCACAGTTGAAGCATTTCACATTCTTCTTAACTGCAGCTTTCCTCCTATTCCCTGACCGGCATTCATTAGCAAAGTGACCCTTCTTGTTACACTTATAGCAAACTACCTCATCCTTTGACTCCTTAACATTATCTCCCTTCTGGGCTCCCTTCTTTTTAAAGAACTTCCTCTTCTTCCCGGAGAACCCTGGGTTTCCACCGACTTCTTTTTAGCTAAATCGGCAAGTAGTTCCTCATGGCGAATGGCAATCTCCACCAATATATTACAAGGATCACAGACATGTGTCATGGTCATTCTAGCAAGCTCGGGCCCTAGTCCCTGAATGAACTTCTCGTTCCTTTTGATATCAGTATCTATAATAGTACATCCATATCGAGACAGCTCTTCAAACTTGGTAGCATACTCGACTACCGACATCTCTCCTTGCACTAAATCCATAAACTTCCTCATCGGCTCAGACTTAGCAAACTCAGATACAAACTTCTGCTTAAATCTCGTTTTAAAATCAGCCCAAGTCAACTGCTCTTCTGGAACTCCAGCAGTGACACTATTCCACCAATGTAGTGCTGACCCCTACAGCTGTTTAGAGGCCAAACTCCTCTTTTGTCCATTATTCAGGCCTAAATCAGTAAATATACACTCATAATGCAACAACCAATTCTGAACCTCTACGGCACTCTCCGTTCCCAAGAATGGCTTTCCACCTAAACTGATATAATCTCTACTCAGCAAAGCAATATTCTCTACTGGAGCCACATGATTAGCTCCTCCTACATTTCCAACAACTCCAGTAGCAGCTCCAGCTTGCATCAAACCGGCAAAGAACTGATATATCGCCCCCATATCTACTGGTGGATTTCCAACACCTATGTTGGCTTCAGCATTTTGGTTACTAGCATTAGCCGGTCGACCCGGGTCTCTCCTGCTAGTAGGTCGAGCATTTCTATTAATTGTGGTGCTTCCTCCACTGAGATTTCCTCTTTTGTTTCCTGCTTCCATATCCCTTTTCTCGTAAATCTGCATACGATTCTTAGTAAGATATAGAAGAACGGTCTAAGAGAGCGGGGCATACGTACTTATATATATATACACATACATATAAAAAATACAAGTACGTTACTATAGCATTAACCCAAACCCCAATCTTATGATCCGATTCACTGGATTATGTTTGGAAAATCTTTTAGGTTTAAGTTTCTTTTAAAGTTTCATAAACATATGCTCTGATACCAACTTGTAAAATCCCCCTACTTGGAGGCCCAAAACTAACGGCTACGGATGTTGTAGTCATCCATAGTTATTAATCATCAGCGACCAAATATGATGACATTAGATACATTGATACACAAAACACAAGAATATGGAAAAAAAATTTAAAACATCAAATAAATTCCACATTCCATTTTAAAATATTCCAAATTTATTACATAATCTCAATTCGCAGACCACGTTTAGATAACATATAAGTATTACAAAATACACCAAAAGCGACATATGAAGATGCCCCCTTGGTAGATTAGAGCATATAGATAGGCAAGAAAACAATTTGCCTTTACAAATAAAACACACAGCGGAAATAAAAGAACTATAATAACAAGTTTGCCTCCTGCACGCCCACGGAAGCTTTAATTGTCTAAAAGAACAACTGTAAACCTTAACTCTCAACCTACTCAAAATCAATTGAGTATCCGAGAATTTAAGGGGAAAATGAAAACTTCGAGTCAGACATAAAGCCTGGTATGAATAATAATTTACCATCTCAAACCATTTAGATATCTAGTGAGACCACGCCGCTTAGCGGAACGGGTTTTTCCCCTCACTGGTATCCTAAAACATTTATAAAACCATATACTATGCTCCTACATCCACAGGTTAAAACATAGTATTTCAAAACATTAGGATGATATGCAAAACAAATAAATCAATTCTGGATTACCCATCCCTATTCATTCCAACTACCTGTCTCAATTATAGTTTCTAGGGTTACTATTAACCTGTTAAATGTTTATGGACTATCTATCCAGCTACTCTATTAACCTATTAAATGTTTATGGACTATCTGTCCAATTACTTAGTTTTCATAGGATCACTAAGAACCTATTGGTAACTCCAATATTTTATTTCTTATCCTAGTTTTCATGGGCTAACAAGGAACTTATTGGCTGACTGCTAATATCTTATTCCAGATATAGTTTTCATGGGCTAACTACAAACCTACTGACCCCTACCTATATCAAATCATAGTTTTCATTGGTTGACTATGAACCTATTGGCCCCTGCCAATATCATACAGTTTTCATCGGCTTACTGTAAACCTATTGGCCCCTGCCAATATTTTTAATTAAAGTTTCAACATCTGTTAAGTTATATTCACTACTGGGTCAACCTAACTGGCTATTTTGCCATTTCCCCAAAATACAGTTATGGGTTAATAACAATGTGAATACAACAACAACAACAAAGCCATTATTCCCAAACAAGTTGGGGTCGGCTAAAGATGAAACCCAAAACTAAATGACAAAGCTAATTTAAAAGTTATAACAATAACAATAGCAATAGCAATAATAAAATAAAGTCAAATAAGTAAATTAATAATAATAGTAACTAAGTAAAGTAAAAATAAAGATAAAAATACATATGTATGTAAAAAAATCTCTTTTGAAATCCTTATTTATGCTATGGTTGTTACTTTAAATTGTGATTGGGTTTATGTTTTGAAACCATAAAAAATCTCTTTCGAAATCTTTGGATAAGCTCCTTCGAAAGCAAAGACCTTTTTTCAAAACGTTGTATACATACCTTTTGAAGCCTTTAGTAAACATTCTCTTTCGAAACCTATTATACCTTTCGATGGTATCAAATCTTCTTTTTAAAATACAGAGCTTCGAAACAAATAAAAGTACCCCTTTCGAAAGCATTGGATTTACTCTTCAAAAACATCATTTGGGTCAAAATGGTTATATATGAAAGTATCTTTTTCAAAACCAACAAAAATTTGTCTGGGGAAAAATTGATGGTGTCGGAACCATCTTAGTCGAAAGCAAACCTTTAAAACAAAAACTTTGAAGAGCAGAGTCGAAACCCCTTTCGACTCCATCACCTTCGAAACCCTCAACCCTTTCGAAAGCAATTAGGAAAAAGGCTTAGTTTAAGGTAAAAATAAAGGTAACCTTTCGAAAGCATTACTGGTCAATATAGTTGAAAGGTAGAGTGGTGGCTAGGTTTCGACTAGGTTAGAACCTACCCTTTCGAAAGCAATTATTTAAAGGAAAAAGGTTCTCCTTCGAAAGCAAATACTTTAACACAACATGATAACCTTCTTCGAAAGCTAATTATAAAACCTTTTCGAAAGCATATGTTTCAACTGTCGAAAGATTTAGGTAAAACTAGGAAAGAATGTTAACTTATGAAAACAAAGCAGGGTTTCGACTCCATCGAAAGCTAACCTTTCGACGTCAAGGCTTCCGCCCTCCTTCCAATCCACTGCATACCATCTAAGTGATATCTTGTGTATTGGTTTCGACTATGTTGGTTTTGATTGGGATGAGGTGGAATCAAAGGAGTCGAAAGGTCCTTACTAATAGAGGCGGAATGCCTTTTTCTGATTTAAAGGCTGAATTATAGCAACTTTAAGTAATTACTTTCTAACAATTTGCCTATTTGCAAACTATTGATTGAATGTCATAAGAACTTTCCAAATACTTTATCTTTAAAACTGCCGCTTTTATATCAGATTAAAACCATTAAAAATGCAACGTTTTAGCCCTTCCATATACTAAAGCCAATTATTTCAAAAAATTCCCTCTTTTAAATTAATTTATTTTCCTCAGTAAATCAATTAGGAAAAATTCCAAAAAAATCATTGAAATTCAATTTCATCATGTAATCGAATATATTAAAATTTTAGACCCAATTTCTTCTTGAAATTCTCGAAATAAATTTTAAACCCAATTATATCATATTTTTCATTAAAAATTCATAATAAAATTTCCATAGCTTAGAAAAATCTAAAAATTAAAACCCGTCTCCTAATCATGTTTTACTTAACATCAAATTTTTCCATGGCAATCTGAAATCATATATTCTCGGTTTCATGTCAAAACCGTGCAAATTCATGTGCTTATGAATTAAAATAAATCATCATAATATAACTCAAGCATATCATCATCCATTTTATCACAAAAACAAATTTAAATCATAAATCCAAAACTATATAATCATAAAACAAAAATAGAGATGGTAGGAGATTATTATTCATCTTAAACTTGATAAGAAATTTGAGATTTGTTGTTGATTAATCCTCCCTAACTTTTGATCTTTAGCTTTAGATTAAAATTCCTCTTTTCCTCCTTGATAATGGCCAGCTATCTTAGGGTTATTTGCGTTTGTTTTGATTTGAGAAATAAAATGAATGTGAATGGACAAAGGCAAAGGTATAGCCGTGAATAGAAAGTGCGACTATTTTTACTAATAAGGCCTTATGTAAGTTAATTACCTTATAAACCCATTCAAAGCCCATTTATCTTATTAATAAGCAAGGCCATATATAATTTAATCAAATCTCAATCTCCTTATCATCATTATTCTATTTAATTTATCTAATTAAATCTTCTAAATGATGTTATCAAAAATTAGAGATGTTACACACCCTCCCCTCGCAAGCTAAATTTTGAGGGTGAGTTATACCTAATTGGGTCGTAACAAGTCGATTGCTGCAAAGCTAATTGCCAATGTCGCCTTTTGTGAATGAGGAGATTAATGTTAATATTGGAATTACTACGTACTTGATTTTGCTTTGTTCAGTGAATTAGATCCCTAAGGATTTGAGTTTAGCAGCAAGTGACAAGTTTTACTATGGTTTCGAGGAGAAGAGTGGAAGTTTTTTGCATCACGAACGTTCCCAACTTTGGTATGAAAAAATTACTTCCTTAATTAGGTCTCTTCACGGTGCCTTACTTCAAAAAATTCCTCTTTCAATACATAACCATGTACATAGAAAGAAGGGAAATTTTGTAAAACAGGCTTTTGAGTTTCAAAATAAACATCCCTTATAAAAGAAAGTTGTTTTTATGTTTTAGAAAATTTGCAGCAAACTCTGTAAATATTTGTATAAAAATTTGTAATTTTTTTAAAAATTATAGACTACAAGTATTGGCAAAGTTTTATGTGAATATTGAAGCTTTTCAAGAAAAAAATATGTTTGAATACTTAGATATTAGTTGTACATATTAATTAGCACTAAAGTTTTAGATAGTTTTATGTGCGAATATTTCAAATCCGTGACCTTTTATACTAAAACACTTAACCACTGAAACAGTAGTGTTGATCTAATTAAAAAAAATATATATTTATATGAAAAATAAAAGACAAAAATATAATTTAAAACATGTTTTCATGAAAAGTTTTCATGTATTAAATCTGAAAATAAGGCAAGAAACCAACAAAACAGACGGTTTAACACAACAAAATATAAGTAACAACATGTATTTCAACTATGTATAAAGTATAAATTACATATATTTACCCAGTATCTATGCATCACAAAACATTGTATCAAATCAATCTTCATACACTCTATCAAAGCAATTATCTGTTTCTAATTCAGTCCGCATTCTGCAGGCAAGCCTTGCGGAAACCGCTTTAAGTCAGTGCAATAATTATACACCATATATTTTGCCTGCACATCCTTCATCTTCTGCTGACTTGCACTATCAAGTTCTTGGTTAAACCAAGCACCATTTGTCGACCCAGCGCTACAACTCGACTTCCCATTCGACCAAATGCATGCTTCCGCATTGTAATTCCTATAAGACGCAGTGAACGGAGCCTTCGACCAATCGGTTTTCACAAGGCCGCCTCTTGTAGCCCAGTCTTCAGCGTCCCATAGGCTCGAGTATACCCTCATTGCTTGATTCTTTGGGAATGGAATCCCATTTGCTTCATGATTTTTAAAATCTCTAACCGGTATGCCATCAACTGAGAATCTGAATACCAAAAATGCATTTGCATTAGACATGTTTGCATGAGTTTGCCTTTGCATATATCTCATTTGGCATCTAAGTATTTTTGCTAGCAAGTACATGAGTTTTTCTTATGTAAAATGACATCAAGATTTGATGTTGTGAAACTTACATGACATGTTGAGGATTCCATAGGATGGAGTAGGTGTGAAAATCAGCAGTGGGATCAAACCATAGATAGAATTGCTGCTCTCTGTTTCCTTTACCTTGTGTGAACACATTGGTGTGCATAATGTAAGGATCTCCACTGAGATTTCCTAAGAATTCGAAGTCGATCTCATCGTGAGTCGGTCCTTGGGATGATAACTGTACATTATAACATTGCAACAAACATTAGTATCATGTCATAATTAGAGTGCGGTACATCATGATAGAAGCAACAAATTAAGGATTCTTACATAATAGGCAGTTACGGTGCCGGCAGAGTTTCCAGGAACAAGCTTGAGTTGCATATCGATCTTTCCGAAAAGGTATTCGTTCTTGGATTGAAATCCAGAGCCTGATGATTTGTCCATGGATAAGGTAAGAAGCTGGCCATTGTTGAGAATTTTACCACGGCCATTGCCCCATGTAATATCTACTTCCTGGTACAAGTTACCAGCAAGAGCTGTAGAGATGCAACTTAAAAGTAAGAGGAAACATGCATTAAAAGAGTAGGTGGAAGTAGCCATTTTGTTATGACGAATTGTTTGATGAGCATGGATCGTATGTACTATATATATTATATAGTGAATGAAATGAAAGCAATGTGCACGAGGGAAAGCTGAAGGAAATTTCAACAAAATGAATAAAGATGTTGCGGAGTTGGCAAATAGCTGTAAAGTCTAACATATGTATAATATTAAGAGAATGGAGAAAAAAAAGAAAGAAGAGGAGTTATGCGGAGAAGGTAAAGTGTTTGAATAAGGGATAATGATGGCATGGGAGAAGACGCGGGTTGAAAGTAGATAGGCTGCTCTGACCTAAACGTATCATCTTCTTTGAATCGAGAAAAGTTTAGTGTGGTGCACAACAGCTGTTGCTGTTGTCATATTTGAATATGTATTTCTTGAAAATGATAGTTTGAAAAAGTATGCCATTTGTGGTTTCTTGAGTCCTCGGGCTTGTTAGAAAGTTCTGTTCTGGAGTTTTGCATAATACGATGAAATAATTATGGAACTAAATTATCATCATACGGTTCTCAAAGGGGCTTTGCACGAAAGGTCTCTATTTCTGATGGTGTTACAAGAAAAGTCCCTGTAGAAATAAAAAAGTAAATTTAGTTCCTGTTTTTTCTAATTAGAAAACGCAAGTTAGCTTGCGCTTTTTAAATTTCAAAATTTTTAAAATCAGAAAGCGCAAACCACTTTTGAAAATTTCAAAATCTAAATCAGTTACCTTGCGCTTTTCAAAATTTTTAAAATTTTTAAAATTTTCAGAAAATTTTCAAAATTAGAAAGCGCAAACTAGCTTGCACTTTCCTGATATAAAGTGCAAGTTAACTTGCGCTTTTCAAAATTTTCAAAATTTTATAAAATTTCGAAAATTTCGAAAAATATTTCAAAATTAGAAAAGTGCAAGTTATGTTGCATTTTCTGTCAGAAAAGTGCAAGACGCTTTGCGTTTTTTTTATTTTGAAAAATTGAGACTAAATTTACAAATTCATTTATGTAGAGACTTTTTGTATAACAACATCAAAAATAGGGACCTGTGACTCTTTTTTTGGTTCTCAAAACACATGAAACGCCGACGTTCTTTTGTTGTCAAAGATATGTAAAAGATATTTTAAAACATTATTACGCCCCTAAGTCGAAAGATGTGAAAGAGGGACTATCAACAACGATGATTTTGGGGTACAACAATCTAAACTAGTATAAACGTACAACGGTGGAAAAACCGATCGTAAGATCATAAAATTTTAAAAAGAATATTTTGTGTAAATTTTTATTAATTTCAACCAAACATACCATTGTAAAATGTTGGAATTTTTATAGAGTTTTGGATTTCAATCACGGTGGAAAATCAACCGTTTGGTGTATACTCTTAAAAAAAATACTATATCTTTTTATTCTAAATTTAGTTAACCAAATAAGAAAATGTATATATCCAACAAATATTTATTTTCAAATGTCATATGGTATTATTGATTTTGACAAAGGCATCTTTTATCAAGCTTTTATATAACAAAGAAACATAATGTTATTCGTGAATTCTTATATAATATTCAAACAAGTAGACATACCCAGAATGCATGTATTAATCTTTGATATTTCTAAGGTGATGGACATAAATATTGAGCTCTAAATTTATCATGTCTAGATCACAGGTTTTAGGGTTGAAGAATTGATAAAAACATGCACACATATAATCTATTTTTTCTTCTTTTCTCCCTTCTTCCCTTTTTAACTTTTCAAGAAAAGAGTGTTCCCTTTCCGATTAATTTTAGTAAGCACTAGCTCCAATATTAATAACATACTTTCAACCAACTTTTTGAATAGGCCAGTCTAACTCACTTTTCATTTGGAAACGTGGTAAATATTTGAACATCCATATTTTAATTGTCATGCCATTAAAGAAATTACACAAGAAGCTTCATTTTCAAAAAAAGAGTCGCAGGTCCATATTTTTGATGTTGTTATAAGAAAAGTCCACGTAGATATGAATATGTAAATTTAATCTTTATTTTTTTGAAAAATAGAAAACGCAAGGTGTTTTGCATTTTTTTGACAGAAAATGCAACCTAACTTGTAATTTTTCGACTATAAATTTTTTTTTGAAAATTTTAAAACTTTTGAAATTTTTGAAAAGCGCAAGTTAACCGCGATTTCTATCAAGAAAGCGCAAGCTAGTTTGCGCTTTTATTTGAAATTTTTTTTAAAATGTTTGAATTTTTTGAAAAATGCAAGTTAACTTGCGCTTTCCATCACTTTCTGATTTTGAATTTTTTTTAAAAAATTTTCGAAAATTTTGAAATTTTTGAAAAGCGCAAGTTATCTTGCACTTTTTATCAGGAAAGCGCAAGCTAGTTTGCGCTTTTTGATTTTGAATTTTTTTTTGAAAATTTAGAAATTTTCAAAAAAATTTAAATTTTTGAAAAGTGCAAGATAGTTTGTGCTTTCTGATTTAGAAAAAACGGAGACTTAATTTACACACTAATTATCATAGGGACTTTTCATACAACGACATCAAAAATAGGGACCTTCAGTGCAAAACCCCTTTTATTTTTGTTTCATTCAAAGAAACAGAAAATATAATGAAATAAACAAAATTACATAGACAATTAAAACGGGCAAAAACAATATTAACAGTTATTTCACATAAAGAATTCAAAATTTAGAACCATAATACGATGGTCAACACTTTTGTTGAAGAAACAATTATGGAACTAAATTATCGATATATGGTTCTCAAAACAGATGAAATGTCGACGTTCCTTTGTTATCAGAGATATGTAAACGATATTTTCTGAAGTGACTCGCATATTAGACTGATTTTTTTAAAACATTATGCCCCTAAGTCGAAAGATGTGAAAGATAGACTATCAGCCACGACAACTTTGGGATAAAACAATCTAAACCAGTATTGATTTTCGGTTGCTTGAAGGATAATCAATCGCCTAACGACTCTGTTATCAATCAAAGGAAAATCAATTTATGATTAATGGAGAGGAATTTGCATATGTAAAACATAAAATATCGATCTGCCTTTTGATCGGTGTATATATTAATTATATAGAACAATAACTAACATGCAAATCCGTAAATTACTGCGTGGAGAAGTTGGATCGTGAAAAAAAAAAGAAAAAACAAAGAGACAAAGAGAGATGACCCAGTTTCACAGTTTAAATGTTAAAAGAATTGTTGTTTTCTTTTGAGCCATTGTGAAATAAATGATAGTTTTTTTCAGATAATTTTTGTCTAAAAAAAATGTGTCAAACCACACCATCTAACCTGACTCGGCTCTGTCGATTGGACAGACAACACACACGCATATATGTTAGCATGCATGGTTTCCATCCTCAACTCAACAGAAAACTTTGGATGTTCAAAGGGCTCGTCTTAGATTTTGAGATTACTATATTTAACTACGATTCTTGCATGATGTGGACTATTCTTATAAGGAGTTTCAAGACACTTCTCCAAAAATTTCTTAGTGATTCATTTTCTTTCTTTTAAAATACCAATAATTCCTCACTTGGTTTTCATTTTAAAAAAAATTCTCGGGCAACATTTGAATATATAAAACTATTTGTTGACAAATATATCTTTCGATTTAGAACTTCGCATATCGAGTACGATTTTGATTATACTAGAGCGACACGTAGTCATGAACTCTATCTTTGACATCAAACCACACACAATCCTTACAGAGTGTAGTTAATAGCTCATGCGTTAATCACCATACACATCAATCCTAGTATAGTGAATGCTTTAGAAATTTTTCCCAAAATTTCATATGGAACAACCACATTTTCACTTTCACATAGGTGTGTCTATTAAGAGTACTCTTGTAACTTGGTACTCCATCCACGTAGAGTATATATCCCATTAAGAGTTGATATTAACTGATCTTTTTATTGCTTCGGGAATACATAATTCTGTATTAAGAAAATAACATGTTCAACTTATATCACATCACATCACAACACATAATTACCCGACTACAAGAAAACATGCTTTTAACAGCCTAATGGTCTAAATGTTATGCATTTGATGGAACTGGGTCATCACGTAGGGGGTTAAATGGATGAATTTCAAATTTTTTTCTATATTTAGGTCTTATTGAGCCTATGAAATTTAAATTAATTTAGATCCAATTCAAATAGTTTTAAATAAAAAATTTATTTTATTTAATTAATTAATATAAAGATTTGATTTTGTTATGTATATAGTATATAGTATATGAGTATCGAATATACACATACATGTAAAGTGTACATGCAGCTAGCATATATATATATATATATATATATATATATATATGTACATAGTTTAATGTATCTATATATATGTGGTGGAATTTGCACTAAAACAGACATGTTTTCCCCTTTATGCACATAGTTCTTTTCCATATTTAATTTATTATTATACACATTTTATATATATGAACATACACGTACATGTATGTATATATAAACATTTATTTATTTTATTATGTTTATTTAAATGATATTGACCAGTTCAAAATAATTCAAACTAATATCTAAAATATCTAAAGATAGATTTAAATTTAAAAATAGATATAGATTTGGAATAAAAATCTATTTTAGATTTATCAAATTTCAAATGTCGATATACACACATAAAAATATACATATTTATATACATACGTATACATACATATATATATATATATAACTTTTGAATATATATACATGTATGTATGGATGTAGAATTTTAAAAATAATTTATAAATTATTAATTTGTAAATATATATAATAGTACATTAAAAATTGATTTTTTTCGGCCAAAACCTTTTTTTAACAAATCAATATTTTTAAATTCAATCAATTTTTCAAATTCGTGTGGATTTAAACATTAAAATATTATTTTATAATGAAATCCATATGAATTTCACAAAATATATATAAAAAAATAAATCTGTAAGGATATATGTTTATAAAAAAATGTATAACTTTTTTTCTAAAGTTTAAACAACATTTTAATTTATTATTTTATTTTCGGTTTTAAATAAAGGTGTATATATATGTGTACGTAAATATGAATTAATAAATTAATCTTTATATGTCATATTTTAACTTTAAAATGGTTTAGAATTATTTTAGCTTTTGCATATATTTTTTTAATTGGCCAAAAACAGATTCATATATATGTATCATGTATATGAATGTTTTTTAATTCAAAGTATGTGTATGTTTATGTAAATTAGACAGGAAATAAATCTATAAATTCATGATAAAAGCTAACTAATCTACACATGTAAATCAACATAGATGGATATATTTCATATAACAAAGTAGATAAGACGTTACCAATACTATAGCCTTGAATATGCACCTTGAGCATTAAATCCAATAATTCTTTAGATCGAATCTATACTCTTCCAAAACCGAGGAGATCGCCACACCTTTGTCATGGATTTGATTTAACTTTTATTTGGAAATAAAGAAGGGGGTGTATCTATTGCTTGCGGCCAAGGGTGTATAAGGAGGAGGTGATATTAAAGCGTAAAAAATGGAGATGGTTGGTTTAAATAGGCAAGAGAATGGAGTAAAAAGAGGGTAACTAGATCTCTTTGTTTACCTTTTCTCCTTACCAATTAAAAACCCGTGTTTCTAATTAATTTAACCCTCTTGCCTTCCAAGCATGGATGGTTGTCCCTATAGGAAAATGGGCCTATACATTTCCAACCTAATCAACGTTTCCTCATTTTAAACCTATTTTAAATGTTTATCGATATCATATACTGATACGTATATATATAAACGCACTTTATTAGATATTTATTCTAATAAATCAAATAAAATTTTGTAATTAATATTTTAGAGATATTAATTAATTTATAACAATTATAATTTAATTAATTTATGTGATATTTTGGAGTATTCAACATTTCGGTATACGACTCATATGTGTAAAATCAGCCAATGATTAATATCGAATAATTCGAATATTAACATTCACATGTCACTTTAGCTAATTGTGTAATAGTTTGAATGAATTTATAGCTTACACAATTTTTGGTAACATCCAATTTTACTATTTTAAGAAACCCCTAATAATAATGATTATCTACACCAATTCTCTCCGTCAAAACTATATCACAATAGGACTTATGAAATTTTGTTTTAGGAAAAATTCCATACCGTCAACATTCAACTTGTATAATCCAAACACAAAGTCCTTGATTCAATTATAACAATTATTATTAATTGAACCGATCTAGCTAGAGACTTTGACTTTGAGTTGACTATAGTTGACCGTGATGCTAGCCTCGTATAACCGAGGTGATGAATTCTCTACTAATTGTGTTTCACTACCAATGCTTCAACACGGATCCAACTATAGTCGTTCGATGGACGTCGTGTCACGATTTAACTATAATTAAAGTGAAGCGTCCATGTTGAAGTTTAATAGTACTCTCAAATCGAGAGAACCGTATAATATCGTCACTTCGATATTCTCTATTTGATCTTAGTTATATGAACCAACATAAAACCATCAAGTAAGCCGTTACATAGTTATCCAATAACTATCAGCATATAACCCCTTGGTGTCCTAGTAGCTATGCGTAATACACCGTCCAACATTTGAAGAGAATTCATACTCTAGTCTCAACGGATGAATTGATATCTCATCTCGAAACATCTTGACTAGAAATATTTAAAACAATATGATATTTTTTAATGATATATTTCTCACGATCATAACACATTGTAATTAACATCACATGACATATCATTTAGGGATTTTCAACTAAATATACTTAAATTAATTAAATAATTAACATAACACATTATGACAAGTATATATATAATAGAAAGAAACACACCTTATTTCAAATGAGATTTCGTTACATAGTTATAGTTTACGATAAATCATAGAATTTCCCTTAGGGTATACCCCTAACTCTATCAATCTCCCACTTGTACTTAGGACCAATTATGGAAACTCAATCACGTCCCTTTGATTAGTTTGCTAAGCACTGACCAAGTCAAGCCTTTCATGAATGGATCTACTATGTTGTAATTTGTATCTTCCCTTTGAATTGTCACTTCTTTTTTCTCGACAAATTCACCATTGAGGTGGAACTTTCGAAGAATGTGTCTCGGTTTCTTATGTGCTCTAGGCTACTTTGCAATCTGCATCCCAACATTATTGTCGTAAAATAATGTTATTAAATTCTCTATGTTGGTAATCACCTCTGGTTCACTTATAAATTTTCGTATCCAAACTGTTTCCTTAGCTACTTCATTGAGGGAAATGTACTTGGCCTCCATCGTGGAATCATCTACTTTTTCTGTTTTTGAATTTTTCCAACTAACCATCCCACCATTTAAAGTAAAAATGTAACCCAATACACACTATTATCGTCGATATCAATTTGAAAGACGAAGTCTATATACTCTTTCATATGGAGGTCTTCATTTCATATATAAGGAATAAATTCTTGGTATTTCTTAAATGTTTAAGTATATATTTTACAATAGTCCAATGTTTTTCTTTATGATTATATTGGTATAGACTTACGCATCCTAATGCATAAGCTACATCTGATCTAGTATATAGCATGGTGCATATTATGGAACCGATGTCTGATGCATATAATATCCTCTTTATACGCTCTTTCTCCTCATCAATATGAGGAGTGTTCTTCTTTGAAAGGATGATTCCAAATTACGTCAGAACATTTCCATGCATGGAATTCTCCGCACTAAACATTTTCATACGGTATCTACGTTCAGGGATTAGGACAATCAATGCAATGTCAATCTGTATCCATGCATGGAATTCTCCGCACTAAACATTTTCATACGGTATCCATGCATGGAGAAGTACTTAGATAATCAAGCTTTTACAAATTGCAACAATGCAATGTCATTGTCAATCTGTAACAAACCATCGACGTACAAAAAAAAGAACATTATAACACTTACCTTTTCTTTTCGATATACACACGCTTCCTCTGTGTTCTGATTAAACTCAAACAGTTTGTTTACTATATTAAAACAGTTATTCCAACTTCTTGAAGCTTGTTTAAGACCATAAATGAATCTTAACAACTTGCAAGTCTTACCCTCATTGCTACTAACCTCGAAATCCTTGAGTTGTGACATGTAAACGGTCTCTTCTAAATCACCGTTTCAAAATGCCGTTTTCGTATTCATTTGCCATATTTTGTAGTCATAGAATGCATCGATAGCTACGATTATCCAAAAAGACTTAAGCATTACTACGGATGAAAACGTTTAATCATAATCAACATCTTGAATTCGATAAATTTATTTCACAGCTAACCTTGCTTTGTAAGTCTCCACTTGTCCATCTACATTTAGTTTTTTCCTTAAAAATCCATTGCAACTGATGGTTTTATCCCTTTGGGTATATCAGCCAAAGTCCATACTTTGTTCTCATAAATGGAATCCATTTCGATTTTCATAGATCCAAGCCAAAGCGTCGAGTCTTTACTCTGCAGTGCTTGTTGGAATGAGAGAGAAGCATCCTCTTCGAAGATACGGTTCTCTTTCTCATCCGGGGAAACCGTAGTATCTCTCTAATCACGAGATTCCCTAATAGACCCTCTAATAAGTTTCATGTTTTCGTATGCTAGTGAATTTTTTTCTCCCACTTGTTCTGCCTTCATGTTATTTTCTCGGATCTCATCCAAGTCTACAACTTTGCTATTAATTTCTTTTGATAGAAATTTCTTTCTTAAAAAGACAGTATGTGTGGAAATAATAACCTTTTGTTCTTCGGTGTTGTAGAAATATATCCGTTAGATCTTGGGATATCCTATAGACTTACATAAGGCTGATCTTGTCACAAGTTTGTTGGGACCAACATTCTTAACATAGGCTATACAACCCTACACCTTCAAATAACCAAGGTGGGGTTTCATCCCATGTAACATCTCATATGACATGTTTGGCTCAGATTTCATGGGTATCAAATTAAACATATGCACTACTATTTCTAACACATATCTCTAATAGGAAAGAGATAGCTCGGCTTTACTCATCATGGAACGAACCATATCTAATAATGTTCGATTCTTTCTCTTCGAAACACCATTGTGCTGCAGAGTATAGGGTGGAATAACCTGAGAGATAATCACATTGATTTTAAGTATTGTTGGAGCCCTTGTCCAACATACTCACCACCTTGATCCGGTCAAAGTATTTTGATCTTATGGTTCATCTAATTTTCGTTCTCATTCTTTTACTATATAAATTTCTCACGGACATCAGATTTGTTTTGCATAAGATACACATATCCTAGTATTGAGAAGTAAATGTTATAAAATAAGAAGTATACTCTTTGGAAGCTATAGGCATTGAGCCACATTGTAATAACCCTACCACTATACCCTTATTATGAAAGAACATTACAAGTAATGTTATCTAATAATACTGAGAATACGACTGGTTAAGGGCAATCGAATGTGAATATATCTTTTGACTAACAATGACACGTATTTATTACCATTATGAGGATCTGAAGGTTCTAAACTAAAAATTTGACGCATACTGTATTCATACAAAGTATTAAAGACACCACTTGAAAATATTCAGGACAATATATAATATGGATAATCAATATAAGAGTCATAGATCACAGGGGAATAATATGCATCATATCCATAATAAAATGCGAGTCTGTAAAATATCAGTACTAGACCCACATAATATCTACAAATTTCACAAATGTCGATTAATTTAATGACATTGCCTTGCCATCTATTTATAGCGAATAACTTCGTTAATTGGCTATAATGTTGACCAAAGAGTCAACACTGCCTCGCCACTGATCTCAATTATCTCTAATGTTTCATAGCTACACCTGCCATCTAAATAAAACCAATACTTATAAATATCCATACCGTTTCATTATTATTATTTCAACCATTAGGATTTTATAATACATAAAGATTATTTTCATACTTGATATAATTTTCCTTCGCAAATCTTCACCAAAACATTTTTCAGAACATTTTGTCAAACAATACATAACCTCATATAAAATTACATTCATCTTATTATCAAATTTTCATATGATACTTCCTTTCAAAATAAATATACAACTTCTAACACATCTTAAAATAGTTATCTATTTTTAAGACATTTCTTTCATAATTATCACATATGTATATATACATTTTTTTCCCAAAACATTCTTTTCATTTTGAAAGTAATATTTAACTTACTTAAAACTTTACTTCCTCTGCAAATATTATTTATAACCCTTTCATAATTATCTATAATATTTTAAATATCATTACTCAATGTACTATGTTCGATTGTATCGTCCTAATGTTTAGGAATCCCTATCGATGGAGTTGATTAGACACATCGACTAGAATTTTTAAAGTACTCAACGGAAAATTTAACACTAATCTAATTTTCAAAAGTTTCTTTACCAATCTTTATAATTTCATACAAATGATAATCTATTAAGAACAATTCAATAATATAACCATTCATCTATGCATACTTCAAAACAATCATCCAATTCTAAATCCATCTTAACATTTAATTAGTTATACTTATAAATTAATATCTCATTTTATACAAAGTAAAGTTTTCAATATTCTTTGCGGTAGCTACACTAATAAAGATATCGCATAGTCTTATAACTAATATCGAGTAGGTTTTAAAATTTCAAGTGATGATTCCTACTTAATACTAATTTAAATATTTACTTACAATCTCAAAACAATAAAACATCTATCAACCAATCAAACCTATGTAGTTAAAGTCCCGCTAAAGCCCCATAAAATCCCCATTGCAGTGTGTAGCATACTTTGACCGCTACGCTTTTTTTAATATAGGCTAATAAACAGTAGATTTGCTTTAAGCCATGCTATTTTCCACTACACCCACTAAATCAAGGCAATTTAGCACTCGCTTTAGCACAATTAATATAAAATAATTGATTTGACTAATTCTTCTTTGAACCAAATCACAAAAGTTAGGGTAAGGACCTAATTTTAAGATATAATGCTCAATTTAAGTTAGAAATCTATTGTAGTCACCAAATTTGAACTACATAAATCATGATATTCTTCAATTTTTTTGTATAAGATTAAATAATAAGACTTTTTTACACAAATGATGTGAGAAAGACAATAAATTAAATTTAAATATTTGGTTTTACATTTAATAGAGCTTTTTACACCTCCGTTATATTCTCGCTTTATCCTTTCTTTAACTCCGCCACAAATTTTTGTGCCTCTACCGCTATGGAACCACTAAGTGCTTTAACTGTATATATCAAACATATATAAATAAATAAATTACCGTGCTCAACAGGAAGCAGTCCATCCGTTTCCCCTGCGCAACTTTGGACATTACTGGATCAGAATACTATCATTTTACTCCAAGCCATCTAAGGTTTAATTTATATTTATTCATCAAATCACACTTTGAACAAACTGAGTTCTAAATTTTATCAATGCTTTATAACAATAATTTGTATAAATTCAAAATTTTACAAATACGTCTGATGATTATTCTCAATAATCATTTATGTTAATATCCTGAATAGGAAATAATTTCTAAATTCTACCCTACACCCTTAAGGGATGGGACTCTAAGTTTATCTAGTCCGAGATTTGTGTTTCTTACATTCTATGTTGTTCTGAACCTCTACTTCCTTTCCCTAATAGTTAATTAATTCACTAACCACTACACACTCAAGAGACTGGACTATAGGTTATCTAGGATCAGATTTCGACTCTATGTCAATTATATTCTATAATGTACTGAACATAGCTCTGATACCAAGTTGGAACAACCCCATTACTATACATATATTATTAAAGAACATTACAAGTAACGTTGTCTAATAATACGGAGAATACTGCTGGTTAAGGGAGATCAAATGTGAATATATCTTTGGACTAACACTGACACATCTTTATTACCATTATAAAGATCTGAACTAAAATTTTGACGTACACATTATTAATACTAAGTAATAAACACACCGATTTAAAATATTCAGTACAACGTATAATATAAATAATCAATATCGGAGTCACATATCACAGTGAAATAATATACATCGTATACATAATAAAATGTGAGTATATAGAATATTAGTACTAGACCCACATAATATATACATTGCATCCAAAATACTATATCAAGTACATAGTGACTACTAAATAATAGACATGACATATCCTCCTAAATGTTAATATATACAAGAATGAAGTAAAACTAAAACAGTCAGAATAATCTACTCTGGTGCTAGCACAAAATCTAAAGGTCAACGGGTCCCTGTACCTATAGAGTCTCGAGCTGATCCGAGTATTTTAAAATAAACAGGTCAGGCTATATCTAATAAAGAGATGAGATACTAATATCGTAATTATACGACTTAACAATAATAAGAAGCCATAATACAAATATGCCCAAAACCAAAATCATAATGATAAGGCATATTAATCAAAAACACCATTTTATAAATCCATATCAAGTCTCTAATGGACTATCATAAAAAATATGGTGATAACGATTCAAAATACTCAAGAGTCAAAAGTACTAAATATCCATCCAAAAATCTCTGAAGAAACAATCATTACTAATAAATAATCATAATCTCGGACCTGAAAAGATTATGATAGCCTCTTGTAGTTTGACCATGTCGTTGTCACCTCTCTCGCAGTTTGACCAAGTTTCTAATACCTTTTTCATAGTTTGGCCAGGCCGCTAACCTCTCACTCATAGTTTCATCCAATGAAAAGGTCGCTAACACCTCTCAAGCAGTTTGGACCAGGTCGCTAACACCTTACTCGTAGTTTGGTCAGGTCGCTAACCCCTTACTCATAGTTTGGTCGTGTCCTTACCACCTCTCCCTAGTAGGTTCGACAAGTGACAAGGTCGCTAACACCTCTTAAATTGATGGATAAATTGAGTCACCATCACTCAGGGATCTATTGGTCTGAAATCCAAATGCCTTAAGTTAATACAACTCTAAGTGTAGCTCACTTTCACTTTAGCAATCACTAAAATCTAACTAACTGTCCCATACCAAAAAGTGAAATTCTATTATTTACTAAAAGCTAGTAAATTCCACTCAAACTCTATTTAACAAACTATACTAACAAGCGAAGAACTGTACAAAATGTCCCATACCAATCCGACAATCGTTTATTAAAATTCTTTGTTTAATAGAAAATCACGAAATCCAATAGAATAAATCAAAGCTTATTCTTTTGTATTTAGAAAGAAACGAGTTAAAATATTTTTATTTTAAAAATAGAATTCCTTTACTAAAATTTTGAATCAAATCAATGCTTTTCATAAAATAATTATTTACTTCACTTTAAATATATATATATATATCATAAAATATTTATCAACTTTAAAACTTTATTGTTATATATATATATATATATATAAACAATTCAAAAGCCGTTTATATGGAAATATATTTTTATATACACATATACATAGAGAAAACAATTTGGTTCGAAATCATTTCTTTTTGCAATTTGATTAGAAATTAGTGCAATAAAATAGTGTATTGCCTTGTACCCATAGAGTAGTTTCTATAGAAGGTTATCATCAAAATGAAATCATCAACTCAAGATTTGAAACCTAGAAATAAACGTTGGAAATCATCAGAAATTGGAATTAACACCTTGCACAAAACATCGAGATTCAGTTGGGAAAAACATATTAACTGATAGATCCATAAAGTTTAACTCTATATCATCTCCAAATATATTTTTATTAAAATAATTAATGAGTTGAAATGGCTAATAAGAGCTACAATAAGTCACTCATAACATAGAAAACAATCAACACAAAACAATGCAACAAACGAGGTGAAAAATGAGCAAATCTAGTGGTTTAACCTGGAGCTAGAATAGCTCTAGGTTGCCACCGCCGATCCACTAGTGGTGGCGAATCCTGGAGCTATTTCAGCTCTAGGAAGGCCTCTGATCGACCTCCGACGATGACGTTTTGATTTGAGGTTGTTTGCAAGCGTTCTAGGGTGTAAGTGCATCAACTACAACTCAACATGGCATCATAATTTCAATTAGAATATCAAATCATTCAAAAGAGATAACAACTAATTTAAGTAAACAGTTTGACAGAAAGTTTACTACAAATTTGTAACCGCAAAACACATATCAGCATCCAATTTCTTAACCATTTAGACTAAAATTCATATGCATGCTATTAGATAATCAAAGATAGGTTGTTTGAGGGTTAATTCATCTTATTTTCTTCAATTCCAAAACAAAACAACCCAAGATTTTAGCCGTATTCAAAAGTCAGCCAAGCCCTAAAACTCAATTCACACAAGGAACAAATATAAGAATTAACTACTGTAAAAACTGAAATTAATCAATCTAAAAGATAGAATGGGTTTCAAAATCATTACCTTGATTTTACTAGATTTTCTAGCAATTTATTCCTATTTTAAATTGCTAAATTTGCTTCTAGAGTTAAGGTGGAATTTGGTTTCTAGCTTTTTATTTCTTTTTGTTTACAGTGAGTTGAGATGGAGAATAGTACGTACAGTAAACATTTTTGACTTAGGAAAGTTTCTTAGTTGAATAATTTTATTTAGGCTTTAGGAATTAATTTCTTAACCCAACAAGATAATAAAATACCTTCTAATTAGATACAATATTTTGAGCTTTAGTTTTTAAATTGCAACCAAAAAAGAATTAAATATCACTTTTATTTAATTACTAATTAGGAGTACATTACACTTATCAAGTGGAGTTTACTAATATTTAGTAAATGTTCGAGTAAACCTGTGTGATATGGGACACATGGTCGTTACTTGAATTATTACCATTCGAAAGTATATAACACTTATTCTGGAGAGTTTTCAGGCTTGTCTTTGTGTGATCCATTTACAGGTGGATTAACTGGGTTTTCAGGCCCATCTTGTGATACTTGTTTACAAGGGAATTATGACTTGCGAAGTGCTCATCTCTTGTGGTGGCGCGCAAAGTGCGTGTCTCTTGTGTTAACTTGCGAACTGCTTATCTATTATGCTAGCTTATTTATTGACTTGTGAAGTGCTCGTCTCCTATGTTGACTTGCAAAGTGCTTGTCTTATTTGACTTGCGAAGTGCATGTAATCTGAGCTGGCGCATGAAGTGCGTGTCTATTATTGTAGCTGCGAAATGCTTGCTTTTGTTTTGACTTGCTATATGCTAATCTTTATAGTTTTATTATTTGTGACTAACTTTTATGCTAGTCTTTTGGGTTTTGACTCGCTTTCAAACAGTCTCATATTTTCTGGAGTTTTGACTTACTTTTATGAAGCATCTTTTGTTCTTGTGGTATCGAATCCTTATCACCATATTTGAGATGATTGCCGTTGATGGGCATGAGAGGATTTGGTGACATGGTGATTTGGTATTGATGCTTTTATTTACATGTGACATGTTCTATAGTTATTATTATGCCTTGTGTATTATGCAAGTTTGTTAGTGGATGATTT
Organism: Allium fistulosum; assembly: GCA_030737815.1. Classification (NCBI taxonomy): domain Eukaryota; kingdom Viridiplantae; phylum Streptophyta; class Magnoliopsida; order Asparagales; family Amaryllidaceae; genus Allium; species Allium fistulosum. The sequence goes on from CM060908.1 coordinate 782,723,624, forward strand.
CATGGTGAGACCTTATGATGTTTAGTGTTATACACTATATAGATTTCTATATCTTTGATGTTTATGCATGCTTATTATTATGATCTCACTTTTATGGATATTTAGAGATAGTCTGACCCGTTTATTATTTTTATAATACTCGGGTCAGACCGAGACCTGACAGGTACAAGGACTCGGTGACTTTGGATGTGGGCTAGCTATAGTAGATATATTCAGTGTTATCTATATGATAAAGTTCCATTTTGAACTGCTAGTCTTATGCATACCTGTAGTATATTCGGTTGTCATATTCACATTAGTCGTCGTGTATTTTATTTTAACCTGTCATAGTCTATATATGTATATGGTTGTATATGTTAGTCTAGGTTTTTTCCCTTTTGTAGACTTAAACTTTTTAGAGATATTTGATGTATTATATTTCAGTTGCGACTTGTGATTCTGTGTTGTATTATTATACGATATATTGTTCTAAATTATATTAAGCCATTATATTATTGTTTTGCACTTGGATTGTATTAGTCGAATCCTTTCTTGTAAAGAAAAGAATATATATATATATACATATATATATATAGTCACATAATTTGACGTAACAATACTCATCCAAAGCAATATTACAGATGGTCATTCCTAACCAGTCTTATTCTCCGTATTACTTGATAATATTACTTGTAATATTCTTGGGTAATATGGGCATAAAGGTGGGGCGTTACAGCTTGGTATAATCATATTATTAAAGAATATTACAAGTAACGTTGTCTAATAATAAGGAGAATATGGCTGGTTAAGGGCGATCGAATGTGAATATATCATTAGACAAACACTGGCATGTCTTTATTACCATTATATGGATATAAGCTGAAAATTTGACATATACAGTATTAATAAAAGGTAATAAATGCACCAATTTAAAATATTCAGAACAGTATATAAAATAGATAATAAATATCAAAGTCATAGATCATAGCGGAATAATATACATTATATACATAATAAACTACGAGTCTACAAAATATCAGTACTAGACTCATATAATATATACAAATTTCAGAAATACCAATTAATATAATGATATTGTCTTGTCATTTATTTATAGCAAATTCTTCGTCATGGCTGCAACGTTGAGCAAGGGGTCAACACTACCTCACCACTGACCTCAGTTATCGCTAATGTTTGGTAGCTGCAATTATCATTTAAATAAAATCAATACTTATAGATATCCTTACCATTTCATTATAATTATTTTAGCCATTAGAATTTTTATAATACATAAAAATTATTCTCATACTTGATATAATTTTTCTTCTCAAATCCTTACCAAAACAAATTTCGGAACATTTTTTCAAACAGTACATAACCTCATATTAAATCACTTTCATTTTATCATCAAATTTTCATATGTTACTTCCTTTCAAAATAAATATACAACTTCTAACACTTCCTAAAATCATTATCTATTTTTAAGATATTTCTTTCAAAATTATCACACACACATAGAGATACACACATTTTTTCCAAAACATTCTTTTTATTTTTAAAGTAATATTTAACTTACCTAAAACTTTACTTCCTTTGTAAATATTATTTATAACTCTTTCATAATTATCTATAATATTCTAAATATTATTACTCAAAACACCGTGTCCCACTGCCTTGTCCTAGTGTTTAGAAATCCCTATCGATGACATTAGTCATATGCATCGACCATAATTCTTAAAGCACTCGAAGGAAAATTTAACACAAAACTAATTTTCCAAAAGTTTCTTTATCAATCTCTATAATTTCATAAAATGATAATCAACTAAGAACAATTCAATAATACAACCGTTCATCCATGCATACTTCAAACAATCATCCAATTCTAAACCCATCTTAATATTTAATTACTTATACTTATAAATTAATATTTCATTTTACACAAAGTAAAATTTTCAATATTTTTTGCGGTAGCTACACTACTGAAGATACTGCAAAGTCTTATAACTAATATCGAGTAGGTTTTAAAATTTCAAGTAATGATTCCTACTCGATACTAATTTAAATATTTACTTACAATCTCAAAACAATCAAACATCCATCAACAAATAAAACAAATATAAATAAATAAATTATCGTGCTTGACAAGGAGTACATCCATTTCCGCTATGCAACTGTGATCGTTACTGGATCAAAATACTACCATTTAGCTCAAAGCCACCTAAGGTCTAATTTATATTTATTCATCAAATCTCACTTTTAACAAAAGTGAGTTCTAAATTTTATCAATGCTTCATACTAATAATTTGTATAAATTCAAAAATTTATAAATATGTCCCGATGATTATTCTTAATAATTACTTATATTAGTATCATGAATAGGAAATAATTTCTAAATTCTACCCTGCACCCTCAAGGGACGGAACTCTAAGTTTGTCTAGGCCAAGATTTATGTTTCTTACATTCTATGTTGTTCTGAACCTCTACTTCCTTTCCCTAATAGTTAATTAGTTCACTAACTACTACACACTCAACAGATGGGACTATAGGTCATCTAGGTTCAGATCTTGACTCCGAGTCAATTATATTCTATAATTTTCTAAACATTGTTTTGATACCAAGCTATAACAACCCCACACTTATAACCATATTATTAAAGAACATTACAAGTGATGTTGTCTAATAATATAGAGAATGCGACTGGTTAAGGAAGATCGAATGTAAATATATCTTCAAACTAAACCTGACACGTCTTTATTACCATTATGGGGATCTGAACTGAAAATTTGATACATATAGTATTAATAAAAATTAATAAACACACCAACTTAAAATATTCAGAAGAGTATATAGTATAGATAATCAATATCAGAGTCTCAGATAACAGCGGAATAATACACATCATATACATAATAAAATGTGAGTCCATAAAATATCAGTACTTGACCTACATAATACATACATCGCATCCAAAATACTGTATCAGGTACATAGTGACTACTAATATGACATATCCTCCTAAATGTCAATATATACAAGAATGAAGCAAACTGAAACAGTCATAATAGTCTACTCTAGTGCTAGCACAAAATCCAGAAGTCAGAGAGTCCCTATACCTATAGAGTCTCGACCTGACCCGTATCTAATAAAGAGATGAGATACTGATATCATAATTATACGTCTTAACAATAATAAAAATCCATAATACAAATATACTAGAAACCAAAAGCATAATATAATCAAAATCACCATTTCATAAACCCATATCAAGTCTCCAATGGGCTATCATAAAAATATGGTGATAACAATTCAAAATTCTCCAGAGCTAAAAGTACTAAATATCCTTCCAAAAATCTCTGAAGAAACAATCATTACTAATAAATAATCATAATCTCGGACACGAAAAGATTATGATAGCCTCTTGCAGTTTTACTAGGCCGCTATCACCTCTTTCAAAGTTTGTCCAAGTCGGTAACACCTTTCTCGCAGTTTGGCCAGGTCGCTAACACCTCACTCATAGTTTCATCCAATGACAAGGTTGTTACACCTCTCAAGCAGTTTGGGCAAGGCCGCTAACACCTTACTCGCAGTTTGGTCAGGTCGCTAACACCTCACTCGCAGTTTGATAAGATCGCTAATACATCTCTCTTGCAGTTTCGTCAAACGACAAGGTCGCTAACAGCTCTTAAATCGATGGATAAAATGAGTCGTCGTCACTCGGGTATCTATCGACATGAAATCTGAACACCCTAAGTTAATACAACTCTAAGTGCAGCTCACTTTCACTTTAGTAATCACTAGAATCTAACTAACTATCCCATACCAGAAAGTGAAATTCTAGTATTTACTAAAAGCTAGTAAATTCCACTCAAAATCTATTTAACAAATTATAATTATAAGCGAAAGAATTGTACGAAATGTCCATACCAATCCGACAATTCAATCGTTTATTAAAATTATTTGTTTCATAAAAATCGCAAAATCCAATAGAAATGTAAATCAAAGTTTGCTAAAATTTTGAATCAAATCAATGCTTTTCATAAAATAATAATTTACTTTACTTATATATATATATATATATATATATATTTCATAAAATATTTATCAACTTTAAAACCTTATTTCCTATTCTTTTTAATATAAATTTTTTTATACATGATATTTTCTTTAAAATGAATATCAAAAGAAATTGCAATTTTGTTACATTCAATTGCTGCTTGTATATCATCCATAGGTAGAGAAATGATCAACATCAAATAAGGCAATAAACGGGGCGGTTAACGGCTGAACTAGTGGAGATTCCTGGAGCTAAAATAGCTCTAGGATGCTGCCCACCGGTTCACCTACGGTGGCGAATCCTGGAGATGTTTTAGCTTTACGAAGCCCTCCGATCAGACTTTGGTAGTGGCGTTTCTTTCTTAGATTGTTTGCAAGTGTTTTAGGGTGTAATTGCATTAACTACAACACAAACATAGCATCAAAATTTCAATTATAATACCAGTTTTCTAATTATAAAAGAATGCATCATTCAACATTTAAACCAAAATAGTAATTCAATTCAGAGAATCAGTAATCATATATATATATGAGTTAGTGTTATAACTCGCCCATAGATCAAAATGAAGAAATATGCTGAAAGTGATTAGACTGAACAAGTACTAATCTTCCTCTTTTTACTAATTATAACTTGCTATCTCCTTGCTTTAGCCTTGTTATTCACTTTGTAAATCACAAAAACACCTAATTGCTTAAAAATTGATTTAACATAGCAACACTCAAATCAAAAACGAGGTAAATTCATAAATTTGAGATGTCTAGAAGGTAAAGCAAGGGTTAGGAGAACTTACTCTACTTATTTCAGATTTAATAGCAATTTTCTGAGATTAAAATAGTTTGATTTTGGGCTTGGCTAGGTTTAGAAATGATGAACTAGGTTTTTCTTGGTTTACTGTAACTTGAGAAAATGAGATAAAAATTCTCAACGTACAGCTTGATTTATTTAGTCTACTTTCTTAACCCTTCCTTTATTTTTGTTTGGGATTTGGACTTTAAAATAAATAGTTCAACCTAAAAATAAAGAGTTCAAATGCCTATTTATTTTTAATTACTAACAAATGAATGTTACCCTTCAACAAGGTTTTGCATAAACAAAATCATAACCCGATTAACTAAATTCCTTCATGAATACACACACACACACACACTCCAAACTACTATTTTTAAGGAACGATCTATTAATTTCAAGTAATCTTTTATTTAAAATAAAAGATTTAACCTAACTAAATATTTTTTTTTCACTAAAATTTCTAAATCCATTGATTTAAGCATATTAAAATATTTCATTTATTTTCTAAAAATAAAAATTCTCCAATTTTAAATAATTTGAGAATTAAAAATAATTAAAATCCCTACTCTTTATTTCTTCTAAAGATTTAAACCTTTTATAAAATCCATGTACTTATGAATAAAACTCCACACAAAAAAGCTTCTAAAATGCATACTTTTAAACTTAGAAATCAATTTATACACCAATTAAAATTATTTATCACATTTGAGATAAAATCCAAATTATGATCTAAAAGAGATTTCTACTTTTTAAAAAAAAATTCTATTATACATTACAAATGGTTTTACAACTAAAAATGTAGATCTACATTTTTTTATCCAAATAAATTCGTTCAAGAAGACACAAAATACTATTTTCAAATCCTTCATAAATTTAGAATTTATAATTCTAAAAAAAATTCTTCTTTTCATTAACACTAAAATATACTAATTGCCTTATATTTAATAAACAAAATTATAAATTCCTATTATTATTATCAGAATAGTTATTAAGAAATTCGAATCAAGCTAATTAAACAAACAGCTTGTTACACACATATATTAGTATGTATGAGACCCAAGAGTTCATTAATTCATTCATCGCTCCCACTATAGGGGTGCTGGGTCATTTCCCTTTAAGACGTGACTCACACGTATCAAATGTTCAGAATCAAATGATGGTAGAAAATCTTTGGTTTTCAGTTTGTGTAGTCATTACTCACTTATATGACCTAGCCTACAATGTCATAGGTAATTATTATTAATATCAATATTAGAAGAATTATTCACAACACAAGTATTATTAATATTAATAACATTAATGTCATTATCCAAAACACCATTGCTGATTTTATTCCCTTTTAACATAATGTCATAACATTATCAACACTATAAAAAAATATAATCTCAAACAATCTATATACTAAAGTTATTCCACAGATAAAGTTTTTGACATAATAACAATTATTCAAAATTAAAACTAATCCATTAAGCAAAGCTAAGTAATATTCTTCCATTACAGCTGGACCAACTAGAGGTCCATCAGTTTCTTGAAGTCTCATCTCACCCTTTGCCACATGACATCTGCTTCGAAGTCCCTGAAACATATTATAGATATAAGTTCGAGATCTAGTACCTCAAACCCAAATAATTTACTGATTGCAAACCAATTTTGAATCATAAATATACCCGCAGAAGCAATAAAACCATTTCGTATCTTCTCTTTGACAATCTTTTGGTAATTCAGACAGTTCTGTTTTCCAGTGCCTCTTCTTATACCAATGATAACACTCACACTTGTTATTTAGAGGAGTTTTCTTATCTTTTTGTTAACCTGTTTCCTCTTCTTCGAACCATTCAAAGATGATGCTTTTCCTTTTACCATGAGCAATGTGACTTGATACTTAGATGAAGACTGGCTAATTTTAATATACTGAGTAGCTCCACGATGTTTACATTCAAGTGGTTTACATTATAGTTTAATATGAATGACTCAAACCATGGAGCAATAGACCGTAAAATCAAGTTTACTTTAATTTGTTGCTTATCGTCACGCCCAATTGAGCAAGTCTATCAATATAGCCTTTCGTCATTAAAACGTACTCATCCACTTTCATGCCTTTCGACATCTTTGTGTTAAACAACTTCTTTGTAATCTTATTCCTTATGGAATGAGATTGCTTCCCAAATAACATTTTGAGGCTATCGGAGATTTAATGGATAGTCATGTTTTTGAACTGTCTTTGCAATAGTTTTTCAAATGTAGAAAGCACATAAACTTGGGTGATTTCAAGGTCTACAACCTATCTGTTATAATAACTATTAGTTCAGGGTCCGCGTTTCAATAGGTCTAACCCTTAGAGGTTTAGTTATCGATGACCATAAGCGTTTGTATGTAAATGCTATCTTAATCACTCTTAGCTAATCTATGTAGTTAGGTCCGGTGAGTTTGTCATTTTTAGTTAACAACTTTGGTGTACGCATTTCTTTGCAAATTTAGTTTAGTAAAATAGGACATTAAATTCATGGTAGACATTCTTATAATATTAATAAGGTCAAATACTATATTTCATTTTAATAATAATCTCCGACTAAACTTTTATGTTCCTTAAAACATTAAGAGGAAACATAGAATTCTTTTAATTTCCCTAATGGGTGTTAGGACTCACAGGCCTTAGGATTCTAATCTTGAGGAAAGCTCGACAAGTCACATGTGTTATCGGTTGTATCACTTACAACCCTTAACCTTGTGGTCTTTGTCCTAATCTCATCTTTACCTTTAGAGCTCAATAAATAAAGAGAGATTATTCATTCATACTTGCGATTTCACGATAGCCTAAGTATAATGCACATACCTTAAAGAAAACTCAACAAATATATTCATGTACCTTACCTTTTCTATTCTATATATTAATAATACTACGCATAACATCTCTAGCTTGAGGAAATCTCGACAACTGAAGAGTATATGTTATAACCAAATTTTCTACAGTCTTCGAACCTACTTAAACAAGCGAATTGGACGAACATATGATGAAGAAATTACCAAGGACTTTGGAAACATCATAAAAAGGAAAGAAAAAAGAAATATAAAAAAAAGAAAAAAAAAGTTGACTTGAGTTTTTCAACTCTATGCTTTAGGTCGGACCTGAGTTGAACCTGAGCTGAACCTATGAAAAATGAAGGAATACCTGAGTCTAAAAGTAGCAAGGCAAGACAATATAACTTGAAGTCGGATCCAAGTCAGACCCAAGTCAACTCAGTACCAAGTGGTAAGTCACAACTCGGTACCGAGTGGTGATTTTTCTCGTGTTGGACACACAAAACTCTTAGGTAGGAATCGAAGCTCTTCAACCTTTGGACAACTCCAAGGAAGACCTAAAGAAAACACACAAGCCACTCGGGTTGGATACCAAGTCAGCTCAACCCCGACCCGAAGCTCATGATTTTCACTGGGTTGATTTTCACCAACATGATTAAAACTATCTAGAATGATGATATGAAGTAGCTCAAGAAATTGTAAAGGGATTGGAGCAGAGGAAACCCCTTAGTATCGAGATCTTCCTTTCCGTACCAAGCACTTTTTTCTTTATGTGCGCCTCCAAAACTCTTGTACATTAACCACCAACTCAGGTGATTGTCATATAGTGCATTTCTCAAGGAATAGTAGAACAACTCTGAGGATTTTCTAAAGAAAAGCGGACAATTACAAGCAGTATCATAACCTCTCAAAAACAACCCATCCTCAAGGGAAAAGAGTTCGGAACACAACGGATCAGAGATATAAGGCCGATTGAAAGGAAGGTAGGTTTCCCTTGGAAAAACTGGTTGGTACCGATCAAAACCACTCGACACCGAGTGGTTTTTATTGGTAATTGGGCCCATTTACTTACTCTTACATACTTGGATCTGGATCTGAACTTGATATTTCATGAGCCTTCAGTTCTGCTAGGCGATTTTCCTATAAATATAGCATCTATAGCTTCAGGAAAAGTACTTTTGGGCACTTGATTTCTCTTCCATCTTCTTCTTCCCCAAATGCTCCAAAAACTCCCAAATCCGAGATCCACTAGATTGTAGTCGGATATATGTTATAATCACTGTTAACGGTAAAAAGTGAACGTTAACACCCGGTGTGTGTAATAGAATCGTGAAAGCACCACCCGTGTGACGGGAACAGACTTTAAGCCGTAAACTGGCAGAAAAGCAGTAGAAGATAGCAATTTATAGTGGTTCGGCTTGAGATTAAGCCTACGTCCACTTTGAATCTCTTTATTACTGAATTCGGTTACAAATCAATACAAATCTCTTATCAAAACAGTACAACTTGATCAAAAGAAACAATCTTGACTACTAGCTCAATCTTCGTCGATGAAATTCGATGAATCCATGTTGGATGTAGGGAATTATCTCTTGAAGATTGTTGTAGCATCTTGAATGTTTGAGGATCTTTGATTGCTGGATGAATGGAGACTTCGACGAGTAACGACGCTTGAAGAAATGATTTGGCCAAAAGTCCCCGTGATGTTGGAAGTGGTGGGGTATTTATAGGAGCTGGTTTGGATTCAGAAAATTTGCCTAAGTCTTAGGTCGCGTACGACCTTAGTTAAGTCGTAGGTCGCGAGCGACCTAAGCTAGGTCGCAGTCTCCTTACGGCTTAAGAGATTAGCTGGTGAAGCAGTACTTGGCTTTATTTGATTAAGTGGTAGGTCGCAGGCGAGTTAAGGAATAGCTGTGGGAGTTCTAAGTCGTTGAAGCCTTAGCTCGTTAGCCTCTTATGTCGTAGGTCCCTTAGGTCGCAAATCTTTCCTGTAGTTAGGTCGCAAACCTTTCCTGTCCTTAGGTCGCAAACTTCTCCCAAGTCCTTAGGTCGCAAGGTCTTTTGATAGTTAGGTCGTAGACTCCCCTAGGTCGTAGAGCCTCCTTCAACAGTTAGTTCGCGACATTCTTTAGGTCGCTATGTTCTTAGGTCGCTAAGTTTCCTGCTGTTAGGTCGCAAGCTCCTCTAGGTCGCTAACCCCTGTTAGGTCGTTAAGTTCCTCTAGGTCGCTAAGTTTCCTGCTGTTAGGTCGCAAGCTCCTCTAGGTCGCTAACCCCTATTAGGTCGTTAAGTTCCTCTAGGTCGCTAAGTTTCCTGCTGTTAGGTCGTTAAGTTCTAGGTCGCTGAGATTATGGAATTAACATTTGCCCCTCGAGGTATATGACTATGCCATAGGTCGTATGCTTCGACTCAACCTTGCTAAGTCGCCAACGACCTAGAACTTCACGCCTGTTCGCCTCCCATTCCCAGTTTCATATAAATTGGTTAGGTCGCACCTTCTTCTTCACCTTACTGTTTTGAGCCTCCATCGCCATTAACGATCTTTCGAGCTTCCAAAGACAAATTGGACTCATTCAACTGATGATTCTTTCTCACCAATCATAATCCGTAAGTGGATCGACCTATATTTGTCCATAGTCACTGCTTTGATCACGAATCGTTGTTACTCGTCCTAAGCCCAATTTCATGCATCATGCTTTCTGTACGGTAGTCTCAATTGACTTTCATTTGTCATTTGACGTGTCGGGGTGATTTGCGATCATACGAAAGCTTTTACTACGGATCTGTAGGGTCTGCCATTGATTTGCTAGTTAATCGGTGGTACGTTGAGGTAGGATGAAGGGGAAGATGAACTCTTTTTGAACTGGCGGTATTGGGTTATTGGACCCAATATGATGTTGCTTGGAGAGGAAGTCTACAACCTATCAGATTTGAATGACCTAAGAGTTAGGTCGCGTGGGAACGCTTAGCGACTTAAGCCTTTGCGATCTGACAACATTTGCGACCTAGAGAATCTCCAACCTAAAAACAATTGTGCACGACCTAGGACTTAAAGAAAATTGCCTCATCTTAATCCATTCAACTGCAACGTGCGACTTACAGAAAGCTTGACCCATGATAGGTCGCTGAACGACCTAATACTTAGACAATTTTTCACAGCCCTGAATTTTTAACCTGAACAACTCAGCATAAGGACGCTGCAACCTGTGTTAGGTCGTAAGCGACCTAACACTTAGAATTTTTGAATAGAACTTGACTGATTTTCTGAATTTGAATTGTTTTGGACTTTGTACTTCTTTTCAGATTGCTTCAACTTTAATGCTGATAACCTGTTTAGAAGCTACATTCACAGAAAAATGGGACGAATATACTGCTATTGATTGCCCACATCAAACAACAGATTAGTTGACAAAGAATATCAAACTTAAATGAACTTCGTGAATGAAATGCTGTGAACTAACAAATCTAAGTGAAGTATTAAAGCAAAATTGAAATGATCAACTAAAGCTGATTTATTTGCATCAACATGACACTATTCTTGGACTTAAGATATCAAGCCCTGAAACTTTATAATCGACAAGTATCAATTAGTTTAGTTTCATTTACATTTGCTTGTTATTGTATTAGTTTTGCACAACACTTCACTCTTTTTAGGAAACGTGCACCTTAATATTTGATCGTCCAGTTCCTTGTGTAGAATGGAATCTCAACAGGAAGACTTGGAAATAGCCGGAGAAGCTTTTCCAATTGCTACTCCACTAATCGACCCTCCGGAAAGGACTCCTACCACTCTGAGTCATAAAGTCTTCCGACAACTGTGCATCCAATTTGGCATTGCCGAAGCAGATGCTTTACTTCCTGGGTCAAGCGACACTGTGGCGTTGTTGCTGTGAACCGTCAGATGTGTTCGAGTGGAGCCATTCCCCCATTTAACGACTGTCTTCGGGAACTTCTCCTTTGGCTAACTATTTCTCCCTTTCAACTACACCCTAATGGATACTCCATCCTGCTGGGATTGTGCGTGCTTTTCAGGAGAACGTTGGACCGTTTTCCCACTTTTGACGAAATTCGCTTCTTGTGTACATTTGCAAAGAACAAAGACCATCCCTCTATCATACTTGTGAGGAGTGCCAGGAATCGTAAACTAATTCTGGACTTGCCTGAAAGTGCCCATGGATTCTTGACTCAATTCTTTTACGTTCGCTGTCCTCCGGGATTTTATGCCATCTGGAGAGTCGGAAGTAAGATTACCTTTTACCGATTCATTTTCTAGATTTTCCAGAATTCGAACCGTCAAATGCTTAATTCCATTCTTTCTTTGTGCAGCACTTCCTTCTCTTCTCCGAGATGCCAGCCGCAAGTCGATTTTAGATACTTTGAGTGCCGTTGATGCTGAAGAGAGAAGTGCCAAATTCTTGCTGAAAGATGAATTTTTGTACCAGTTTGGTCTTTTACATCCTTCTAGATCGACTCAGATTCATGAAATTTCTAGTTCTGATGCGGAAACGTTAGTTGCTTCGGGCTTTCAAGCAGAGGCCTCGAATGCCCCATCTTCTGTAGAAGAAATTGCATCAAAAGCACCTGTCGTAGAGGCTGCTTTGATAAAATGTTCCGCATCCATCGATGTTGTAGGGTCAGCCAGCAAGTCGGCACTTGCCCCGATTATTAAGGAGGAAGAGAATCCTCGAGTTTCTGAGAAATCAATCGATACGGAAGTTGAAAAAGAGAAGTCTGCTGAGTTCCAGGGTGATGACACTTTTGATGGCTTGAGCGATATCATGATAACTTCTCAAGAGCTTTTCGGGGATAATAATCCAAAAGTGACTTCTCCCGTTGTTGAAGCGACTTCTACCCTAAAACAAACCCTGACGCCTACTACGCCAGTCGCCTCTGTTTCCACACTAAAGCGTGGTCTGTAGTTTGACGCATGTAGCTTGCACGCCGCACACACTTAGGATTTTTTCAGCACTTATAAGCATTTATCCTCTTTTTCTGGAAATCTCTAAACTTTACTTCTTTTCTATTTTTCAGATTCTCCGATGGGACGTACCGGCTCATACTACGACAACTTTCGGCGTTACGGAGGGCGTGATTCTTACGATTATGGACGTTATCTTCCCTCCCGCAAAGAATCTGACGAAGAGCGTGCAGCTAGAAAGGCTCAAGAAAGGCGTGCTTACGAGGAGCAGCAAAGAAGGAGGGACGATGACTCTTATAAAAGAAAATATCATGATGACAAAGGGAAGAAGCATGCTTCCGATGACCCAAGTAAACGGGTTAAACTTGATGAGAAGAACGCATCTGAAATTTCTGAAAAGGCTGACGCTCCTATTCCTTCTGATACTCTGGCCGGCTCTCCTCCTCTAAAGAAGTCTGATATTCAAACAATCATTAACAGGCCACAATATCAAGTTAAAGACGGCCCTCCAACGCTCCAGAGCCGATTTCTAGATTGGTGCCTAAAAGGAGTGCGCTTTGACTTGGATTTGATTCCAATTGATAAGCAAGACATGCTTAAAAGTCTTGACGCGGTCAGACTTAATATCGAGAGGATGTCGCAATGGCAGAAACTTGTCGACGAACTCCAAAGGGTTAACCACATAAATCTTGAGGCGATGATGACCATGGAGAATGATAAATCAGAATGGGACAAATGGTGCAAGCAACATGATGCGGAAATGACAAGCATTGCAGATGACAACGCAAAGCTTGCATCTGAAGTCAAACGACTAAAGGAAGATCTGGCCTCATCTTCTGCATCGCACACTCAAAAGGAAGAAGTCTTTCAGAAGCAAGTGCGGGACGCACATGCTGCACAAAGAGATGTCGAAATGAAGCTTGCAGCTGAGCAGCATATTACTGAGAAATATCGCACAGAAAATACTGAGCTGCGGGGAACAATTGTGTCCCAAAATGCAGAGATTGAGATGCTGAAAGCTAAGCTTCTTAAAGTTGAGAAGGAGCGTGATGACGCGGTCGCTGGACAAGTTGCGGCCGAAGAGTCTCACGACGCCACTAAAGCTAGCATCGATTCTACTCTATTTGACTTCTATATGCACAGCGTTTTGGGCCGTGGCAGCCTTTCCTTCTTGGGTCCCAAATATGAGATTACACTTGCTGAAGTTTGGGAGACCATACTTGACACATTTGCCGGTTATGCGGAAGCAGACCTTGTAGCGCTTTATCTAGACGATGAAGCATGTGATGCGCTTATTAGAGGCAAAGAGCAACTTGCCGAAGCTAGAGCCGGGACAGCGGTAGAAGAATATCCAGAAAAGACAACATCACTACCTGCCCCTGTCCATACTTCAACTTTGACTGATGTTGATATCATCGGTTCTAGCTCTCAATCTCCACTTGCTGCAAAAGATGCTGAAGCTAAACTCGATACTTCCGAGACTCCTCTTTCCCAAATTGAAGAGAAGAGCCAGGAAGAAACTGAGGCTGATAAATATGAAATTGAACTTGCGAAGCCAACTCCTCCAGGTAACTTTGGCGAAGTTCCGGGTCTAATGAACCAGTTATTTGATTTAACCGAGTTTGATGACCTTCTTACTTGTTACTTGAACTTTGGTGAACCGATACCTTCTCTATTTTCGGAAGATGTTGATTTTAACTTCTTTTCTTCTACAGTGGAGGCACCAAACACTGCACAAGTTTCCACTCCCTCGGTTGCCGTCCCTTCATCTTTACAGGTTACTCCTCCTTCTGCTTCCCAGCCGGGATCACAGGCAGAGAAAATCGAAGCCCTTCAAGGCCTGGATGACCCGGCAGCTTCGCAGGAACAGAAGGCGAGGACCTTGAAGACGTCGAGAAGTCCCCGGAGCAGTCCCTTGATGATGACACGAAGCTTTCAACACTGCTTGCTACTCCGGGGAGCGAATCTTCTTCAAAAAGGAAGGGGAAGCGTGGCATAAGGAAGAAGAAGAGAAGTGCTTCAACTGGGGACGAAGCAGAAGTTGATCCAGCCGCGCCTTTTCCTTCTTCTGCCCCGACCCGTCCACAACGGCTCCAAAAACTAGTCATTAGGCCGGGGAAAGGCTCCAAAGGTGGCGAGAAGAAGGAATAACAAGCTAGATTTTCTACTCCTTACTTTTGCTTTTCGCATGTATCGACCGGGGATTGTGCGGGTACCGGTCCCTGCTTTTACTTTTTGAGATATCTGCACATGTAAAGAATTTTCATAGTACTAAATAAAACAATTATTTTACTTGTACAAACTCTTGTGTATGTGAGAATGCATTTGTTTTTTATTTTTGGTGTGGAACAAACGATTCTTTTTACTTGTGCAAACTTTTTGTCTGCGTTTGAGAATGCATTTATTCCACATCATCTATTTTTCATGATATTGTGATGAACTCGCGGTATGTTGCTTGTATATTACTTTGTTCATGTAACTGAATCGTATAGTATTGCCCCCATACCGCAAGTGCATTGCAATATTCTTAGCTTTTTTTTAAGACTGATACTCTTATTCCAGAGAATAACTATTCCACTATTAAGGGAAGAATCATTCTGCTTTTAATAAAGTATATCTCGTCTTTCGAGAAGTTTTTACTTTCTCTTTCCTTCTGAAGAACACTTCAACTTTTAGGGATGATCACTTTTATTTGTTAAAAGCGAATTTTCCTACGCAGTGAAATGAGCTTCCGAAGAAGGTTTTGATTTTGTGCCCCAGCAAGGGGCTTATTTTTGGTACTTCAAGCAAGGTGAAGTGCGCCTCTGAAGAGGTTTTTGAAGAGAAGCGATTTTGGTCTCCGAAGAGAAGCAATTTTGGTCTCCGAAGAGAAGCAATTTTGATATTTCAACTCTGGTGAAGTGGGTCTCCGAAGAGAAGCATTTTGCACTTCTACCCTGGTGAAATGTGCCTCCGAAGAGGGCTTTTTATTTTATGCTTCAAGCATGGTGAAGCGTGCCTCCGAAGATGGCTTGTGCCTCCGAAGAGGGCTTGTGCCTCCGAAAAGGGCTTTTGATTTTGTGCTTCAAGCATGGTGAAGCGTGCCTCCGAATATGGCTTGTGCCTCCAAAGAGGGCTTGTGCCTCCGAAAAGGGCTTGTGCCTCCGAAGAGGGCTTGTGCCTCCGAAAAGGGCTTTTGAGTGCCTGGAAGTTACTTTCTCATGGTCGGATGGGTCCGCGGGGCAGGCGTAAGTTGCTTGATTGGATGTTTGTTTGTACAAACGACCGTAATCAATTAACAAGGTGCCCCTTCTGTGGTCCCACCGATCTTTTTGATTGAGGAAAGCACTCCCATTTATTGGCGTGCCTCGTTAGAGGGCTTTGGTTGGTTGGTGTGCCAGGTAGGTTGCGTCTCAGGGGCGAGTGGATCCACGGGACGGACGTAAGCTATCTGATCGGATGCATCACGACCAGTTAGCGAGGGTCCTGTTCCTTCCGCTTGGGAAGGTGTCCCTTTAGTGGATCTTCCGGCCTTCCTGTTGAGATGCATACCTCCCTTTGTCTGCCTCTTTGTTTGCTTGGCAACTTTCTCTCATCATCTGCCCATTAGCGATCTCTTATTATCGTTCCCAAGCACATCTTCTTTTCCTCTTACAAGTAAATTGCTTCATCCGAAGGAGTGGACTTCACTGTTGAATGACTTCACGAGACAAACGCAAGTTATCTAGTTGGATGTCTATTCATAACGACAATCTCAACTAGTGAACAAAGGTTTGTCACAGTGGAGTCACCAACTTTTTATGTGAAGTTTTCCTTGCTTGGGATTTGAGTTTGGAATTTTTTTTTGTTGCTTGGTTTTCGTGTAATAGCTGATTTATAGAGGTCGCTTAGCTTCGTGACGAGCAAGCATTGTTTTAATGTCCTGCAATTTTGAATCGACATTTTAGCAATACATTTTAAAGTATTTACATATCGAAATAAAACAGGCATTATGAAATAGTAAAGAACACAAGATTTATAGTGGTTCGGCCAAGAATCGGGCCTACATCCACTTTATAGCTTTCATTCATTCACACTGATTTACAATATTTTACAATACAACTGATACATTCATCATTATTTTACAATTTTGAACCAAGCTTTTTCTTTCAAGTAAAATAAGGACGTAAGTGGTTGCTGTTCCAGGCTCTTGGAATTGGATCTCCTTCAACAGTTATGAGTTTGAAAGTGCCATCAAGAAGTTTAGTGCCTATGACATATGGTCCTTCCCAGTTTGGCCCAAACACACCAGTTGCGGTCATGATCCTTTTCAAAACCAAGTCTCCGATCTCAAAGCTGCGTTGGCGAACCTTAGAGTTGAAATGCCTGGCAATTCTCTGCTGATGAGCTGAAACTCTGAGCCTAGCTTCTTCTCTTTTCTCATCAAGAAAATCAAGTGCTTCAAGTTGTAGTTTCTCATTTTCAGCTTCGTTGAAATGAACTCTTCTATGTGAAGGAACTTCTACTTCCACTGGAATCATTGCCTCTGATCCGTATGCCAGTGAAAATGGGGTGTGCCCAGTCGCAGTTTTGTGAGTAGTTCTGTACGCCCATAGTGCTAATGGAAGCTTATCAACCCAACCACCTTTTGCTTTTTCGAGTTGCTTTTTGATAGTTGACTTGATGATCTTATTAACTGCTTCCACTTGCCCATTTGCCTGCGGATGAGCCACTGCTGAGAAGCTTTTTCGAATTCTGAACCGTTTGCAAAAATCCTGGAATTCTTCACTTTCAAACTGAGTACCGTTGTCTGTGATTATCTTCTGTGGCACACCATATCTGCAAATGATATTCTTCGTTACAAAATTTATCATCTTTTTAGAAGTGATGGTGGCCAAAGGTTCAGCTTCAGCCCATTTGGTGAAATAATCAACGGCAACAATAGCATATTTAATCCCTGATTTAGCGATCGGTAATGGTCCAATCAGGTCTATTCCCCAAATGGCAAATGGCCATGGGCTGACCATTTGTGTGAGTTCGGTGGAAGGTGCTCTTGGGATTTTTGCAAATCTTTGGCATTTGTCACACTTCCTGGAGTAAGCTGTAGCATCTCGATTAATATCCGGCCAGAAATACCCATATCGGAGAATTTTCTTTGCAAGTGTTTGACCACCTGAATGGTCTCCACATTCTCCTCCGTGTACCTCTGCTAAGATTGTCTTGGCTTCTTCCTTAGTTACACATCGGAGTAGTGGAATTGAAAATCCCCGCCTGTATAATCGGCCATCTTGAATTATATACCTCGACGCTTTTCTCAATAATTTTCGACGTTCCTTGGAACTTTCTGGCAGGGAACCACTGAGTAAGTATTCTTTGATTGGAGTCATCCATGATTCATGCTCTTGAGACGTAGTTATAATCCAATCAATATCCATTTCATCAATGCTTGGAGCTGACAAAACTTCTATAGGAACTAATCCTAGTAACTGAGCTTCTCCGGAACTTGAGTACTTTGCTAAAGAATCCGCCTTCATATTTTCCTCTCGGGGTATGTGGCTTATTGAATAGTGATCGAAATCATTGAGGAGTTTGGAAGTTTTTGTCAAATATGCAGGCAAATTTCCTCCTTTGGCTTGAAATTCTTTCTTCACCTGGCAAACAATAAGTTGAGAATCGCTGAAAATCTGTAACACTTTGATGTTTAGTTCCTTGGCGATTTTTAAACCGGCAATAACGGCTTCATATTCTGCTTCATTGTTTGTCGAAGGAAATTCTAGTCTCAATGCATAACATAGTGATCGTCCTTCGGGAGTTTCGAGCACAACTCCTGCCCCAGAACAATAATCATTTCTCGAGCCATCAACATACAACTTCCACTGTATCGGAATGCAGTCAGTTGTTTCCTCCTTGATGTCACCTTTGTCAGTGGACTCTGCAATGAAATTTGCTAAAGCTTGTCCGTTAATTGCTCTTCGGGGATGGTAAGTGATGTCATATTGGCTGAGTTCTATGTTCCACTTCAAGAGACGACCCGAAGTTTCAGGACGATACAGGACTTGCTTTAGAGGTTGATCAGTCAGGACCTTGATAGGATGAGATTGAAAATAGGGCCTCAATTTCCTGGAAGCGATTAACAAACAATAAGCAAGCTTTTCTATCATTGACTAATTCATCTCTGCCCCAGTGAACCGTTTACTGATGTAATAGACCGGACGCTGTATTTTCATATCTTCCCGTACAAGTGCTGCGCTGAGGGCGTGAGATGAAATTGCTAAGTAGATGAAAAGATCTTCACCGTCAGTAGGCTTGGAAAGAACTGGAGGTGTTTCCATGTGATGAATTAGTTCATTGAAAGCATTCTGGCATTCGGGAGTCCATTTAAAATTTTTCTTTCCTTTCTTTAAAGCATCAAAGAAGGGAATGCATTTGTCTGTGGCCTTGGAGATGAAGCGACTAAGAGCGGCAACTTTCCCATTGAGACTTTGCAATTCTCTCTTTGTTCTAGGGGCTTTAACTTCTCTTAAAGCTGTGATTTGAGCAGGATTGGCCTCAATACCCCTAGCGCTTACGATGTAACCCAGGAATTTCCCAGACTCTACCCCGAATGAACATTTCAATGGATTGAGCTTCATTCTGTACTTTCGAAGAATTGCAAACATTTCCTCCAAGTGTCCCATGTGATCTACAGCTTTCTTTGATTTTACCAACATATCGTCGACATAAACTTCCATGGTTCTACCAATCTGAGGCTTGAACATTGCATTGACGAGTCTTTGGTAGGTTGCCCCAGCATTTTTCAATCCGGAAGGCATAACTTTGTAGCAGTAGAGACCCACATCTGTGATAAAGCTTGTGTCTTCCTGATCTGGTTCATTCATCATAATCTGATTGTATCCGGAGTAGGCATCCATAAAAGACAACAACTCATGTCCAGCCGTCCCATCTACCAGTTGATCGATTCTAGGCAACGGGAAGCAGTCTTTGGGGCAGGCTCTGTTTAGATCTGAGAAATCAATGCATACTCTCCACTTTCCATTTGCCTTCTTAACCAGTACTGGATTTGAAACCCAATTTGGATAAGTGGATTCTTTGATGAAATTATTCTCCATGAGACGATCTACTTCTTCCTTTAAAGCTACTGACCTCTCTGGACCTTGAGTTCTTCGTTTCTGTTTTACTGGTGTGAATTTTCGGATCGACATTCAGAGTGTGAACAGCAATTGTTGGAGAGATTCCACACATATCAGCGTGACACCAAGCAAACACGTCCAGATTTGCTCTTAGAAATGATATCAGTGTGTTTTGAACTGTTGTACTTAGTTGCAAACCCACATTAAGTACTTTGTTTGGGTCTTTGGAGTCGACAGGTATTGGTACCGTAACTTCCACGGGCACCACTCTATTCTCCTCTGCACTGGATTTTCTGGGGTCCATTTCTCGTCTTGCACCACTATGCTCACCAGTGCAGGGACCACCCTGTATTTGCTATAAGGTTGGGTTTTTGATGCGGAGGGGAGCTGCCACATCTTTACCCATTTCTCTTTTTCTAGCTTCTCAAAGCTCTATAAGATAACATTCGCGTCCAGCATTTTGATCTCCCTTGATGACACCAACACCATTTTCTGTAGGAAACTTCATAGTTAGGCACCACGGGGCCAAAATGGCCTTGAATGCAGCTAGAGTTGGCCTGCCTAGGAAAGCATTGTAGGCAGAAAATCCATCGACAATTACAAAGGTTTGCTTGCGAACTACTCTTTTCTGCCCTTCCCCAAGTTCCACGAACAATTCGACAGTTCCGATTGGTTGCTGTGGTTCTCCAGTGAAACCAACAATCTTTTGTGACGAAGCTTGAACGTCGGTCATTGGGATCTTCATCTGGTCAAATGTTTTCTTGAAGAGTATATTGCAGGAAGCACCGCAATCAATGAGCACTCGTCTTACTATTGTCGGTCCAATTCCTGCGGAGATCACCAAGGGATCTATGGTGGGAGCTTCAATACCAATAGAATCCCTAGCTTTGAACATAATATCATCATCTGAAATCTTTTGCTATTTCAGGGGTGCAACATTTTCTACAGCAAAAACATCTTCCTCCGCTGGGATGTATTTCAAAGCATGAGCATATCGTTCCATTTCACCCCAGCTTCTGCCCGCTGGGTGTGGGCCTCCCGTAATCACATTGATAACGGGCCTCTCAGATTCTTGTGCCGCAGTACCTTTAACTGAACCTGATGGCTGAGTAGGGAGTTGCTGACTCTGAGTTGACGAAGATGGGTCACTTCTGTTTTTCTTGACATACTGTTGCAGCTTGTTTTCCCTCAATAATTCTTCAATTAAGCTCTTTAAGTGACGACAGTCATTGGTATCATGACCGGGTTGGTTGTGAAAACGGCAAAACTTTCCATTTCTCATAGCGCCCTTTCCTGGTTTTATCTCAGCTGGTTTGGGATAATCCACAACATCTTTGGTGGCGAATAAGATATTTTCCAGAGTGTCAGTCAATGGAGTGAAATCTGAGGGTTTGAAGAAGCGAGGTTTCTTTGTATCCTTTTGTTTCTTCCCCTCGTGATTTTCCCTTTTCTGACCTCCGGAATCTTTCTTTTCCGAAGCGGCAGTATTATTTTCCACCTTTGCTGCCGCCACCTTTATCGATGCTGGAAGATTTTCCAAGCGTATGAATTCATCAACTTTCTTGTAGAATTTCTCGAGAGAGTTTGGCTCTTTCATCTTCAGCCATTTTCCAAATTCGCTCGATTTGTCGATAGCACACATGAAATAGGTCAAGATCATTTGTGGCTCTGCGTTATCAACTTCTGCCAGAGCTATATTGAAACGGTTCAGGAACGATTTAATAGGTTTTCCCGGATTCTGTTCAAGACTGGACAATGACATTATGTCTTTTGCCTTTGAAGCGTATAGCTTGAATTGCTCTTTGAACTTTCGGGTCAGATCGGAAAACTGATCTACTGATCGGACAGGAAGCTTAGTAAACCAGAGAAGTGCTACTCCTTCCAAATAAACTGGGAAATATCGGCACTTTATTTCGTCAGTTGCTCTTGCGCCGGTCATGTGCCAGTCGTATTTATACAAGAACTGATTTGGATCACTTGTTCCTCGATAAGCAGGAATGGTGGGGGGAACAAATTTTCTAGGAAATTCAGCCTTTAGAATCTTCTCGGTAAACGGAGTTCTACTCGGTGCGAATCCCCATTCGCTCTCATCTTCATCCCTCTGCATGCTCTCCTTCATTATTTGCTTGATCATGCCAGAAAGATATTCCTCGTTGTTCAAAGATTTGGCGGAATAGACCTCGGCCATTTTCTCAGAAGTTTGTCCGGGCAGATGTTCGTGGAAAATCGGCGATGGCCTAGATCCTTCAGCTTGGAGGGGTGCCCCTTCAGCAGCACCTGATCCTCCTTGAGGAATATTTTTTCCTTCGGAGTTGCGAAGAGCATCAGCGATGTTTTCTTCATTACCCACTGGTCTTTGATTGGCGCCAAGCAGAGCATTCAGTTTTTCCATCATCAGATTGTTTTGAGTTTCAATCTGTTGGTATAGTCTAGATACAGCAGCGTCTAGCTCCTCTCGCGTCACCCCGACGCTTGGAGCCGCATGACTCGGTGAAATAGAAGTGGCGGTATTATCTTGCACATTTTCAGATCTGACAGCCTTTCGTTTCCTTCCAGGAGCCATTATGTCTGATAAATTTCTGGTTTTGTGGGAAATTTTTTCAACAAACTTGTGTGAAGCAATGGTGAATGGTAGCCTGAGTTGGGTTCTCAGTGAAAGCACCAAAATGTTAACGGTAAAAAGTGAACGTTAACACCCGGTGTGTGTAATAGAATCGTGAAAGCACCACCCGTGTGACGGGAACAGACTTTAAGCCGTAAACTGGCAGAAAAGCAGTAGAAGATAGCAATTTATAGTGGTTCGGCTTGAGATTAAGCCTACGTCCACTTTGAATCTCTTTATTATTGAATTCGGTTACAAATCAATACAAATCTCTTATCAAAACAGTACAACTTGATCAAAAGAAACAATCTTGACTACTAGCTCAATCTTCGTCGATGAAATTCGATGAATCCATGTTGGATGTAGGGAATTATCTCTTGAAGATTGTTGTAGCGTCTTGAATGTTTGAGGATCTTTGATTGCTGGATGAATGGAGACTTCGACAGAGTAACGACGCTTGAAGAAATGATTTGGCCAAAAGTCCCCGTGATGTTGGAAGTGGTGGGGTATTTATAGGAGCTGGTTTGGATTCAGAAAATTTGCCTAAGTCTTAGGTCGCGTACGACCTTAGTTAAGTCGTAGGTCGCGAGCGACCTAAGCTAGGTCACAGTCTCCTTGCGGCTTAAGAGATTAGCTGGTGAAGCAGTACTTGGCTTTATTTGATTAAGTGGTAGGTCGCAGGCGAGTTAAGGAATAGCTGTGGGAGTTCTAAGTCGTTGAAGCCTTAGCTCGTTAGCCTCTTATGTCGTAGGTCCCTTAGGTCGCAAATCTTTCCTGTAGTTAGGTCGCAAACCTTTCCTGTCCTTAGGTCGCAAACTTCTCCCAAGTCCTTAGGTCGCAAGGTCTTCTGATAGTTAGGTCGTAGACTCCCCTAGGTCGCAGAGCCTCCTTCAACAGTTAGTTCGCGACATTCTTTAGGTCGCTATGTTCTTAGGTCGCTAAGTTTCCTGCTGTTAGGTCGCAAGCTCCTCTAGGTCGCTAACCCCTGTTAGGTCGTTAAGTTCCTCTAGGTCGCTAAGTTTCCTGCTGTTAGGTCGCAAGCTCCTCTAGGTCGCTAACCCCTGTTAGGTCGTTAAGTTCCTCTAGGTCGCTAAGTTTCCTGCTGTTAGGTCGCTAAGTTCTAGGTCGCTGAGATTATGGAATTAACAATCAGTGTATTACAGAGATTATTAATCAATAACAAAGATTAAAGTGGACTTGGCTGGAGTATTTACCGAACCAATATAAAAAGTGTTGTTTGTTCTTCTTTTCCTTTATATATTACATGCTATATCTAGATCTACTTACTTCTGGGGTGTTTATGCCATTTTTATGAAAGCACTTTTTGAGCTTTCACTGAGAAAGAGCTAGATTTGACAGCCTAAAGCTTGGATCTAAAGTTTGGAAGAGATGAAGAGGCCTAACACTAGATCTATGATTGAAGGAGTTAACTAGAGCATGAGGGCAGCAAGGAGGTGTCCTTAAGTTCTAGTCAATACAGCTATATGACCAGAGAGAAGACAGAGAGAATGATGAAAGAGATGTAAGATGGAGTAATGGCCTGACAATAGGAGATGCTGGATGGATTTTCCAAAAGGATGGATCAACAAAGAACAATCAAAGCAGCAGGAATTCAGAACCAAAGACCCAAAACTAATGCAGGAGCATCTGGAGTTAGAGCAGAGCAAATTAGAGTAATGCCCCTTGGCCAGAATAGGTCAGTACTGGCTTGAATTGGGTTGGTACTGAGATAAATTTACTCGGGGGTAATGTTGGTTTGAGTTTAGGGGGAGATGGAATGCTGGGAGCGAACGATGTTGGAGCCAGAAATGCAAATCAGAACATGAATGCAGAACAACTGAATGGGTATGTGCTGGAGTTTTCCCATAAGCAGAACGAAGCTAGAAGTGTGGAATAGAATGCAGATATGCCGCTAGAGGAGTATGTGCCCGAGTTTCCTTATAGGAACGGAGGGGATATGCAACTATTGATCAAATACTTCCATTAGAAGACAACAACCGAATATCTAAGATGGTCAGAAGGACAATAGAGGTAGACCCCTAGACCAGAGTTTGGAGGACATAAACAGTAAACCATTTACCCCTAACATCGGTATCGAGGAATGCTCCTGATTTCAAGCTTCCAATATTAGAAATGTACAATGGAAAGACAGATCTAATAGTTCATCTAATGAGGTACATCCAACATAAGATGTTGTTGGGTGCTTTTTAGGAGGTGATGGGTTGGTGCTTCCCATTATATTTGACAGATTTAGCAGCAATATGGTTTAGACAGTTGGAGAATGGGTCTATAAGCATGTGGACCGAGTTAGTAAATAGGTTCATGAGACAGTTCGGGGGTTCATATTTCACGACCAAAGAATGTGATGATGCTATCGAGTGTGAATCAAAGAGTTGAAGAGATCTTAAGGAGCTACTTGACTTGGTTTAATGCTGCAGCCACTGCACTTCATAAGCCAGATCCATCGGTGATTATGATAGCGGTAGTTTCAGGATTTGCAAGTAAGTCTAACTTTAAAATTACTTTTGAAAGGGATCCACCAATTGATCTTACGGAGTTCTATCATGAGGCAGAGATGAACTTGCGTTAGAGGGACATAGAAGTTGAGTACACTGAAGTAAATGCTGTAAAAGATGGAGGACTGGTCAAAGCAGGATATGGTGGAGAAAAAGGAAAGCAAAAGATGAGGACGGCTTCGGAGGACTAAAGCGACATGGGAGGGAATCAACATTCTCTTCTTACACATACCTAACTGAAACCCCAGCGAGGATTTACTCAGATACTAGATGCAAGATCCCCTACTGGAAGCCAGGTAAGAGACAACCAATGGATCGCGAGAAAAGGTCCATAAGATTTTCCATTTTCAATGAGGTGGATGGACATGAAATGAACGAGTGTTGACACCTTTACGATTTCATAAAAGAGTTGGTTCGGAGTAACTAGCTACAATAGTATGTAAGGAACCAAGCTATAATAGTATAGCCAGAAAAACCATCGTCTGTAGTAAATGCATCAAGACACGACCAAGGATCTGGGTCGAGATTGGTAATCCTATAATCAGGATGGACAGAAGGCAGATTCGTTTACCACATTTTACTTTCCTTTTTGAATAGATAAGATAGTAATAATCTTAGACCACTTACATGTGTATGAGACCTCGATTGGTTTCTAGGCACGCTCTGAGTTGGATGTCTAAGATGAATATTTAGGATGTTTGCTTGATTTCTTCGATTTGAATATTTGACTTTTGAAATCCACTTGAACATGATAACTAATATTGATTTGCACATGGTAGTCTCGTCCAGAGAGATAGGGCGATGACTATAAGGTGCAAGTCCCCTTATTGAAGAGCGAGTAGATGGACTTGTACAAAAGAGTAAGATCCTTTACCAGAGGGAAAGTGGAAGGACGAGCTTAGACGTTGAGTCTCCTCGTTGAAGAATGAGCGGATTGGACTCAGCAAGGATCTGGAGAGATTGAATCCTAGATTGGATGTTAATTGATCCAGAGATATCAACCCTAGATTGGATGTTAAATGCTCCGAAGAGATCGAACTCTCGATTGTATGTTAAATGATCCGAAGAGATTAAACCCTAGTTTTTATGAGAAATGATCTGACAAGATTATGCCCTAGAGTGGATGGTGACTTGACCTTAGAATTTGAACACCTTATAATCAGACTAAAATAGATAAACCCAGAATGAACACAGAACAATTTTGATACATGATACGATAACTCCGAATGAAAATGGACTATTTATGGTTCATGACTAACACTTAAGCAAGGACTAAACTCCTTAGCTATGGTTGTCTAGAATGACCGTAGATTTGCAAGAGAATCCGAAGGAACCAGATGATTCACCATAACTAGACCCGATGGATAGCTAGAAAGCTTGACTGCCAGAAATCGACTACTGTGGAAAATTGTTCTTAAGCAAAACACAGTTATGCCCGTATATAAGTGCTGAGATTTACATTACAATAGACACATTTTCCCCTTTATATATATATTTATTTATTTAATGTCCATATTTAATTTATTATTATGTACATCACACACATAGATTAACCAATTCAAAATAATTCAAATTATTATCTAAAATATCTAAAGATGGATTTAAATTAAAAATAGAACTAGATCTAAAATAAGTATCTATTTAAGATTGAAAATTCAAATTTAAAATGTTGATTTTTTAAATGCACACGCATACACATATACATATACACACACATATATACATACACACACACGTGTATATATATGTATATATATGTATGTATGTATAATTCTAAAAATTATTTATAAAATATTAATTTGTAAACAAATATATACTATGTTAAATATTAAAATTTTCTTTGTTTTTTGCCAAAACCTTTTTTAACAAAATTGGTTCTTTGTATTTAAATCCATGCAGATTTAAATATTAACATTTTTTTATAATGAAATCCATACGGCATTCATAGAACTTTAATTTTTTTATTATATTTATAAAAATATGTTTAATTTTTTTAAAAGTTTAAACAACATTTTTTATTATTTTATTTTCGACTTTAAATATAAGTATGAACGTGTGTGTATATATATATATAATATTTTTAACATGTATGTGTATGTGTGTGTAGTATGTATGTATATAAATATGAATTAATAACTAAATCTTTATACATATTATATATTTACACTTTAAAATTGGTATCTTAATTTAAAATGTTTAAAAGTTCATATCTTAATTTAAAATTTGTTAATATTATTTTAGCATTTGATTTTTTAATTGGCCAAAAAAATATTCATATAACTATATTATGTATATGAATTTTTTTAATTCAAAGTGCATGCATAATTATGTAAATTAGACAACAACCAGACAAATAAATTCATGATAAAAGGGATCAAATCTACACATGTAAATAAAATAGATGAATATATTTACATATAACAAAACAAATAAGATGTTACTATAGCCTTGAATATGCAGCTTGAACATTGAATCCAGTAACTCCTTATGTCGAATCTATGCTCTTCCATAAAACTAACTCCTTTTGACCTTAGTTAAATTAATCAATATAAAACTATCAAGTGAGTCAATTCCATAGTTATCTAATAACTACCAATACGTAACCCCTTGGAGCCCCCAGCAACCATGATTAATACACTGTCCAATATTTGGAGAGTGTTAGATAATCTAGTCTTAATGGATGAATTTATATGATATGCTATTTTTTATTATGATAAATTTCTCATGATTACAACATACTATAATTACTATCACATAACATATCATTTAGAATTTCTATTAAATATACTTAAATTAAATAATCAACATAACATATTATGATTAGTATATAATAAAAAAATACCTTTTAAAAAAAAATTTAATACACAGTTAATAATTTACACTAAAGTACGGAATTTCTCCCATGGCAAACTTACACATAATAAACTATATAGGAGCGCGCAAATTTTCATTCTACCTTATTTCAGCGTCTCCTTCTCAATCCTTCTTTACAAAAATGAAAAAAAATCCTATTCCCCTTTTCTATCTCCTTTTACAGCCATACTCTTAAATTTTCTCTTCATTTTCTTCTAGAAATCATGTTTCCTTCGTACCAATCGCAACCTCCATTTATAAGTATCAAACCGGTGGTGATTCAGGTTCAAATTCAAAATATCTACCTAATTCGGTCTACATGGTGCCTCCATGCTATCATGGGTCATCGACGAACCATGCTAAATGACGCCATTGTCTAGCTTCATTCCAAAGGAATTCAAATCTCCAATTTTCTTCTTTAGCGGCTTGTCAAGGTTCAGCTTTGGTTGTCATTTTCCAAATTTAGGTATTAAATCTTGATTGGGTATGTGTAAAATTGATGTCTTGTTAAAATAATCTATTGGCATATTATGGATATTATTTGTTTACTCTAGAAACTACAATTGAATTTTCTTGATGATATCCTGTAATTCCTTGCTTAACTGTTGTGATCATAAGTGAAATTTAATACTTGCTAAAAAAAATATTTAATTTTTTCCAGTGTTCTTATTGACTTTTATCTTCCTTTTCATGTCTTATCTACCGATATCCTGTAATAGTATCTATTTAATTGTTATTAAGTATGTATTTGTGATTTGCTGAATATCAATATTTGTTTAAACTTGAAATATGAATAGTATTTAAATATGAACATAAACTTATATACATGAAACCTGTCATCTAATGGACAACGAAACATATCCATAACGTCAAATATTAGAATATGATATAAAGGTACATTTACTGCAACTATTATAACTTCAGGATGAAGGGACTGTATAAAGAATTTATTTTCATACACACTATCTCATTTAATATAGTTATTAATGGATGTGCACTTATAAGCTATACAATTCCATTCTCATGCTCTAATTAAAAAATCCATGCTATATGTATTTGGTTTATAGTAAACATTTTTTTGATTTTTGGTTTCATATTGATCCTTACCAAATCTCACTCTCAAATGATATAGCTTTGTATTGGTGACAATATAAGTAAATGCAAAAATAAATCAATTAATCTTGATTAGCAATGTAAGTAAAGAACATTCCTATGTGAGAGCTAGTTGCAGTAAAAATAGCAAGAATAATTAAGTGGTTAGTCCACTAGTGCAAAGCAAGGAAACTGGTAAGTTAAATTAGCTCATGTCTCTCTAAGTAGTTTTTGTCCTTATTTGATTTTATTCTTATGTTTTTTGTGTGCTTAACCAATATAATATTAAGTAGATGGCCATCATGGGCCAAACACCATCATCTATCAAATGTAACTCCTGTCATAGAAGGATGTTTGCGCTAAGGTTAGTACCTATTGCTAGGACAATATATAAGCACTACACTAAATCAAATTGTATGCAACACATATTTCTAACGGCACAATGTTTATAATCATAACAAATCAGTAACAGTTTTATCCATTGGGTAATATTTTCAATGATTGTATCTGTGAGAACCTTTGGTAGTGTGTAAATAAATTGAAGCAGGGAGTAGGATTATGTAATTCTCCAGTTTATCTGTTTATAACACATAACATCATACTTTCTTCTTCTATTATCTGTCAAACACCATAAATTAGGAATTCTTGACTAACTGTGCTCGTTTAGATCAAGATTAATTGCATTAAACCATTGCTTGGACTGCACCTTCCGCTTAGTTAAAGGGATATCATTTTCCATTTATCAATATGAATTTATGGATTTTTCCCTTATATTCAACTCAATTTACATTTACATTTAAAGAGTATTATGGGAAAGCCAGTTGACTATCTAAGAACTGCATTCATGGTCCAATATAGGAATATTACAAAAGATTTTCTTACTACATTCACTGCTTATTTTGGTTATTTTCTTTAATTTGTTTTTCTATTGAAGATTGGTTTTTTGAATATTTGAGTACGTCATTTCTATTTGCGTATAACTTAAGAGTTTATGATAAGAAGATCCTTTATATTGCATTATGGTATGAAATCAAATATTTATTTCAAAAAAACTAAAATTGGTTTTTTAGCTTTTGTACAAGAGCTTACGTGCTTGAAATAAAAAATATTACTTAAATGCAATGAAAAATGATTTATATTTTCATTGAGAAGTAGTTCTCTAAAAGTTAATTGATAGAAAATTTTCAATTGTTGTTTGGTTTTGTGAATGCAAACAATCAATTTAGCCTAAAATGAATCATAAATGATGCTTAAAAAGTTTGGTATCTTTATTTCTATTTGCATATAACATGATGTGCACGTAAATGTGCATATATATACATCCATATTTTTTCTCTTTTTATTTAAATAAATATCATATTTGGGCATTTTAACATGTTTAAAACCAAAATTCAATTGTTTTCAAATCATCATATATTCATCTTCATTCAGGGGCAAAATGGTCATTTTTGTGCATGTGTCAATTTAGGAATTTTTACTTGGACATTTTTTATGATTTTTATAGGAAATTTTGATGCATATGGAAGAGAGATTCATGAAGATATATGCATGCACAAATGAATACAAAGGAAAGAAGAAGGAAATAATTCAAGTCCAAGATCATGGAGGACCCCACCCACTTGCCTAAATCTACAATTAGAAGCTAATGGACAACTAAGTGGAGGTTAAAGCTTCATGCACATTTAATGAGGGATTAATTAGTGGCTAATGGTTACTTGGTGGCCACACTTCCTAAAGGGTATTTTGGGAAGCTCCCTAAAAATAGAATTAGGGTTTTATGCATGTATAAATAGCCTCTTATGTACATGTAAACATCTTCTACTCTCTCGTATATTTGCTTAGGAAATTAGCAAGTCGTAAACAAAAATCAAAGTGAAATAAAAATGGCTTCCAAGCCTCTTTCTTCTCTTTTTTCTACATGCTTTTCTTTGTTTTATTGTTAATGTTTATTTCTATGCTCTCTTTCTTTTTATGTTCATAGCTTAGATTTACATTTATGCACTAGTCTAATTAATTTCCTTCTAGTAGTTAATGTTCTTTTTCTTTGTTTATTCTCTACTTTCTTTCATTTTCAATGTTGAAACTTACAAGTGTTGATTTGATAACACAAATGAGTAGCTAAAACGCCTTCAATTTAGGGGTAATGAAGCTCTCAAATATTATGTAAGTTCAACATTTTTATGATTTATGATCTCTTTAGCTTGTGCTTCATGAAAGTGAATTTTGATGTAAGTTTATACAAGTGGGTTTGATAGTTTATATTGCTTATGCAAATGAGCTATTCTTATTCAACATAAACACAATTTACATCATCATTTGCTAATTAATTTTTGATGTTGAAATGAAAGTAAAAATGAAATTTGATGATCTATTTTACTAGCTACAATAGTAAATAGATCATACTTGAAATAGCTTTTGTTTTGGCTTCATTTTCATAAGAATTGATAAGTGGTTTATTTGTTGTATTATAGTTTGATGGTTTGAGCTATGTTAATTAATAACATAAACAAACTATACTTATGATAAATACAATAATTATTTCACTTAATATCAAAGGTAGAGATCACAAATTATTTGTTTGTTGATTTACAAAAATATGAGAGTGGATTTGCCTCTAAATTGTTCTCTAGTCTAATAGTTTTTAAATCACATTTTAATTCTAGTTTTAGCTTCATTTTTGTTGTTAACAATTTCCTCTCACTTTGGTCTAATTTGAATGAATTGAATTTTAAAATCTCAAAAATTCCATGCGGATCGACCCGTACTCGCCACGTACTAAAATTGTACGCCATGCACTTGCGGTTAAATTTAATTTGAAATTTTTCGGCAAATTTCTAATCCGATAGAAATTTTGTCGTTAAACAAGATTTTGGCGCCGTTGCTGCGGAATTGATTTGATTTGATTTTCTATTCTTCGAATTAGTTGTTGTTTGATTTTATTATGTGTTTATTTTGTGTGTTGAATTGCATTTAAAAAAAATTGTGTGTTTGTGTGTGATTTTTGTTTGCATTCGTTTGTGTGCATTTCTTGTTTTTTTAGTTTCATTTTCCATTTGCATTTCATTTTTTTAAAAGATTTTTTAATTTTAAATTGTTTTACGTTCAATCCTTTTATAAAAAAAATGTATATATTTTGTGTTTAATTTCTTTTCAGGTTGCCAAAGTAGAAATTCAAAAGGAAGAAGTGCTTGCCAAAAATAAATTTCTTTGCTTTGCTAAAAAAATCGCCGCTAAAAAAAATTGCTAATAATCTTCATGCTCTGGTATCGTGCTTTCATCCTTTGTTTTTATTTGAATTGCATTGTTGGTTGCTTGCATTTGCATTTTAAAAAAAAATTCAAAATCCAAAAACAAAAACAAACTTCATTTTAGTTGCATCTAGGGCTTAATTGTATCTTCACAATTGTTTTCTTTGAACAATTTTATTCCTTGGTGTCTAGGCTACGGTAGAGTAATAACCATTTATAAATATTACAGTGATTTGTAATTATTATAGTGGTTGTTCCTCTGAAGGTACTTAAACCGTCGGCTGCATTGCTACGGTGATTCGTGGTGCACCGATTACTCCTGCCCGTTACCTGGTTGAGAAATATTTTTTTTGGTTTAAGACAAAGTATGATTATACAATTTTGGGTTAGGAGCTACTAAGGACAGAAAACTGTAATTAAGTCCTTTGCATTCATTTAGTTGCTTTAGTTCATGCATATTTAAAAAAAATCGAAAAATCAAAAATCCAAATTTTTTTTAAAATTTTACTTAACTTAGTTTTTAATCCAAAAAAAATCCTTCTTTCCTTTCCTTTGAAACTTTTTAATCAAAAACAAAAATCCAAAAAAAAAATTCTTGTCAAAGAGGAAATTTTTTTTTTGAAAAAAATCCTTTGGTAAATATTTGAAAATTCAAAAAAAAAATACAAAAACAAAAAAACATATAAAAAAAATTTGAAAAAACAAAAATCAAACTTCTCTTTTGAAAATAAATTTCACTTAGTAAATAGTATTCTTCCTTGTAAAAAAACAAAAACAAACAAATTTTTCACTTTGTTTTTCAAATCTAGTTTCATTCTCTAAACTCAACTCTAACTTCCATCTCTTCTCGACTTTCACTTGTGCATGAGTACTTGGACTCGTGACACAACAACAAATCATTGGACTCGCGGCTCAACAACTAACCATTTAACCCGAACAGACGATCCTCCTGAAATTGCGAACGAGAACGCCCCTCGAACTCTTATGGATAGAATCTTTCCCGATAGATTTTCTATTCCATCTTGCATCACGTTACCTGCCCCTACGGGTAACCATTTCAAAATTCACTCGAACCATATTGCCACGCTTCCAAAATTTGGCAATTTTGAACACGATGACCCATACATCTTTCTGACTAAATTCAAACAATTTTGCACAACCATTAAACTTCAACAACATTACGATGACGGAATCAAACTTCGATTAATCCCATTCGCTCTTACGGATTACGCTGAAAAATGGTTGTACAGCTTACCATCAAATGGATTAAAACTTGGGAAGAATTCGTAAAAGCTTTCTTAAAAAAGTTCTACCCTTTGGAAAAAACGAGTAGAATTCGAAATGAAATTGTAATTTTTCATCAATTCAAGGGAGAACCATTTGGAAAATATTTTGAAAGATTCAAAGAGTTTTTAATAAAATGTCCATACGATAACTTCGAAAAATGGACGATTTGCCAAATCTTATACGATGGACTCGAAAATGGCTCACGAACCATGCTCGAATCAATGTGCCAAGGCAACTTTCTTTCCCAACATCACGACGATGCTTGGAATTTTTTGAAAACCTCACCGAAAAATAATCCCAATGGGAACGTTCGAATGAAAAATCAATTTACTCACGATCGAGTGCACACTCTATGGGATCTTCTTTTGCTTTGGAAGCTAAGATCGACGCAATGATTAAAAAATTTGATAACGTTTTCTCATCGAATCAAATGAATCAAGCTTCCTAACCAATGTGTTATAAATGCAACGATCCTATTCATATAGCCGATCGGTGTCCCAATTCTGTCAAACAAATCAATGCTTTCAATAAAGCCAAAAACGACCCATTCTCTCCAACGTACAACCCTGGTTGGAGAAATCACCCGAATTTTGCTTGGAACCAAAACAATCCCAACACGAATATGGTTCGTCCTAATTTTCAAGCATTCCCGAATAATGCTTCGAGTCCTCCCTTTCAACCCAACTATTTTCAACCAAACTTTGCGGGTCCATCCCATAATCAACCGCAACAATCAAATTTTCAACCAAATTCTGCTCATCCTCCCCAAGATGATAAACGTTTAACTTCACTTGAGAAAACTCTTGAAACATTAGCTAAAGCAACTACTCAAAGTCTTCAATCAAACAGCAATTTGCAAAATTTGTTGACCTTATATATGCAAAACACAAACCAATCGATTGCAAAACTTGAAATGCAAATGAGTCAATTAGCCACGTCTATAAGCGAACATGAACGAGGCACATTCCCAAGCTAGCCCCTTCCAAATCCCAGAAATCAAAATGCAAATTCAAATCAAGCCCATGTTGTTCAAGATAGCAACGTCACCCAATTGAATGCTATCACAACTTTACGTTTCGGTAAACAAATCGATAATCAAGTCGTTAACCCAAACGATTTACCGGAACCCTCTCTCGACACTTCTAAAACAACAAACGAATCTGAATAGAAAGTGGAGCCAAACGTTGAATCGAATGCGAATCAAAATTCTTCTTCTTCTACTCAAGTAGACCTGCCTACCGAGTATCGTGTTCCATTTCCACATCGCCTTCGACCAAAGAAACACTCGGACCAAATGGAAAAGATGTTGGAAATTTTTAAACAAGTGAAAGTTAACATCCTGCTTCTTAACATCATTCAACAAGTCCCCACTTATGCGAAATTTCTTAAGGACGTGCACCCAAAAGCGACACACTCAAGTGCCCAAAAAAGTCTTCGTAGCCGCCAGTTTAAGTGAAGTCTTGTCCCAATCCATGCCCGTCAAATACAAAGATCCTGGTTGCCCTACGATTTCATGTACAATTGGAGACAAGACGATTAACAAATGTCTGATAAACTTAGGTGCGAGTGTCAACTTGATTCCATACTCTGTGTACGAACAATTAGGCTTAGGTGAGCTCAAACCCACAAAAGTCACGCTTCAATTTGCCGATCGCTCGATTAAGAAGCATGTGGGAGAAATCGAGGACGTGCTCATTCGAGTAGGGCAATTTATATTCCCCGTTGATTTTATCGTTCTCGAAACACAACCCGTGTCAAATCCCATGAGTCAAATTCCATTGATTTTAGGCCAACCATTCTTAGCCACCTCAAATGCCTTAATCAATTGTCATAACGGTTCGATGAAAATCTCTTTTGGAAACATGGCTTTGGATCTCAACATTTTCAATCTTGAAAGCCAATCGAATGAACCTCATGACCAAACGTTGGAAGTTAGTGCCATTCATGAAAACTTCGAAAATGAGACACTTGATCTTGATGACGAACGTGAAGCCGAGTACGAAAAATTGTTTCATGAAATTCCCAACGAAATTGAATACACTCTTCCCTTTGAATCGCTCCCAGTTGAGTCCGAATCTCAACCCAAATCTTTGATCGAAAAACTCCCAAAGTTGTACCTCAAACCACTTCCCAATCATCTTAAGTACGCATACATAGGTTATAACGAAACATTGCCCATCATAATTTCTGCGATTCACTCTCTTGATCAAGAAACCTCTTTACTTTCAATCCTGTCGAAAAACAAGGAAGCGATTGGATGGTTGATCTCCGATATTAAGGGAATTAGCCCTGCTATTGTTCAACATCGCATCCATTTGATCGATGATGCCAAGCCTGCTCGTGACGCGCAATGAAGGCTTAATCCGAAAATGAAAGATGCGGTGCGTGATGAAATTCTTAAACTTCTCGACAACGGAATCATTTACCCAATCTCTGATAGTTCCTGGGTTAGCCCAATTCACGTTGTACCCAAAAAGTCTGGGCTAACTGTTGTCAAGAATGATTCAAACGAACTTATTCCAACTCGTACTCAAACGGGTTGGCGTGTTTGCATTGACTATCAAAAACTAAATGCCGCAACACGTAAAGATCACGTCCCTCTTCCTTTCATTGACCAAATGCTCGAACGTTTAGCCGACCACGAATTCTACTGCTTCCTTGATGGTTATTCCGGCTATAACCAAATTCCAATCGCTCCCGAAGATCAAGAGAAAACGACTTTCACATGTCCATTTGGTACCTTTGCTTATCGACGTATGCCATTCGGACATTGTAACGCTCCTGTGACTTTCCAATGATGCATGGTTGGCATCTTTTTCGACATGATTGAACGCTTTCTAGAAGTTTTTATGGACGATTTCTCTATCTTTGGCGATTCTTTTTCCCAATGTTTACATCATCTCGAGTTGGTTCTAAATCGATGCAAAGAAAAATATTTGACTTTGAATTGGGAAAAATGCCACTTTATTGTCAAACAAGGCATAGTCCTTTGACATATCATCTCAAATAAAGTCATTGAGGTAGATAAAGCGAAAATCAACGTAATTGCAAACCTACCCATTCCCAAATCTGTTAAGGACATTCGATCATTTCTAGGACACGCTGGCTTTTACCGACGCTTTGTGAAAGACTTTAGCAAAATCGCTCATCCTTTGACGACTCTCCTCGGAAAAGACGTTCCTTTCGGTTTTAACTCTGATTGTATCTCTTCTTTCGAACGTCTTAAAAACGAACTCATTTCTGCTCCAATCATTTGTGCATCCAATTGGGATCCTCCTTTCGAAATAATGTGTGACACTTCGAACTTTGCCGTTGGTGCTGTCTTAGGACAACGCATCAACAAGATCCTTCATGTCATTTACTACGCGAGTATGACTTTAAAAAACGCTCAACTCAACTACACAACAACCGAAAAAGAGCTTCTAGCTGTCGTTTTTGCGCTCGAAAAGTTTCGACCTTACTTGATAGGTTCACACATTACTGTGTACATGGACCACTCTACGCTTCGATATCTCTTTGCTAAAAAGGATGCTAAATCCCATTTGATTCGTTGGATCCTTTTACTTCAAGAATTTTACCTTACAATTAAAGACAAAAAAGGATCCGATAACGTCATAGCCGATCACTTGTCTCGTCTTCCGAACGCACCATCTTCTTTCCCAATCAATGAAAACTTCCCGATGAACAACTTCTTTCAATTTCTATTGACCCATGGTACGCTGATATAGTGAACTACTTAGTCACTAAAAAAACTCCCTTGTCTTGGTCCAAACAGGATAAATACAAATTCATGTCCCAAGTGAAATATTTCTATTGGGACGATCCATACTTGTTCAAATATTGTCCCGACCAAATCATCCAACGTTGCATTCCGGATAATGAGATCAGGAGTGTTCTTTCGTTTTGCCACGATCAAGCATGCGGTGGACATTGCGGTCCTCGAAAAACTACGGAAAAAGTACTTCAATGTGGTTTCTATTAGCCTTCTCTTTTCAAAGACTCGTTTGAATTTTGCAAAACTTGCGATCTATGTCAAATGCTTGGACGAATTTCTCGACGAGATATGATGCCTCTAAATCCCATTCTTACGATCGAAATCCTTGATGTTTGGGGTATCGACTTTATGGGACCTTTTCCCAATTCTTTTGGGAACTTGTATATCCTTCTCGCTATCGATTACGTCTCAAAATGGGTCGAAGCCGTTCCGTGCAAAACCAACGATCATAGAATTGTTGTGAAATTTCTCAAAGAAAACATTTTTTCAAGGTTCGACACACCTCGCACAATAATCAGTGATAATGGAACCCATTTTTGTAACCGTTCTTTTGAAACTTTAATGAAAAAATACTCGATAACCCACAAGTTATCCACTCCGTATCATCCTCAGACTTGTGGCCAAGTTGAAGTTTCAAATTGACAAATAAAACATATCTTGGAAAAAACTGTTAACAAAAATCGAAAAGATTGGTCTCAGAAATTGACCGACGCGCTTTGGGCTTACCGTAATGCTTTTAAAACTAACCTTGGGATTTCTGAAAAACATTTTCTTTTTTTAGCATTTTGATTTATTTTTGAAGAAACACTATGGGATAAGTATAAGTTCGGGTTAATAAATTGAAATTTTAGAAAATTTATTTGTCTTAGCAAAAATAAAAATGAAGCTTGATTATAAATAACAATGGTTTAACTAGTATATAGGAAGGTTCATATGTGTTAATTATGAAGTATGTTCTAATTGAAAATCTTTATTTAAAAAAGTGGTAAATTAAAAGTAAAGGATATAACAATTTTATCTTCTAAGTTAAATGGTGCTAAGATGATTTTGCAAAATTCTCTCTTTCTTATATATATATATATATATTAAAAAAACTTTTGTATATATGTATATATTTTTAACACCTAGAGTCATGTGTTCACACTCGTGTATTCACTCGCCATGCTTTGTACCCTCCTCACGTAAGCCCGAAAGGCAGTGCACGATCGGTATATCTGGCCTCAGTTTATCCGAGTTAGGTGCATGTATATAAAAATTCTTTTTAATAACGCCTACAGTCGATAAGTGTTCACACTTGTGTGTTCACTCGTGCACGGGTAATATATATGGCCTCAGTTTACCTGAGTTAGGCATATGTAAATTTGTTAATATCAATAAAATTTTCAAATAAGAGAGAGTTAGAAATTGAAATCTAAACATTATTTTTACTTGTTTGATTTAACTTGTTATTGAAAAGAAATGCGAATACCACTATGACAAACTTTGATAATCAACTAAGGATCCATTTCATAATTACATTATGTTATCAACTGAAACAACGAGTTAAACTATTGTCTATTTGTTATGATAACTTGATTTTTGTTGGAAATTTTGACGAGTAAATGACTTAAATTTTCAAGATAATGACCAAAATTTATATTTAACTTATTTGTGTCTATTTAAAAGTAATTCTTTCATTTGTAAATACTTTCAAAAACATGCATTCATCCCATTGTAAATAAATCTTGCACTTTATAAATATTTTCACTTTGCATTTGGATTTTGTGGGTAGCATCGGCTGAAAATACTCACGAGACAACACTCGTCCTACTGGGGACACCCAAAGGTTTAAACGGCTTGTTGCATACGCTCAATGAAATCGTGCTCCCTACGAAAATGAATTTATCTTAGCTTTCCTTTATTCGAGGACGAATAAAAAGATAAGTGTGGGGGTATTTGATGTGCACATAAATGTGCATATATATACATCCATATTTTATCTCTTTTTATTTAAATAAATATCATATTTGGGAAGTTTAACATGTTTAAAACCAAAATTCAATTGTTTTCAAATCATCATATATTCATCTTCATTCAGAGGCAAAATGGTCATTTTTGTGCATGTGTCAATTTAAGAATTTTTACTTGGACATTTTTTATGATTTTTATAGGAAATTTTGATGCATATTGAAGAGGGATTCATAAAGATATATGCATGAACAAATGAATACAAATGAAATAAGAAGGAAATAATTCGAGTCCAAGATCATGGAGGACCCCACCCACTTGCCTAAATCTACAATTAGAAGCTAATGGACAACTAAGTGGAGGTTAATTCATGCACATTTAATGAGGGATTAATTAGTGGCTAATGGTTACTTGGTGGCCACACTTCCTAAAGGGCATTTTGGGAAGCTCCCTAAAAATAGAATTAGGGTTTTATGCATGTATAAATAGCCCTCTTATGTACATGTAAACATCTTCTACTCTCTCATATATTTGCTTAGGAAATTAGCAAGTTGTAAACAAAAATCAAAGTGAAATAAAAATGGCTTCCAAGCTTCTTTCTTCTCTCTTTTCTAAATGCTTTTCTTTGTTTTATTGTTAATGTTTATTTCTATGCTCTCTTTCTTTTTATGTTCATAGCTTAGATTTACATTTATGCACTAGTCTAATTAATTTCCTTCTAGTAGTTA
Organism: Allium fistulosum; assembly: GCA_030737815.1. Lineage (NCBI taxonomy): Eukaryota > Viridiplantae > Streptophyta > Magnoliopsida > Asparagales > Amaryllidaceae > Allium > Allium fistulosum. Next base: position 782,763,299 of record CM060908.1, read on the forward strand.
ATGTTCTTTTTCTTTGTTTATTCTCTACTTTCTTTCATTTTCAATGTTGAAACTTACAAGTGTTGATTTGATAACACAAATGAGTAGCTAAAACTCCTTCAATTTAGGGGTAATGAAGCTCTCAAATATTATGTAAGTTCAACATTTTTATGATTTATGATCTCTTTAGCTTGTGCTTCATGAAAGTGAATTTTGATGTAAGTTTATACAAGTGGGTTTGATAGTTTATATTGCTTATGCAAATGAGCTATTCTTATTCAACATAAACACAATTTACATCATCATTTGCTAATTAATTTTTGATGTTGAAATGAAAGTAAAAATGAAATTTGATGATCTATTTTACTAGCTACAATAGTAAATAGATCATACTTGAAATAGCTTTTGTTTTGGCTTCATTTTCATAAGAATTGATAAGTGGTTTATTTGTTGTATTATAGTTTGATGGTTTGAGTTATGTTAATTAATAACATAAACAAACCATACATATGATAAATACAACAATTATTTCACTTAATATCAAAGCTAGAGATCACAAATTATTTGTTTGTGGGTTTACAAAAATATAAGAGTGGATTTGCCTCTAAATTGTTCTTTAGCCTAATAGTTTTTAAATCACATTTTAATTCTAGTTTTAGCTTCATTTTTGTAGTTAACAATTTCCTCTCACTTTGGTCTAATTTGATTGAATTGAATTTTAAAATCTCAAAAATTCCCTGCGGATCGATCCGTACTCGCCATGTACTAAAATTGTACGCCATGCGCTTGCGGTTAAATTTAATTTGAAATTTTTCGGCAAATTTCTAATCTGATAGAAATTTTGTCTTTAAACATTACATCATAAGTTTATACCTATGTTGTCACTATGCTTTCTCACTCTGTAATTCATTTTCTAGTGATTAGTTTCGAAGATGCTTCGCTTTGTTTGACAATCCAAATTTCTCTTGGTGAAATTTGTGTGAACTATAGTTATATTATTTGTAATATGTTATGTAGTTGTATATATCTACTTCACTCTATAATCCATTTTATATATGTCTATGTTTTTTTTTAAGTTAAGATAATTATTTTAGCACATAAACAATTCATTGAACATAACTCATCCATAACGATTCATTTGCTAACCAAAACACTGGCTTACAACTTCTTTTTCAACAAGTTTCTCCTACGCATGCCAACCCAGACAACAACCATAACAACCATCCTACCACCTCCCAACCATCCCAAACTTGTCTATCTCCACCTAAATAGCAGACAAAGGAAAAGAAGAACAAAATGAATAACAAAATTAGAAAAGGCAAGGAGCATGAGGACTATGATAATGGACATGACTACCCAATAGCTAGAGATACAGCTACACAACTTGAATACTGATGATGATGAAGAAAATACATAGCAAGCAAGCTACATTGGGCTGAGAAAATCAGGCAGGAAGAAAAAACATATCATTTCTAATGCTTGACAACATTGGAGAATGTAACTTAAGGGGTGCACACCTCCCCTTAAAGCAACAGGAAGTCAAAAGACTAATTGTTCAACACAAATGGCAAATGATTGGTATTTTAGAGGCCAAACTTAATGAAAACTGTACCATAAATATGTGCTCCTTTATCAATCCTCTATGGGATTATGAACATAACTTGATACATGCTGAATATGGTAGAATTGTCATGTTGTGGAACCCCCAAATATACAATGCTATCACTATTTGATCATCTGATCAATACATCCATCTTCTTGTTACTCATATATCATCCTCCACTCAATTCAACATCACCTTTATTTATGCTTCATGTAACAAAGACACCAGAAACATGCTCCATTCCTTTATACAGTCACAAAATACTATCACTATCCCATGTATCCTCATGGGTGATTTTAACTGCATGTATGCCTCATCACAAAAATTTGGAGGCAACCCACTTACCTATCTTGACATTAATCCTCTTTTCCAATCAATTCAAATTGCTGCTATTCACAAAATCCCTTCGATTGGTCCATTATATACATGGAATAACCGTAGACATGGCAGATGTACTTTTTGTACATTAGACCACTCTCTCTTCAACTTTCAACCCCTTTCCTCTTGGCCAAACCTTACATCCTCTATCCTTCAACCAGGCATTTCAAACATAGCCCTCTTATCCTCTCCTGGAGTATGAAACCTATAAAGTATCAAGCCTCATTTAAATTTTAAATTTTTTGTACTAACCACATATAATTTCATACTATTTTCTTGCAGGGATGGAACATTCATACATATGGCAATCCTATGTATATATTGCAGAAGAAACTGAAGAATGTCACACTGTTTGAAATTATGGGCTAAATCCAAATTTGGGCATGGTTCATCTAAATCTAAACAACTTCATGAAGAATTAAACAAAGCTCAAAATGATGTGCTTGCTGATCCAAACAACGAAGAATTATCAATTTCAGAACATAGATTAAACCAACAGCTTCTTAAACACTACAACATGAAATAGATATGACCAAAGAAAAGCTTGGGAAAGAATACTTCTTCCATGGTGGCAAGAACACATCTTTTTTTCACAATGCACTCGCTATCAAGAAATCCAAAGTCATTATTAAAGCTATTGACGATCAGGAAGACTCCCTACAAACTTATGAGCAGCAAATTGACAAGGCATTTATAGATTACTTTTACACATGTTTTTCTAAATCTGACCATGAACCTAACCTCACTGACATTTCACATATCAAATTACCCAAGATCACTGATATGGATGCCATGAACCTTATCAATATGGTCACATATGCTGAGATCAAGGACGCTCTTTTTGATCTTAATCCAAACAGTGTTGGTGGTCCTGATGGATTCAATACTCATTTTTTTTAAACTACCTGGGCTGCCATTGGCATAACTTTTGTTAAGGATATCCAATACTTCTTCAATTCTAATACAATTCTTGGTGGTATCAATGCAACTAATATTGCTTTGATACCAAAAATTGATGCACCAACTTCTGTTACACACTACCGCCCAATATCTTGTTGCATTGTCATATATAGATGCATCACTAAGATTCTAGCTAAGAGGACCAAGCCTATCCTTAGCAATATTATCTCTCCCATTCAAACTGATTTTCTAAATAACAGGAATAGTACTGATAATATCCTATTGAAGCATGAATTACTGAGAGGCTACAATCAAAAGAATGTTTCACCTAGATGCATGATGAAATTAGATATACATAAGGCCTTTGATTTGATTGAGTGGATATCTATTGTTGCCATTATGACTAGGATGGGCTTCCCTGAGACATATGTGCATGGATATACACGTGTATATCCACTTTTACATATACAGTTAAAGTCGATGGCCATTGTTCTGGCTACTTCAAATCATCCAGGGGGATTAGGTAGGGAGATCATGTCTCCTTATACTTATTCATTATTATTATGGAGCTGTTGAACTCCATTCTTACCTCCCGTTCACTTGCTAACAATCTGAAAACACATCCTAAATGCAAGCAACCTTTTATCACATCCCTTATGTTTGCGGAAGATATTGTCATATTTGCAAAACCAGATGCTAGTACCATATCCACTATCAACGTAATGCTCCTACAATTTCATGACATTAATGGATTACATATCAACAAGAACAAATCACACATCATCATTGCTGGTCTTCCTACCAATGCTAAAGAAACCACTACCAATCTGTCTGGTTTTCTTACTATGCTAGAGAACTATATTTACTTCGGTATCCCTATTACCACTTCGAGAATTTCGACAACTCAATGCATGCCTATGTATGAAAAGATTATATCAAAGCTTAGGAATTGGCCTACCCATCTTCTATCTCAAGCTGGGAGAATTACTGTTGTGAAGTTCATCATTTTTGGAATGACATCATACTGGTCTAGTCTTTTTATCTTGCCTAAGAATTTGCTTTCTATGATCAATGCTGCAATGAACCATTTCTTATGGCATGGAGACTGCCATTCACATAAACCTATTCCTATAGCTTTTAATAGAATTTGCAGACCGAGAAAAAAGGGGGTTTAGGCATTATTAACTTACACTACTGGAACATGGAGGCTGCAACAAAACATATCAATGCAATTCTGGGTAATAAACCAAATCTGTGGGTTGAATGGATTACCAAGAATTACTTATATGGTAAACATTTCTGGACTATGACATCTCCTGCCACTACTAGCTGGTTCCGGAAGAGTATACTTAACATGAAACATATTATTCTACCTCTCGTCAAATACAATATTTTCTCCGATATCCAGACTTCGTTTTGGCACTATTCTTAGGCTTCCACAGGTGTGATATTAAATGACATATTAGACAATATGCAGAAGAACTCCACTGGCATCCCTGACAATGCTAATATTCAGCATTTCATCTTCCAAGACAAAGTCATTATGCCTACTGCTAGCTCGGTGGTGGTTAGAAACTTATGGAATATGATCATGAGAGAACAACACATAAACACTCCATACAAAATCCAATGGACAGGAAAGCGTTGTGCACACTCCATTGCAACTACATACAAAGACTTACTTCCTGATTGTATTAGGCCTAATTCGCCTTAGTGTCGCAGAATATGGAATTGTATGGTATCAGAAAAAGATAATTTCCTACTTTGAAAACCATACATAACTCCTAACTCACTAGAGGCAAGTTAATTGCAAGGGGATTCATCATTAATAATATCTATATTCTCTGCAACAACCACCCTGAGAGTAGAGACCACTTACTATTCCAATGTACAATGATTTATCAACTTTGGAAGTCTATAATACTGGATGCTGGAATATACTATGGCAATACTAACCGCAACTAACGGTGGTGTGAAATTTCCAAGAGATCGAGGTGGGGAGGTGAACCGGATGATCGTATGCTTGTAGTTTTGAAATGCTTCATTATTGTTTTCTGGCGAGAGAGAAATATTAGATTCTTTGATAATAAACATAAAAACAAGCAGGAGATTATTGCAGAAGTAAAGGGAGCTATTAATAAGAGAATGAGGTGCTTGCAAACTATTGGATCAAGCTGTAACTGGCGATTTAATTAAATTGGTATTTGGGCTGTTTTGGGTCTGAATCCTATTTTAATTAATTCGGGTTCTTTTTTGTTGTTTATTTTTACTTTTATGTTGGATGTATGTATCTATTTTTCTTTTTAATTAAGATCTTGTAGAGGTCCAGTATAAAAACTCGTTTGCCTTTAAAAATTATTTTATCACATATGTGTAAATTAGATTCAACTTTTATCAGTAGGCATGTATAAAATACATATATAAAATAATGCATTATCTTCATTATTTCTACTATTAAACATTAAGATAAAGTTATTAAAACTTAATATGATTTAACTAGACTTATGCTAATCAATTATGTTCATTAGTTAAATTTGTTCATCAGTTAATACTATTAAAATACTACTTTCCGTCTAATGCGATTACATTGATTATGTTCATCAATTAAAGGTTTTGATAGTTAAAAATATTTTCCATCTATTATTAGGCCCATTAGTAATAATTCCTAATTTAGGGATGGAGTTCATTTGAAACACGAGTGGTGTTGTAATTATATATTAGAATAATGATTGTGTTGAGAATCTTAAGCATTGTCTTTTTTGATAAAAACCATTGTATTAGGATTTTATTTTTAATTATAGACAACCAACATAATAAATCACCTTATTATGTAATAATGTTTAATGGATGTGACCAAGTCAGCTTTTATGCATAGGCTTACCAATTGTAGGAATGTATTGGTCTACTTAATGTAGGATTCAAACTAATTTAGAAACATTAAGGATTTGAGGATTTCTTCAAAGGCAGTGAATAGAGGTGAGTGGGTTTATTTTTGAAATGAATATATTGTTAGATAAGAATTTTAATTACATATATGTATCTATTTAGGTTTAAATATGATGTAGAAATTGAAACGATGGTTTTACTTGATAAATCATACAAGTTGGATAAATTGGAAAACCCCATATCATTAGTTTGATATGAATTGATATAAATTGAAGGGAGAGTTAATTTGTATTAATTTGATATATGTATAATGTATCCTAGATCTTGTGGAAATGATTTGCAGAATAATTCAATAATCAATGGAGATGATTATAGTTTGACTTTGGAATATATCAATCATAGTATACCCATATGATTGAATTGTAATATTTACATTTGAAATGAATTATAATCAAATTGAATGAATTTATAGTCTATGGAATACATCCTATGATGTTAGTAAGTATGAATGAATAAAGAATGAATCTAAAATGAATCCTACATCATATTCAAAGTCCAAAAATAAAGTAGAATGAAATAGTAAACAAAAATGTTCGAACGATGAATATTGAAGCATTGGAATGCACGCTACATGCAAGGAGTTGATTGGGAAAATTTCTCACTGATTGGTAAAAAGGTCAAAAGGAGGCATAGAAACACAACAGAGTTTTCTTTGACTAGAAACAATGTTCCGATTGACTAAAACTGTAGGCTAATGTCTACTATAGGCGTCCAGTGTCTAGAAAAGTTCCAATCGACGAGCACCAGTTGATTGGTAACAATTTTCAGTCGACTGGAAACCTATACCAAGCCAGCTTAAACCTGGACCTGGTGCAGGCTCAGTAGTGATGTTTTCGAGGACCTGTTTCCCAAGTAGTTGATGTTCTAAAGTTCGCATAGCTTCATGATGTTGGATAACATGATAATAAATGCGGCCTGCGATTGTATCACAATTAGTTGCTCCCATTATTACTACGTATGGAGAACAAAGATATTTATGTTAGTAGGGTTTACATCGTTTGAGCGGATGTATCTATGGGAGAAGTCAAATTGTCTATCGTCCCTTCTATGTTATTAACCGAAGGATGTAGAGCATATGACATACTAACCATCGAGATTGTAAACTCGATGCTTTGATAGGAAGCTTTTCATTGGAATGTATACTTGTGTGCCTTCAACATCATGATTGTATACTCGATGTGTACCTTAAGCAGTTTATAATTGAGACTGTTTACTCAATATATTATTAAGTGGTTTACCATTGAGATTATTTACTCAATATATAGTTAAGTAGGTTTATCATCATGACTATATACTTGATGTATTATATTATATAAGTGGTCTACCATCGAGACTGTATACTTGATTTATTACTAGGTTTACTTAGTTTCTGGATGTCCAACTTTGGGTGGAAATCTATGTGGGATATTATCAAATTTTAGATGTATTATAGGTTTTTACCATATTGTATGAATTGGCTAATTCGTTAGGTGTAGTACACACATAAAAATAAACACCCTTAGGTTGTGTTGATTATAAATTATCATTTAATTACCTATCAACACCATAACACTAGTGATATTTCTTACTCATCGGAATTTGTCTAACCCATGATGTTTTTCCATCTTTATACCTAGTTACGGGTGAACATGATAATTGGTTGGTTTGACAAGAGGAGTAAGGTAGGAGAAGGAGGTGACCGTGCACTTTGGAGTTACTTTATTTATAGTCATTCTCTATGTATTTTATCATACTTATTAATCGGATACTCATTATATTTCTATTGGGACATTATTAGGAACTTCGTTTGGTTGTTTCCTATATTAATCATTGTTTTCTAAATAGAGATAATTTGGTTTATTTCAATATTTATATTTTATTCCTTCTGTTGTGAGATCTGAAAGCGTAGAATGTTTGAAAATTTATATTTACCTATGTACCATGTGAATCATCAAAACCTAATGATGCGTACTTCTTGGAAGAACGCAAGTTCGAACGTCGCTTTTAGGCAATATATTAGTGTATCCGAAGTGCAGGTAATTACATGTTAAGATCACACTCACATACAAAAAATCTCTTGCATATGGTTGAACGAACCCATGGCTAAACCTAAAGATGATGTTAACCCTGATGAAAATTGATTTACAAAACTTGGTCAATAAATTTTAAACTTGTTCAATACAATATACTATATTCAATAAGCATTGAGCTTCAAAGGCAACATGAGAATATGGGAATTCATGCCATAATTGGTCACGTACAAAAATTGTACGGTGAACTGTGTAGTTAAAGTCCCGTTAAAGCCTTGCAAAATCCTCGCTATAGCGCATAGCGCTCTTCAACCGCTATGTTTTTTTAATATAACACTATTAAATAGTAGATCCGCTTTAAGCCTCACCATTTTTTGCTACACCTGCTAAATCAAGGAAATTTTGCACCGCATGAGTCACATTAATATAAAAAGGCCGACTTGAGTACTTCTTTTTGAACAAAATCAACAAAGTTAGGATAAAAACCTAATTTTAAGGCATAAGCACTGAATATAAGTTAGAAATATATTTTAGTCACAAAATTTAGACTGAATAAATCATGATATTTTTCGGTTTTATTATATGATTAAACAATATTTCTTTCATTTACACAAATTATGTGTGAATGAGCATAAATCAACTTTAAGTATTTGATTTTATATATAATGAAGCTTTTACTTCCTCTACTATTTTACGCTATATCCCCGCTTTATCCTCGCTACAACCTTTTGCACCTCCACTACTATGGAACCGCTAAGCACTTTAACTTCATAGATGGTGAACAATATTATTGTGCAAGGTATAAAGTCTCATGGAAATTTTTTCATGCAAAGATGTGTATAGGAACTTCGATTCAATCACGTACTCAATATGATTGAGTATATTAAGAGGTTGGATGAGTTATGTACTAATTTGGATCAAGAGTTACAGACTGACTTGATACTTAGATCGCTAACTCCATAGTTTGATCCATTCGTGTTGAATTTCAGTATGAATTCATTGAAGTATGTTGTCATAGTCCTCCTTAATATGTTAAGAATGGTCCGAGGGTACTTTCATGAAGAATATGATCTCTAACATGAAAATCTCTAGTAGTAATTATCTCTCTATCATGTTCATTCATCCATGCAGCATTAATATAGGAGGGAAAAATAAGAACATCAAATAATAAGAAAAAACTGTTAATTGGAGCATCTTGAGCTACATTATCTATCACTATGACGACATAGGAACATGCATGATAGTCTCCAATGTTTGCATTATTTGGAAGTAGCACATTTGCAGGTCATTATTTGGACATAGGAACATTATCCTTGTGCATCATTTGCAGAGGTGTTTCTTTAGGCCGATGGTGTTTTGTTGAGGAGTGTCTCAACAATCTTTATTTCATTTGCAAAAAATAAAACTGCAACAATCATTGATTTGATATAGGAGTACAAGTAGCAGAAAAAATTTCCTCTTTATTTGTAACAAGTGGTTCTTAATAGAACTAAAAATAGATGATAAGTGGACCCATGGAAATTCGTATGTAGACTTCACATCGACGGTGTGAAGACTAACCAAATCTAAAGAAATTGCTCAATTTTGAATTCAACAAATGAATAGTAATGGAAATCGAACAAGGTTTTGGGTGGTTCAATAAAGAATGATCTACTTCCTGTATGGGCTATTATGATTATTACTTGATTCACAAAGAATACGAAGACAAGCTTTAGTGATCTGAAATTCCAATCATTTCCATTGCATGGCTCATGGTATTTAAATAAGTTAAGAGAATGACCTAACTTTCTTGGTGGTGATTGTTTATTTCCTGATATGGCCCACTATCTCCTTAGTATGAAGTTTCTATAACTAAACTTGGTATCGGTGCTGGAGGTCATGGTTCAAGTTTGTACGCAATGGATTCGATAATAGAGCTAGTTGTTTTATCAGTGTCGAACTAGCTGTCGGTAATAGATAGGTAAAGCAATGTTATTTTATATTTTGGTGTGTTTTTGTATATTGTAGGTTTTGATATAAGGAACCAAAATGGTATCATTGGCTTAAAAACTCTAATGGAAATTAGAAACCGTTATCTCAAAAGTCGTCTTTTAGGATAAAATTTTAAAAATTATGAATTCTTCTCCCTCTCTCTTCAACTTTGATTTCCCCTATTCTTGAATAATATATTGGGTTTGTAATACTGCATATCACAAACTCAAAGCTCATACCACTGTAATCATTAATAAGATAGTCTAAATCGATTTTAATGGTGCAACTATAACCGATTAGAGTATCAATTCTCAGCTCCATTGCATCTTGAGAGATGATTTGCTGCAACTCTCAACATCCTTTCATTTACATAAAGAGTGGAGAGGGCAAATAAGGTCTTATCAAAAGCATCATCAACGTGCCTTGCATCAATCGCTATAGATTTCATTTCTACTTTCATTGTGCCATTTCACCAGAATTGGAATCTACACTAACAATCTTAAAACGTTATTTAAACAATGGCACCACACAGTTTAAAGGAGTTCGCTTATGATTTCATTAAATTAGAAAGATTTAATTGCATTAATTTCATTCACTAGCAGAAAAAATGCACTTTTTATTGGCTGGGTTAAAAATTGTATAGCTGTTAACCATGTCAAAACCAAATGAGGCAAAGGACGAAATAATTGTAGATACAGGAGCACAACTAAAATGAGGACATGATGACTATATTTTCTAAGGGTACATATGTAATGAAATGATGGATACATTGTTTGATATGTATTATAAAACCCAACTGCAAAAGAAATTTAGGACGTATTAGAGGCTAAGATTCTAATGGAGGATGCAAGAAATAAGAAATTTTCGGCTATAATTATTTAATTACAAAACGACTGATGTTAGGCCAGCAGTATAGAAACTCGATGATATTGTGCACGTCCTAAACCAGTTCAACCTGAAACATATGAATATAGATGAAGAGGTCGAAATCTCAACCATAATAGACAAACTTTCTCATTCCTAGAAAGATCAAGGAAAAATACTAAAAGATAAGAAGGTGGAAATGAGACAGGATTACCTAGCACAATATTTGCAGGTTGAAGAACAATTGATGAGAAAGGAAAGTGATGATCCAATGGTGTATTCATCAAAGATTCACGTGGTGGTGGTATTGGAGGCAAATAATGCCTATAAACATGCTTTTAATCAAAAGATGAAGTTTCATAATAATAACAACTTCCAAATAAAAAGGCCAAGAAATTAAAACCGGGTCATTTTAAATAAGACCGTCATTTCCTTAAAAAGAAGCAATAACCGCTAAAAGAAAATTTTACGATCATAATCTCTGAAATCAATATGATTGAAAGAGATGATTCTTGGTGGGTCAACTCTAGTACTACTGAGTACATCTATAACGACGAGGGTCATTTCAAGAAACCTAAACCATCTGAACTGAAAGCTATCTCTATATGGAACACTCAACCAAAGCAGAGATTTGGTGTAACTCTAGTCTTAATACTAGTATCTGGGGTGAAGCATTATTAACTTCGTGTTATATATCAAATATAGTACCTCACATGAAAACCAAAGTCACTCTGTATGAACTTTAGAAGAAAAGAAACCCTAATCTAGACTATATTAAAGTCTTAGGTTTTAGGGAAGTCATTCAATTACCTGAACCAAAAAGTAGGAAATCAATACAAAAGGGTATTGGGTGTATCCTTTTAGGATATGCTCAATGCGGTATGAGTTATACGTTTCTTGTAATAGAACCCAATAATTCTATTGAGGTAAACAGAATAATACAATCAAGAGTTGTAGTGTTCTATAAAAATAGAATCTCGTCTATTCCATCTAATCCATCTATTGATGAAATGGTGGAGGTTAATACATATATTCGTGAGATGGTGGAGGTCAATGAATTTGTTTATGAAATTGAGAACACTCATACTAATGATGAAACTAGTGAAGCTCTTCGGAGAAGTAAAAGAACAAGTACTCAAAAATGATTTAGGCTATATTTATCATTTATCCGGTAGAAGGATTAATTTTTTTTTATTAAATATCAAGCTATGTTTTCGCAAGTTGAACCTTTAACATATAACATGGCAATAAAGTCTCATGATTCATCCTTTTGGCAAGAAACCATATGATGAAATGTATTATATTATGAAAAAAAAATTGAAAACTAGTAGACTCACCTCTTGGTTCTAGACCAATAGGATGTAAGTGGATATTTAAGAAAAGCGAATAGTAGATGGAACGATAGAAAAGTTTAAGACTATATTAGTCGCTAAAGGATTGACGCAAAAAGAAGGAATATATTATCTTGATACATATGCACCTGTAGTGGGAATCTTAATAACTAGGACATTAATTGCACTAGCATCAATTTATAAACTTAAAATTTATCAAATGGATGTCAAAATCGCATTCTTAAATTGAGAACTTATTGAAGAAATAAATATTACATAACCGAAAGGTTTTGCGATGCCTAGTCAAGAATGTAAAGTATGCAAGCTTATTAAACCATTTTACGGTCTTAAACAAGCATCAAAACAACGACATGAGAAATTTGATAAAACCATATTATCAAATGGTTTTAGGATCCATGAATCAGACAAATGTGTCCATAGCAAATTCAATGTTGGTAAACGAGTAATATAGCTTTATATTGATGACAAGTTGATATTTGGGACCGATTCCTCAACTATTGAAGATACAAAAAGATTTCTATTTTTACGTTTTGATATAAAGATATATGGGAAGCTGAAGTGACTCTAGGAATAAGAATCATATAATCGATAGAAGAATCGGTCATTACCTAATCTATTATATTAAAAAGACCATGAAAAGGTTTAATCAATTTGATTGCAAACATGTAACCATCTCATTTGACCCAAATATGTAATTATATTCTAATACTAATAGATCAATGGATGAATAGAATATGCTAAAGTTAGTGGTAGTATAATGTATGCCCCGACATGCACTAGACTTGATATTACCTCCATTTGTGGCAAAATGAGTACATACACCAGTTCCCATAGTCATATTCATTAGATAGCTATAAAAGGATTTTAAGTACCTCAAGGGAACCGTAGATTATTGCATTTTGTATAGTGGATATCCAAGTGTAATAGTATGATACTCGTATATGCCATCTAATCCATCTATTAATTAAACTATGGAAGTTAGTATACCTACTCCCAATGGAGGTCAATAAGCATATTCATGAAATTCAGAACACTTCGACAAATAATAATGAAACTGGAGAACCTCTTCGAAGAAGTAAATGAATGAGGAATGAAAAACCATTTAGACTAGATTTTTTCATTTATTTGTAGGTGGATCAAGAAATGTTATTAAACATCAAGCCATGCTTTTACAAATATAGAGTATGATCCTTTAATATATAATGATGCAATAAAGTATCATCATTTATTATTTTGGCAAGAAGCCATAAACGAATGGATTCTATTATGAGAAATGAAACTTGAAAACTAGTTGACTTAACTTTTGGTTCTAAACCAATAGGATGTAGGTGGATATTTTAAAAAAACTAAGAGCAGATGGAACAATGGAAAAGTTTAATGCTAGATTAGTCGTTAAAGGATTTTCTCTAAAAGAAGTAATAGATTATTTTGAAGCATACGCACCTATAAGAGAAAATCAACAATTAGCATAGTAATTGCGCTAGCATCTATTTATAAACTTAACATTCATCAAGTGAATGTTACGGCTGCATTCTTAAATCGAGAATTTGACGAAGAAATGTATTTGTCATGTTTAGAAGTTTTGTGATGCCTGAAAAGAATGTAAAGTATGTTAGCTTATCAAATCACTTTACGACCTTGAACAAGCACCAAAACAATGACATGAAAATTTTGATAAAACCATGTTATCAAATAGTTTTAGGATCCGTAAATCGAACAAATGCATTTATAACAAATTTCATGCTTGTAAAGGAGTAATATATGCCTATAGGTTGATGATATATTGATATTTAGGATTGATACCTCGAGTATTGAAGAAATGAAAAGGTTTCTATCTTCATGTTTTGATATGAATGATATGAGGAGAGCTAAAGTGATTCTAGGAATAAGAATCATAAATCAACAGAATGATTGGTCATTACCCAATCTCATTACATCGAAAAGATCCTAAAATGGTTTAACCAATTTGATTGCAAAATAGTAACCACCTCATGTGACCCAAATATGCAATTATATTCTAATACTGGTATATTGATGGATCAACTAGAATATGCTAAAAGTTATCGTGTATCTAATGTATACCATGACATGCACTAGACTTGATATTACTTGGGCATTGGAAAAATGAGTAGATACACTAATAACCCTAGTCATATTTATTGGATAGTTGTATAAATGATTTTAAAGTACTTAAAGGGAACCGTATATTATTGTATTTTGTATAGTGGGTATCCAAGTGTAATAGAATGGTACATGGATGCTAGTTAGACATTGGACGAGAGGATAACAATAAGTCAATTAGTGAATGGTTATTCACTCTAGGTGGGGGAGCGATATCCTAGGCCTTAAAGAAACAAACATGCATTACTGACTCTGCCATGGATGCTGAAATTTATAGCATTGGCTTCTTATAGCAAAGAAGTAGAATGGTTAAAGAATCTACTATTAAAACTTACTACATAGCCAAAAGCAATGCCTCAGATATCTGTGCATTGCAAAAGTCAAGCACCACTATCACGAGCATATAGCCAGGTATATATTGGAAAATCTTGGCATATTGGCCTAAGACACGGTGCAGTGAGGCAATTGCATACTTTTTGGGTTATTACCATAGATTTTTTGATATCTTGCCAAAACTTGGCATACCTTTATACATAAGGACTTGCAAGGGACTTGGTGTTGGAAACATCAAAAGGAACGATTAAAGCCACTATAAAACAATCGCCTATGATAAACTTGACTCAATATAATGAAATTCGTTATCTTGAGTTTAATGAGAAAAAGTACATCATATGATGCAATTGGAAGCATTATGATATTATTTTGAATAAATAATAGTAGATTTGATTCTAAGAAAAGCGCTTCGTGCCTATAAAGTTTTGGTAGTGGTTGTACTACTTAGTACTTAACAGGTTTACAACAGAAACACTATTGAAGTGCGTAATTATAGGGCACTTCTGACGAACCTACCTATATGAATGCATGAAGGTGGTGTTGCCTTCTACAAGATTCTGGGTTAGTCTCAAAGAGCTTTTCATGAAACCGAGGTACAAACACAAGGCTAATCTACATGTCGGCTTCTAAACTATTTGAAGGAAAGAAAATAAGTGTGTAAAACACACTTTGTACATCACATAGGATCGATGATGCAGTGCTTAGTCAACCACTCCATCCGGACAAAATTTGATAGGCTATCACTATGTATAGGTCTAAGTCCATAAGACGTCAATACTTATGCATGAGTTTTCTCGCAAACATGCGACAAGCAAAATTTTATCAGATTTTGGTGGAGGATTGTTAGTGTAAAATTTTAACAAGATTTTTATTGGTAGTTTTTTATTTTAGAGAAGAAGAAATAGGATATGAAGAATGAGGAAAGAGAATAATCCCATATTGTGGAAATTTGGACAATATATTCGTTTAAATATAGGCTTCAAAAGAGAAAGGTTGGTACCTTTTGGCACCAAATGACTCTATAATAGATATATGCTCAATATTTGTATCGAATGTTTTTCAAATGAAGCTTTGGGAATCTTTCATGTTTTAAAGGTAACTTCGAATAAATTACTATAAAGCTTTCATCTTTCAAAGTGATTTGCAATAAAGGTGCATCAAAAAGCGTTTTCAATACTAATAACATAACAACAGCAATAATAATAATAATAATAAATGTGTGTATATACTTTGAAAAGATTACAAAAAGCTTTCGAATTTTAAAAATATTTTGGATAAAATGCTTTTTTCGTAAATTTGTGTTACACCCCAAAATTTTCAAGTTTAAAAGCTATCGTAAGCCATCATGGCTCAAGATCAAAAGCAATCGTAAGTCTATTTGCAACGTTATCAATGAACGAATATGGAAATAGGGAATGACCACTCGAAAAGAAGAAGAGGCAAGGCTAAAATAGAAGTTTATTTACGCTAAAGCATAAGAAAACTTCTTATGAGGGGAAGCATTAACACCCGAAATTTCTAATATGAATAAAGTGCAAAGCTATTGAAGATTAAGAACGTATAACTATCATAGGTTGACGGAGAAAAGTTGTCAATGACCAATGTGTAAAGCCATCGAAGGTTGCACTAAGCTATCAAGGTTGATAGTGCAAAGATATAAAAGGTTGATAGTACACAACTATCGAAGGCCAAGGTGTAAAGCTATCGAAGGTTAATGGTGCAAAGCTATCGAAGGTCAAGGTGTAAGGCTATCAAAGGTTGACGATGCAACGCTATCGAAGGTCGACAATGCAGAACTGTCATAAGCAAAGAACTATCAGATACACTATCACTGATATAATAAGCTATTGACGATATATAATAAATATCAAAGTTATATGAAGAGATGCTATTAAGTTGAAGAAAATTATTAAAGAATTGTAGACTTTAAGGATGCTACAATGTGATATACTTATTGGAGAATATTGGTAGTTTCTCGTCAAATAAGTTAATTTATGAATACGCAAGAGAAGGAGATATGAGCGATATTCAATATAAAAGGACTGAGATAGATTAATTATATGAAAATCTAGTGCATAAATATAAGAAAGGGTTTATGTTTAATTAGAGAAAAAATAGTCAAAGCATTTCTATGCAATCATGCCGCCTTTTCTAATGCCACAGCCAACATAGTGATCAGCAAGAACTACCCTAATCCTAGGATTATGACATGTGGCACCATCAAGACCATTCATCTTACCAAGTCATCAATCTGCATCAAATTCAATCGACCAATATGAGCAAGCCATACCTCTCATCAATAAGTAGGAACCTACCACCACATAGGAATGAGCCCCTTGTGGGAAACTTTATAGTACTATTGTGAATGGATCTTAAGGCTACATTAACACCGGAGAGGGGGTGAATAGTGTTTTATAACTTATATGGAATTTTCCTATATTATTTCAAGATTTAAATTCAAACACAGATAATCGATCATAGATATCTATGTATAGACAACAATAGATATATCAATATAGTAAAAGTAAAGTAAAGGTAAGAGAGATGACACCATGAGTTTTTATACTGGTTCGTATTATCCAATTCTACGTCCAGTCCTGTACAGTGTATGTATGGATTTCTTTTTGAAATCCTATTTTGAATAGGTAGCAAGCAAACCAGAATACAGTCTCAATTTCATGGCAAAGGGATACACCTTCCTGATTTACGAGTTCAGGGTAGACTCTCTTGACTTAATCGGGTAACAAGATCACCTGTTTGATTTAATCGGGCAACAAGCATACCTATAACGACCTGGATTTTTGGACAAGTCAAAATCGCCGAAAAATCTGTCCATTCTAAAACACCGAAAGAAAACTACCATTTTAACATACAATATTTGATAAATATTAAACACTATTTAATGTATATGATACAATTTCAATTATACAAGTTATCAGAGTAATCAATTTAATCTACTAGGTGTGCTTTAATACATACCAAATACAAATATCTAACACTGCACAACTCTGATGAGAGAGACAACAATAGCTATTTTTGCAAACTCAATAAACATGTCAAATGCGGAATAAATATATTAAGCAGGAAAAATACATCAATACACGATATATAGAAAATAATAAACAAAGAAATATTATGTTATTATTGGGGATGCATCACTACCACTTGTGACTGCATACGTACCCATATCTAATTAGGTACCTAAATAGGATCAAGCAAACGTAGTTCTCCTACCATAAATAGGACTCCATAGGAGCCTACGATGCACAAAAAAATATGCAAATCCCAAATGACATAGCATATATCATGCAAATATAGATTACAAAGTCTACCCACTTAGCTAAATCCTCAATTTTAGATTTTTTGAAATTCAATTAACTTTATTATTTTCAAAATATAATCATTTTCGAAAATATTTTCTTTGGACCAAACTCCCAATTTTTATTTCAAGACCTTTGAAATAATATATATACATCTTTTGTATCAAATTATACTTTACTTTGGGATTTTAAATCAAATGACTTTTAAAAACGATATCAAATACTCTATATAAAAGCATATCAAAATATATGCAACTAGATTGGGAGGTTTCTAGCCATAACAAGGCAACTGGGTCCCAGCCATCCAAAATAAATAAATATGTATATCCCTCTGTTCGTTGAGCGGACTATACTGAGGCTACAGAATATCTGCACCTCCCTTGCCCACCTTTTTAGTTATGGGTTACCCGAATACTTGATAACATAACAAATCATTTTATATCCCGAAATGACAAATCATTTTGCACTAATATTCACAAATACTTTAAATCATAGTGTTGTTATTTTCCAAAATCTTTTGAAATCATTTTCAAACACTGGTTTTAGTCCTTGAAATTCTCTTTGTTTATAAAACACTTTTATAAACCATTTTATAACCCTTTTAAAAATATTTATTCTTAAAATATTTCTATTACTTTCGAAAAGAAATCATTTCAATCTGAAGATAAAAATATCTTTATTTCCAAAATCATAATAAACATCTTTTATTATTATCCTTGCTTAACCAATATCTTTATCGAACACTTTATAGTCAAACTATGAAATTCTAGTCACAAGGTGTTCATATTTAATCATTCTAAATTTATTGCCTACCCAACCCATGCATATAAAAAGGTAAACTACTCATAAGTTGGTTGAGCCTAATTCAAACAATCAATCAATGAAATAAACACAACAATAAATCATAATCAACGCTTCATTCTATCAAATACTTATAACAATTTTTACTTTATCTTGGGTTAAAATAGTTTGATATTTAATTTGGAGCATCTGGGCTTTCCCTTCGATATGTTCCGTCCCTCGCCCTTGTCCCTTTGGATCTCACAGACAAAACATGTGTACTAGTCGTTTCCGCATACCCCATTAAGTATTTAACTTATAAATATTAAAATACTTAATTAACCATCAGAACATAATATCAAGTAACACAAAAATTACAAAAGCATGTCATAACAACATAGCAAATAAGAGTAGAGAAGAGGTAGAGTTTTCACAAAAAAATATGCTTTTCGATCTAACTTTGTTACAGCAGATTTGACTATAGCTTCGCTAATACTTCCCGAAACTTCTTGAAATCCATTATAGCTCCGCTATCTTGATTTTGAACTTAAGTGGACTATTAACTTTCGATTTCCCGATAAAACATTGATGTTACTTTAAATTATTTTAAGCTAGCATAGAAGCCATTAAAGCTCTAAAGAAGAAGAAGGAGAAAGCTTAGAAAAGGAAGAAGAAGAAGAATGGAATGTGTATATGAAAGTGAAGAAGGAGATAGGTATTTATAGAAAAGGTTTGAAATAAAATATTATTTTGTGAAATGACCAAAACACCCTTACTTCAACTTAAAGTAAACTCCATTTTTTCAACACTTAATATCACCTTTTACTTCACAACTTTATGTTTTAACCACTTAAGCATTAAGAAAAATAAAGTAAAATTTTGTGAATAAGATTTGATATGTTTTGTCCTTTCGTGCTTACTTTTTGTTAATGAATTTCTAGAATTTTCTAATCTTGTTTAGAAAAAGTAATCTTGTTTAGTGACTTTATTAATACTTACCATATTTAAAATGTGTACATGTATATGTAAATAATGGTGCGACAATGTTGCGACAACTTATATTGAACAAAACGTTGATTTTCGACAAGACGTTTTGCGGTTACATTTTGACGTTTTTGTTAAACTATTTATTTATATAAACAAAACTTGAAAATTCATTTTTTATCCTCTTTAAATAACTTAAAAAGTTCATTTTAGTTATTAAACTATATTTAATAATATTAAAATTCAATTGTTAAAATACGACATCGATTTATCAACCTACGACGAATTTTGTCAATCATTATAAAACAAGTATTTATATATTTATAAAACTTTTATCAATAGATTATTATCGTTTTATAACAATTTAAAAGAAGAATAATTTATCATATTAATGCAAAAATTGAATGTTTATCCAATTATCGAAAACCAGCTTTTGTCATTTTTAGGATGAAAATCCAAACTTCTTATTTTTGTAATCAAATTCTAAAAATAAGTTTATCATTTCTTTTTATCATAGAAAACAGGATCATTTAAGTTTGAAAATTTTATATCTAAATATTTAAAACTAATTAAATATTCCATTTATAAAGTGATAAAATTATGGGTCGTTACATATTTCCCCCTTTAAAATAGTTTCATCCCCAAAATTCTAAGTAGGGAAAAACGAACCCAAAAAATAAATACACCTAAAAATAAACATCACCCATAACCTCGGTTGGAGATACGGTGCCTTATCCTATCCATTTTATTTATCAAATTAAGGTAGTTTCATTTTAAGATTCCTAGGTTGATTTACTAACCTAGACAAATTTTACTTAGGAACCTGACATAAGCTCTGATACCATCTGTAACGGCCTGGATTTTCGGACCAGTAAAAATCGCTGAAAAATCTATCCGTTCGAAAACACCGAATGAAAACTACCATTTCAACACACAATATTTGACAAATATTCAACACTATTTAGTGTATAGGATACAATTTCAATTATACAAGTTATTAGAGTAATCAATTTAATCTACTAGGTGTGCTTTAATACATACCAAATACAAATATCTAACGCTGCACAACTCTGATGAGAGAGATAGCAATAGCAATTTTTGCAAACTCAACAAACATGTCAAATGCGGAATAAAAATAGTAAGCAAGAAAAATACATCAATACATGATATATAACAAACAATAAACAGAAAAATGTTATGTTATTATTAGTGTTGCATCACTAGCACTTTTGACTGCCTACGTACCCCTATCTAATTGGGTACCCAATTAGATATAGGATCAAGCCAACATTGTTCTCCTGCCGCAAACAGGACTCCATGGGAGCCTATGATGCACTAACAAATATGCAAATCCTAAATGACATAGCATATATCATACAAATATAGGTTCCATAATCTACCCACTTAGCTTAATCCTCACTTTTAGATTTTTTGAAATCAAATTAACTTTATTATTTTAGAAATATAATCATTTTCGAAAATAGTTTCTTTGGACCAAACTCCCAATTTTTATTTCAAAACCTTTGAAATAATATATAGACATCTTTTGTATCAAATTATACTTTACTTCAGGATTTCAAATCAGATCAATTTTAAAAATGATATCAAATGCTCTATATAAAAGCGTATCAAAATATATGCAACCAGATTGGGAGTCTGGTTAACTCAATATTTGATCACTAGCTGTAGGGAAGGACAACATATAGCCATAACAAGGCAACTAGGTCCCATTCATCCAAAAAAATAGATATGTATATCCCTCTATTCGTCAAGCGGACTATACCGAGGCTACAGAATATCTGCACCTCCCTTGCCCACCTCTTTAGTTATGGGTTACCTGAATCATTGATAACATAACAAATCATTTTATATCTCGAAGTGATAAATCATTTTGCACAAATATTCATAAATACTTTCAAATCATAGTGTTGTTATTTTCCAAAATCTTTTGAATTCATTTTCAAACACTAGGTTTTTAGTCTTTGAAATTCTCTTCGTTTATAAAACACTTTTATAAACCATTTTATATCAAAAATATCTATCCTTAAAATATTTCTATTACTTTCTAAAAGAAATCACTTCAATTCAAAAGATAGAACAACTTTATTTCCAAAATCATAATAAACATCTTTTATTATAATTCCTGCTTAACCAATATTTTTATCGAACACCTTATTGTCAAACTGTGAAATTCTAATCACAAGGTGTTCATATTTAATCATTCTACATTTATCGTCTACCTAGCCCATGCATATAAAAAAGTAAACTACTCATAACCTGGTCGAGCCTAATTCAAACAATCAATCATTGAAATAAACACAACAATAAATGATAATCAACGCTTCATTCTATCAAATATTTATAACAATTTTTATTTTATCTTGGGTAACGGTTTGATATTTATTTTCGAGAATCCGGGCTTTCCCTTCGACACGTTCTGTCCCTCGCCCAAGTCTCCATGGATCTCACAGACGAAACACGTGTACTAGTCATTTCCGCATACCCCATTAAGCATTTAACTTCTAAATTTTAAAAAGCTTAATTAACCATCCAAACATAATATCAAGCTACACAACAATTACCAAAGCATGTCATAACATCATAGAAAATAAGAGTAGAGAAGAGGTAGAGTTTTCTCACAAAAATTTGCTTTCCGATCTAACTTTGTTACAGTGGATTTGACTATAGCTTTGCTACTATTTCCCGAAACTTCTTGTAATCCACTATAGCTCTGCTACCTTGATTTTGAACTTAAGTGGACTACTAACTTCTGATTTCCCGAGAGAACTTCGTTGTTACTTTACATTATTTTACGCTAGTATGGAAACCATTAATGCTCTAAGGAAGAAGAAGGAGAAAGCTTAGAAAAGGAAGAAGAACGGAAAGTGTGTATGAAAGTGAAGAAGGAGATTGGTATATATAGAAAAAGTTTGGAATAAAATATTATTATGTGAAATAACCAAAATTCCTTTACTTCAATTTAAAGTAAACTCCATTTTTTCAACACTTAACATCACCTTTTACTTCACAACTTTATGTCTTAATCACTTAAGTATTAAGAAAAAAATAAAGTAAGATGTCAATAATATGTGACAATGTTGTATATAAAATCAAAATCAATAATAACTAAATAATATTTCAGAGAAATGACTATGTATGTATATAATTTACAATTGTTTTTAACCATATATAACAAACTTTACATTTATTTATTAATTATATGAAAAGTACAAATATTACTGGAGTTAACTATTCAAATACGACGAAAAAAATAACTTCAAATAAATACGAATTAAAAATACAAATAAAAAATTAAAACCTAGATATTCTTGAGAACATCGACCCATCCTTCAAATCCAAAGATAGGGTTAGTGTTGATAACTTCTCAATCTTCATCATCCACTCTTGTTTTAGAGTTCAAGCATTCATGAGCTCTACTTTGGGCTTATTTGGCAAAATTGGAATTGAAATGTCAAAGAGAATCGAATTGTTTTTCCTGTTATTTGATCATTTGCATTTGATTCAACTCCAACTGTTGTTGATTTTGCAGAATGAAGCAAAGTACATTTTGGAATAATTGAAGAGTCTCCCCTCGATTTTTACTAAATGTTTAACTTGAAAAATTTGTCTTTGAATCCAAATTTATGAAAAGAGATGAGTGGACGGGAATAGAATAAGAAGATGAATTAATTTCTAAGTTTTTTTTGGAAAAAAGGGCTTCTATAGAAGTGAAAGGTCGGATTAGTAATTAATCCCACCAAAAATTAACTAGCATTTTTAATTTCAAAAACTAGAAAAACTTTCAGGTATATATCGACATATTTGTGTCCTATATATCAACATATATGTAGAAGTTTGCATATTTCTAGATATTGTTTTAGTTTTTGTCTATCTTTTATACTAACTTAAATTTTGAATTCTAAAGAATATAAGAATACTATTGAATAGCAAAATTAAATTTCTATGTGATTTTCATTGATATAATAGAGAAGTACATGGGTATAATAGAAAACCACATGAGAATAACATGAAATAAAACCAAAAAAACATACAACTAAGGATACAAAGGTAGATAAAAGATCTAAAAGATGATGATGATGAGTTTTCACTAAGTTTTCTAATGATCTTCCCAATGTATTTGTCCATTTTGTTCGACGGAGAAGTAAACTTTTTACTTGAAAAACATACAACTAAGGATACAAAGGTAGATAAAAGATCTAAAAGATGATGATGATGAGTTTTCACTAAGTTTTCTAATGATCTTCCCAATGTATTTGTCCATTTTGTTCGACAGAGAAGTAAACTTTTTACTAAAGGAACGTTTAAGCTTCTTTTGGTTGTTTAGAATCTTTTCTTGGTTTTTGAGAATCACTTTATTGGAATATTGAGATGGTTTGTCAAAGCTTTCTAGGGAAGTGTCCATTTTCTTCTCTTCTACTTCTTGTACTTCCTCCTCTTCAATTTACTGAACCCTATCAGCAAGGGGAATGCTGCAAAATGCAACCACTAAACACATTAGGAAAATGAAGCAGAACACATTGGCTATATCCAGGATCAAAAGCCAAACTAGAATACCGAGCCGTGGCATCGGAACTAATGCATGATGATTTAACCATACTTCTAAAGCTTATATTTTGTCAAACTTCTACAGGAACAAGTCTGCACAGGCACATACCGAGGGCAATATAGATGGTGCCATACAGAGCCCAAAGCACTCCGAAGGTGGTATATATAAGGTCACTTGAAAGACGCTTCAATGCGGACTCAACCCTACAAACAAACGAAAATGTGAAGCTCTCCCTCTACCGCATCGACAATAGCAAAGGGAACAACTCAAATTATAAATAAACCTTAGTTGCATCCCGGACAAATGCCAAACCAGTCCTCGGAACAGAGTGGGAAGTGGTACTCCATTCCGACCTGATAGAGCAACAAATTAAACAAAGATAGCAAGAGCATCGACAGGGCAGTGTGGTCTGAATGATAAACAATGATTCACTACTGAACCTCTCTACATGTACTTATTACATACCAATGCCTATGGGCGGCCTATTTGTCATTCCTTTTAAGGCAACTTGCCATTCCAAGAGAGTAGAGGTTAACCTGTACAGACCCAGAATTCCCGCCAATTTTCCATGCATCCCGCTTCGAATTTCCAAGATCCTGCCAATATCCAGATTTCTCGCCAAAAATCCATCATCAATCAAGGCACAAAAACAAGCGTCATGTATAAGCGACAAGTGGCAAAATCCAATGGTGAAGATTAAACGAAAGAATAAAAAGTGATTATGACCACCAGCAATGTATTCTTCATAATATAAAAGGAAACAATGGAGAACGAAGAAAGGAGATCTTCTTTTGAAACCTCTTCTTCTTCCTAAAAATTAAAGAAGATATTATATGCCTTAAAGGCCATTGTAATCATTTTGTACAAAAATCACGAAGATATAATGAAAAACCCTCCATGGACGTAGGATTAACATTAATCTGAACCACATAAAAAATCTCTATGTCATTTACTTCCATTTTTCTGCTATTTAGCTTTTAAATCACTTGTCACTCCCAAAACTCTACCTAGTTGTGTAAGCATTCAGCAACATAGTCGCTTCTCAAAGGTGAATTTAACAAAGCTTAAATTCACCGATTCCCATTCGTAGGACAACTAGTCATAAGGTCGCCTCAAGATCAAGTTGAGTGTGGTAAAGCCGAGAAACTTCACCTACATTTTTGGCGCTAGAAGGAGGGCTTGAACCTCCGTTCCTCTTTCCTTATCTCCATCAAGCTTCCAATTCCATCTTCCATTTCTTTGTTACTCATGGTTCACCACCCTTGCTTGTCTGCTGCATGAACAAGTGGCCACGACATTCTCAAGAATAAGCATGCTGAGACCATCCAAAAACTACTTGATAGAAGGACCGAACAATCGGTGGTGCGTGGAGTCACGTTCAACGGCATCTACCTATTTGTCCTTTGCTCCTCTTTGTCAATCAACGACTCTGGATGGGCGTAGACACATAGTTATTTGTTGATCTGGAAAGTGATTCAGATCATGCAAGGAACCCAAAACTGGTATCTAGGAAATCCCATCACAATGTCATAGGGATTCTCTACCATGAGATATAGCACACATCTCAATCACTTCAGCAAGCAGCAAGCTAAAGTGATTGAGATGCTCATCAATTTGAAAGATTAAACACCACTCCCTCCCTACTGAGGTCGGATTCAGATGCCCGTACATCGTTGTTTTATGCTTCTCTCCCCAATCAGGGGTAAAAGCTATGTCGGACAGATAGCTGAGATCAGAGGTAGTATGGATTCAAATTCCGAGGTAGGAGCTGGAGTCGGAGCAGCAACTGCATAGATAAGCGCTCAGTACTACACTGAAGAGCATAAGCTGTAGGCAATATACTTTGTGCCATCTATGTGGCAAGCATAAAAAATGTATATATGTACCAATGTACTAAACTGGTTGTAGGGATACAAGGCAGCCTAAACCAGTATAAAACCGTTGTTTTATTTCTCTATAAAAAAAGGTTAAATACACCTTCACAGTTTACCGTCAATATTCGCTGATTAAGCTTGATGCAAGGTCGGTAGTAAAAAAAGCATTCTCAACATTGAGAACGGTGATACCGACCCTACGCACTTGAACTTGCATCAACGCGAGTTTGGCTTCTCAACCATGTGCTGGATAGGATGAAAAAATACCCTGGTCCGGTATGAATATTTCTATGATTAAACAATCTTAGAAAGACTAATCGTAGAGATATTGGACTACCTGAACCAGTATAAAAAACATTATGTTAGTTAATTCGACATACCTCATAGGACGTATGGATATTAGATGGCCAAAACCAGTATAAAAAAACTATGTGCATGTGATAATGGTTGTATATACATGACTTGACTTCTCAGTTAAATCTTCTTTTACTCTTTATAGCTCACTGTCGTTCTTCAGACGAAAAGTTCCGCTTGCGAGCGACAACGGTAATCTCAGAAATGAGAACGATGATACTAGAGAAGAATGCGACCAAGAATATGGCTAAGAACATTATGCCCACAAATAGGGGGCAGGTCATTACAAATATACAACCAAGCATACGGTTAAGGACAATATGCCCCCAAACAAGGGGCAGGGCATAACAAATATATATGGCCAAACATGTGGCTAGGGACATTACGCCCCCAAATGGGTGGCTTGTAACAACCTACAAATTTATCAATTTGGTAAAAAAAAAAATTTAAATATTCAAATATGTGCTTTAAAAAAACATAGATTATGATGTTTTCAATAATAAGTTATAATGGTAATCTTAATTTAAATAAGTATTTAAGAAAATATAAACTTTGGAAAAATATCGATAAAATGGTCAAAAACCGTCTTATCAATAAATACCTCTATAATTATCAGACATCGTGCACGAAGTTGGATACATACACTTGTTTATTGGCTTAAATAAGATAATGAAATAAAATTATTTATTTTATTTTTGGAAAATAAAATGTATTTATGACATCATCAGTAATGTTATCATATTTAATAATTAAATAATGAGTTTAAATTGAGAATTAATGATTTAATAATTATTATAATTATTCAAATTATTATTTTTAAATGATAATAATTCATTTTTATTTTTTATGGAGTGATAATAAATCAATTATATAGTTTTATAAAGATATAAAGTTGATTTGAAAATATAAGAAAATTCGTATCGCTTTATCGATATAACAGCACTTTTTGTAAACAATGTGAGAAATGCGGATTACGGATCTTAAGGCTAGTATAAACACTAGAGGGGAGTGAATAGTGTTTTAAGGAATTACTGATTCTTTTTGAGTTTATATTAATTTAAACACAAATGTATGCAATATTCAGACAAAGATATGATCACAGATTCAAACACAGATGCAAATATAAAGTAAAAGCGGTAAAGGAAAGAACACACCTGATTTTATACTGGTTCGGAGTTACCCTACATCCAGTCCCGCACACAAGTACAGATTTCCTTTCAAAAACAATCTTTACAATTACAACCCTCGATTTCAAGGCCACGAGGTACACCACTCCAGATTCACAATCCTCTGGGTAGAGATGCTTGATTTCCCGGGCAACAAGTTCACCCAATTGATTTCCTAAGCTACAATCACACCTTTTCTCACTTCATTGATTTCCAAGGCTACAATCACACCTTTTCTCACTTGATTGATTACAAAGAAGCCTATAACTCTGAATAACACTGGGATCTTGTTGAGATAGTGATAGAGAATCAAACCAGAAATGATCTAGTTAAATTCAATGGTGATTTCAGTAGAGTAATGGTAAGAATATATATAAAGAAATGTGGAAGAAGAAGAGGAGTGAAAACCAGAAAAATATTGTTGAAAATTCGTTGAAAACATCCCCTATTTTTAGAAGAACAACAGCCATGTCTATTCGTGAAAGGTTATGGCGAATAGACACTTCTTTTGAAATTCAAATTTTTGAAACCAACCGCCACTATGTCGACATGGGTATCTTGGGTATGTCGACATCCCAAAGGAAATTTTGGTGATTTGGTTTTCTTTGAAAATTACTTCTATCTTATATTAAAACTATTTTAAACTTTATAAATATACTTAACTATAGTTAAAATACATAAGTAAATATAAAGAATAATATATATAAAATTTTACTATAATTTTATATTAAATCTAAGTATAAATATATTATAATTGAAAGATGGTTTAAAACAAACGAAGTTTAAAACAAGAGTTTATTTAAAAACAAAATCAAAGAATATTTTAAGGCTAAAACATCCTTTTGAAAATCATTGGAAAAGATAATTTTTAAGGCTAAAACATTTTGAAAAGCAGTTTTGAAAATCATTTTGAAGTAGCTTTGCAAGCTTCTTCCTGCAGAATATCTCATCACATCAGGACTCGAGAACTTGTACAAAACCAGGATGTTCGTGGGTTTGTAAGCCACTTGTCGTAGGTTTGTAAGCTACTTGTCGTGGGTTTGTAAGCCACTAAAAAGGTAGAAATAGGTTCCATCCCAAATGAAATATGGAGTGAAGATTTCAATGCTATTACGAAGTTTTAACATAATTCTAGACTCAATACTTATCTTCTACTATTTGATAATCTTGCTATTCTTGATATTCTTGATACTCATGAGTCTTGAATCTTGATATCTTGAATCTCTATACTGTACAGTCTTCATTCTTGATACCTGCATGGTTAAATCCTGCATATACATATATATCTAAACTATAATGTTAGTATTAATATTTTATAATCTTATTCTAAGGTTGTTGTCATTTGAAATTATTATAATTTGCGAAAGCAAGTAGAATCCTAATGGTTTCTAATCTTGCTACGGGAGCAAATGTTTCATCAAAATCTATTCCTTCTTCTTGACAATAACCTTGAGCGACTAACCGGGCTTTATTTCTAATGACCTCACTTTGTTCATTCATTTTATTTTTATAAACCCATTTTGTTCCAATTATAGTTTTATTTTCAGGTCTAGGAACAAGTTCCCAAACATCATTTCTAGTGAATTGATTTAATTCTTCTTGCATAGCCAAAATCCATGAATCATCAGTTGATGCTTCTTCTGGATTTTTGGGTTCAATAGTTGATATAAAAGCTACATTACTCATTTGACTTAGTTGGTTTCTAGTTTTAACAACAGATTGCATATCTCCAAGTATATTTTCTATAGGGTGATCTTTTAAAAGTTTAATCCTTTTATTAGGATGACATAATTCATTATTAGTTTAAGTTGATTCTTGGTTTTGAGTGATTAAATCCTCTTCATCATTTATTTCTTCAAAATTTTTGAAATTTTCATCAAATGAAACATGCATTGTTTCTTCGATGGTATTAGTTCTTAAATTAAATACTCTGTATGCTTTACTTCTATTAGAGTATCCGATAAAGATACCTTTGTCGGATTTAGGATCAAATTTATCTAAGTCATCTTTTGTATTTAAAATAAAACATTTACTTCCAAAAATTCTAAAATAAGATACCTTAGGTTTATTTCCATGAAGAAGTTCATAAGATGTCTTATCAGTTAAAGGTCTTGTTAAGATTCTATTTAAAATATAACAGGCGGTAGCAACTGCTTCTGCCCAAAAATATTTTGCTAAATTACTATCTGAAAGCATAGTTCTCGCACACTCTTGAATCGTCCTATTTTTACGTTCTACTACTCCGTTTTGTTGTGGAGTTCTTAGAAATGAAAAATTGTGAGTTATCCCCTTTTTATTGCAGAATTCCTCAAACTTTTCATTTTCAGATTCACCACCGTGATCACTACGGATGGTTATAATTTTTACAGAAAGTTGATTTTGAATCCTTTTTGTAAAGTTCTTAAAACATTCAAAAGTATCACTTTTATGTTTCAAAAATACTGTCCATGTAAATCTAGAATAATCATCTACAATTACAAAAACATATTTACTGTGATTTATTGACTAAATTTGAGATGGACCAAATAAATCAAGATGAAGTAATTCAAGAGGTTTTGAAGTTGAAATCATATCTTTTAATTTAAAGGAACTTTTTCTAAGTTTTCCTAATTGACATGCATCACATAAACTTTATACTTTAAAATTCATTTTAGGGAGACCTCTTACTAGATCATGTTTTGACAGTCTAGATAAGATTTGGAAATTCAAATGCCCAAATCTCTTATGCCAAATCCAAGGGTCACTTGTATTTGCCAAAAGAAACAAGTTATCATTTGAAACTTTCATACTAAGAATATAAATATTCTTTTTCCTAATTCCCTCAAATATTATGGTTGAATTATTATCTTCAATGTGACACTTATCTTTTTCAAATTTAATTTTATATCCTTTATCGCAAAGTTGACTAATACTTAGCAAATTATGTTTCAGATTCTTAACTAGCGAAACATTAGTAATAATAGGAGTTTTAGAGTTACCGACATTGCCGATGCCAATCACATATCCTTTTGAGTTGTCTCCAAAGTTAACCAATCCTCCGTCTTTATATATTATATCATTCATCATATCCGGATTACCAGTCATGTGTCTAGAACATCCACTATCGAGTATCCATTTATTCTTTTTGATCTGCACAATTTCTCCATTGTGGCTTGATTACTCAACACCCATAAAACATGTTTCCTGCACATCATAAAAACCTTGTGAACGATTTGACTTTGAATATAGATTATATGTAGACTTATGATACAATGATGATTTGAATATTTTTTAAACAAGTATTAACAAAATTTTCAAATATAGCCATTAAATTTTTTTCAAAATTCAGATTATGAAACTTTGAAAACCTTTCTTTGATACCAAATGTGAGAAATGCTGATTACGGATCTTAAGCCTAGTATAAACACTAGAGGGGGGGGGGTGAATAGTGTTTTAAGAAATTACTAATTCTTTTTGAGTTTATATTAATTTGAACACAAATATATGCAATATTCAGACACAGATGCAAATATAAAGTAAAAGCAGTAAAGGAAAGAACACACCGGCTTTTATACTGGTTCGGAGTTACCCTACATCCAGTCCCGCACACAAGTACAGATTTCCTTTCAAAAACAATCTTTACAATTACAATCCTCGATTTCAAGACCACGAGGTACACCACTCCAGATTCACAATCCTCTGGGTAGAGATACTTGATTTCCCGGGCAACAAGTTCACCCAATTGATTTCCTAGGCTACAATCACACCTTTTTTCACTTGATTGATTTCCAAGGCTACAATCACACCTTTTCGCACTTGATTGATTACAAAGAAGCCTATAACTCTGAATAGCACTGGGATCTTGTTGAGATAGTGATAGAGAATCAAACCAGAAATGATCTAGTTAAATTCAATGGTGATTTCGGCAGAGTAATGGTAAGAATATATATATAAAGAAATGTGGAAGAAGAAGAGGAGTGAAAACCAGAAAAATATTGTTGAAAATTCGTTGAAAACATCCCCTATTTATAGAAGAACAACAGCCATGTCTATTCGTGAAAGGTTATGGTGAATAGACACTTCTTTTAAAATTCAAATTTTTGAAACCAACCGCCACTATGTCGACATGGGTATCTTGGGTATGTTGACATCCCAAAGGAAATTTTGGTGATTTGTTTTTCTTTGAAAATTACTTCTATCTTATATTAAAATTATTTTAAACTTTATAA
Source organism: Allium fistulosum (assembly GCA_030737815.1). Classification (NCBI taxonomy): domain Eukaryota; kingdom Viridiplantae; phylum Streptophyta; class Magnoliopsida; order Asparagales; family Amaryllidaceae; genus Allium; species Allium fistulosum. Next base: position 782,795,008 of record CM060908.1, read on the forward strand.
ATATACTTAACTATAGTTAAAATACATAAGTAAATATAGAGAATAATATATATAAAATTTTACTATAATTTTATATTTAAATCTAAGTATAAATATATTATAATTAAAAGATAGATTAAAACAAACGAAGTTTAAAACAAGAGTTTATTTAAAAACAAATCAAAGAATATTTAAGGCTAAACCATCCTTTTTAAAATCATTTGAAAAGATAATTTTTAAGGCTAAAACATTTTGAAAAGCAGTTTTGAAAATCATTTTGAAGTAGTTTTGCAAGCTTCTTCCTGCAGAATATCTCATCACATCAGGACTCGAGAACTTGTACAAAACCAGGATGTTCGTGGGTTTGTAAGCCACTTGTCTTAGGTTTGTAAACTACTTGTCGTGGGTTTGTAAGCCACGAAAAAGGTAGAAATGAGTTCCATCCCAAATGAAATATGGAGTGAAGATTTTAGTGCTATTAAGAAGTTTTAACATAATTCTAGACTCAATACTTATCTTCTACTATTTGATAATCTTGCTATTCTTGATATTCTTGATACTCATGAGTCTTCAATCTTGATATCTTGAATCTCTATATTGTACAGTCTTCATTCTTGATACCTGTATGGTTAAATCCTGCATATACATATATATCTAAACTATAATGTTAGTATTTATATTTTATAATCTTATTCTAAGGTTGTTGTCATCAAAACCATCATCTCAAGGACTAACAAACAATTATTTAATATTGATTTATATTTTTTTATAATTCAAATAAGATCATTTTAATTAATTAATAATGATTAGAAATTTATTTTAAAATTTTGATTACATTTATATGTAGTTTAATTAATAAGCAAAAATGTGACCGGGAATCGGCTTCCCGATTTTCAACAGTTTAACGAATGAAAGTTGTTCGAAGTTGTTGCAACCTTATTTATATGTCATGTATACAATGTACTAGGCCTGATTAGAGGATACTAGAGTTTTCTATCATAGTTGAGAGCTATGCAAGGAAAACTAAAGTTCTGATCAGAGGAGCCTGATCTAAGTCTACACTATAGGATCAGGGGATCAACACTAGTTCTTAATTAAAGTTGTGGTTTCAAATAGTAGACCAAATCAAATATTGCGTACAGATGATCTACATACATCGTACGGGTGTAAGTTTAAAAATAAATACTTTAAGCAAACACTTTTGGGTTTTGCATTGTAATTTCGAGGATGAAATTCTTTTAAGGCGATAAGTATGTAATGACCCGCAAATTTACCAATTTGATAAATTATATTTATTTTTAAATATTCAAATGCAAGCTTTAAAAAACATAAATTATGATGTTTTGAACAATAAGTAATAATGGTAATCCGATTTTAAATAAGTATTTACGAAAATATAAATTGGGAAACATATCGATAAAATGTTCGAAAACTGTTTTATCAATAAACAGCTCTATAATTATCAAACGTCGCGCACGGAGCTGGATACATACAATTATTTATATGTTTAAACAAGGATATGAAATAAAATTATTTATTTTATTTTTGGGAAATAAAATGTATTTATGACATCATCTATAATGTCATCATATTTAATTATTAATTAATGAGTTTAAATTGAGATTTAATGATTCGATAATTATTATAATTATTCAAATAATTTTTTTCAAATGATAATAATTCATTTTAATTTACTATGATGTGACAATAAATCATTTATAATAGTTTTACAAAGATACATGCTTGATTTGAAAATATAAGAAAATTTGTATCGCTTTATCGATATAACAGCACTTTTTGTAAACAATTGTTTAATATTAATTTAGATGGTTTTGTAATTCAAATGAGATTATTTTAATTAATTAATAATGGTTAGAAATTTATCTTTAAATTTTATTTACATTTATATGTATTTTAATTAATAAGTAAAAATATGACCAGGAATTGGCTTCCCGATTTTCAACGGTTTAATGAACGGAAGTTGTTCAAAATTGTTGCTATCTTGTTTATATGTCATGTACACATATATGACATATAAATGCACACTTTAAAAGATGCACATGAACACATAAACACATATGTACATAGATTTACATTTATACATATACAAAAGAAAATATCTAAGATATTTCTTAACTCTGTAATACCTAAGCATCCATAAGTCAATGCACATGACTTGGGAGTGAAATAAAGTGATAGTGGCATATGGGAGGGGGTTAGGCTGTGTAAGGTGATGGAAAGGAGGGGTGAGGGTAGGAAGGTAAATGCACTTGTAGATTTTTGTTTCCAAACTTAGGCTATAAATACCCACCTTCACAACTCATTTTTCCATCTTCTTCATTCTACCATAAAATCTTTAGAAATGAAAGAAATGGACCTATTTTTTTTCAAACAATGTAAAATTTAAGTGGCTACAAATTTCGTGCGCACAACTGTTAGTCCTTGAGATGATGGTTTTGATGACAACAACCTTAGAATAAGATTATAAAATATAAATACTAACATTATAGTTTAGATATATATGTATATGCAGGATTTAACCATGCAGGTACCAAGAATGAAGACTGTACAGTATAGAGATTCAAGATATCAAGATTGAAGACTCATGAGTATCAAGAATATCAAGATTATCAAGAGTTCAAGATTTCAAGATAAGTATTGAGTCTAGAATTATGTTAAAACTTCTTAATAGCACTGAAATCTTCACTCCATTTTTCTTTTGGGATGGAACCCATTTCTACCTTTTTAGTGGCTTACAAACCCACGACAAGTAGCTTACAAACCTACGACAAGTGGCATACAAACCCACGAACATCCTGGTTTTGTACAAGTTCTCGAGTCCTGATGTGATGAGATATTTTGCAAGAAGAAGCTTGCAAAACTATTTCAAAATGATTTTCAAAACTACTTCAGAATGATTTTCAAAACTGCTTTTCAAAATGTTTTAGCCTTAAAAATTATCTTTTCAAATGATTTTCAAAAAGATGTTTTAGCCTTAAAATATTCTTTGTTTTTGTTTTTAATAAACTCTTGTTTTAAACTTCATTTGTTTTAAACTATCTTTTAATTATAATATATTTACTTAGATTTAAATATAAAATTATAGTAAAATTTTATTCTCTATATTTATCTATGTATTTTATCTATAGTCAAGTATATTTATAAAGTTTAAATAGTTTTTAATATAAGATAAAGGTTATTTTCAAAGAAAATCAAATCTTCAAAAAATGCTTTGGGATGTCGACATGCCCTAGTACCCTATGTCGACATAGTGACAGTTAGATTCAAAAATTTGAATTTCAAAAGAAGTGTCTATTCGTCATAACCTTTCACGAATGGACATGGTTGTTGTTCTTCTATAAATAGGGGTTAGTTTCAACGAATTTTATATCAGATTTTCTGGTTTTTCACTTCTCTTCTTCTTCCACATTTTCTTATTCAAAATCCTATCATCACTTTACCGAAATCAACGTTTAATCTAACTAGATCATCTCTGGTTTGATTCTCTATCACTATCTCAACAATATCCCAGTGCTATTTAGAGTTATAGGCTTCTTTGTAATCTATCTAGCGAGAAAAGGTGTGATTGTAGCCTTGGAAATCAATCAAGCGAGAAAAGGTGTGATTGTAGCCTTGGAAATCAATTGGGTGAACTTGTTGCCCGTAAATCAAGTATCTCTACCCATAGGATTGTGATTTTGGAGGGTGTACCTCGTAGCCTTGAAACCGAGGGTTGTAATTGTTGAATTGCTTTTGAAAGGAAATCTATACTTAGTTGTGCGGGACTGGATGTAGGGTAACTCCGAACCAGTATAAAATCCGGTGTGTTCTTTCCTTTACTGCATTTACTTTATTTCTGCATCTGTGTTTGATTCTGTGATTATATCTGTGTCTAAATATTGCATACATTTGTGTACAAATCAATAATAACTAAAAAAGATTTAGTAATTTCTTATAAACACTATTCACCCCCCTCTAGTGTTCATTCTAGCCTTAAGATCCATATTCCGCATTCCTCACAACAACTTCTTCCAATTTTGAGCTTAGCCAAGCCAAAATCTCACTTCTTTGTAGTGCATTTTTAGGCCCAGATTTTAGGTCCGAGAAGACCGCCTTTTCTTTTGATCGATCTCCCTCAAACAAACCAGAATCAAGTGTTTATTTTTTATAAATTGTAGAGAATATAATTTTCAAGAACTTTCCTTTTGACAATGTTTTAAAGTTCCTTAAGCAACATGTCCAAAAATAAGTTAGAAGATGATCTATTTTCGGGTTTGATTTTTTTGTGAATCCGAGAATGCCTCTTCTTCTTTTAATCATATCTCCCTCAAAACAGGAGGAGAGAATTTTCTAGAAGTTTCCTTTTCAAACCAACATTTCCAAATTATTCGAATAAAGATGACCCATTTTCGGGTCCAAATTTTGTGAATTAAAGACCACTTCGTTTTCCAATGGCCATGCTCTTTGACCCTATACCCTTGTGCCGTGAGCTATGGTAGTGGAGGAAGCGAGCAGGGAGGTGGAGGAAGGATGGCCGAAAGCATTAGAGAAGTTGTTTTGGTGATGATTTGGAAGAATTAGTGAAGGGTTGTTTGAAAAGAATGTTGGTTTGAGGTTTGGTTTGGATTATGGTGAGAAACTCTATATTTATGTATACTATATATTGTATGATGTAATATGGTTTGCTATGCTTGTTTATTATGGTTTTTTATCATGTTTGGATGATGATGGTATGATTGTTTGATTGTATTAACAAGTCACATTTAATACTTATAACAAAATTCACTTTCCTTTAATAAATGAAATGGCGTATATGAGATTGTTAAACCTTTTTAAAATGGTTTATAAATTATTTATAAACACTAAAATCATATTTGGTGAAGTCTGGACAAGTTATGAAAATTGAGTCAAAAATAGGCTCGTCATTGACGGTAGTTCGAGATTTTGCGCCGTAGAAAGTTAAATCCACTTAAACGATGGATTCGGAGTCGGAATTCTTTATAATGAGAATTTTTCAAACTCATATAATCATAGTTTTAAATAAAAAGAAAAATATCAAGATTTTTTTAGTAGATTCTGAAATATAGCAAATCAAGTTTTCAAAATATTCACGGTTTGGCAGTTCGGAAACCAAAGCGACAAATTCCTTATAAATGATATTTTTTAATTCTTTAAAAATATAGAATAAATTCTATAAATCTATCAAAACATTTCAAATGGGATTTGAGTTATAAAAAATGGATTTCTAAATGATCAAAATGTTGTTTTGATCAAATAAGCTTAAAAGCACTATTCGTAGCGCTATTCGTAGCACTTTTCGCGGCACTTTTTATAACTTTTAAAACATAGCTTAAAACTTAAGTATTCTTTTCCAAATATTTTATAAATATTTTCAAATAATTAATAAAGTATTTTAAAGATGATTTGGTGGTTTTATAATTTATTTAAAAGAGTTTAAGTAAATGATTTGAAGAGAAGCTATTATAAATAAAGTTATTAAATCTTGGCTCTAAAAGCCGACGAGTAGACTGGATTTTTCTATTGGTGAGATTCGGATATGAGGTGCTTAAATTAAGGAGATGTTCAAGAGCAACCAGTGCCCTGCCTCACCTGGCCTCTTTCCTGAACGAGGAAAAGATAAGGTCTAAATGTCGGAAATGAGACAAGTATGAAAGATTTAATTATTGTGATTAATTAATTGCAACTTGGATTGAATAGAGATAATATTCTTGTACTTGATATTAAAATCTAAAAAGGGAATCCACACTATCCATGTGAATTTAAAAGGCGATTTCAACGTTATTCGACAAATAGTAAAGGTTGAATACGAAATTGATGTTGAGTAGAATTAGTAATTTCTATCAACCCTTTTCACTCAAAAAAGTTTTGCAATATGATTTATTAGAAATGATTTTGATTTATTATAATTTCTATGGATCTGATTTACTCGAATACTAACTAATTTGGATTTACCATCTTAGATAACATGGTTTCAACCTACTACAAAGATATGTGTTCGAAATAAGAAATCTTTTGTAAATATTTTAATAAATGATTTAGAATTAATTTATTTCCTATATTTACAATTAATTGTTTTGGGTTTACAGCAAATGATGCCTTAATAACATTGTTTTCGACCCTTTTTAAAGTTTATGATTTGGAAATATTTGTAAAGATTTAAATAAATGATTTGGAAATATTTTTTTAAGTTAAAGGTTGAAATGATTTGGAATTATTCCAAGATTCAAAAAGGTTTTAAGTAAGCAAAGGATTCGATAAATGAGGTTTAATGATTCCGTATATACCAAAAAGAAATGTTTTGAAGATATAAATCACTAGAAAATATTTGTGGTAAAAAGAAAGTAACTAATCAAATGATAAGCACCTATTTACTTAAATATTTTTATCGATGAACCGGGGTCGGATTTGAGTGGTTCTTATCCGAAAACCACTTCGAACCAATTTAAGTATTCGCAGTAAAGACTTGGAATGATAATAAATGAAATAAAAGGATGATTGTCACTAAACCTTGGGCGAAATTTCCCATATACATATATATGTGTGGCAGTAGTTTTTCATTCGATCTTCGATGCAAGTGTTGATCGCTACTAATCATAAGGGTGATTCCCGACAGGATGTAGTAGGGAAGTTCCTTAGGTTTGTCCTATTCTTGGACAACTTGTATGGACGAATGTTTGACATTGCATTTCTAATCACATTGGTTGATCTCTATAAACATATCATATGTTTGGTGGTGGAGAAGGCAACTTCTCTTAGCTTAACACCCTTTTCTGAGACATACGAGCTTAGGAGTTATACGTTTGTAGAAATCACTTATGTGATCATGGAATGGCATTGTGGCATTCAAAGTGGAATGTGTACTATGAGAAAAGTAATCATTACCTCGAGCCTCATCACCTGGGAATGACAAAAACAGTGTAGATGTGGTAGGGCTAAGTGGGTCGCTTCCATTAGGATATGGTCATCACCTTTCTTGATTATGCTCTATATTTTTGATTTTTTGTGTATGTTGTGGCCATGGATAGGTCAGGAACGACTAAGGTGGTTGGATATTCGGAACTATATGTGGTTAAGGTAGGTCGGTTCTGTGTTGGTGGGGGTTGGAGTCTCAGGTGCATTTTTCTAGAGATGTACTATCGGAAGGTAGTCCCTTACCTTGTCATTGTATGCAAATCCATTCTCCAATAAGTGCCTTCGGATTTGATTGTAGAACCTACTTTGTAGCTAGTATGTTAGAATTTAATCAATGTAACCATTTCAGCTAAGATTCATAAGTTTATTTGAAAAGTATTTTCAAAAGAATGTCATCAAAAGTATTATTTATAGATTTTTGCGTAGAAAAGGTTTTAGCTATCGCAAGGTAAAACCCGTTCCATGTTTATGTGCGGCGTGGTATTATGACATACCATTTGTTTCCAAATATCCGTATTTTTTAGTTTCTCACACCAGTCCCGTGACTGGCCCGAAGTTTATTTTCCTTTTCCCTTAAACTCTAGGTGCCCTATGTTTCTGGTCAGCCTAGTAGTCAGGTTTTGTTTAGAGCATTTTAGAAGAGCTTAGAGCATGGAGTTAGAAGATTCTTCTAAAGATTATTATCCCTTTCCACCACACTTATATATTATTGTATTCTGCATTAGTAAGGACAGATATATATAATTTTCCATGTTGAGGTTATGTAAAACTTTGATAAATGTATTTAAAATTTCTGCTGTAAGGATATATATTGAAATAATATATGTTATTCCATTCGTGTAAGATTCTATTCTTCCTTTATTTCTTTCTTACCCTTAAAGAACTGCCTCTCCAGCAATTGGATTTGCGGCACGTGAATACCAAGAATGTAATAGTGACAATTTTTTAGGGTCGAAGAAACGGGTCTTCACATTAGGTATCAGAGCTTAGGTTAAGTGAACACCTAAGCCTAATAGGGGTAAAGTCTCTTTAGAGATAGGGTTAGTGATACCCTAGGATGAATAACTCATTAGAGATTGGGTTAGTAACACCCTAGTGAGTTGAGATTATTATATATAAGCATGTATTTGTTAATGCTATATATAAATGAATTTTGTTTTGAAAAGTTTGTAAAGGAAATAATTTTGCCTAAGATTATATTTTGAATATAAAAAAATATCTTTCAAATGATATAGTTATTTATATAGCGATTAGTTGTTTGATTTAAAAGTTTAAATACAAACACCCTATGAATTAAGTTTCACGATTTGACTATAAGGTGTTTGATAATAATATTGGGTTAATTTGAATGAATTTATAAGAAATGAATAAGCATGTTATATAAAAGTGTGTTTCAGAAGAAAATCATATAATTTTGTAAAAGATGAATTTGGAAAATATGTTTTATAAAAGAGATTTGGAGAATTTAAATCCTGGCGTTTTGAAATTTTTTGGCAAAGTTTAAAAAATTGAAGAAAAGCCATCTAATATAAAGTAATTAAACGTTTTATATAAAGTGATACACACACAAACTAAGAGCAAAATTTATAAATGTGATATTTTATAAATAAAGTAATAGATTTATAAACGGTGTTTTATAAATATTAAAAATGGGTTTGAATTTTATATTTTGTAAATGGATTTATAAATGGGATTTTATAAATAAATGAGATTTATAAAAGCGTAGAGTTATAAATGGAATTTTATAAATAAAGATATTTATAAAAAGAAGTTTTATCAAATAGAAAGGAAATTTATAAACATAGTGTTGTAAATATGGAAATGATTTGTGTTGGGATTTAAGTATGGATTTTATAGAGAAAATACATTCACGTTTTAAAAGTTAAAATAATCTTTTAAAGAAATGTTTCGAAAGTGATATTTTTCAAATGAAGACTACTGACTTTAAAAAGTGATTTAAAATGTACTGAGTGATGATAACATAGGATTCGACATGTTTTGTTGTAATAAATGTTTTTGGAAAATTGAGAAAGGCATGGACTATAACACTGTAACAGCCCTAGATTTTTGTATATATTTTATTTGACTTTATTATATTTTGAAAACTATTTTAAACTTGTTTTATTTCAAACATTTCATTTTTAAATATAAATGTTGATTATTATGTAACTTTTAATTTCAAACTGGTATAAATTGAACATTTCCTGAAAAGGGGATTTCTGGTCAAACTTTGACTTTTAAAACTTCAAATTTAAATTGTTTAAAATCTTAAATTTTATCTTTTATTATGAAAATAGACTTAATAACATGAATACTGCTTTTTGTTTCGTTGAAAACGGAATTAAATTGTAAAAGTTATGTACATTTCAATTTTGAGTATAATTTGTTTTATTTTGCAATTTTGCCTATTTTAAATTTTATAAATCATATTTTCTTTGTCATATTTTATTTTAAAATGTGTTAATATGTTATTTTATGTATATTTTTGTCTTTTAATATTTTTGAAGTGATAATAAAACTTTTCCAAAATTTATTGCATTTATTAAAGACTAGTTTCTATTTTTCTACTATATTCTCCATTTAAATTTTATTTAATTAAAATTTATTTATTTATTTTTGTGAATGCATTTTTATTTTATGTTCTTATCTTTATTTATAAATATTTTTCTAAGTCCATACAATTTTCCCTAAGTTTATTTTATTTATTTTCAAATTTTCTAGACTAGTTTTCATTTTGTACTATTTTCTTATTTTAATCATATATAATTAATATTTATTTATTTATATTTTGTATATTTGTTACATTTTCGAATTGAAACTGAATTTTTAATTATTTTCAGTTATTTAAACTTATTAAAAAGAAATAAAAGTGATTTGAAAGGTTTGTGGCTTTTTATTTCCTAAGGCCTTTTGAATTCCCACCTTTTCACATTTCAACATTACTTTTCATTCAATTGGCCTTAACTCCTCATTCTTTCAGCTGCATATCTCATTTTGCAATTCACGTGAAAACATCACTTTCTCATTCCTCATTCACATATGTTTTCAGATCTGAAGAAAAAGAATTGTAATGTCTTCCTCTTTTCTATTCTTTTTCACCTTCTTTTATTGATTTTCCTTTGTAAATTGCCTTGAAATCTTCATGCTTTGCTCGGCCCATAGCCTCACCATCACCACCATCGACCACCATCCCTTCCTCCCCACTAAATCCACGGCCAAACCATCATTCTCCACTGACATGAAAGTGCCATGGCCTCTCCTTGAGCAAAACTCCACAAAAACATTGAAAACTCTACAATTATCGCCTACCCGAGCCATGTATGCAACCTTCCCTTCATTTTACACCACCACCACCACCATAGGCTGCCACCACCACCTTTTCCAGACCTCCCCACACCACTCCAACCTCTGTCCAGACCTGAGCTTGACTGGCCAAGCATATAACCCCATGACCGAGCCCTTTTGGTTGCCAAAAACCATGTTTTAGCCTAAACCCCTTCACATCCCTGTGTTGTAACTTCCTCCATCATGTTCTACCTTGTAGCCTTACCTTTTCCAGACCCATACCTGATCCAAACCAAGTACAAACCTGACCTAATTGATCCCCTAGGCCATGCAAACAAGTAGAGAAAGCAAGGTAAAAAGTTTCGTATTCAAACTGCTTTTTGTTTCAAAGTTATTCAAATTCAATCGTATTGATTTTTAACTATTATTTTGGTTTTGTTTTTGGGTTGTAACACAAGATCTATGACTTGGATCTCGCTCTCCACTCTCAAGTCATTCCCGTGTTGTCATGCCTTCGTAGTGTCAGTATTGTGTGCTTTTGTGGCTATCTCCAGCTTTTAACAAGTGAGTTATTCTCACCAGACAATATGTACATATATAACTAGTGAATTGACCCCTTTTGAATCTGTAAAATGCATTATCATGTTACACTTGCTATGTTATGATTTTATGATGTTCACCCATGCTTAAACACCTATTATATTATATGTTACTGTTATATTATGTTGTTCTATTATTTTTATCAGTTTATCACACTGCAAGTTCCCTTTAGATTAGAATCACTATGGGTTGAAATGATACATACCCGAACGGACTTTAGAATAGGAGAAAATCATTATGGGCTGAAATGATAGGCCTGAATGATTTTCAATTTTTTTTTCATTTCCTTGGGATTGCGGGTTTGAAATGATCAAACCCGGGTTTTCTTTGTAAATTACGGGTTGAAATGATATATTACCCGTATCACTTTACCTAGACTAGAAATGAAATACAGACCCGTTGTTAAAATATGTTTTTATAAAAATCTTAAAAATATTTTTGAAATGTAAATATTATAATATTTGATTTAAACTAAATAAAAAAATGATTTATGTAAGCATTATTGATTTTTTTGAAAATTTATAAGTGAAATAAATTATTGGTAAAACTAGAAAATTTGAAATGTAAGTTATTTTGGGAAATTTTAATTGGGTGATAATTGGAATTTAAATTAAATATGAAATGTGATAACTTCATGATAATTTGGATTAAAGTGAATTTAAATGATTTTTATATTATATTAATGATTTTGAATAAAGTTAAAATGTGAAATGAATGAATATTTAAGTTGAAATTTTGAAATATAACCAAAATTGGAAATTTGTGAATTTGGCTTAAGAGTGAATTTTAAGTTAAGTAAATAAAAATGGAATTAAGTTATATTTGAAATTTTAAAATTAAGTGTTAAGTTAATTTAATTTAATGAATTTATAATTTAAAATTGGAATTTAATAAGTGAATTATTATTAAATTTTGATTTTTGAATGGAGGTTTAACTTTATAAAATCATGAATATAAGGGTATTTGAATGATTATATATGATTTTATAAGTTAAAAATGATTTATATAAAAATATAATTGATTGTGAAATTATACTGAATATTTGAAGTTAATTAACTGCATCTCTGAAATGCTATTAATTCTAATGTAAATGATAATACAACATTTGTAAATGTTGTAGTTGATAATAATGAACCAAATGGCTGAATTTAATTTAAGGCTATTATGGCATTTTTGTAAATGTTATAATGGTTGAATTTAACTAAGTTTATTTGAAACTAATGGAACCCTATTACAGCATTTTAAATGCTGTCTTTTGTTAAATTGAACTGTTTTAAATGTGACTTTCCATAGCATTTTCTAAATGTTGCGAAAGTTGAATTTTCATTGTTTTAATTAATTTAAGTGAACGAATGAACTTTGAAAGATTAAAATTTTGGAAATTTAATAATTTAATTATTTAATATAATAACTTCATTTTATGATTTAAAATGAAGTAATTTGTTTCGTAATATAAACTATTTTGAAATATGATATTTTGATATTTTGAACTGGATTTTTGAATGATATTGAATTTTGAAATGATATTTGATTTCGAAATATAAAATACCAATTTTGAAATTTTAACCACGGGATGTATTTAATTTATGGTTTAACTGATCCTTAGAGGATGGGCGATCCCAAGCATCCTTTAAGTTATTATGCATTACTGCTACAGTTCACTTGAGTTGGTTTACATTATATAAGTATATATTGTCCTGACTCGAGTGTTTTGTATTTTGCTTTACGCTCGGGTCAGCCTGAGTATTTACAGCTTAGATTTGGATCTCTTTCTGGAGCTAGGAATCGTTGGAGATTCTGCTTATCTAGTTATCTATCCATTCCAGTTTCAGTTGTTCTATTTCAGCTCTGGTATTATAAACTTCTATGTATTTGAGATTTCTATTGTATATGTTTTCAAACAGATATTATGTATTTTGTTTTGAGAGTTTGTTATAGTAGCTTCATGAACTACTATGGTTTTTATATTCCGCTGCGAGTTATTCTGATATTCTGTGTCTGTGATTCTGTATTTGATTTTATTTGCTCCAAATTTTATTACAATCTGTTATTTTAAATTATTCAAGTCAGACATGCGTGGATTATTGTCGATTTGAATGGTCCAAAATAGTGGGTCGTTACAGTTGGTATCAGAGCTTTGGTTTTAGGCAAACCTTAGCCTACGGAGCAAAAACTCACTAGAGATAGGGTAGAAATACCCTAGAATGAGTGAAATCAATCTCAGAATCATTTCTTTGTGAGAGAACTTATTTTCGAAGTATAAAATGATTTTCAAATGATTTTTAAAGAATTTTCAAAGATTATTTTGATATAAATTTTCTGGCTTTGAAAGTAAAATTTTCTAAACTTCATTCTTTTCGTATCCACCTTGTTAGCAATTTCTTTGATTAGGATCCTCTAAAATTTTGAACTTCTCTCTTGATTGATCTAGATCCATTGTTGATAGGAATCTATTTTGGGTATGGCAAAATCAGTAGTTTGTTAGGTTGCTTTGAGTAAACTCTGTTGTATCTTTTGCTTAGCTAAAGTTGTCCAACTAAAGATATTTATGCTTCTGTTTTCGTATGTTATGAATTAGAGTCTTTCCAAATTTTGAATGGGAATTTTTCTGTATCGATATAGGTTATATATCTCTAATCTTCGTTTGGATTCTTATCGAATAAGATTCCTTTGAATTTTGGAATGCTCCCACTTGTTCTGAAATCCATTCCTGTCTCCCCTAATTGTATTCTTTTGATTTTTGAGCATTGCATCACTCCACTTTGTATGACCTTTATAGGGTGGCAATTCCGCTAATCTTTGAATGATTATAATTGGCATTGATTCACCGGAGATTTCTGTATCCTCGGTTTACGATGTTTTCTATCTTCTGCTATATTTAGATTCTACCTCTGGCAATCGAAGGTCGATTTGCCTTAGATTTTCGCATCGATTATATTCCTGAAGTCACGGTTGACCGGTTAAGGTCGCCCGCGATTCATATAGGCTTATCCATCTTCTATTTGGTAATTTAATTATCTTATCTTCGTTTGAGCCTATCTTTGAATTAGAATTCTATTTGATTAGAATCCTTCTAAATTTGAATCTCTGTTTTGCTTTGAAATCCATCCTTGAATCGTCCCTTGGAAAGTTTGTGGTTGATTGTCTTTTGAAAATTGTGTATTCATCGTAGTTTTTATTTTGATAAGGATGGCCATATTTTTATATAAAGATGAAATGTTTTTGATAAGGATTATGTACCTTAAAAAAAAATGAGAATTTGAAGTTTTGAAAGGATTTGAAATTTTGAAAATTTTATAAGAAATGTTTTCATATAAAATGATTTATAACTGAAGGTTTTGAATATGAATTTAAGTGATTGAACTCTGGCATTTTGGAACTGGTTTTAAGATTTTGAAATAATAAATAATATGATTTGAAATTATTTTTCCGAATAAGTAATGTTTCAATGATTTTAATGGGTTTTAATGATTTTGAAGGAATTTCAAAGAAGTTTTCAAAGTAAATGGAAGTCCAGAACCACTTGTGTCGCTGGAAAATAATTTCGGTGATGAGTGCACGCATCATCGACATTGATTTTCGAGTTTCTGAGTGAGGGAGAGGCCACTTCGGTAACTTTGCTATGCGATTGATTTGTGAAACCAATTCTGATTTCAAATTCCGAAGCGTGATGTGATATTCGAAAGATATATGTATATATATTGAACAATTTGAAATGAGCCGGTGTTCAGTCCTTGAGTTTTGGATTTGATTTGATATAACCCTATTTTGGAATTGATTTACTGATTTAATTATGATTTCCAACTCTTGGATTGAAATATGATTTCTTCGACTATTTTGAAGGTTCGAGCACTTCCAAATCAAGGTTAACTTTTCAAAGCTAAATTTTTTAAAAAGTATGAATTATTTGATAAAGTATATAAATTTGTTTTGAATGTTTAAGTATGAAGTAATATGATTTAAATAAGTTGAAACTGTTTTGTTAAGTAAATGAATAAGGCAATTTTAAAATTTTCTAATATGAAATTTAGATTCGAAATGCTTTGAAAAGAATTTGGTCTTCAAAATATTTTGAATAAAATTTAGTTTAAATGTTTTAACTTAGTAACATCTTTATGAAACTATATATTTAACAAGTTGGAATAAATATATAAGTTGTACGTATGGTGTTTTATTCGCATAATTAATTTGATCCAAGTTTGAGTACACAAGTTCGAGGTGGATTACACCATTTCGTGTTAGGATTTTCATTCGATTCTTGATGGCGAATATTTGATATGGATTTTGGGCTTGATTCTAGAATTCTCTATCGTAGTATATGGCTATGCAAGGAGACTGATGGCTTCTAGTCGAGAAACCATATCGAATCCGCATTAGGGAAGTCGAATGGACAATACTAGTTCGAAAGCGAACTTGTGTGATCGAGCGAGCGATCGAATGTGACTTTGCGAAATGATGACATATGTACATCTTATATTCTAATATCTTTGATATATTTTGACGCTGAAATTGAAAGCCGTCGAGTTAGAATATCTTTGCTTACTAAAAGAAAATTTCCAATTTAAATTACAAAGATATATAACCCATAAAAGCAAAGATATTCAATCCCATATGGTTCTTCATACAGCGAAATTATTTTGAAAATTTGATCCTTATGTAAGATAGACCTTACGTAAGTATAAGATGATTTTGAAAACATTTGATTTTGGAAATGAATTGGTTGACTTAAATTATATTGATTTGGAAATTTGGATTTATTTTCTAAATCTATTATTTTGGAAACTTTGAAACTAAAGATAATTAATTTGAGAAGAAATAATTTGGTGAAATTGTATATGATTTTGAAATTGAACTGATATTGAAACAAATTGAAATTTGAGAACCTTATGTTACTAAACACTTGATTTGGGAGTTGTCGAACTTATATAAAATTGATTTGTATGAGTATGAAATTGATTCGAAAACTATAGATTTGAAAAGGTACTCAATTTGAAAGTGAAATCTTATATAATTGAAGTCTATATAAGTATGATTTGATATACTATTGATTTTGGAAAGTATTCGATTTGAAAATTAAATCTTATATATAATGGATTTTATATAAGTACGATATTTGAAAGTGATTTGAAAAGGTACTATATGATACATATTTTCGAAGTAAAGATATGGAAAGTGCCTTCTGCTTGATATCCGATTTGTGGCCACATCTTGGATTCATTCTATCGATATTATTCTCTCTGATTTTTGGTTTTCCGGATATGATACTCGAGTGTCCTTCGAATTCCGTGGCGTTACCCATGGTCTTACGAACTCGACTGCATAGCGTAATTCGTAAGGCAGTGATTGCTTAAAAGGTACGGATGTTTCCTGGGGGATCCAGGCGTAACCATTGTGTATCTGCGATCTATGGTCGTGTTAGTGGCGTAATCCGCAAGGCAGAGATTGCTTAAGGGGTATGGATGTTTCCTGGGGGATCCAGGCGTAACCATTTTTATGTATCCTGCGGTCCACCGTTTTGTTGCATGGCGAAATTCGCAAGGCAGTGAATGCTTAAAAGGTACGGATGTTTCCTGGGGGATCCAGGCGTAACCATTTTTATGTATCCTGCGGTCCACCGTTTTGTTGCATGGCGAAATTCGCAAGGCAGTGAATGCTTAAAAGGTACGGATGTTTCCTGGGGGACCCAGGCGTAACCATTGTGTATCTGCGATCCATGATTTGATTCGTTTTTGTTTGGATTGTACTTTCCATATCTGTTTTTAAAGGTTTTCCCAGTATTTTCACTAGGTGTTGAAACAGGTCTACTAAGTACCTGGAGAATTCCAGTTTTGCGCCTGATCAACGCACTACCAGAGTCTACAGGAACAAGGATAAACTTGTTGAAACATCGAGTTATAAAAGTATTTTGATAAAATATTATATAAAGGATATTTTGATCAGTTATTTCCTTTTTAAAGGATTTTAAAGTGTTTTAAATATTTTACCTCTTTAACCAACACTTTTAATAAATGGCTCATCCTTGTCTTTCGTCATATTTTCCCTTCTTGCTATTCCTATTCTCCACCTTGTTAAACTTACCTATAACAACAGTTATCAGGTATAATTTTAATATTCTTGTCATCTTGTCTTAATCCTATTCCATTCTATCTTTTTCTGTGTTTTCCATACTTCATTCCTTTTCGAGGACGAAAAGATTTGAGTGGGAGAGAGTGTAACAGCCCTAGATTTTTGTATATATTTTATTTGACTTTATTATATTTTGAAAACTATTTTAAACTTGTTTTATTTCAAACATTTCATTTTTAAATATAAATGTTGATTATTATGTAACTTTTAATTTCAAACTGGTATAAATTGAACATTTCCTGAAAAGGGGATTTCTGGTCAAACTTTGACTTTTAAAACTTCAAATTTAAATTGTTTAAAATCTTAAATTTTATCTTTTATTATGAAAATAGACTTAATAACATGAATACTGCTTTTTGTTTCGTTGAAAACGGAATTAAATTGTAAAAGTTATGTACATTTCAATTTTGAGTATAATTTGTTTTATTTTGCAATTTTGCCTATTTTAAATTTTATAAATCATATTTTCTTTGTCATATTTTATTTTAAAATGTGTTAATATGTTATTTTATGTATATTTTTGTCTTTTAATATTTTTGAAGTGATAATAAAACTTTTCCAAAATTTATTGCATTTATTAAAGACTAGTTTCTATTTTTCTACTATATTCTCCATTTAAATTTTATTTAATTAAAATTTATTTATTTATTTTTGTGAATGCATTTTTATTTTATGTTCTTATCTTTATTTATAAATATTTTTCTAAGTCCATACAATTTTCCCTAAGTTTATTTTATTTATTTTCAAATTTTCTAGACTAGTTTTCATTTTGTACTATTTTCTTATTTTAATCATATATAATTAATATTTATTTATTTATATTTTGTATATTTGTTACATTTTCGAATTGAAACTGAATTTTTAATTATTTTCAGTTATTTAAACTTATTAAAAAGAAATAAAAGTGATTTGAAAGGTTTGTGGCTTTTTATTTCCTAAGGCCTTTTGAATTCCCACCTTTTCACATTTCAACATTACTTTTCATTCAATTGGCCTTAACTCCTCATTCTTTCAGCTGCATATCTCATTTTGCAATTCACGTGAAAACATCACTTTCTCATTCCTCATTCACATATGTTTTCAGATCTGAAGAAAAAGAATTGTAATGTCTTCCTCTTTTCTATTCTTTTTCACCTTCTTTTATTGATTTTCCTTTGTAAATTGCCTTGAAATCTTCATGCTTTGCTCGGCCCATAGCCTCACCATCACCACCATCGACCACCATCCCTTCCTCCCCACTAAATCCACGGCCAAACCATCATTCTCCACTGACATGAAAGTGCCATGGCCTCTCCTTGAGCAAAACTCCACAAAAACATTGAAAACTCTACAATTATCGCCTACCCGAGCCATGTATGCAACCTTCCCTTCATTTTACACCACCACCACCACCATAGGCTGCCACCACCACCTTTTCCAGACCTCCCCACACCACTCCAACCTCTGTCCAGACCTGAGCTTGACTGGCCAAGCATATAACCCCATGACCGAGCCCTTTTGGTTGCCAAAAACCATGTTTTAGCCTAAACCCCTTCACATCCCTGTGTTGTAACTTCCTCCATCATGTTCTACCTTGTAGCCTTACCTTTTCCAGACCCATACCTGATCCAAACCAAGTACAAACCTGACCTAATTGATCCCCTAGGCCATGCAAACAAGTAGAGAAAGCAAGGTAAAAAGTTTCGTATTCAAACTGCTTTTTGTTTCAAAGTTATTCAAATTCAATCGTATTGATTTTTAACTATTATTTTGGTTTTGTTTTTGGGTTGTAACACAAGATCTATGACTTGGATCTCGCTCTCCACTCTCAAGTCATTCCCGTGTTGTCATGCCTTCGTAGTGTCAGTATTGTGTGCTTTTGTGGCTATCTCCAGCTTTTAACAAGTGAGTTATTCTCACCAGACAATATGTACATATATAACTAGTGAATTGACCCCTTTTGAATCTGTAAAATGCATTATCATGTTACACTTGCTATGTTATGATTTTATGATGTTCACCCATGCTTAAACACCTATTATATTATATGTTACTGTTATATTATGTTGTTCTATTATTTTTATCAGTTTATCACACTGCAAGTTCCCTTTAGATTAGAATCACTATGGGTTGAAATGATACATACCCGAACGGACTTTAGAATAGGAGAAAATCATTATGGGCTGAAATGATAGGCCTGAATGATTTTCAATTTTTTTTTCATTTCCTTGGGATTGCGGGTTTGAAATGATCAAACCCGGGTTTTCTTTGTAAATTACGGGTTGAAATGATATATTACCCGTATCACTTTACCTAGACTAGAAATGAAATACAGACCCGTTGTTAAAATATGTTTTTATAAAAATCTTAAAAATATTTTTGAAATGTAAATA
This sequence comes from Allium fistulosum, assembly GCA_030737815.1. Taxonomy (NCBI): domain Eukaryota; kingdom Viridiplantae; phylum Streptophyta; class Magnoliopsida; order Asparagales; family Amaryllidaceae; genus Allium; species Allium fistulosum. The sequence continues at coordinate 782,814,303 of CM060908.1, forward strand.
TTATAATATTTGATTTAAACTAAATAAAAAAATGATTTATGTAAGCATTATTGATTTTTTTGAAAATTTATAAGTGAAATAAATTATTGGTAAAACTAGAAAATTTGAAATGTAAGTTATTTTGGGAAATTTTAATTGGGTGATAATTGGAATTTAAATTAAATATGAAATGTGATAACTTCATGATAATTTGGATTAAAGTGAATTTAAATGATTTTTATATTATATTAATGATTTTGAATAAAGTTAAAATGTGAAATGAATGAATATTTAAGTTGAAATTTTGAAATATAACCAAAATTGGAAATTTGTGAATTTGGCTTAAGAGTGAATTTTAAGTTAAGTAAATAAAAATGGAATTAAGTTATATTTGAAATTTTAAAATTAAGTGTTAAGTTAATTTAATTTAATGAATTTATAATTTAAAATTGGAATTTAATAAGTGAATTATTATTAAATTTTGATTTTTGAATGGAGGTTTAACTTTATAAAATCATGAATATAAGGGTATTTGAATGATTATATATGATTTTATAAGTTAAAAATGATTTATATAAAAATATAATTGATTGTGAAATTATACTGAATATTTGAAGTTAATTAACTGCATCTCTGAAATGCTATTAATTCTAATGTAAATGATAATACAACATTTGTAAATGTTGTAGTTGATAATAATGAACCAAATGGCTGAATTTAATTTAAGGCTATTATGGCATTTTTGTAAATGTTATAATGGTTGAATTTAACTAAGTTTATTTGAAACTAATGGAACCCTATTACAGCATTTTAAATGCTGTCTTTTGTTAAATTGAACTGTTTTAAATGTGACTTTCCATAGCATTTTCTAAATGTTGCGAAAGTTGAATTTTCATTGTTTTAATTAATTTAAGTGAACGAATGAACTTTGAAAGATTAAAATTTTGGAAATTTAATAATTTAATTATTTAATATAATAACTTCATTTTATGATTTAAAATGAAGTAATTTGTTTCGTAATATAAACTATTTTGAAATATGATATTTTGATATTTTGAACTGGATTTTTGAATGATATTGAATTTTGAAATGATATTTGATTTCGAAATATAAAATACCAATTTTGAAATTTTAACCACGGGATGTATTTAATTTATGGTTTAACTGATCCTTAGAGGATGGGCGATCCCAAGCATCCTTTAAGTTATTATGCATTACTGCTACAGTTCACTTGAGTTGGTTTACATTATATAAGTATATATTGTCCTGACTCGAGTGTTTTGTATTTTGCTTTACGCTCGGGTCAGCCTGAGTATTTACAGCTTAGATTTGGATCTCTTTCTGGAGCTAGGAATCGTTGGAGATTCTGCTTATCTAGTTATCTATCCATTCCAGTTTCAGTTGTTCTATTTCAGCTCTGGTATTATAAACTTCTATGTATTTGAGATTTCTATTGTATATGTTTTCAAACAGATATTATGTATTTTGTTTTGAGAGTTTGTTATAGTAGCTTCATGAACTACTATGGTTTTTATATTCCGCTGCGAGTTATTCTGATATTCTGTGTCTGTGATTCTGTATTTGATTTTATTTGCTCCAAATTTTATTACAATCTGTTATTTTAAATTATTCAAGTCAGACATGCGTGGATTATTGTCGATTTGAATGGTCCAAAATAGTGGGTCGTTACAAACACTGTTGTTATAGTAAATTATTTCTCAAAGGAGATGTTTTATATAATCCATGGGATTTATTCATATCCTATATTTGATGTAAAGATTAAGGGTGGGTAACTTATATCCATTTTCAAGTTGAGAATGTCGTTCATTCAAGGTTTGAGAGGTAATGATACCCCAACTTGATCGACTTCATTGTTAACTAATAGTTTTAAGTTCAACATCGAAACAAATATTAAGTATAATTAATGTGATCCTTATAATAGTGTTTTTGGGTTATTGTAACGATGTTTTACACAATATTCTTTTTGACCCAATAAATTGTGTTTTGGGAAATGTGAAGCTTTCCTAAGAGATTTTTATGGATTTAAGTATGTTGAGGTATTTTCTAAGTGTTAAAATTGAAATGGTTTCTTTGGAAAGAAGATAGAAATTTTTATTATATATAAAAACATCTTTATAAAAATGTTTGAATAAAAGATTTATGAAATGTTTTCATAAATATTTTGTAAAATGAATTTGATATAATTAAGTATGTATGAGGTATGTAAATCATTTCGTCGCATGATCCTTATCTAAGATTCGAGTATGGAACTTGAGGTGTTTACACTGGTCCGAATCACTCGATTCTTAACAACAAACATTATAAGGGTTTATGGTTGGATACTGGAGATTTCTATCATAGTTGAGAGCTATGCAAGGAAAACTAAAGTTCTGATCAGAGGAGCCTGATCAAAGTCCGCACTATAGGATCGGGGGATCAATACTAGTTCTTAATTAAAGTTGTGGATTCGAATAGTAGATCAAATCAAATATTGCGTACAGATGATGTGATCCGGGTTTTTAGACTCAAGGAAAAAGTTAGAGAAAAAGTTAGTTTCAGGGACAAGAAGTTTGTTTTTTAGGCTGAAGGACACTTTTTAGTGTAAATCACAGAATGATAGTTGTAACTATCATTTTCAGTTTAAACTAAAAAGTGTCCTTCAGACTAAAAAGCAAACTTGTTGTCCCTGAAACTAAATTTTTTTGCAACTTCTTCCTTGTGCCTATTTACCTGTGATCTAAATACATCGTACGGGTGTAAGTTTAAAAATAAATAATTTAAGCAAACACTTTTGGGTTTTGCATTGTAATTTCGAGGACGAAATTCTTTTAAGGGGAAAAGTATGTAATGACCCATAAATTTATCAATTTGATAAATTATATTTATTTTTAAATATTCAAATGCAAGCTTTAAAAAAAATTATGATGTTTTGAACAATAAGTAATAATGGTAATCTTATTTTAAATAAGTATTTACGAAAATATAAATTGGAAAAAATATCGATAAAATGTTCGAAAACTGTTTTATCAATAAACAGCTCTATAATTATCAAACGTCGCGCATAGAGCTGGATACATACAATTATTTATATGTTTAAACAAGAATATGAAATAAAATTATTTATTTTATTTTTGGGAAATAAAATGTATTTATGACATCATCAATAATGTCATCATATTTAATTATTAATTAATGAGTTTAAATTGAGATTTAATGATTCGATAATTATTATAATTATTAAAATATTTTTTTCAAATTATAATAATTCATTTTAATTTCTTATGATGTGACAATAAATCATTTATAATAGTTTTATAAAGATACATGCTTGATTTGAAAATATAAGAAAATTCGTATCGCTTTATCGATATAACAGCACTTTTTGTAAACAATTGTTTAATATTAATTTATATGGTTTTGTAATTCAAATGAGATTATTTTAATTAATTAATAATGGTTAGAAATTTATTTTTAAATTTTATTTACATTTATATGTAATTTAATTAATAAGTAAAAATATGACCGGGAATTGGCTTCCCGATTTTCAATGATTTAATGAACGGAAGTTGTTCAAAATTGTTGCTATCTTGTTTATATGTCATGTACACATATATGAAATATAAATGCACACTTTAAAACATGCACATGAACACATAAACACATATGTACATAGATTTACATCTATACATATACAAAAGAAAATATCTAAGATATTTCTTAACTCCTTAATACATAAGCATCCATAAGTCAATGCACATGGCTTGGGAGTGAAATGAGGTGATGATGACACATGGGAGGGGGGTTAGGCTGTGTAAGGTGATGGGAAAGGAGGGGTGTGGGTTAAGGGTAGGAAGATAAATGCACTAGCAGATATTTGTTTCCAAACTTTGGCTATAAATGCCAACCTTCACAACTCATTTTTCCATCTTCTTCATTCTATCATAACTTCTTCAAAACCGAATAAAATGAAGTAATTATTTTTTTCAAACTATGTAAAATTCTAGTGGCTACAACTTTCAATACCATTTCTTCCAGTTTGAGCTATGCCATGTCAAAATCTCACTTCTTTGCAGTGTATTTTCGGATCCAGATTTTAGGTCCAAGAATGCCTCATTTTTTTGATCATATCTCCCTCAAAACCAATAGAAATTAAGTGTTTCTATTTTTTCAAATTGTAGAGAAAATTATTTGCAAGAACTTTCCCATTGACAACATTATAAAATTCCTTGAGCAACATGTCCAAAAATATGTTAGAAGATTACCTATTTTTGGGTTTGATTTTTTTTGTGAATCTGAGAATGCCTCTTCTTCTTTTAACCATATCTCCCTCAAAAAACAAGAAATTTAGTAATTATTTTTTTCTAATGCAAGGTTAGAGAATTTTCTAGAAATTTCCTTTCGACAACATTTCCAAATTCAGAGTGCACGATGGCCAAAACTTCGAATAAAGATGACCCATTTTCGGGTCCAAATTTTGTGAACTAAAGACCTCTTCCTTTTCAAATGGCCGAGCTCCTTGACCCTAGACCCTTGTTCCGTGAGCTATGGTAGTAGAGGAAGGATGGACGAGAGCAGGGATGTGGAGGAAGGATGGCTAGAAGGATTAGACAAGTTGTTTTGGTGATGATTTGGAGGTATTAGTGAAGGGTTGTTTGAAAAGAATGTTGGTTGGAAGTTTGGTTCGGATTATGGTGAGAAACTCTATATTTATGTACACCATATATTGGATGATATAATATGGTTTGCTATGCTAGTTTATTATGGTTGTTTATCATGTTTGGATGATGATGGTATAATTGTTTGATTGTATTAATAAGTCACGTTAATACACGTCGAATATCACAAAGAAAATCACTTTCCTTTAATAAATGAAATGGTGTATATGAGATTGTTAAACCTCTTTAAAATGGTTTGTAAATGTTTTATAAACACTAAAATATTTGTGAAGTTTGGATAAGTTATGAAAATTGAGTCAAAAATAAGGGCGTCGCGTAACGGTAGTTCGTGATTTCACGTCGTAGAAGTAAAATCCACATAAACGATGGATTCGAAGTCGGAATTCTTTGTAATAAGAATTTTATGAACTCTTATAATCGTAGTTTTCAAACAAAAGAAAAGGATCGATATTTAGTTTAGTAGATTTTGAAATATGAGCAAATCAAGTTTTGAAAATAGTCGCAGTTTGGCATTTCGAAAACCAAAGCAACAAATTCTTTATAAATGATATTTTTTATTTCTTTAAAATATGGAATAAATTCTATCGATATTTTAAAATGTTTTAAAAGATATTTGAGTTATAAAAAATGGATTTCTAAATGATCGAAAAGTTGTTTTGATTAATTAATCTTAAAAGCATTATTCGCAGCGCTTTTTATAACTTTTGAAATATAGCTTTAAACTTAAGTATTCTTTTCCAAATCTTTTATAAACGTTTTCAAATGAATGGTTAAGTATTTTAAAGATGATTTGAAGGTTTTATAGTTTATTTAAAAAAAATTAAATAAATGATTGAAGAGAAGCTGTTATAAATAAAGTGATTTAATCTTGGCTCTAAAAGCCGATGAGTAGACTGAATTTTTCTATTCGTGAAATCCAGATGTAAGGTTCTTAAACTAAGAAGATGTTTAGGAGCAACCAGTGCCCTGGCCCACCTGGCCTCTTTCCTGGGCGAGGAATAAATAAGGTCGAGATGTTGGAAACGAGACAAGTATAAAAGATCTAATTTTTATAATTAATTAATTGCAACTTGGATTGAATAGAGATAATCTTCTTATACTTGGTGTTAAAATCCAAAGAGGGAACTCATGCAATCCATATGAATTTAAAAGGTAATTTCACCATTATTCGATGGGTAGTAAAGGTTGAATACGGAATGTAACGACCCCGGATTTTAATTAAATTTAAATTGATAATTAATTTAGTTTTTGAATAAATTTTTTGAAATTAATTGATAAATTGATGCGAGTTTCCCCGAATCCAAATACAAATATATTAAATCATTTTAAATTTAGAAATTGTATATATATATATATGTGAATATATATGTATATGTGCATAAATGGGTAAGTTTGAATTTATATATTGAGTTTAAATTTTAAGTTAAAATAGGAATAAATATATGAAGTAAAATAAAATACAAACAAAATATACTTATAAAATAGTACAGATATATATATAACTCAACACTAGAAACTATGAAATTTACATAAGTATAATACATATATAAGTTAGAAATAAAAATGAAGTAACACTTAAATAAAATCTAATAACAAACTAAAATAGTAATTTATTTATATTGTAAAGAATATCATAAAGGTAAAGCAAAAATATATATATTCAAGCATATCTATGAAGCCATAAAATTATCTTCAGCTGAAATCAAAATTTAGCATAGTCAAAGAGAAAAGGGATAAGTACAAGTTTGCAAAAGAAGATCTGTTCAAATTTGTACAAGGTAATTAATACAAGTACCTTCAGCCACAATATGCTCTCATTTCAGCCACCGTTCTAATAAAGATCTCTGACCAAATACAAAAAAATCTTGTACCTATATTGTACAAACACAAAAATAATGTCACACTATAAACCTATTTTACATATACATCAACAACTTCTCATATCAGTTCGTTCAAACATAAATTAAGCAAACCAGGGAAAAAAATATATCACCATTTTACAAACTTAAAACATCTCAGTTTAAACAACAATTTAATTCAAGATAAATCAGAGAAGCAATTGCAAATTTAAAATCTGGAAAGCTGGAAACACAAATTTTGAAATCTGAGAAAATAATAAGCAAAGCATCAGGTATCTCAGCAAGCAACAAAAGCAGGTCCTTTGTTCCTCTCTGCTCTTCCATTCACTGTGAGTAAACCCACTTACTTGACCTGGATCTGTTTGATTCTTGTTTAGTTTGCATTGGATCTGAAGCTATGGATAAAAATTATGCTTGAATGGTTGTGTGATGTGCTTATATACATGAATATCCTAGGCATATCTCTGGTAATAGGAAATAAGGCCCTGTTATGAAAATTTCAAGTTATATAGTAGTTCAAAATTTAATTCTAATTGCTCTCATCACCTTGAGCCAAAAATGTAAAGATAAGATATGTTTAAAATTGTCAAAATCTAATTTTTAAAGTATACTCTTAATATAATATGGAGTGGTTTGCCTGAATGAAGGATATACAGTGAAAATTTCAAGATTTATCAAAATTTTGATTTGCACGAAATCCAAATTTGATTATATCATCTAAAACCCTTTCGAAAATGATAATTTTCAAAACAAAAACTAGAATTTATAGTTGCGTACTAAGGTAGTAATTGTGGGATGAACAGAAAATGGGTTCTCTTGATTTTCTAGTGATCGATGGGTCTTTGGGTTTCGAGATCGAGGTCATGGCTTACTGGGAGGTCGGAGTTCGTCAGAAAAATGCTCGATAATTTTTTATTTCATTGTGACGCAGGCACAGCAAGGATTTAGGGTTTTAACCCACATTTTGGACGAAGCAGAAGATGTGATCGTCGCGGTTTCGTCAGACCACCGGAGTTGATCGCTCCGGTGGGGATAGCGGCGTGAGATCGGGACGAAGCTTCGGTTGAATTTTCATGGCTTTTGGTGTCTCGTAGTGGCGAGGATGAGAGTTTTTCAGACGAACATTTGGTTCCAGGAGATTGAAAATAGCTCGATTTTGATTACGCAGTAGTTTTGGATTTTTGGTTGTTCGAATTGGTTCAGGTGATCGAAGATGAGGTTTCGGTGTCCTCGACGTTGATCGGCGATGGTCATCGTGGTCGTGCACGTGCACGGTGCGCATATTCTAATGATCTGGAATATTTGAGTAGCTGGGTTGAAGGCAGGGCATTTGAACTCGAGGTTACTTGAGTAATTCGAGTATTTTACTCGAAGTGGTCTAGTGTGGGACTCGAAGCAGGCAAAGGTCTGCTAGGGTAGATAATTGTACAGGGTTTAAACAGAACCTATTCTGTTTTTAATTTTAATTTTTAAATTGTAAATTTGAAAGCAGGTTTTAAAACAGGTATTTGAATTAAAAAAAATTAAATACTTAGATAATTTAGTTTAAAACCTTTTTCTTATATAAGTTTTTATAAGAAATGAATGTTCTTTACATTATTTTAAGATTTATAAAGTAATTTTTTAAAATTTGATTTAAGTTTAAAATGGTTAATCATTTTGAATCTTAAACTCAAAATGGAACGTAAATGTAAATTCAAAAGTAAAATGTTTTGAAATACATATGTTAATGTCAATTAAGTCATAAATAAAGGAAAGGAATTGTCTTAGAGATAATTAAGGTTTTAAATTGATTTAATGAGGTAATTAAAGAATGAGTAATTGATTTAATTTATAAATTAATGATTTAGATTAATTTATAATTAGAGATGAATAAATGGATTTTTAAAGATAAATTAATTTGTATTTAATAATGAATTAATGTGATTAATTTTGATATTTGATTAGATTAATTAATTTAAGATAAAATTTTAAATTGTTTAAGTGTAATTACTTAATGGAAGTAATTAAGAAATTAATTATTCAATGTAATTAATTGAGTTTCATGCGATTAATTTAGATTAATTAATTTAAAAATAATCATTTATGAAATTATGCAAGTGTAATTACTTTATGGAAGTAATTAAGATATTAATTGCTCATTGTAATTAATTAAAAATAAGTGATTAAGAATAACTATTAATTAAGGAGTAATTAATTAGTTATTGTAATTAATTAAGGAAAATTAATTAAGGATTAATTATTAATTAATGGTTAATTCATGATTAATTAAAGTATAAGTTATTAAATGTTGTAATTCATTTACCATAACTAGCAAATTTATTCATAGAAATTAATCTGATTTAAATTAATCAGATAATTAAATTGATCATACTTATGGATGTTTGTATTACATTGGATGTTGAATTGCTTGATATTTCTGATATGTGATGCTTTGTGATATATCCTGCTTTGTGTTGTGATCTGTTTCTCTGGGATGAATGTAATTAATTCCCTATGACGTAATTTATTTTCTGTGATACATTTGTGTCTAGATATATTTGTGAATCTGTGTATAAAAGATAAGCGTTATAATTTATACCGCTTGTCAAATATATTATTGTAATTTTATCTGTGATGATTGAATGTTGTTGCACTATTATGTGTGTAAAACCCTTGGACTACACCATACACACACAAATATGGATTTCACGTGGAAATCGGTTAAGTCACAGATTTTAACAATTTTGAAATTTTAATACCTGAATCCAAAATTAGTTTTGGAAATTGGAATTGAGAACTTTTGAAATGAGTTTCCAAAATAAAAGTTATTTTAAATAACTTAATAAAACTTAATATTTAATAATTTAACTTGAATTTGAATTCAATAATTGAAATTGAATTCAATGATTTGGGAACTATGGTCTAAAAGATTATACAAGTTATAAAGGTGTTTATATGGGTTTTTAACCATTTAAAGGTATGGGTTTTGGAAATTTAGATTTGAATCCAGATTTTATATTTGAATGGTTTTAACTTATGTAAATTGTAATGAGTTTTCTAGAATGGAAACTAATTGTTTCAAAGGATAAAAGCTCTCATATAAGAAATGAATTTCAAATTTGAATTAAATGAATTTCAAATTTGAATTAAAGGAATTTCAAGTTTGAATGAAAGATGGTTTCCCAAGTTATGCATAAATCTTTGGAAATAATTTTGAAAGCTATAAGTTAAATCTTGATTTAAAGATTTAACGAGTTAATCCAAATTGAAATGGAAATTGATTTGAAAATCTATGAATAGATCTTTGTGAAACTGGGTGAACTTTGTGAATTGAATCTTTTTGTTAAAAAGATTAAAATGGTAATGTGTTTAAACCATTTGAAAGAAAAGTTTTGGGTAATAAGTTGTGACTTAATTGAAATCCCAATATCCATATGTTTTGAAATATCGGGCTCATTATTCGGTTTAGCCGGGAGAGGACCTTTGTGTCATATAACCCATTCCGAATAGTGATACGACGTAAATGGATAGCATTTGAAGACTGGTGTTGAAGACCGGGTGTTTGCGAGAACGATAGGATAACCTATCGATTTTCTCTGCACTGGGTAGCTCCTGGTATAGAGATTCCCTAAGTGATGGGAAGTTCGACCGGGATTGTGAATACCCGGATTGCAAGGGCTTCTTTGGAAGTGCCTTCGTCTCTGTTCGAACCCAGAACAGACTTGTATGGTTGTATGTCTGACACTACACTATGAGATATAAAGCTGGTTTCTTTCAAATACATTTCTGTTTGGTGGCGGAGAATTTATTCTCTTAGCTTAACACCCTTCTTTGAGACGTACGAGCTCAGAGGTTATGTAGTTGAAGGTTATCAGTGATATACTCCCAAATTAGTAGTGTGGCATGCCGAGTGTTGCTGTGTGCTGATCATTTGTTGATCAAAGCATGGCTTTGTGAAAAAGCGTAGCTTTGGAACGAGATTGCATCAGGACCTCACAAACCGGAAATGGTCGAAACAGGAAAGATGCGGCAAGGTTATGAGGGTCGCTCCCTTTAGGGTATGTCATTTCCTTCTGGAAAAGGGTGGTATCAGGTATGGAGCCCTGGTATTTAACCTATGTGGTTGCTCCAATCTCATTTACTGTGTGATTGTTGCTGTGTGATCGAGGCGCCTCGGATAAAGGTCCCAAAGGACCGGGGGGTGGCATATTCGTGTAGTGGTTACCTAGTGTAAGAGGTAACCCGGCCTTGTGTTGGTAGAGATCCGGTTAGGCTCTCGGGACGTCCCGCCAGAGGCGTACCCATTGGTAGTAGGAAGTTCCTTAGCCTGACCATTTGTTGGAAATCCAATTTCCAATACGAACCCTGTATGGTTTTAGTTGTAGAACCTGCCATTTACTTATGGTGGTCACCACTGTTTAGATGGTAGCTATAGTGGGCATAGTTCGAAATGTCTATGCTGGCTAAGATTAATATTATACTTTCGAAATGTTTTCCACTATGCACTAATAATAATAATCCAACGATTTTGCGTAGTAAGCATGTTTGACTATCATAAGAAGAAATCTCCTCCAATTCTGCGTTTGCATTGTATGTGTGGCGGGAGGTCTTATGGTAGTTTCATTTTCCAAAAGCATTGCGGGTTTCAATGTTTAAAATTCTTTTGTTGTTTGTTTTAAAGATAACTGTTTTTGTTGCTCACACTAGTCCCATGACTGACTCGGAGTTTATTGTTCCCTTCCTAAACTCTAGGTGCCCACAATTTTCCACACGGGCAGTCTAGAATTGGGTTTTTCAAATAGTCAGGTTTAGTAGATTATCTGGAGCTAGTTAACTTCATCAGAGTTGATGACTGACGTTGCTTATCTTGGTGCAACGTGATGGTGGTTCGAGCTTGATGTTGGAGCTGTTGGATTCATTATCTTTTGAAGATCATTTGGAGTTATCACTTCTGTTTTCCGCAGTATCATTATTTATCTCTGATATTGTTGTATCATATTGATATCATTATTGTATATCATTCTGGATATTGTATTTATTTGAGTTGTATATGATATCGTCTATTTCTTTCTTCCGCTGTGTTGTTATACTTAATGGTGTTATAAGCTCCGGGGAGCCAGATTCGGCGTTTGAATCTACGGCATTTGAGTACAAGTTAAGTACGGGTGCCGATTTTCGAAGGCCGAGTCCAGGATCTTCACACGGAAGCTGATGTCGAGTAGAATTAGTATAATTTCTATCAATCCTTTTCACTCAAAAAGGTTCTGCAATATGATTTATGAGAAATAATTTTGATTTAGTATAATTTCTATGGATCTGTTTTACTCGAATACTAACTAATTTGGATTTACTATTATAGATAACATGGTTTCAACCTACTACAGAGATATGTATTGGAAATAAGAAATCTTTTGTCTAGATTTTAATACATGATTTGGAGTTACTTATTTCCTATAATTACAATTAATTGTATTGGGTTTTAGTAAACGATGTTTTTGATAACATTGTTTTTAACCCGTTTTAAAAGTTATGATTTGAAAACCTTTGTAAAGATTTAAATAAATGATTTGGAAATATTTTCCTAGGTAAAGGATGAAATGATTTTGAATTATTCCAAGATTCAAAAAGGTTTTAAGTAATCAAAGGATTTGATAAACAAGGTTTAATGATTCTATATATACCAGAAAGAATGTTTAAAGATGTATATTGTTAACCCAAAAAATGGATCAACGCCCTGGATCAAGTGTGAAAATACCAGTGCAGATAATTAAGAGCACAAATCTCAGATGAACAATAAATAAAAAGAAAACGTAAGAAAAGAGACACATAATTTTTATAGTGGTTTGGCTGACTCTGCCCTACGTGTAGTTTAATCAATATTTATTATTATTATACTAGTTGAATCTCTTTGGATATCAACTAGTTAATCCTTAGATCTAAGTGACAATAAGTTAGAATAAGTCACAAGTACAAGGGTTGGTTGGAGAATCACAGTAACTCCCTTGATCACTGTTGTGAGGAAGAAGAAAGTTGAAGAAGTAAAGGAATTTCAATAGAGTATTGGTGACTCTCTCTTCAGAAAAGATCCATCTCTAGTTGCTGGTAGGATTGTATTTATAGAGGTAGGAAAGCAGTTGGGCAAATGCCGACTTGTCAAAAGCCTCTCTTCGGTGCTAGGATGATGTCCAGAAAAACTCAAGGCGACCCGAGCTAACATGATGGATCGATAGTGATCCATGGGTAATGGATCGCTGGTGATCCATAACCTTATACTATTTTTTAGTCTATTCTTTTGGGTTGCCTTTCTTTCATCTATTTGAATGCCTTGTCCAAATAGCAAGTCGTTTGGTGTTTGTTTGATCATCTGTCTTCATGGGTCATCTGGTCCAAAAGAATTATCCATAACTCGCTCAAAACTTAACGAAATCAGATGAAACTTTGCAAGTACACTCTAGAGGGTGTTTGGGACTTACCATTGAAACTTCAAGTCATGGGCCCAGTCTACATGGATCATTAGCGATCCATCTAGTTAGGTCGCTAGCAATCTATTAAACAACCTCCAAATGATCCCATTTATTATATGAGCCTTCTTTTATGTCTTCTAAGTGTTTTTCCATAATTTCAAGTCAATCCGACTCCATATGATTTCTCTAGGTCCATTTTAAGTTAGCTGCTTTTGGTTAAACAACTTGAATCAGATGAGTCTTCACTTCTCGAGCTAGATTGTTTGGCATGCTATGAAACTTGGCAAGCATGCTTAGAAATTTTAATGAATCAGGATGCAATAGGTTTGGGCGATCATGATGCTTCCCCATGGATCTCTAGCGATCCATGGGTGGTGGATCGCTAGCGATCCATTTACTTAGTATTTTATTGGCTGATTTTTCTTGAGTCCTATTGACTTGTTCGCTTGGCTGTTTTGGTTGAGTCTTGAGTTATTCTAGCATGGTCTGAATGTTCTAACTCTTATTGTATTCTGATGGGTTAAAATCCCGGTTAACATATATCTCTAGAAGATATTTGTGGTAAAACGAAAGTAATTAATCAAATGATAAGCACCTATTTGCTTAACATATTTTATCGAGATTGGTTCGAAGGAATAGGTGTCGGATTTGAGTGATTCTTATCCGAAAACTACTTCGGACCAATTTACGTATTCATAGTGAAGGCATGGAATCATAATAAATGGAATGAAGGGCAGCTTGTCACAGACCCTTGGGGAATTTCCCATATCGTATACATATGGCAGTAGTATCTTCATTTGATCTTCGATGCAAGGGCTGCTCGCCACTAATCTTAGTGGTTGATTCCCGATAGGATGTAGTAGAAGAGTTCTTTCGGTTTGTCCTGTTCCTGGACAACTTGTATCGACGAATGTTTGACGCTGCATTTCTAATCACATTGATTAATCTCTATAAACATATCATATGTTTGGTGGCAGAGAAGGCAACTTCTCTTAGCCTAACACCCTTTCCTGAGACATATAGCTCAGGAGTTATACATTTGTAGAAATTAGTTGTGTGATCATGGAATGGCAGTATGGCATTCAAAGTGCAATGTGTGCTATAAGAAAGATAATCGTTACCTCGAGCCTCATCACCCGGAGATGAGAATAATAGGGTAGATGCGGTAGGACTAGGTGGGTCGCTCCCAATAGGATATGGTCATCACCTTTCTTTATTACCCTCTATATTTCGGGTTTGTGTTATGTATGTTGTGACCACGGATAGGTCGGGAACGATTGAGGTGATTGGATATTCGGTACTATCTATGGTAAAGGTAGGCTGATTCTATGTTGGTAGAGGTTGGAGCCTAAGGTGCATTTTTCTAGAGATGTACTATCAAAAGATAGTCCCTTAGCTTATCATTGTATGGAAATCCATTCTCCAATAAGTGCCTTCGCATTTGATTGTAGAACTTCTTTTTAGCTAGTATGCTGGAATTTAATCAATGTAACAATTTCGGCTAAGATTCATAAGTTTATTTGAAAAGTATTTTCAACAGAATGTCATTAAAAATAATATTCCCAGTTTTGCATAGAAAAGGTTTTGGTTATCATAAAGTAAAAACTTGTTTTGTGTTTATGTGCGGCGTGGTCTTATGTGATACCATTTGTTTTCAAATATCTATATTTTGAGTTTCTCACACCAGTCCCATGACTGACCTGGGGTTTATTTTCCTTTTCCCTTAAACTTTGGATGCCCTATTTTTTTGGGCAGCCTAGTAGTCAGGTTTTGGTTAGAGGATTTTGGAAGAGCTCGGAGCATGGTGTTAGAAGATTCTTCTAAAGAATGTTATCCCTTTCCACTACACTCGTGTACTATTGTATTCTGTATTTGTAAGGATAAATATTTATAACTGTCCATATGAGGTTAAGTTAAACTCTGATAACTGTTCATATATGTTATTCCATTCGTGTAAGATTTTGTGCTGCCTTTATTTCTTTCTTACCCTTAAAGAACCACCACTCTGGCACTTGGATTTACGGCACGTGAATACCGAGAATGTATTAGCATCAATTTTCGAGGGTCGAAGAAATAGGTCTTCACAGGGCATGTCATGTTCAGCTCACAGTCAACCAGAGTGCTACACCCTCAAACAAAGGGAACAGGTCACCTCGCACATGTGGTCAAGGTAGCACTGGATATTACACCAAGGAAAATGGGTTAAGTCATAATAATGTGCATGAAAACACTACGGCCAATAAAGGTCATGATCAAGGGGCATATGCTATTTCGGTAGCTTATCCTAGACTTAGTAGGAGAGCACAATACATGGAAGGTACTAAAAGGCTATCAGTTAGGTACAAATCTAGTCACTGCTTAAAGCTTGTTAGATATATATCAACAAACTAGGTAGGTTATGAATCTTACATGTCTACCAGAAATAACATTATCTATTTCTACATACCCATACCTAATTTACAATCTGGGTCATATTTCAAATAAAAATTAAACTACAACTCTGGTCCAAGCTCAAAAAACAAATTGGGCATGGCCCCACTATGCCATTATGATCTTCTTAAATGTGATGCTAAGGGCCGAAGTATCTGCTAAACGAAAAGCAAAAAGTTAGTTTTCCAGCTTAGTGTCATGACCAAGGATCGAGAACGAGAAACCCCACTATGAGCCAAGTTGGGTAGGTAACGCGGGGATTATAGTCAGCACCGGCCCAGATGTCTTCGTAGTCTAAGGATCTATAGTCATAATTAGACTAATTATAAAAGAAGGACAAATTAAGTCCAGACCAAAAACGTCTAAAAACGTCAATTGCATGCTGCCGACCAATTTCTGCTATTTTTTATTTTAATTTCTCCTTACGTAGCCCTTTCAAAAGAGAAGCCTTGTCCATCCTACCTCGAGAAACTACGATGGAATCTAACCGGCCTCATATTCCAAGTTATATACTTTACCTCCTAAGCCATTTACTCACCTCGTAGCCACTTTCCAAATTCCCTCAATTTTTCCCAAGCGGTGCCCTCTTGACTTTTTGACATTCCTAGGAAATGGATCAAAGAATTCATCATCAGTAGACAAGAACGGGGAAACCTGAGTACCTAGTGTTCCTAAATCTCCCTTAAAGTAATTCTCTAACCCTTTAATCTTGGGATCATAGTGAGTCTTTACATCATTCTCCCACTTAAGAATCTTAGTCAGGTCAGCCCTAGATGGGAGCACAGGGACTGCATCCGATCCGAGAGGGACACTTGAAGCTGGGGTCATTGGAGAGCTTTCCTCTGCACTCATGCGCATCACCATCTCTATGTCCATTTCCATAATCCGTTTTCTTAGCTTCTTGATTTCATCCATATATACAACCCCATATATATTCTCAGTATTCTTTAATAAGTCTTCCAACTTTACTATTCTGAGCTGGGAAGAATCTAATTTGTTGAGTAGCTATCTTTGAATCCTAAATGAAATAAATAAGAAAAGGATGAGTAAGTCCATAAATGCCAAAAATCAAATAACAATGTAAAATAAGAAAAATAGGACTGCTAAAAGTTCATAGATTTTCCACAAAGAAATATTAGACAGAAGTTTAATTTCTCTATTAAGTTAAGTACTACAAAAATATTTCGCTTATGTCAAAGTCTTAATAATAGAACAATAAAACTGGGCAGCATTAAGAAGAGGTGGAGCCATGCTAGTAACAAAGGTTTGTCGAGGGTCATAATGGGCTCTTGCCCAAGAACCCTAAGCCAGGTCAACTATCATGACAAAGCCCTCTTTGTCATTTAGAAAACTTTGATCTAATGTGGGGTAGAGAAAGCCCAAAACATCTCAAGATCATTGTAACAACGCCTCAACTCGCTTACTTTTGATCTTCTCTTGCTCAAGCTTATCAAGTAAGAAGTAATCCTATCTCGAGCAATCTACAACAAGTCTTCAAGGTCATATACCTTTACTACCACTTTTTTCCTAGTGTCGTTTATGATCTCAATTAACCGAGACTTTGTTACTTTATTTTTTCTAAAAAATTACCAAATAATATATTATAGATACTTTTCCATCCATCACCAAAAAGACAAGAAGCCTCAAAACCCATGAGAGGAGTGGAGGCAGCATCTAAATGCAGCACCGAAATCATTCCCTAATATTGTACTACCTCTTTCTCACTAAGCAACCTAGCAATCTCGGCAGACATTTCCTCCACTTGCTTCTTATATTGTGCAATCTCTTCCCTATAAACAATACGGTAAAGTTCTTCACCCGCTTCCACGGTATGCTTTATCCCTTCCAGCTCCTATGCATCATCTTTGACCATGCATGCAATCTACTATTATAGTCATACCGGCGCCGCTGTGCACACTTGGCATCTACAAGTTCTTTACGGTTAAGTTTTAGCTCTATTTCAAGCCTCTCGACATCATATTTGACTTAAACAAATCACCCTTGGATGTGTCCTAATGACGAATACAATTAACATTAAGCAGAGCTCGAAAAGAACCAACTTAAATCACTACAGAAATGAAAAACTTAATTACATAATCAAAATATAATAGATTAGGTTTCAATGTTAAAATTTTCAGTACTGATTACCTTATCCCTACTTGATCACACACTTGGAAATCAAGTGTATATTAACAAAAATGCAAAAGGTCATTTATTGATCAAGTTTCTAAACTAAAGTCTAAACCACACAAGATGAGGACTGTCAGGGGAATGAACCATTCTTTAATGCATACTGCCATCGATGCAATATGAAATCACTAAGGGCCTCCTTCTTTCGAACTACCTGGCCTATTTAGGCTAATAACTCCTCGGTTTTGTTCTTAAGATCCACAGAAGTTCTGTCTAGTTCTTTTTCATATCTAGCCATAGCCACAATGCTTAACCGAAGGCGATCTAAAATCTGTTTTTTGAGCCTAGCCACAGTCTCTCTCAACGGTTTTGTGAACACATTCTCTCTAGAATACTAAACAAAACAATGAGAAAAGTACGATCACTTGCAAAAAATATATAACAAACACTACGTCACATTATAAATAGCAAAATAAACTTTAAAATCTTAGGTACAACAAGACACAAAAGACATTCAAGACTAGTCATCTAAGTCTATTAGGGAAGATGAGTTAACCTTGTTTGTGGTTTGGTTTTGTTCATCAGATAGCAGGTTTTCTTAATCCACATCAGCCTCCCCTCTCCTCCTGAGAAAGATGACTAGAATGGTTTGGATCAACATCCTCTTCTCAATCCCTTCTTCCTCCGTTCACTTACCTCGATAATATGCAAGGATTGAATCCACTACATATTCTTTTTTCAAAAAGTCGGGCTTAAATTCTACTTAAATTGGTGCTTGGTTGAAGCATAGAAACCATAAGTCATATCTAAGGTAACGGTGTTGAGTTCCACTTTAGATTGCGCCAGCTCTTTCTCAACCCTGGCCAGAACATCATCCTTCTCTTTTAGCTCATGCTCCTTTGAAGCCCGAGCATCCTCAGTAGACTTATCCTTTCTCTTGGCCTTTTCAACCTGCTCACGTAGCGTTCTGGCCACCTTTTCCGCTTTAACCTTAGCAGAAGCCAGTGTAGTCTTTTAAGTGTTAGTCGAGGCAAGTTCAGCTTCAAGCTTAGCCATCCGTCTTGAAAATAAGGCATGGACACTCCTTGATTCACATGCCTTCATCATTAAGCCGCAGACTACAAGAAGGGAAAGCATAATACAATATGAGTAACAAACCAACATCACGCGAAGGAGAAAAGAGAAGAGAATATGATAACTTACCTAAGACTAGAGCTTCTCAAACTCTGACAGGATAGCAGCAGGGGACATCTTAGAAGTTAAGGTGGAAAAAACAAAGGGACCTTCTGCAATTCTCCCAACCCTCTCCATCAATGCAAGAACATTAACTTCAGATATAGCTGACACACTCGCACCAGGGGTAGGACTACCCAGCGAAAAGGATCTAATCAACCCATTAGGTGTAGGCATCGGAGGAGGAAGAACTCTTACATCAGAAAAGGATGGAACTTTGAATGAAGGAGAAACAACCACTCTTTTGGAAGGAGGAGAGATCAGACCCTTCAAGCGATCTCTTCAAAGTTTTCTTTTTTCTCTTCTCCTTTCTCTCCTCCTCCAGAGCCTTATGAAGCTCGACGTCATCATCATCGTCCATATTATCTACAAAAAAGAGGAGATAATGAAATCAAAATCACAGGTATGGAAATTTTAAAATCTAGTACAAGCTACTTATACCCCCAGTTTCAGATGGGGAAGGAGTAGGCTTAAATCTGCTTTGGGGAAGTATATGATGGGAATGTAGTAAACCATGATCTTTCAGCTTCAATTCAATAAACAACTCTGTTATTTTTATAACCCCTGCCAGCAATCTCTGAATCTATTGCTTATGAGACTCATACAATTGCTGACCCTTCTTTGAAGAGACAGTATGAACGGAATAATGTCGAGAAAAGGAAGGAAATCCATCATAATTCGGACTAAAGAAATAAAGGTTGGTCCCTATTTTTTTGGTCCTGCTGAGACACCCGTAAGAAATGATTCTCTAGTCTGAATATAAAAAATCCCTTATTCCCCTTTCCAAGACTTCTTTTAACCTCAAAAAGAAATCGGAGTTCCTCATTAGAAAGATTAATGCCATTTTCAGCATAAAGAAAGAAAGTGGCCAAAGCAAAGGTATACGAACCGGGTGTAAGTTGTACCAGAGCGACACCTAAGGTAACAAACCATTAATGGATTATTGGATGCATCAAAAGAAACAACCCACACCGAATATGCTCAGGAGTGATAGTGATATATCCCTCTAGCGGGGTATCAATGCATTCATGGGGCTCCTGAACCTTAGGTGCATATCCAGAAAACCCGAATTGTTTATGGACACCTATAGCATCCCCCAAGCAAGTAATTTCAAAAGGAAGAAGCATAGAAGAAGAAGAAGAAGAGTTGATACTAAAACCCAAGATATTATTTTAAAGAAAAGTCGAACAAGAATCTAAACAGCTTATTCTATTCCCAATCCATAGAGTTACCCCCAAAGCTAGAAATTAATCCATTAGCTATTCTTCGCAAACAGAAGGATAATTAAATTTTAAGGAAGATGAAGAAGAAAAATACGTACCTGGGTTTGAATTATGGCCGAACGATTGAAATGACCAAAGAGTTTATGAAATGTAAATTTGCGGCAGAAATAATGAATATGAAAGATTATGGAAATCCGCCTAGAAAAACGAAAAAGCAGATTAAACAGCTGTTAAAAGATGGTCTAATAAGACACTACCATGTGTCCTAAAAGCACTAAATTTACAAATAGATGAAAAGACTTATTCCCGGTGCCGAAAAGACAGACTAAGACATGATAGAATAGATATACAAACAGGGTGCATAAGATGACAAGTCTACCCTGACTTACAGTTGTTGTAGCTTGGAGGGAAAGTGTTACTCCCGTTCTTACCACGAACCACGGTGAAAAGAAACAAATAGTGCTTGAAGTCAAGAAAGCTACTCTTATAGAAATACGGTTGAGTAGTAAAAATACTTGAGGTCGCGACGTCCAACTAGACCTGAACCCAATCAGAAAGAGGAATGTTGTAAAAAGCAACCACCCACACATTAGGAAAATGAAGTAGGACACATTGGCTATATCTAGGATTAAAGGCCAAACTAGAATACCGAGCCATGGAATCAGAACTAACGCATGATGATCTGAATTAACCGTACTTCTAAAGCTTATATTTTGTCAAACATCTATAAGAACAGGTCATCACAAGAACATACGGTTGCAACGTAAACAGCGTAAAAGGATGGGAAAGAACTTTGAAGGGGCTGTATACATGGTCACTCGAAATAGGCTTTAACGTAGACTCAACCCTATAGAAAAATGACAAATGTGAAGCTCTCGCTCTATCACATCGGCAATAGCAAAGGGAACAACCCAAATTGTAAATAAACCTCAGTCGCATCCCCGATGCATGCCAAATTAGTCCCAACAACTGAATGGGATGTGCTACTACATTCTAACCCAATATAGCAACAAATTAAACAAACATAGCAAGAGCATTGGCAGGGCAGTACGATCTGAACAACAAATAATGGTTTACCACCGAACCTCTCCACATGCACCAATCACATACCATTGCCTCTAGGCGACCTCTTTATCATTCCTCTTGCCATTCCAAGAGAGAAGAGGCTAACCTCTACAGAACCGGGCTTCCTGCCAATTGTTCAAGCCTCCCACTTCGAATTTCCAAGATCCCGCCAACATCAATATTTCCCATCAAGAATCCATCATCAATCCAGGCACAAAGAACAAGCATTATGGATAAGAGATAAGTGGTAAAATCTGAAGGTGGAGATTGAAGGAAAGAATTGTTATCTCGCATTTTTACCTAGTTATATTGAAATAATTGCACAAGTCAGATTGGACTGTCATCAAGGCCGATGACTCCATAGTGATGATTGTAGGGCCCAGAAGTCAAGTACAAACGGTAACATGAAGTCGACTTTGAAGGAACTTAATGGATATGCAAGGCGGAGATTCCGAAATATGAAATATGGTTCAACTCCTAGAAGGGATCGACATAAATTGGATTCAATGATAGGGATCGGCACATTCTAAGGTGTGAGAGCATTCCTATAGAAAACAATTAATATCTCAAGATCCACAAGTCCAATGCATATGAAATTTTATGAGCAAGACATGGGGATCCTGAGAAGCCTACCATAGGGATCACATCTAAAGGGGATGAAGCTGAAGGGATCGGTATACTTCCCTTAGAAGGGATCGGTATACAGCATCATGCAAATCATATTGAAGCAAAGATCAAGCAATAACTCGAGCTCCATTGATCTAATTGGCATGAAATTTGGAGGCTAAACATATTTTAGAATGAGGAAGCTAACATAGGGATCGCACCCCAAAATTCAATCAAAGTTGGGATCAGTACCGATCCCTCTTCTTTGGGAATTGGGCCATGTGACCACTCTTGTGGGTGCATATTGTTTTAAGGGTCTTTCAGCCGAGTTTTCAAAGAGATATTAGACCACCTTCATCTATAAATACTGGCTTGGTTGTTCATTTTCGGGACTTTTGACGTTGCTAGTTGCTTTATATTCTTTCGAACTAAGGATTTTGATCTGATCCCTCTTGTACTCAGATTATAAATTAATTAATAAAGCAATCTATTCAAAGTGGACATAGGAAAACAACACTAAACCACTATAAATCGTTGTGTGCATGTTATTCTTTCAATTAACTATTGTTTCTTTGTTATTATCCACTATTTCCATTTTATTGTTCATTTAATTCTCTTCAAAAAGTTTCCATTGGGTGTTTGTGCCAATTTTTGGTGCAAACGTTTTGGTGCTTTCACTGAGTGCCTTGATTCTCATCTTATTAGGATCCTTTTATTGCTACTGAATTGCATAAATCCCCCAAAGGAGATCTATAGTTATCTTTAGGAAGTTTGCTCATTCTACTCAGATTTGCAAAAATCTAAGCAAAGCTATCAACAATGTTGAGGAACACTAGATCTACTTCTCAGAACATGGAAGGAAATGAGGATGCTAGTATCCAGCAAGGAGGCCCGCGTAGTTAACCAATCGATGTGAATGCTTAAATACTGGAAGTTCAGAATCCATCTGATTCTATTACAAGAGCTGAATTCTAGAATCTAATTAGAGAACTAATGGATAGCCGTCGACAATAGAATCAGCAGATTCGGACCAATATCAACCTAATGAACCAACTCACTTAGCAATAGTGAATAAAAGCTAGGAGGGACCCTACCCCTTACTCAGCATAGGAGAGTTCTAGTTCATCGGATGAGTATTATAAGTATAGGTGCCGAAGAATAGACGAATATCGCGTAGAAACTTTAAGACATCAACAGACAGACCATCGTGGTCTGCAGGATCGATCGGTGTCGATCCCTCTATAAGGATCAATACCGACCCCTCCTCTAGAGGAGGGAACTTACCTATACACATTGGGATTCAAGGTGGAGCCGCTGCGGTCGATTTGGTTGATGGAGTTCAATTAAATGTTGATCAAGTGCTTTAGTGGAACGATGGTGAAGTGAATATACGAGGTACACATCGGGAAGATGTTGAACCAAGAAGGCGTGGAACGACCTATAGACATCAACCAGACCATTCACGTGAGGTGGAACATGACCACCGCTTGGTACCAACTATCTAAACATCGGACTTGTCGGCTATGGTCAGACAGTTAGTGAGAGAGAGCCAAGGCTTGACCAATGATGACTGGGGAATCTCGAGAAGCCATACCATGTTCACTGATAATGTCCTACATGTAGAGCATCCAAGGAGGTTCAACATGCCATCGATGCCTAACTACGAGGGAAAAACAAACACTAATAGCATATCATGAGGTATGAATGGTTGCTAGATACTGCATGAGCAGATGATGCACCTAAGTGTAGATATTTTCCCCTAACTCTATCTGGAATAGCAACGATTTGGTTTACAAGGTTACCCCCATGGTCGTCTCTAGATTTTATGATTTGGAAACAAGGTTTGTGGAGCAGTTTCGAATGCAAGCAACTCACCCCAAAGATGTGATGTCCTTGTTCAGCATGATCCAGGCTCTGGGAGAATCGTTGAAAGATTATTTGGAGAAATTCCATAGCTGCTACAGAAATTAGTAATCCAAATAACCATGCAATATTCATGGCGTGACATGAGGGATTGGTCCAGAATCTGATTTTGGAGATTGGTTAGCCAGCAAGCCACTTACAACGTTGGAACGCTTTTACGAAAAGGCGGCACAATATTTGAGGAAGGAGGAAGCCATATCCTCTAAGAAGAATAATGTTGTGGGACCGAGTAGAGAGGGAGTACAGAGTAATATGGCTGTAAAGCATTCTGATGATAACTCTGGAAAAGTTCAAATGAATGTCCAGAATAAACCGAATCAATAAAAGAAAGGCAAAGACAGGAGATAAGAATGAAAGAGGGATTCTGGAAGAGGGAAGCCTATGATTTCGATGTACAATACATACATGCCACTGAACATGTCCATGGAGAATATCTATTTGTCTATCTACAATACCATGCAGTACAGGAGGTCGCCTCCAAAAGAATCAGCAGAGAAGCAGAAACAAACCGGGAAACATTGTCGATTTCACGAATTCTATGGGCATAACACAAATGAGTGCAGGCATCTCCAGGATATTATCGAAAAGCTAATTCGAAAAAGGAAGTTACAACTGTTTGTGAAAACCCTGCAGGATGGTGGGTAGGGACATCTGACCCCAACCAAGGACAAGCACCACATAGGGCTGAGGAGCCTGCATGGATTGGTGGAAGATTGGTGATCAATACCATAGTCAGAGGACCACTTCCGACTGATAATTGTTTGCGTGAAATAGAGCGCTATGCTAGTGCAATTAAGCACGTGGATTTTAAATGTTGTTCAAATACGGAAGATGGAGCTCCGACAAAATAGCAGCGTACAATGGCAGATGATATCGTATTTAGAAACAAAGATGAAGATAGGGTGGAGGCTCCAACGATCGACCCAATGGTCATTTCAACCATGATCGCCCTACTTTAGTGAGAAGGATATTGATTCACTGTGGAAGCTCTGTAAATATAATTTTCAAAAAAGCTTATGATCAGATGAGGATGGAAGCCAAGGACTTGAAACCGTCTAAAGCCCGCATTCATGGCTTTAACGGTGCTGCAAATGAAGCTGTTGGTTATGTTGAATTATCAGTAGAGTTGGGAGAAGGTGACCATAGGAGAGTGTGGATTCTGCCTTTTGTTGATTTGGATATTGACTCTCCATACAACACTTTTCTGGGTCGACTGGTCCTAGCTGAGTTCAGTGCAGATCTTGCCCCATGGTGCTTAACTTTGAAGTTCCCGATAGATAATAGTGCCTGAGTTGTTCATGGTGATCAGGTGGCTGGAGGTGCTTGTTATGTAGTTGAATTGAGGGATGTTCAACGGAAGGAGAAAGGTAAGGGTGTGGACAAGTCAGTCCGCATCCAAGCCACTGAAGATTGACAACTAGCGCCCGAGCCTTGACTCGGGCACCAAAGTCGGCTCTATAGAGTTATAGATCCTAGAGATGACGAGGAGGAGCCTAAAGAGACCAAGACTGCACTGGCTGAGTTGATGATTGACATCACAGTCAGCCACGACGACTCTCACTGGTCCTAACAATCGGATCGCAGCATAGCCCCTCGATGGTGAGAGAACTTGCTGATTTCTCTGAGCGAATCTCGACCTGATCGCTTGGACTCACTCTGACATGTGTGGGATCTCGCCTGCCATTGTGAGCCATGCATTGAATATCGATCTAAGGCATGTCCCGGTGAAACAAAAAAGGCATGGAATGGATCCAGAGAGATCTACCACTCTTAAAGAGGGTGGATAGACTCGAAGACAATGGGTTATTCACGACGCCCTCTACCCTAAGTGGGTATCTAATCCTGTATTTGTGAGGAAAGAGAATGGAAAATTGAGGACCTGCGTTAGTTGCTCAGATTGAAGAAGGCATGCCAGAAAGGCAGTTTTCCCCTTCCAAGGATCGACCAGTTGGTAGATTCGACTATAGGACACGAATTGCTATCTTTTATGGATGCATACTTAGGATATAACAAAATCCCGATGCATATTCCTGATCAAGAGCACACCAGCTTCATTACCGAGATTGGATTATACTGCTATGTGGTAATGTCGTTTGGACTAAAGAATGCCAGAGCGACCTACCAGGGCCTGGTTAACAGAATATTTAAAGATCAGATCGTAAAAACGATGGAGGTATATGCGGATGATATGCTCATGAAGTCACGACAGTCTAGCGACAACATTAAAGACTTAGAAGAAATGTTCGACATCCTCCGACATTATAAAATGAAGTTTAATCCTCATATTGCTCCTTTGGCGTTGCATCAGGAAAGTTCTTGGATTTCATCATTAATGCCCACGGAATCGAAGTTAATCCCAAGAAGATTAAGTTGTTCGCAATATCCAAGCGCCAAAGACTATTTAACAAGTACAGAGCCTGAATAGGAAGGTTGCTGCCTTAAGCCGATTAATTTCCAGAGCTACCGATAAATGCATTCCTTTCTTTGACTTGATTAGGAGAGGAAAAAGGAAATTCGAATGGACACAAGATTGTAAAAACGCATTCCAAGCTTTAGTGAACCACTTAGAGAAACCCCACATCTTATCTAAGCCAGTGGATCATGAAGATTTATATATCTAGTTAGCCATGTCGCTACACGATATATGTGCCGCGTTGCTTCGCCAAGAGAATCGAATCCAGAGACTGGTCCTTTATGTTAGCAAGCGATTCATAGGAGCTGAAAGGAACTATCCAAAGATAGAGAAACTGTCATATTATTTGCTGATTGCATCACGAAAGCTCCGCCCATACTTCTAGGCACGCCCTATCAATCTTTGCACTGACCAACCATTACGACATGTGTCTTGCAGCGGCCTAAGACATCTGGAAGGTTACTGAAGTGGAATATTGAGCTTACCCAATTCGACATCACTTATCTTCCCGCAGGGTTATCCAGGGACAGGCACTGGCAGATTTTATAGGAGAATTTACTGTGTAAGATGATTTCTCGTAGAGCAGTGAATCCCCTACCATACGGTGGAAGTTGTATACAGATGGAGCATCTAATGATCGTTATTTTGGAGCTAGGATTATGCTTGTAACCCCCGAAGATCGATTAATTTGCTATGCTTTAAAGCTTGATTTCCCTACAAGGAACAATGAAACCAAGTATGAGGCTCTGATTACTGGACTTAAACTTGCCAAAGAACTGGGAATAAAGTGCTTTGAAATCTTTTGTGACTCATAATCGGTAGTATACCAAGTCAAGGGAGATTACTAAGCTAAAGGACGACGGCTTGCTCCATACCTTACCTAAGTCTAAGAGTTGTTGACTGACTTTGAGTACTATGGCATTACGTGTAGGATCTAGATTAACCCTAGAGGAGGGGGGATGAATAGGGTTATCGCAAATTTTCTCGAATTAAACGCGAAATCAAACTGCAGATAAATAAATATGCAGAAAAGTAAATCACACACAAAATTTACCCAGCTTCGGCAACCCCTGCCTACTGCTGCATTCCCAGATTTCTATTAGGATTAAACAGTATCCCGCTTACAAACACTCTAACAGACTCGCACACCCTGCTCCGCCTATAGAGTTTCGTAAACTCACACACCCTGCTCATTGAACTAACCCTAACTAGACAATCTGACACTACCTAATCTTTAGGTGGTGATTTACCCTGAATTGAGTTGAAAAATACAAACTTAAAACTAAAATCCAAAGAAAACCAGGAGCAAAAATCAAATTGAAATTGGAAACTATTTTTCCCCCAAACCCTAGTTGAATAATTAAACTATAAAAACCCTTATCTATAAACAAGCCCGGCCCATTCTTTATTTTCTTTAGAGAAACGTCGGCCCGCTTGTATTTCTTTTCAATCCCCCTTTCTTTTTCTCTGGCCTGATCCTTTTTGATAGATAATGGTGATTAAAATAAACTAGGTCTTCGGCGATTCTTTATGACTGGCGATTCTGAACTTCGGTTCCTTGAATCTCTGTTGCTCTTGGCGAATTGAGACTTCAGCTCCTCTTTGTTTGATTCTGGAATTAGGGCTTTTATTGAAACCTTTGAAGCCGCTGCTTGAAGGTTGATCAATTACTGGTCGTTCACGTGTTGCTCTATCGATCGTTTGACTCCTTGTAGTTCGCTTCGGCTGCTTCAAGTTTGATCGAGTTCGACTTCGGTATGTGATAATTTGCCTTTTGTTTCTTCCGATTTGCTTGCTTGAACTCGATGTTTTTTTAGTCGATGATGATTGGGTTGTTATATAGGCGACTGATTTGATTTTCGTGGCTTCCAAGTTGTTGATTCTTTCCTTTATTATGTTGTGATATTTTGGGAAATTTCTTTTAACCCACGGCTTTGATTCTTGAACGTTCGATCTTTTGATTTTTGAATTAATACAGTCGAACCTAATTATAAATTCTGAAACTTTCCTAATTATAAATTTTGACTGTTTCCATATTTTAAAAAAAACACACGGCTTTGTCAATTTTGTTTCTGATCATCTCGACTTTTCTCTGACCATTACTGTGATATGTTTGCACTAGTACCATTCACCGTTGATCTAAGTACTTCCGACTTATTTTTTCTTTGACCTTCACTGATATAGTTGGTTTTGTGATTTATTCTGGCCTTGTCTTGATCACTGTTGATTTAAGACATTGCTATTCTGTTTCTGGTCATCTTCTGGCCATCTGTAAATTCTGTGACCTTCACTGATATAGTTTGCGTGAATTGTTCAGTTTATCCCTGATGTTGTTTTACTTCACTGATCACTATCTTGTCTCTGTTGATCATAGCTGACTTTTGTATTGATGGTTTTCATGTATGTTTGTCTTGTGCATTTTGCTGTAATCTTGCATTGTATGACTTCTGTGTACATGCTTCACTTGTGAGCTGCTTTACTTCCTCCAGTTCACTGATCACTTCCAGTTGCTTTACTTGTTGTTAAACTGCTTTGTATTTGTGATATGTTCTGACATCACCTGATATTCTTGTTATTGTTCTTGATAGCATTGTTATTGAGTTCACCCCTGTCCTGTAGCCACGGTAGTGCTTGTTGATTCATCTTTGTTCATCACTGTTAAACTTCACTACTTCATTGACTTGTAGATAGTCCATTTGTGGTTGCATGTTGTATTGAGTTGCACTTTGATGTTGCTGTTGGATCCAGTGTACATTCACATTTCATTGTTGCAGTGATCATTGATATTTTGGTCGAGGCCATTTGCACTTGTGTTGAATCTGATTTTGATTTGACCTTGTGCACTCGAGTTGGCGAGGCAGTGCACACGTGTATACGTGTGTACTGCAGCCACTTGTAATTACCTGTCCCTGATATGAATACTGATATGCACAGATATTACACAATCAAAGATGATGACGATAACCCATATATCTGAGACAGCTTTAAAAAATAAATTTTATATTTTTGCAAATCAAATTTGTTTCTTTTCAGATTACTGCTGTAGTTTTTAATTATATAGGTACACAGGAGACAAGACAAATACTGGAGCTGGACAATGCAGATGCAGAAGACTGAGTGTATGAGTGATGTAGTGAGGACAGAAATGTAACAATGAATTGTATGAATGTGAGTGAACTGTAAATATGAAATCAGTGTAATGTATGAAATTATGAAATGTAAAAATCAGTGTATGAACTGAAAACATTGTACTGAATAAAATATTCTATTGAATAAAATACTGATTGAATTTGTTAAATTCTGTGCAATAGTATTCTTACTCAAAATGAATATTTATTCATGTATGTGTATAATCTACACATCTATAATTCGATATATATTTTGTTATCATCAAACACTAAACACACATCAAACAATCTCCCCCTTTTGATGATGACAAACATATATGTTAAAGATTTTGAAATTCTAGTAAATGTGTTTAATCATGAAATATTTAGCTCCCCCTATATGTATGCTCCCCCTACAACTGAGACTACTCCCTCTTTTGAAGATTTAGGAAATTACAGACGAATAAAAGAACTATAGAAAGATAACTAACAACATTTAACAAATTTAGTAAAATATTCCAGAAATACTTATTTCCTTATCAAAATCTCGTTCTTCTCCCCCTTTTGTTATCATCAAAAGACTGAAAAAATAATAATGGAACAGTAGGGGAAAAAACAAATGTAAAACCAAGAAAAATCATAATATATCATAACACGATAACAATTTCCACATTTTAGAGAATGGATCGATGATTTAGTTTTTATATAATGAGAAGAGGGATGTTTTATTTTATTTATTATAATTTAATAAAATTTGACATTAAGCACAAAAATAAAATAAGCACTTACTAACCACGCATAACCATAAGGACTTTTAAATGGGATTAGCAGTTACTTATTAGCTATCACGCTCCATCCATGCATAACCATAAGGACTTTTAAATGAGAATGGAGTGATGATAACTTCTCATGATCCATCCATGCATAACCATAAGGACTTTTAAATGAGAATGGATGCATGAGAAATTTTTTTAAATTTTTTCTTTATTTTCCTTTTTAATTTAAAAAGTAATTCACTCTTCTCATTTTTCAAAACCATTATGAATGATAGAAAGATGGTAGAAATAGAAATGGTCGTGGAATAAGTTACCAAATTAATCATATTATGAAATTTCTAAAAAAACAAACGTATTTCCACTACTGAATACCATATTCGAATCAATCTTTGAATGATATCCAAAACAGGTTTGAATCCTAGAAATTGAAGTTGAAAATAAATATCCAAGAATATTTCAACCAAAAATTGAAAAATGATTAGTCAATTTCCATAATCCCCAAATCCAAACGTAATCTGGAAAATCTGTCTTCGGGGAGGGATTTTGTGAAAATATCAGCAAGTTGATTCTCAGTTGAAATGAATTCAATGCAAATGTCTTCCCTAGCAATGTGATTTCTAAGAAAGTGGTGTCTCACATCAATGTGTTTCGTGCGTGAATGATGAACAGGATTATTAGACAAGTCTATTGCACTTTTACTATCACATTTTAATGGAACTTGTTTATAAACTAAGCCAAAATCAGAAAGAGTTTGCATCATCCATAAAATTTGAGCACAACAACTTCCTAATGCAATATATTCTGCTTCAGTGGTGGATAATGC
The DNA here is from genome assembly GCA_030737815.1 of Allium fistulosum. Classification (NCBI taxonomy): domain Eukaryota; kingdom Viridiplantae; phylum Streptophyta; class Magnoliopsida; order Asparagales; family Amaryllidaceae; genus Allium; species Allium fistulosum. The sequence goes on from CM060908.1 coordinate 782,844,992, forward strand.
AACACAATTCTGTTTTCGACTTGACCATGAAACTAATGAATGTCCTAGCATGAAACATGTCCCACTAGTGCTTTTCCTGTCTACCAATGAACCCGCATAATCAGCATCAGAATAACCAACTAAATCAAAATTTTCACAAGAAGGGTACCATAGTCCAAATTTGTGTGTGTGTGAAAGGTATCTCAAAATTCTTTTAGTGGCTTTCAAATGAGATTCTTTAGGGTTAGATTGAAAACGTGCACATAAACACACAGAAAACATAATATCAGGTCTAGAAGCAGTAAGATAGAGAAGTGAACCGATTATCCCTCGATATTTCTTCTAATCAACAGCAACTCCTTTCTCGTCTTTATCCAACTTTGTTGACGGGCATCACTACTTTGCTTGATTTGAAATCTAAGAAAATATTTCAATTATTCAACCAAGCTCATCTCGAATTTAGCCTGCATGACTTATTCAAATTTCTCACACAAGAGTTCGTTAGTAGCACCATAAATAATATCATCCACATAAATCTGAACAATCAAAAATAACTTTCTTTATGTAATAGAAACAGTTTCGTGTCAGCACTTCCCCTTTTAAAACTGTTTTCCAAAAGATATGTACAAAGACAGTCATACCAAGCCCTAGGAGCTTGCTTAAGACCATATAATGCTTTTTTCTAGCTTATACACATGATTTGGAAAATCGTGATTTTCAAAACCAGGGGGTTGTTCAAAAAACTTCTTCTTTTAAATTGATTAAGTTCAATTTTGCATCGCTCAAATCCAACTTTCACCATTAAGAGCCATTTCAACAGAATCAGATTCAATCTCAGAAATAAAACCACTGTGACAACTAAACGCACATAAATTTTTATCAAATGAAAAGCGAGTATGTATACTTTCTGTAGGATCACCAGTTAAAATATCATTATTATCTCACAAGCAATTTGAAGTTTTCACCAGTAAAGTTTCAACAGTTTTAACAATTTCTAAAAATCCTTTTCATAGCATGAGAACTCAATAATTAATCATCATAATTTGACCAAACAGATTAAGTCCAAGAAAAAAAATGGTTGGTCAATTTTTAAGCACAAATCAAAGTCATAGATAAGAACAAGTCATGTAAGATTATCTCAAGTAAGTTAGAATCTGTCAACCATCATAATTACTTCGAAAAGATCAGAATTAGCATCATCAATCATTTCACATAACTGGCTGATTTAATTCAGATTATGGTGCAGATTTTCACATTTTATCTATCGTTTGAAAATAAATACAATTACCTGTTATACATGTACGATAATCTTTCGTTGTTTGCCCATTGTGAATCTGTCACCTTTATACTAGGCTAAGGAACGTTGATTTGTCGCCTGTTGTGTATCTGGAACAGCCAGAATCCAGATAACACTAATGTTGTTCCTTAGCCTGCCACCACACCTACATGGTTAAAGATTTATGTGACCTATTTGTTTTTATAGGTCCATGGTTGTTAGTGGCAGAATAATTGTGAATAAACAATCCCTTTGGAACCCAAAATTGTTTTGTCCTTTCATTCTTGTTCCAATAGACATGAAATTTATTTGTAGAATTTTTAGGAACCCAAACTTGTATAAATTTTGTGTTCTTGTTCCTATGACTATGATGTCCATTTATTTCACATCTAGTAAAGACACTCTTTCCTTTAGTACTATCATCAACTTGTGTTTTTCCAAAACCTAGTCCTTTTCTATTGTTAGCAAACAATTGATTTCCCAATAACATATTGAATGATTTTTCTCCTCTTGAAAAGTTACTCAGTGATTTTTCAAGATCTTGGACTTTGGTTTTCAGTGTTGTGTTTTCAGTCACAAGTGAGGTGGATCTGTTTATAAAATCCTTTTTTCTAGTTTCAATGGTTTCCTTTAGATTCAAGTTTTCTTTTTCAAGATTCTCAAAGCTATTCTTCAGTTTTGATAATTCTGAATCTAAAGTTTTACAGTTTTTACAGTCTAGATTTTGAATATTTTCAAGTTCAGTTTCTAACCTAAAATTTTCACGGGCAAGTTCTCTCCTATCAGATTTCAGTTTTACAATTTTAGAATCTAGAGCATCAACTGTTTTAGTAAGATCAAGGCACATAAAGACAAGTTCTTTATAAGAATAGTTCTTTACCTCACTAGATTCCTCTGAGCTTGCTTTTGAACCTGATCTTGATTCCTTTGAGCTTGCTTCTGAATCTGATCTTGCCATAAGACACAAGTTAGCCTCCTCTGAGCTATCAGTTGAAACTTCCTCTCCTTCCTCATCATCCCAAGTTGCTGCGAAGGCCTTTTTCTTCTTTTTCTTTCCCTTGTTGTTTTTGAGAAGTGGGCAATTTTGTTTGAAGTGACCAGGCTTGTTGCAGTTATAGCAGGTTAATTCATTTTCTGAATTGTCAGAATCTTTTGACCTATAACCATTCGTTTTCTTCTTGCGTGGCCTGAATCTCGACAATTTTCTAAGATTATTGACAGCCATTGCAAGTTCTTCAATTGGATCTTCTTCATCGCTCTCTTCTCTGCTCTTCAAGGCAATTATCTTCTTCTTTGGTTCGGAATTGATGCGTTCCTCCTTTGCTTTTAACTCAAGCTCATACGTCATCAGATTTCCGATCAAATCCTCCATGCCCAGTTTACTTAAATCTTTTGATTCTTGTATTGCCGTGACTTTTGCCTCAAAGTTCATCGGTAAGACTCGTAGTATCTTCCTCACTAGCTCTACCTCAGAGAATACCTTTCCAAGCGCTCTAGCATTGTACACCAAGATTGAGAAGCGTCCAAACATATCCTTTATGCTCTCGCCTTTGTCCATCACGAAGTTCTCGTATTCATTGCTAAACAGGGCTAGACGAGACTCCTTGACTTGAGAAGTTCCTTCGTGTGTCACCTCCAAAGTATGCCAAATTTCCTGTGTTGTTTTACAATGAGAAATTCTATTAAATTCAGTTTTATCAAGAGCACAGATTAAAGCATTCAGGGCTTTAGCATTTGTGGTTTTCAATTTCTTATTGTTACCATCCCACCTCTCCTTAGGTTTAGGAATCTCAGTATCACCAATAGTTATAGTGGGAGGTGTATAGCCAGTTTCAATAATATCCCAAACATCATAATCAACAGAAGTAAGATAAATACTCATCCTAACTTTCCAGTAAGCATAATCATTCCCATTAAACATTGGTGGCCTAGCAATAGATTGCCCCTCAGAAAAAGCATTATTTGATGGATTCATGACTCTAGAGTTAAAGAAAAAATTACCTCGCTCTGATACCACTTGTAGGATCTAGATTAACCCTAGAGGAGGGGGGATGAATAGGGTTATCGCAAATTTTCTCGAATTAAACGCGAAATCAAACTGCAGATAAATAAATATGCAGAAAAGTAAATCACACACAAAATTTACCCAGCTTCGGCAACCCCTGCCTACTGCTGCATTCCCAGATTTCTATTAGGATTAAACAGTATCCCGCTTACAAACACTCTAACAGACTCGCACACCCTACTCCGCCTATAGAGTTTCGTAAACTCACACACCCTGCTCATTGAACTAACCCTAACTAGACAATCTGAAACTACCTAATCCCTAGGTGGTGATTTACCTTGAATTGAATTGAAAAATACAAACTTAAAACTAAAATCCAAAGAAAACCAGGAGCAAAAATCAAATTGAAATTGGAAACTATTTTTCCCCCAAACCCTAGTTGAATAATTAAACTATAAAAACCCTTATCTATAAACAAGCCCGGCCCATTCTTTATTTTCTTTAGAGAAACGTCGGCCCGCTTGTATTTCTTTTCAATCCCCCTTTCTTTTTCTCTGGCCTGATCCTTTTTGATAGATAATGGTGATTAAAATAAACTAGGTCTTCGGCGATTCTTTATGACTGGCGATTCTGAACTTCGGTTCCTTGAATCTCTGTTGCTCTTGGCGAATTGAGACTTCAGCTCCTCTTTGTTTGATTCTGGAATTAGGGCTTTTATTGAAACCTTTGAAGCCGCTGCTTGAAGGTTGATCAATTTCTGGTCGTTCACGTGTTGCTCTGTCGATCGTCTGACTCCTTGTAGTTCGCTTCGGCTGCTTCAAGTTTGATCGAGTTCGACTTCGGTATGTGATAATTTGCCTTTTGTTTCTTCTGATTTGCTTGCTTGAACTCGATGTTTTTTTAGTCGATGATGATTGGGTTGTTATATAGGCGACTGATTTGATTTTCGTGGCTTCCAAGTTGTTGATTCTTTCCTTTATTATGTTGTGATATTTTGGGAAATTTCTTTTAACCCACGGCTTTGATTCTTGAACGTTCGATCTTTTGATTTACGAATTAATACAGTCGAACCTAATTGTAAATTCTGAAACTTTCCTAATTATAAATTTTGACTGTTTCCATATTTTAAAAAAAAAACACGGCTTTGTCAATTTTGTTTCTGATCATCTCGACTTTTCTCTGACCATTACTGTGATATGTTTGCACTAGTACCATTCACCATTGATCTAAGTACTTCCGACTTGTTTCTTCTTTGACCTTCACTGATATAGTTGGTTTTGTGATTTATTCTGGCCTTGTCTTGATCACTGTTGATTTAAGACATTGCTATTATGTTTCTGGTCATCTTCTGGCCATCTGTAAATTCTGTGACCTTCACTGATATAGTTTGCGTGAATTGTTCAGTTTATCCCTGATGTTGTTTTACTTCACTGATCACTATCTTGTCTCTGTTGATCATAGCTGACTTTTGTATTGATGGTTTTCATGTATGTTTGTCTTGTGCATTTTGCTATAATCTTGCATTGTATGACTTATGTGTACATGCTTCACTTGTGAGCTGCTTTACTTCCTCCAGTTCACTGATCACTTCCAGTTGCTTTACTTGTTGTTAAACTGCTTTGTATTTGTGATATGTTCTGACATCACCTGATATTCTTGTTATTGTTCTTGATAGCTTTGTTATTGAGTTCACCCCTGTCCTGTAGCCACTGTAGTGCTTGTTGATTCATCTTTGTTCATCACTGTTAAACTGCACTGCTTCATTGACTTGTAGATAGTCCATTTGTGGTTGCATGTTGTATTGAGTTGCACTTTGATGTTGTTGTTGGATCCAGTGTACATTCACATTTCATTGTTGCAGTGATCATTGATATTTTGGTCGAGGCCATTTGCACTTGTGTTGAATCTGATTTTGATTTGACCTTGTGCACTCGAGTTGGCGAGGCAGTGCACACGTGTATACGTGTGTACTGCAGCCACTCGTAATTACCTGTCCCTGATATGAATACTGATATGCACAGATATTACACAATCAAAGATGATGACGATCACCCATATATCTGAGATAGCTTTAAAAAATAAATTTTATATTTTTGCAAATCAAATTTGTTTCTTTTCAGATTACTGCTGTAGTTTTTAATTATACAGGTACACAGGAGACAAGACAAATACTGGAGCTGGACAATGCAGATGCAGAAGACTGAGTGTATGAGTGATGTAGTGAGGACAGAAATGTAACAATGAATTGTATGAATGTGAGTGAACTGTAAATATGAAATCAATGTAATGTATGAAATTATGAAATGTAAAAATCAGTGTATGAACTGAAAACATTGTACTGAATAAAATATTCTATTGAATAAAATACTGATTGAATTTGTTAAATTCTGTGCAATAGTATTCTTACTCAAAATGAATATTTATTCCTGTATGTGTATAATCTGCAAACACATCTATAATTCGATATATATTTTGTTATCATCAAACACTAAACACACATCAAACATTACGCATATCCCTTAGGGTCAAAACAGAGAGGCCGATTCATTGGAAAAATTTGATAGCACCGTGGATGTACAGCAGATGGTCTTGGTTCCAGTCGAAGTATTAATGCCTCGAGTATAAACCTGATGAAAATCGACTGGGTACTAGAGACGGAGCCTGAGAGGGAATCGTGGATGACTCCGATTAAAAATTATTTGCTACAGGGAGTCCCTCCTCAACAAAGGAATGAAAAGCGACAAGTCCTTCGTAAAGCTTCATGATATATCATACTGGAAGGCATTATGTACAGAAAGGGTTTTTCCATTCCCTTGCTCCCGTGTATCGCTAATGATGAGATAAAACGAGTCCTAATAGAAGTTCATGAAGGAGAATGTGGCGATCACACTAGATGGCAAACTTAGCAAAGAAAATACTTTGTTAGGGGTATTATTGGCCAACCATCAATCGAGACACTGCTGATTATGTAAGGCGATGCGACAAGTGCCAGATATATGCAAAAGTCCCAATAGCTCCGTCGATGGAAATAACACAAATGGTCAGTCCATGGCCATTTTCCATATGGGGCACAGATATTATTGGTTCTTTACCGATCTCTAAAAGTGGTGCATAGTACGCTATCGTCACAGTTGAATACTTCACCATATGGGCCGAAGCAAAACCGTTAGCTGCGATCACAACAAAGAAAGTAATCAACTTCATCGTTCGGAACATCATATGTCGTTTCGATCTTCCACAAACTATTGTAACAGACAACGGGTCTCAATTCGACAGTGCTGAGTTCAAAGACTTCTGCCATTGGCGTCGTATTGAAAAAAGATTTGCGGCAGTCAGTCATCCTCAAGCAAATAGGCAAGTTGAAGCCATGAACAAAGTCATAAAATCCATTCTGAAGAAGCGTTTGGAAAAAGGCCAAAGCCAAGTGAGTGGACGAACTCCAAACAGCACTATGGGCTTATAGGACTACCCACAAGTCCATGACTAGCCATACTCCATTCGACCTCGCTTACGGTTCCGAACGTGTTATTCCTATTGAGATTGAAGTTCCTTCCCATCGAGTGACTTACTATGATCCCAGAACAAATGAAGATCTCCTCTTAGAATATCAAGACTTTATAGATGAGAAGCATGAAGAAGCTGATTTGAGGGCAACTGCACACCGACACCGAGTCGCCCGATATTACAATACTAAAGTCCGGCCTAGAACCTTTGAAATCGGCGATCTCATCGTGGAATGGCTTTTTCCTGCCTCGTCGCATATGAAGCCAACCTTGGAAGGACTGTATGTCATTGAGCAGAGGCTTGGAGAGGGAACTTTGAAGCTAGCGACTGTTAATGGCATTACACTCCCAAAGGAATGGAATAACGAGCATTTACGATGCTATTTCACTTAGTTTCTCTTTTTCATTCGATTATGTTTACTTTCAAAATTTGCTTTAGCATTTGATTTTCGGGATATGTAAAAAAACAAATTATGTCATTTTCTTCCGTTTAGAAAATGAAGTTTTAAACTTCCTTTATATCTATTAACCCACCTTTTGGCAAAGCAGTACACAGGTGGAGTTAACCCATTGGACATCATGATCATCAAGGCGGGGGGCCTGGAGAAATGGTTACCAAGCTCGGAGATCGTCTATAAATGAGACTATGGACAATGGCCAAGCGGATTTGGATTGGATCCCTAATTTTTGTTCTAATCAAGGTGCGATTGGTATGACGTGATAAGGAAAGCCTCATGAGGCTACATTTCAAATTTCAAGTCGATCGTAGTTCGTATGCTAGAGTTATGGGCAAAAGAAGAGGGATCGAATCATATTCAGCTCAACAACACAACTCAATGATGATCGCTCCATAACTCAAAAATCACAAGGCAGATTGAAGTGAAACTTTGGAAACAAAAAGAAGGGACCCCAGGCAGTCTACCTTATGGATCGCAATGCATTTGGAGAAGTTGGAGGGATCGGCATCTATCCCTCAATTGGGATCGATACCTATCCCTCTTAGGGATCGGCTAAGCCCAATTTGATAACAAAGATCAATCAACAACTCAACATTTACACATCCAATTGACATGAAACTTGAAGGACGAGCTAATTAGAACATGTGGAACACCCCATAGGGATTGTATAGAAGTTGAAGCAAGTTGGAGGGATCGATACTTATCCCTCTATAGGGATCGGCTATAATCAGCCTTAATAACATATTGCAACAAAGGTCGGTCAATAACTCGAGTTCTACAAATGCAATTGGCATGAAACTTGAAGCCTATACATAATATAACATGAAGAAGATCCTATAGGGATTGCATGTCATTTTGGAAAAGATTGGAGGGATCGGTACCTATCCCTTTAGAGGGATCGGTAGAAATCATAGTACATGCAATACCACTTCACGAAAAATGCGATATCCCACAAACCGTAAGTCGAAATGGCACAAAATTTGGAGGGAAAGTAGCTAACACCATGGGGAACCATCCAAAGGGATCGAACCTCATTTGGACATACTAATAGAGGTCAGTAACGATCCTTATTGTAGGCCCCAATGGGCCTGAAATTTTTTGACTGGCCTCGTTTTGGTCTCCCGAACCTTCTGTCAAAATTTCAGCCTGAACCGTGCATGTCTTCCCCTATAAATACAGCAAGCATTGCGTTAGAAACATGATCTTTTTTCTGCTTCTCTTTATCTTGAAGCTAGGCTACACTCTATCAATTTTATTCTTGGATTTCGGATTTTAACTGTAAATAAACTTCAGTGTAATAAAAAGCATTATTTAGGAGTGGATATAGGCCAGAGTTAGCCGAACCACTATAAATCTTGTATCCTTTTACTTGCTTTCTAATTATTTTAATTTTATTCTTCATTTATTTCTCTTCAAATTTTATGATTGGATTGGATATTAGAGTTTTTGCATAATTGGATGTTGGTGGCCAATTTTGAAGCCAACATTTTGGTGCTTTCACTAAGAAGACTTGCACCCTCGGATTTGGAAGCTAGGATCTTAGATTTGGAATCTTGGATACTTGGATCAAGAAAGCAATGGCTAGGAAATCAACAAGGAGAGGGTTACCAGAAAGGAGCCACCATGGGGGGAGTCAGGAGGCTTCCTCAGGAGCTGAAGCTAATCAAGCATCTATCTACATCATCAGGGATGAAATGAAAACGATGATGGATGCTATAAAGGAGATGATGCTGAAAAGATAGGAGGAGATGATGCAGAATTTACTCCAACAGATTAGATAAGCTGGAGCATAGAATCAAGGAGTTGAAGCAGTAGGAACCGTTGGAAATCAAAATCGAGAACATGAAAATGGAGCCAACAGACAAAGGAATAGAGCAGAGCAGCTAGGGGGAGGGGCAGTCTTCTGCCATCCTAGAAGGATCGGAACCGATCCCTCTAGAGGGATCGGTATCGGTCCCCAAAGGCTAGGGGGCATGCCCCTGGGTCTGGTTGACCGTGATGCTAGAGGACCTGCGATCGGTCCCATGGAGCTTGGTGTGAATCATAATTTGGATGCTCATACGGTGGAATACGTTCCATATTTCCCTCGTAGACTCGGGGTGCAACTTGGACATGATGATAGGAGACTACCATTGGAAGACAATGATAGGTTTGCGAAGATGATAAGGGGAGTTATGCAGGAGGATTAGTGAACAGGGATCTGGAGGATGTAAATAGAACTCCATTCGCTCCAAATATCAGGAATGCTAGGAATCCATCAGAATTCAAACTACCAACGCTTAAAGCTTATCATGGAAAGTCAGATCTAACTATGCATATGATGAGATATATACGGCACATGGAAGTACTGGGGGTATCGGAAGAAGTCCCGGCACGATGCTCCCCCCGTACTTAACGAATGTAGCTGCGTTATGGTTCAGACAGTTAGAGAGTGGTTCTATTAGCGCATGGATGGAATTGGTCGAAAGATTTATGAAGCAGTTTCAGGTTCACATTATGAGACCCAAGAATGTGATGACATTGACATCAGTAAATCAGTGGGCGGGAGAACACTCAAGAATTTCTTAATCATGTTCAATGCGGCAGTTGTGTCAGTGGATCGACCAGATCCATCGATGGTTTTGATGGCGGCGGTATCAGGTTTTGCAAATAATTCAGATTTTAAGATATCATTGATACGAGATCCACTAATGGATCTCGAGGTATTCTACCATGTAGCAGAGAGGTTTCTATGACAAGAAGATGTGAAAGCTGATAAAAAGGCAACGGAAGTTAATACGGTACGGGGTGGAGAACCGCCCGGTGAAAGCTCAGGAAAGGACAAGGGTAAACGGAACATGGATAATAGCTTCGGTGGATCGAATCGACGGAGGGGGGAACCGAAACTCTCTTCTTACTTGGAATTGAATGAAACTCTACAACAGATATATCTGGATACTCGAGGGTGCCTTCCATATCGGAGGCTGGCAAGGAGAGAACCCTGCGAACGCGAACGAACATCAAGAAAGCACTGCCTATTCCATGACTATAGGAATTTGAAGGATATCATTGAGGAACATGTGAGGAATGGTCAGTTATAATAATATGTAAGGACTCGGGTTGTGGCGGTGGAAGAGGAGCAGCCACCATCCACCTCGACTGAAAATGGCACCAGATCAAGGCATCATCATCAACTTGTCATTAACTGATCGGAATGGCATGGAACAAGTAACAAACTCCACAATAAGACGGCTGCGTCACTTACACTTGTACGGGATCGAGGACGGTCCCTAGGCATGCTCTGAGATGATGATAAACCATATGCTAGGGTTTGTGAAATTTGTTTTTTTCCCTTTCTTCTTGTTTGCTTCGAACTTTTTTTTCTGGTTTCATTTGAACTCTGGTTTATTGGTTGTACGGACTCTTGTTTTATGGACTTGGGAAAGCTTAAATTTGAGTCACTGTAAAGGATAATACAGATCGTTAGGTATGGATTATGCCTAGCAAGGGGTAGGTCGCTTCGCTCGAACACAATGGATCAACCTACTTAGGTCGTCGATATGGATTGTGCTCGGTAAGGATCCGAAGAGATCAAGGTCATCGAGTATGGACTGCGCCTGGCAAGGGATAGGTCACTTCGCTCGAATGCGATGTATCGACCTACTCAGGTCGTCGAGTATGGATTGTGCTCGGCAAGGATCCAGAGAGATCAAGGTCGTCAGGTATGGACTATGCCTGGCAAGCGGTAGGTTGCTTCGCTCAAACGTGATGGATCGGCCTGCTCAGGTCATCGAGTATATATTGTGCTCGGCAAGGATCCAGTGAGATCGAGGATTTGGATTAGGATAACAACCCAGAGAGGTTATTGATTTGTATGTCAACTTCGAACAGCTATGGATTTAGATATGCGCTCGAAGTAGTTTGGGATTTTGCTAACGACCTGGTGAGGTCGAGAGTTTGGATAAAATGATATGGAGAGATCATGGATTCAGAATTGGATATTGACTCGAAATGGTCACGGATGTCACTAATGATCCAGAGAGATCATGGATTTGATTTGGCAACGGATTGGATAATAGGGCTATCGATGGATTATGAACTTCGGATTTTTGATTTATGGCAATTCAAAACAAGCCTTCCTATCATAAGACAAGTTTTGGGGGGGGGGCAAAGTGTTAACCCGCCTTTTGGAAAAGTAGTAGACAGATGGATTTAACCCAACAAACATCATGATCATCAAGGCGGGATGCCTGGATAAATGGTTACCAAGCTCGGAGATCGGCTATAAACGAAACTATGGATGATGGTCAAGCGGATTCGGATTGGATCCCTAATTTTTGTCCTAATCAAGGTGCAATTCGTATAAAGTGATAAGGAAGGCCTCATGAGGCAACATTTCAAATTTCAGGTCGATCGGAGTTCGTATGCTAGAGTTATGGTCAAAAGAAAAGGGATCGTACCATATTTAGCTCAACAGCACAACTCAACGATGATCACTCCATAACTCAATAACCACAAGGTGTATTGAAGTGAAACTTTGGAAACAAGAAGAGGGAATCCTAAGGAGTCTACCTTAGGGATTGTACGGTATTTGGAGAAGTTGGAGGGATCGGCATATATCCCTCAATAGGGATCGGTACCTATCCCTCTTAGGGATCGGCTAAGCCTAATTTGATGACAAAGATCGATCTACATCTCAACATCTACATATCCAATTGACATAACAAGCTAATTAGAACATGTGGAACACCCCCATAGGGATCGCATAGTATTTGGAGCAAGTTGGAGGGATCGGTACCTATCCCTCCATAGGGATCGACTATAATCAACCTTAACACCATATTGCAACAAAGATTGGTCAATAACTCGAGTTCTACTAATCCAATTGGCATGAAACTTGAAGGCTATACAAAATATAACATAGAGAAGCTCCCCTAGTATCACATGTCATTTGGAGAAGGTTGGAGGGATCGGTACCTATCCCTTTAGAGGGATCGGCAGAAATCACAGTACATGCAACACCACTTCACTAAAAATACGATATCTCAAAAACCATAAGTTGAAATGGCACGAAATTTGGAGAGCAAGTAGCTAACACCATGGGGAATGTAACACCCTTAATTTTTAAATAACATTATTTAGGAGATTTAGTTAGACAAACTAAATAGAATAATGTAAAGATTTAAGTGGTTAAGAGATTGAGATTTGTGAAAGCATAAGGTTGCCGTGCCTAAATGAATGAACAAATGAAAATAAAGAAGTAACAAGACAAGGGAAAAATGGGAATAAGTTATATTCTTATACCCTAAAGCCTTAAGCCACTTTCATTTACAACATTTACAAATTAAAATTAAGTACCAAGCTTGGCCGGTGTTGATTAACGGCGGAGATTCCTATCGGTTTAGAAAACCACCATTAAAAATTATAATTAAAATAACTACGAGCGCACGGCGTACAATTTTAGTACGTGGCGAGTACAGATCGATCCATAGGTAATTGAATTAGTTTTAAATTCTACTCAATCAAATTAACCCAAAGTTTGAAATTGTTTTAAGCTAAAAATGTAAAAACTAATTAAAATAAAGTGAATAAAAATATGAGAGTAGAATGCAATTTAGAGGCAAATCCTTTCCCAAGATCACACAAATCAACACCATGAAATTATGATCACTCTTTTTAGTCATTGGTTGATGTGCTTATCCTAAGTATGGTCTATTTTTGCTATTAATTAGCCCAACATAAACCATCAAACTTTAACACACCATCCTAACCACTTGTCAACTCTCATGAAAATGATAATAAAATTAAAAATAAAATCTATTTTAAGCATGATCTATTTAATATTGATTAGTAACACAGACCATTAAATTTTGATTCTAAATCTACTTCATTACCAAAATCATACGTAGATGAAGAGATAATTTGTGTTTATGTTGTTTAAGCATAGCCTATTTGGTGTCAACAACATAGGATATCAAATTCAATATTAAACAAAAAAAAGTACCACATCAAAAAATTTCATTAAGCACAAAAAGTGATCAAATGAAATCACTATGTTAATTTTATGTGATTCATGAGAGCTTCATCATCATTAAATTAAAGGGGCTTAGCTTCTCATATTTGAATTCATTAAAACATAAGAGATTTCAACATAAATGAAGAGAGCTAATTAAAATAAACTAAAAACTAATCAACTTGCATAAAAGAAAAAGATATAAACTACTAACATAAAAAGAAACATAAAAGAAAGGAACATGAATTAAAAGTGCATGAATTAAAATTGCATATAAATAAATTGCATAAAGTAAAGGCTAAGAAGCCATTAAAGAGAAAGAATGTTTATGTTTACATTTGTGGCTACAACTAACTAAAGAGAGCATAAGAGCTTCTACATGAAACATAAGGGGGTATTCATACATGCCTAAACCCTAATCCATAATTTAGGGAGCTACCGAAAATGCCCCTTAGGAAGTGTAACCTCCTAGTAATCATTAACATGAAATTAATCCCCACTAACATGCCTTTAACCTTCGTGAACATGTGCATGTGCTTTTAATCTCCATTAGCTTTTACTTGTGGTCCATGGGTTAGTGGGTAGGTGGGCTCCTCCACGAGTACATGAATTCTTTTATTTCTTCATCTCTTTGGCTTCCATCACTTATGCATGCATATTTCCATGAAGCCACTTCTAAGTTGAATCCAAATTCCTACAAAACAACATTAAAATATGCAAGTAAATTTTCTCAAATTAATTCACACACAAAAATGACCATTTTGCCCCCATATGAAGATGAATAGATGATGACTTGAAAACAATTTAAATTTTGGTTTAAACATGTAAAATACCCTAATATGCTCATTTATTAAATAAAAGTAGATTAAATATTGAAGTAGAAATATGCACTTTTACGTGCACATCAAATATCCCCACACTTATCTTTTTATTCATCATCGAATAAACAAAAACTAAGAAAAATCTATTTCCATAGGAAACACGATTGCATTGAGCGTATGCAACAAGCCGTTAAAACTATAGATGTCCCTAGTCAGACGAGTGTCGTCTCATGAGGATTTTCAGCGGATACTACCCACAAAATCCAAATGCAACATGAAAGATTCCTAACTGTAAGATTTATTTACAAAGATATGAATGCAAGTTTGTGAAAATATTTATAAATGAAGAATTTACTTTCAAATTGACACAAATAAGTTAAATATAAGTTTTGTTCATTATCAAGAAATTTAAATCGTTTTACTCATCAAAAGCTCCAACAAAATTGAGTTATCATCACATTTAGACTCTAGTTTGGCTAGTTGTTTTGGTTGATAACATAGTGCTACTATGAAATGGATCCTTAGTTGATTATCAAAGTTTTGCAAAGTGGTATTTTTATTTCTTTTGAATAACAAATCGAATCAAATAAGTAAAAATAGTGCTTGGATTTCAATTGCTTACTCTCTCAATTCTTGAAAAGTATTAACATTATTAATATTTATACACCTAACTCGGATAAGACGAGGCTAGATATACCGATCATGCACTGCCTTTCGGGCTTACGTGAGAAGAGTACAGAGCGTGGCGAGTGTACACACTTGCATGTGAACACATGACTCTAAGTGGTTATTAAAAATTTATTTATATACACCTAACTTAGATAAACTGAGGCCCGATTTACCGATCCTGCACTACCTTTCGGGCTTATGTGAGAAGGGTACAGAGCATGGCGAGTGTACAAACTTGCTTGTGAACACATGACTCTAGGTGTTTCTTATTTTCATAAAAACCATTTTTTATGTTTTTTTTACGAAGAGAGAGTTTTGCAAAACCATCTTAGCACCACTTAATTTAGAAGATCAAAAACGTTATCGCCTTTACTTTAAATCAACCACTCTTTTAAACAAAGATTTACAATTAGGATATACTTCATAATTAACACCCATGAGCCTTCCCATATACTAGTTAAACCAGAGTTACTTATAATCAAACTTTATTTTTATTTTTGTCGAGACAAATAAATTTTCAGAAATTTCAATTTAATAACCAAAAACATATACTTATCCTATAGTGTTTCTTCAAAAGTAAACCAACATGCTAAAAAGAAAATTTGTTTTGGGATTTTATTTTTGTTTTTTTAGTTTCGAATTTTGGAAAGAAAATGCAAAAAATAAACCATGAAAAATAAAAAACGAAGATGAGACTCCCCCACACTTGATTTAGACTGTGTCTCCATAATCAACCCAAGTGAAAGGAGAAAAATAAAATAAAAATAAAAATATGACCTATATTTACATGAAAATGAAACGATTATTATTTACACGACATTAGAAAATATACCATCAAAGAGTAAATGAAACGGTGTTTCAAAGTCCAATTCATTTGTACCATCAAGTACGAGAGACATAGCTTAAGCTCGGAAAACCAAACCACAAAAGATTTCAAAATTAAACGTTGGTTTGGAAAAATGAATGTCGTTTTATTAAATATTGTATGAGTTATTATAATTTTGATGATTTTTGGGGTAGATAGAACAATTGGTTGAAGTTCAAGTTTATTTTCATTGAATTTAAATTCAAACTCATCATTAACAAATTCTTCAAAATTATTGATTTTAAAATCCAAAGGTGATTTATGTCTAACCCTTCAGAATTCAACAACTCATCTTCGAAAAGTCCAAAAAAATTATGTTCACAAAATTCGTCTTCCTTTGTTGAATTATTCACAACTTCATCATTTTCAAGGTGTAAAGTTATTGTTTGAAATTCATTTTGGTCAAAAAAGGAAGTCGGACTTAAAATCAAGTTTCTCACCCTTAAAAGAATTGAATCCAAATCAATTACTACACTTTCAACAACTTCATTAAGAATGTCATTTTCAATTTCAAAAATTGTTATTTTAAAATCGTCATTTTTGGTAAAAGATGGATTATCACTTGACTCGTCACACGTTGGGAGTTGATTTTGTTTCTCACGTTGTTTCATGTATGTTTCAAACAACCAATCCGTGTGATTTTTCTGAATTTCATCCATTTTCTCAAGAAAATCAAATTTATAATTATTAATTTGAGAATTTTCAATTTGAAATTGTTGAGAGTAAAAATTTTCACCATGACTGAAACTATTCCCATTGTCAAAATCATTTAAACAGTTGTTTCCATTTTCATTTTGATGTTGAACTTCATTTTGGAGTTCGAAATTAAATTGGCATGGGTTATAATCAAAATTATTTGAATTTTGAAGTGAATTCATATTTTGATTATTTTGAAATCCTTGACTTGATTTATTGCACAGATATAAATTACTCAAATTATTTATCATTTGATTTCGTTGTTCAAGTAAAGACCAAATCATTTCAATACTCTTTTCAAGAGTTATGGGTTGCTTACTAATTTGAGAATTTTGTTCTTCAAAATCCAAATTGTTTATACAATAGTTGTTACTAAAATATCCATAAGAATTTGGTGTGAAATTACATGGATTATATTGATTTTCACAACTATTGTAAAATTATAGCGAGTAAGAAAATTTGGACATTTTCAAAAATGTTGTTTTTTATTTAATGTTTTTGCTTTTTTTTAGTTTCTGAAATGATTATTATTTTTTGGAATTTTGTTTTTCTAAAAAAACTAACTTAAATAAAATGATTTCTTTTATAAAGCAAAAGATTTAAAAACGAAGTTAAGTAAAATGTACAATATTTTTTCTTTTGGATTTTGTTGTTTTTCGTTTTTTTTTAAATATGCACGAACTAATGCAACTAAATGAATGCAAGGACTTAATTACAAATTTTCTGTCCTTAGTAGCTCCTAACCCAAAATTGTATACTCACACTTTGTCTTAGTCCTATAAAATATTTCTTAGCCAGGTAACGGACATGAGTTATCGGTGCACCACGAATCACCATAGCAATGCAACCGAAGGTTTAAGTACCTTCAGAGAAATAATCACTATAATATTTGCAAATCACTATAATATTTATAAATGATTAATGCTCTGCCGTAGCCTAGACACCAAGAAAATAAAATGTTCAAAGAAGACAACTTGTCAAGATACAATTAAGACATAGATGAGCTCATGACACCCTTAAGTCCAAAGTCTAACCGTTATTATTAGCCAAATTCTACGGTGAAAAGAAATTTGTGGGCCAAGAAAGAGGTGATGAAATCTCCCACCTTATGTGGATTTGGGTGTTGTCCTTAGAAAAGAAACTAAGATGATATGAATGCAAAACAAAAATTAAACGTGATTTTAACAATGCAACTATGAATGGATTTTGTTTTTGAATTTTTTTTGGATAAAATGCATGCAACCAACAACGCAATAAAAACAAGTGATAAGAGCATGATACTAGAGCATGCAGAATTATTAGCAATTTATTTTAAGGTGGCAAATTTTTTTATAAGCAAGCAAGGCAAATTTTTAGCAAGCTAATCCCCTCCTTTTGACTTTCTGCTTTTGCAACTTGAAAATTTGAACAAGATTTTTTTTAATTTTTTTTCTTATTTTTTTTATAGAAAAGAGAAACCAAAGTCAAACAAAACAAACAACAAATGAATTTACAAAATTAAATAAATGAAAACGACCCAAGACAAGCCCAAATACGAGAAATTTCGAAACCAAATACCAATGCACACATATGAATACACAATCTCTTCTTTCTCTTAAAAAAATCACGATTTGTAAAGTACGGAACTAAACGAATTGTATAGCAAGAGAAATTTCGGGATTAATCGTGGTTATGTGGGAAGTTCGCGTGTTTCGATTTCGGGTTGATGGTGATTTCTGGTGATATTTGTGGTGAGGAATTTTGTTTTGATGATTGGGGGTTTGGAAAGGTTGGAAGTGGCCGAGTGTTGTTCGAATTTTTTAGGCTGCAGAGTTGAAGTGGTTCTGGTTTTGGGGAGTTGCGTAGGAGGTGGTTGGTGTAGATTTAAATTGCATGTTGAATGAAGGAGTAGGATGATGATTTGGCAATGAGGCAGATTGGTGTAAAGGTGGTGACTTGCTGGATGGTGGTCGTTCTGTTGGAGCAAGTGATGGTGTTGTAGGTTGTAGTAGAGGAAATTTTGGTTCTTGGATATTTGAATTGGAAGTGGACGAGGCTGAGAAAGAAGGTGGTGTAGGAAGTGTTGCTACAGAGGTATGGGATGTGCAGATGATAGTAGAGGATGTTTAAACAGAAAAGACAGTGGCTGGTTACTGCAAAGAAGGTATGTTGTTGGATGATGATTGTTGTGGTTGTTAAGGTAGGCTTATGGCAGAGGAATTTTGTATGTAGTTGTGTGATATGACAGAGGAGGGGCAGAGGTAAAGACAGTGGGCAGTTTATGTTGTGAGGCAGTTTGTAATGAAGATTGGTGTAACACCCTAGATTTATGGTAACATTATTTAGGATATTTAATTAGCTAAATAAAATAAAATAATGTGTTGATTAGGGGATTGAGATTTGATATTTAATTAAGGTGTAGCCGTGCCATTTAACAATGAATTAATGAAGAGTTAAAATGAAATAGAGAAGGGGTAAAATAGGAAAGAGACCATTCCTATATTCCTTAGACTTGGCCGTGTATTCACCTATACACGTTCACTTTTCATTTTCAAAATTTTCAAACTAAGGCCAGCCACCATTAAAAAGGAAAAAGGGAAGAAGATTAACAAAAGCTAAAGGAAGAGCTAATTTTCAAATCAAATCCATTCACATCTCGATCTCTATCATCTCTAAAGCTAAGGTGAATAATGTTTACATCTTAAATCTTTTATTGTTCATTTTTAAGATGAATTCGAAATATTTTGCCTTGATTTGCCATGTTTTCGAATGCTGGAATAGTTATATATACTTGTTGATGAATTATGGTTGTTCATATTGAATTTTTGATATGTTTTAAGGTGAAAACCCTATTAAATGACAACCAAATGCCTTGCGAATTTTTATATAAACCGAAAATATTATTTTGGAGATGGATTTTAATTTTCAGAATTTTATGAATTTATGTGGAATTTATATGAATTTTCTAGTAAAGAAAATGTTAATTTGGATTATAATATATTTACGGTTAAATAATAAAAGAATCAGATCTGAAATTTTTATATGTTGGAAAACATATTAAATGAGATTTTCTGGAATTTTTTTAGAATTTTCCAAAGTGTTTTAATGGTTATATAAAATTGTTTAAGGTGTGGGACTTAAATATTTTATATAATTAAGGAAGGAGAATGGGCTTTTTGTAAATTGATTTAAATTATTAAATCTGGAAAGTCGGCAGCACTTTTGAAAAAGTACAATGGAAACCAATCAAATTTAGCCAAACAAGGCAGGTTAGGTACAAAAGAAATAGTTTTAAAGTACAAATAAACATGTTTTTCACTGTTTCGACGCTTTCAACACCAGGTTCCACCTGCTTACCTTCGCTTCCGACACAGTCGAAACCAATGCACATGGTATCAGAGAACTGGTATGTAGTGAATTGGATGTAGGGAGAAGGAATAGAGTCGAAACCGGGGGTTCCGAAGGGGTTGAGGCATTACTTTGATTTTAAAGGAAAATGCACCCACTTGCTTTCGACTAAGTAGCTTTCAACTTAGTTAGCTTTTGACTAGGTCAAATGGTTTTAAAAGGAATGGTTTCGATTGGGTTGTGCCTTTGATTTTAAATAAT
Organism: Allium fistulosum; assembly: GCA_030737815.1. NCBI lineage: Eukaryota > Viridiplantae > Streptophyta > Magnoliopsida > Asparagales > Amaryllidaceae > Allium > Allium fistulosum. The sequence continues at coordinate 782,864,844 of CM060908.1, forward strand.
TGCTTTTGATTAAGTCAAATCCTTTAGCTACTGCTTCCTACCTTTCGATCCAGATGGTTTCGAAAGGGTTGTTTTGTTTTCTAAAAACCTGCCGACTTCTCCAATGTTTTCGAAGGGATGGTTTCGACACCTTCACTTCATTACTTAGGAAATGGTTTCGAAACAGATGCTTTCGACTTATATGTTTTAAAGGCCATTTTTCTATGACTAAAATCCAAAGGGTTTCGAAAGAAATAGTTTTAAATGGTTTTGAAACAGATGCTTTCGACTTTAATGGGTTTCTGATCCATTTGCTCTACTTGAAGGCTTAATCCAAATAGTTTCGACCGAGACGATTTTCAAAGGTTTTGAAAGGGTAAATTTTTGAATGGCTTTAAAGGGTTTCCACATGTTTTAAATTGAACTCAAAGTGCTTTCGAAAGGATTGAGTTTTGACTGTTTAGAAAGGTTTTAATGAATGGTTTCGAAAGGGGTGGTTCCCTAGGGTTTCGAAAGGATTGAAAGGAAAGGTTTTTCCTATATTTTAGAAAGGCAATATTTCAAGGTTTGGAAGAGAGATGTCTAATGTTTTGAAGCTTTCGAAGGAAAGGCTTAACAGTTTCGAAAGGGTCACTTTCAATGGTTTCGAAGGGGTTACCTTCAAGGGTTTCGAAAGGGTTGTTTAAAGGTTTCAAACGGATGTTTTGAATATATTAAATAGGTAATATAGCCTAAGTAATTTCAAGTTAAAAAAGGTTTTAACTTGTTTTGGAAGGATAGTCAATCCTTATTAAAATCCATCAACATTATTTTGAGTAAAGTATATAAAACATGGCAAAATAGCTTAGAGTAAAGCTAAGAATACATATTCCTTGTATAAGTATGATTTAAAAGGCTAAATCATTTTGAAAAGGTTTTCAAGGAAAAAGATGAAGGGTAGTTAACCCTAAGAAAATGATTCGGACTGATAGTCCATTTTGATTCAAACAATTAGTCCGGTTTGCGGACAGTTAGTCCAGTTTGCGGGCAGTCAGCCCAGATTTTGGACAAATAGTCCATTTACTACTATCGGACAGATAGTCCATTAGTTATCTGAATATAGCTTAACAGACTTAGCTATTATTATCACTATTATATCAGTTTGATTAACCAGTTTGGTTGCAAGAAAGGATTTGCAAAATATATGTTTTAAACAAGATATTAGTGAGTGGAAACTCGTTCCGCTAAGTGGCATGGTCTCACTTAATATCAGTAAACCGAGATGAAATAGTATTATTCACACCAGGCTTTATGTCTGACTCGAAGTTTTTGTTTCCCCTTAAACTCTCGGGTGCTCAAAATTGATTTGAGTAGGCTGAGGGTTAAGGTTTTCAGGTTTTTGAAATTTTAGCAAATAAAGCTTTTGGAGACAAGCATTTGCTTACGGATAGCTAATTAGGATTTACAGTTTCATTTTGTTTTGATTCCGCTATGTATATTAAGTTAGAAATGACTATATTGACTCTGATCAACCAAGGGGGCATCGTCATATGTCGCTCTTGGCATTTATTGTAATTATAATTGATCTTTACCTGGGAAACGATTATGGGATTATGTAATTTGGATATGAATTTGTTTGAAATGTAATCAGTAAAATGTTATTTTTTGAAATATGTGATTTGGTTCATATTCAAGTGCTTCTGATATTATGAATACCATTAGCATTGCCGTATTTTGTCACGAGAAGTTAATACTATGAATGACTGTAGCATTTGTAGCGCTAAGCTTTTGGCCTCTTGATACGGGATGTTACAACTTGGTATCAGAGCATGGTTTATGAAAAACTTTAAACTAAAAATGGTTTTTAAAACATAATCCTAAAGAATTAGAGTAAGATTGGGGTATGGGATAACGCTATAGTGACGTACTTATATTTGCTATATATAAGTATACGTTTTATCTCTAGTCCTTTATCTTTGTTAAGTTATTTTTATATATCTCATGAGCTTTGAATACAGATATGGAAGGTAGAAGAGGAAGAGTTAACCCAAGAGGGGAAGGCACCAATGGGAATGCCAGGCCTAATGTGAGAAGAGGTCAAGGTCAGGCACAAGTAGAGAATGTGGGTGCTGGAATCCCGCAAGTTGGAATGGAAGCTATGTATCAGTTTGTCAGGAAAATGGTGCAGGCGGGAGTTGCAGCTGGAGTTTTAGGAGGAAATGCTGCAGGAGTAGGGGTTCCGAAAGTTCCATTAACTAACCATTATGCTAAGCTGAGTGGAGATTATACCAAGCTTGGAGGGAAGCCGTTTGTTGGAATGAAAGATGCCATTGAAGTAGAGAATTGGTTGCTGCATTGTGAGAGAATCTTTGCAGATTTGGGGCTCAATGATGAGCAGAAGAGGAGGTTGGCATCTAGACAGCTTCAGGGAGCAGCTTTGTTCTGGTGGAATAGTGTGATTGTGGCAGTGGATGAGGAGACTATGACCTAGGAAGATTTCAAGGGAAGGTTCCAGGAGAGGTTCATGTATGCAATGGCACAGTCAGCTCTAATCAGAAAGTTTGCTGAGTTAGAGCAAGGGGAGATGTCTATTCTGGAGTATGCTAGGAGGTTCGAGGAGTTGGCCATATATGGGTATGCTTCAGTGGATACCGTAATGAAGAGGAATGAGAAGTTTATCAAGGAGTTGAAGCATGAGTTAGCCAGGGCTACATTATCTCATATTAGAGATCCTTCTGATTTTGTAGTGGAGATGGCCTTAAGGCATGAGAAGATGCTTGATTCTCTAGAGAAGAGTAGGGCTAAAGAATTCCAGGTAAGGCAGGGCCAGAAGAGGAAGCTCTTTCTTAAGAAAGGTGCTTGGAAGGGTGGAGCAGCTAAGAGAGGGAAGTCTGAGATTGTCTGTTTCAAGTGCGACAAGAAGGGGCACTTTGCTAATGAGTGTCGTGTTGGAAGAGCAAAGGATGTGAATGGGAAGAAGAACGTCAGGTGCTTCAACTGTGACCAGATTGGCCATTATAAGAATCAGTGCAAAGAGCCCGCTAAGGATGGAAAAGACAAGGTGTATGCATTGGAATCTGCTACTTCGAAGCCAACAGCTCAAGAGAAACGAAAGGCAGTTTTGGGAGGTACGCTTCAGATTCATGGTATGTCTGTTAGTGTTCTATTTGATACTGGTGCATCGCATTCTTTTATATCTAGATGTTTGGTAGAAAAGCTTAACCTAGAACCCACATATTTAGTTACTTCCCTACGGGTTGCGAATCCAATAGGAGGGTATGCAACTCTAGGGTTGAGATGTGACCAGTTAGAGTTTGATCTGTTAGGCCATACTTTTGTTTGCAGTTTGCATGTGTTTGATTTTGTGGGGTTCGGAATCATTCTTGGTATGGATTGGTTAAGTGAGTATGATGCTAGGATATTTTGCTAGGATAGGAAAGTATCGCTTAGACACCCAGATTGTAGCGACGGGATTGTTTATACCGTAGAAGGTTCTTGCGGTGAGATGTATGCCTTGTTGGGTGCTATAGAATTGGATGATGAGCTGAGTCAAGTTTTTGTGGTTAGAGAATTCGCGGATGTTATTGGGCCTGTAGTTGGATTGCCATCGAAACGAGCCATTGAGTTTTGAATAGATTTGGTTCTGGGAGCAGAACCAGTGAGTAGGCTGCCAACCAGGATTACTCCTGCAGAGATGAGGGAGTTAAAGGTGTAGTTGGTGGATTTAGAAGGCAAGAGTTTTATCAGGCCGAGTAGTTCGCCTTGGGGAGCATCCGTAGTGTTTGCTAAGAAGCCGAACAGATTGTTGAGGCTATGTATCGATTATCGTAAGTTGAATGAGAGGACGATAAAGAATCAATATCCATTGCCAAGGATTGACGATTTGTTTGACCGGTTGAGTGGAGCCAACATATTCTCATAGTTGGATTTGGCAACAGGTTTCCATTAGCTCAGAGTAGCAGAGGATAGTATACCTTTGACGGCATTTAGGACCAGATATGGGTCGTACGAATGGTTTGTTATGCCGTTCGGACTGACTAATGCGCCAGCTTTCTTTGTGGATTTGATGAACCGGGTTTTCCAGGAGCATTTGGATAGGTTCTATTGGTTTTCATAGATGATATCTTGATATACTCTAAGGATGAAAGAGAGTATGAAGTTCATCTTAGAGTGGTGCTTGAGACACTGAGGCAGCATCAGCTGAAAGCGAAGTTTTCGAAGTGTCACTTCTGGAAGAAGGAAGTGAAGTTTCTTGGTCTTGTAGTCTCAAACGAAAGGTTGTTAGTAGATCCAACTAAGATTGAAGCAGTGAATAGTTGGAAGAGACCCAAGGCAGTGATGGAGATAAAGAGTTTCTTTGGGTTGGCTGGTTATTATCAGAGGTTCATTAAGGATTTTTCGCGGATAGTAGCACCGATGACCAAGCTAACGAGAAAGGGTGTGAAGTTTCTATGGACCGATAAGTGTGAGGAAGCATTCCAGAGTTTGAAACACTTATTGACCCATGCGCTTGTATTGGTTGTTCTGGAAGGGAAATAGGATTTGGTGGTTTATACCGATGCGTGTGGAATAGGATTAGGAGCTGTGCTGATGCAAAGAGGTAAAGTGATTGCTTATGCTTCTACACAGCTTAGACCACATGAGGTTGGATATCTGACGCATGATTTAGAATTGGCTGCAGTTATTTTTGATTTGAAGGTGTGGAGACATTACCTTTCAAGAGAGAGGTTTGAGTTTTATGAAGATCATAAGTCGTTGAAGTATTTGTTCCCTCAGAAGGAGATGAACATGAGACAACAGAGGTGGTTAGAGTTTATTGTCGCCTATGATTTTGGGATTGAGTACACACACCGGGGAAAGGCAACAAGGTTGCAAATGCACTTAGTAGGAAACATCGGAATGTAGTTTTGGCGATGATTGCTGAGTGGAAAGATTTAGAATCATTAGCAGATTGCAGAGTGCAGTGGAGATCCGAGGCTGGGTCTAGTGGAGATACAGTTGTATTATCTTGTTTGGAAGTTCGACCAGTGATGATCGAAAGGATTGCTTCTAAACAGATAGAGGATCCAGTGTTAGCTGAATGAATCAGGAAGTTATAGGATGGAACGGAGAGCGATGACTTGAAAGATTTCAGTCTTGACCTCAATGGGTGGTTGAGAATAAAAGGAAGATTATGTGTTCTGAGTGTAGGAAACATAAGGAAAGAAGTCTTGGAGGAATGCCATCGTTCGAAGTTCTCTATTCATCCAGGAGGTACTACGATGTATCAGGATATGAAGAGGAGTTTCTTCCGGGAAGGTATGAAGCGAGATATTGGCTTATGGGTAAAGCAGTGCTTGATTTGCCAACAGGCAAAGGCCATACACCAGAAGCCAAGTGGGTTACTTCAGCCATTAGATATTCCGGTATGGAAGTGGTATTCTATTTCCATGGATTTTATTGACGGGTTGCCAAGATCGAACAAAGGAAATGAAAGTATATGGGTTATAGTGGATAGATTGACCAAGAGTGCTCATTTCATTCTAGTTAAGTCAACCAGAACGGCACCTGTATTAGCGAAGTTGTTTCTGAAGAATGTGGTTAGACTGCATGGAATTCCTAGTAGCATAGTTAGTGATAGAGTTTCCTTATTCACTAGCGAGTTCTGGAAGAGTCTACAGAAAGTTTTGGGAACCAAGCTCAAGATGAGTACCGCTTTCCATCCATAGACAAATGGGAAAATGGAAAAAGTTAACAAAATCTTTAAGGATTTGTTAAGTGCTTGTTTTCTAGATTTCGGGGGATCATGGGATGACCATCTGCATTTAGTCGAGTTTTCATATAACAATAGTTATCAGACTAGTATTGGGATGGCACCGTTTGAAGCTTTGTATGGAAGGCCATGCAAATCTCCCGTATGTTGGTTAGAGACTAGGAACAGGTTGGTTCTTGGTCCAGATTTGGTTAGAGAAGCTGCAGAAAAGATTGAGGTCATACGGGCTAGAATGAAGGAGGCTCGGTCTAGGCAGAAAAGTTATGCAGATAAGAGACAAAAAGATTTAGAGTTCTCAGTTGGAGATTAGGTTGTCGTCAAGGTGTCACTGGTGAAGGGTGCGATCAGATTTTGAAGATCAGGAAAGTTGGCATCGAGATTCGTTGGACTTTTTTCGATTGTTGAGAGGATCGGGAAACTCACATATAGAATTGAGTTACCGAGCAGTTTGGCAGGAGTCCATGATTTTTTCATATTTCTCATCTCAGAAAGTGTGTTAGAGACCTGGAGACTACTATTGCACCGACTGTACTAGAGGACTTAGTAGTAGAACCGGACTTGACTATAGTGAGAAGCTTATTCGTATTGTTGCGAGAGATGAGAAGAGGCTTAGAACCAAGACGATCAGATTAGTCAAAATCCAGTGGAGCGACGATGACAGGGACTGTACTTGGGAAGTTGAGAAATGGATTAGAGATACTTATCCTGACTTGTTTGATGGTATGTTTTACGTCTTTATTTGATTTTTTGTGTACCTTACCGTAATTTCGAGGACGAAATTCTTTAAGGAGGGGAGTCTGTAGCACCCCAGATTTATGGTAACATTATTTAGGATATTTAGTTATCTAAATTAAATAAAATAAAGTGTTGATTAGGGGACTGAGATTTGATATTTAATTAAGGTGTAGCCGTGCCATATAATAATGAATTAAGGGAGTTAAAATGAAATAGAGGAGGGGTAAAATAGGAAAGAGGTCATTCTTATATCCCTTAAACTTGGCCGTGTATTCTCCTATACACGTTCACTTTTCATTTTCAAAATTTATGAACCAAGGTCGACCACCATTAACCAGGAAAAAGGGAAGAAGATTAACAAAAGCTAAAGGAAAAGCTAATTCAAATCATATCCAGTCTCATCTCAATCTCTATAATCTCTAAAGCTAAGATGAATAATGTTTACATCCCAAATCTTTTATTATTTCGGTTTTAAGATGAATTCCGAATATTTTGCATTGATTTGCCATTTTTTGAATGATGGAATAGCTATATATACTTGTTGATGAATTATGGTTGTTCATATTGAATTTTTGATATGTTTTAAGGTGAAAACCCTATTAATTGACATCCAAATGCCTTGCGAATTTTTATGTAGACCAGAAGTATTATTTTGGAGATGGGTTTTAATTTTCAGAATTTTCTGAATTTATGTGGAATTTATACGAATTTTCTAGTAAAGAAAATGTTAATTTGGATATAAATTATTTACGGTTAAATAATAAAAGAATTGAGTCTGAAAATTTTATATGTTGGAAATTAAAAGAGATTTTCTAGAATTTTTGTAGAATTTTCCAAAGTGTTTTAATGGTTATATAAAATTATTTAAGGGATAAGACTTAAATGTTTTATATAATTAAGGAAGGAGAAGGGGCTTTTTGTAAATTAATTTAAATTGTTAAATCTGGAAAGTCTACGGCACTTTTGAAAAAGTACAATGGCAACCAATCAGATATAGACAAACAAGGCAAGTTAGGTACAAAAGAAATAGTTTTAAAGTACAAATACACATGTTTTTCACTGTTTCGACGCTTTCGGCACCAGGTTCCACCTCCTTACCTTCGCTTCCGACAAAGTCGAAAACAATGCATATGGTATCAGAGAACTGTTACGTAGTGAATTGGATGTGGGTAGAAGGAATAGAGTCGAAACCAGAGTTTCCGAAGGGGTTGAGGCTTTACTTTGATTTTAAAGGAAAATGTGCCTGCTTGCTTTCGACTAAGTAGCTTTCGACTTAGTTAGCTTTTGACTGGGTCAAATGGTTTTAAAAGGAATGGTTTCGATTAGGTTGCACCTTTGATTTTAAATGATTGTTTTCGACTGAGTCGAAACCTTTAGCTGCCGCTTCCTACCTTTTGATCCAGATGGTTTCGAAAGGGTTGTTTTGTTTTCTAAAAACCTGGCCACTTCTCCAATGTTTTCGAAGGGATGATTTCGAAACCTTCACTTCATTACTTAAGAAATGGTTTCAAAACAGATGCTTTTGACTTAAATGTTTTAAAGACCCTTTTTCTATGATTAAAACCCAAAGGGTTTAGAAAGAAACGGTTTTAAATTGTTTTGAAACAGATGCTTTCGACTTTAATGGGTTCCTGATCCTTTTGCTCTACTTAAAGGCAAAATTCAAATGGTTTTTACTGAGACAATTTCAAAGGTTTCGAAGGGGTAAATTTTTGAATGGCTTCGAAAGGTTTCCACATGTTTTAAATTGAACCCTAAGTGCTTTCGAAAGGATTGAGTTTTGACTGTTTTGAAAGGTTTTAATGAATGGTTTTGAAAGAGGTGGTTCCCAGGGTTTCCAAAGGATTGAAAGGAAAGGTTTTTCCTATGTTTTCAAAAGGTAATATTTAAAGGATTTAAAGAGGAATGTCTAATATTTTGAAACTTTCGAAGGAAAGTCTTTTAATGGTTTCGAAAGGGTCACTTTCAATGGTTTCGAAGGGGTTACATTCAAGGGTTTCGAAAGGGTTGTTTAAAGGTTTTAAACAAAGGATTCTAGTGTATTAAATGGGCAATATAGCCTAAGTATTTTCAAGTTAAAAAGGGTTTTAACATTTTTTGGAAGGATAGTTAATCCTCATTAAAATTCATCAAAATTATTTTCAGTAAAGTATATATAACATGGCAAAACAATTAGTCCAGTTTGCAGGTAGTCACAGATTTCAGACAGATAGTCCATTTACTACTATTGGACATATAGTCCATTAGTTATATGATCATAGCTTAACGGACTTAGCTATTATTATCATTATTATATCAGTTTGATTAACCAGTTTGGTTGTAGGAAAGGATTTGCAAAATATATGTTTTAAAGAGGATATTAGTGAGGGTAAACTCGTTCCGCTAAGTGACGTGGTCTCACTTTATATCATTAACCGATATGTAATAGTATTATTCACACCAGGCTTTATGTCTGACTCGAAGTTTTTGTTTTCCCTTAAACTCTAAGATACTCAAAATTGATTTGAGTAGGCTGAGGGTTAAGGTTTTTCAGGTTTTTGAAATTTTGGCGAATAAAGCTTCCGGAGACAAGCAGGTGGCCGATGGATAGCTAATTAGGATTTACAGTTTCATTTTATTTTTATTCCGCTGTGTATATTAAGTCAGATATGACTATATTGACTCTGATCAACCAAGGGGGCATCGTCATATGTTGCTCTTGACGTATTATTGTAATTATAATTGATCTTTACTTGGGAAACGATTATGTGATTATGTAAATTGGATATGAATTTGTTTGAAATGAAATCAGTAAAATTTTATTTTTGCAAATCTGTAATTTTGTTCATATTCAAGTGCTTCTGATATTATGAATACCATTAGCATTGCCATATTTTGTCACCAGAAGTTAATACAATGGACGACTGCCGCATATGTTGCGCTTAGCTTTTGGCCTCTAGATACGGGATGTTACAGTTGCAAGGTGCACAATGGATATTTTTGGGATGTATGTGCTGTTATTGCCCAGTGATGTATGCACAGAAGAGATGGGTAATGAGGAAGGCAGTGGAATAAAGTTTGATGGTTTGAATGGAATGGTAAAGTGAAATGAATTGAAACAGAGAAGCATGTGAAAGCATGTGAAACAGAGAAGTGGTTACAGGTGAGTGAAGTTTTGTAAAAGAAAATTATAGAAAGAGAATGTAAATTGTAGAAGAAAAAAACTGAAATGCAAATTGTAACGTAAATGAAATATTTTGTTTTTTGAAATAAAATCCAAAGTTTATATATATATGTATAGTGCAAATGCAATAGAAATCAAATGAAAGCAAAAATCACACAACAAACACACAAAGCAAAATATTCTTTTAAAAAAAATTGCAATTCAACACACAAAACTAAGACACAATAACATCAAATAAAAATAATTTGAAGAGTAAAATCAAAATCAAATTTCAATTCCCAGCAACGAAGCCAAAAACTTGATGATTAACGGGGGAGATTCCTATCGGTTTAGAAAACCGCCGTTAAAAATTGTAATAAAAATAACCACAAGCGCACGACGTACAATTTTAGTATGTGACGAGTATGGGTCGATCCACAAGGAATTGAATTAATTTTAAATTCTACTCAATCAAATTAACCCAAAGTTTGAAATTGTTTTAAGCTAAAAATGTAAAAACTAACTAAAACAAAGTGAATAAAATTATGAGAGTAGAAGGCAATTTAGAGGCAAATCCCTTCTCATGATTACACAAATCAACACAATGAAATTAGGATCTCTCTTTTTAGTCATTTGTGAATTTAGTTGATGTGTTTATCCTAAGTATGGTCTATTTGTGTTATTAATTAGCCCAACATAAACCATCAAACTTTAACACACCATCAAAACCACTTGTCAACTCTCATGAAAATGATAATGAAATTAAAAATAAAATCGATTCTAAGCATGATCTATTTACTATTGATTAGTAACATATACCATCAAATTTTGATTTAAAACCACTTCATTACCAAAATCATATGTAGATGAAGAGGTAATTTGTGTTTATGTTGTTTAAGCATAACCTATTTGATGTCAACAACATATGCTATCAAATTCAATATTAAACAACAAAAATTTACCACATCAAAAATTTCCATTAAGCACAAAAGGAGATCAAATGAAATCATTATGTTAATTTTATGTGATTCATGAGAGCTTCATCACCCCTAAATTGAAGGTGCTTAGCTCCTCATATTTGAATTCATTAAAACATAAGTAATTTCAACATGAAAGAAGAGAGATAATTAAAATAAACTAAAAACTAATCTACTTGCATAAAAGAAAGAGACATAAACTACTAACATAAAAAGAAACATAAAAGAAAGGAATATGAATTAAAAGTGCATGAAATTGCATATAAATAAATTGCATAAAGAAAAGGCTAAGAAGCCATTAAAGAGAAAGAAAGTTTATGTTTACATTTTTGGCTACAACTAACTAAAGAGAGGGTAAAAGCTTCTACATGAAACATAAGGGGGTCTTTATACATGCCTAAAACCCTAATCCATAATTTAGGAACCGACCAAAAAATCCCCTTAGGAAGTGTAACCTCTAAGTAAACATTAGCATGAAATTAATCCCCACTAACATGCCTTAACCTTCATGAACATGTGCATGTGCTTTTAATCTTCATTAGCTTTTAATTGTGGTCCATTGATTAGTGGGGAGGTGGGCTACTCCATGATTACATGAATTCTTTTATTTCTTCAACTCTTTGGCTTTCATCACTTGTGCATGCATATTCCCATGAACCCACTTCCAAGCTGAATCAAATTCCAACAAAACAACATTAAAATATGCAAGTAAATTTTCTCAAATTAATTCACACACAAAAATGACCATTTTGCCCCCATATGAAGATGAATAAATGATGATTTGAAAACAATTTAAATTTTGGTTTAAACATGTAAAATACCATAATATGCTCATTTATTAAATAAAAGTGGATTAAATATGGAAGTAAAAATATGCACTTTTACATGCACATCAGCAGGCCACCATTAGAAGAAGAAGAGGGGAAGATAAACAAAATTTCAAGAAAGAAGTTTAATCAAATTAGTGCTAGAGCAAATCTCAACCTCTTTAACATAAGCTAAAGGTGAATAATATACTAAATCTCATTTTTATGATTTCGGTTTCTAGTTGAGTTTCAAATTTAATTTGCAAATGATTTGCCATGTATTGATTGTTTAAATGGATATATATGCTTGTAAATGATTTAGGCTATTCATGTAGGTTTTATGATAAGTATTGATTTGGAAAACCTATTGAATGACATCCAAATAACTTGAGTTTTTGAGATGAGGTCGGAAATATTATTTTAGAGATGAGTTTCAAGTTTAATAATTTTCTGATTTATTGTGGATTTATTATGAATTTTTTAGTGAAGGAAATGGTTATATTGGGTTTAAAATTAATTACGGCTATTATAAGTTAGCTTTGGGTCAGAAATTTAAATATGTTAGAAAACATATAAAAAGTGATTTATGGTAATTTTTAGAGAATTTCCTAAGTGTTTTATTAAGTATATAAAATTATTTAAAGTATGGGACTTAAATGTTTTATATGTTTAAAATAGGCGAAGGGGCAATTTGCTAAATGTTTTTAAATTATAAAATACTGAATTTGGCATTACTTTTAGAAAAGATGTTTGGAAAACAAATTGGCAACTAACTATATGATGACAAATAAGCAAGTTAGTTAGAAAGATATTACTTTATAAAGAAATAAAACGGTTTTTGTAAGGTTTGTTGTTTCACCACTCTCGGCAGCTACCTTTCGACTTTATAACATTTCCTCCATCATAGTTGAAAGTAATACACATGGTATCAATGCCTTGGTACGTAGTGGATTGGAGTTGGGCAAAAGGTATAGGGTCAAAACATGCTTTCGAAGGGGTCAAGACCTTGTTTTGCTTTCAAAAGAAAAGCCGCTTGGTTTGCTTTCCAAAGATTGGTTTCGAAAGGGTTTCAATATGGCTTTCGACAAAGGTTGCTGCCTTTTGTTTTAAACAAGCTTTCGACAGGGTCGAAACACTCATTGCCGCATTCTACCTTTCGACCCAGTTGAGGCCACTTTGCCTTTAAACATTGGTTTCGAAAGGGTGCTTTCGCTTTTAATTAAGAAGCTGCTTCTCCATGATTTCGAAAGGGTTGGTGTTGAAACCTTCCACTTTCTTTTACATAGGAAATTGCTTTCAAAAGAGTGCTTTCGACCTAGTTCTTTTAAGACCCTTTGTTCTATTGAAAGATAAACCCATAGGTTCCGAATGGAATGATTTTCAATGGTTTTGAAACTATGTTCCACAAGCTTTTACTTGAACCCAATGCTTTCAAAAGGTTTATTTATAGTAAAGGACTTTAATGTTTTCGAAAGGTTTATACTAAAGGTTTCGAAGGGAGGTTCCCCAATGGTTTCAAAAGTACTTAAAGTATTTAAAATGGAAGGTTTCCAAATGCTTTCGAAAGGCAAGTTTAAAGAGTTTTAGAAAAGAGGATGTCTAAGGTTTATAAAGGTTTCGAAGGGATAACTTCAATGATTTCGAAAGGTTGTTACAAAGGTTTTGAAAGTTATGTTTTGGCCCTCCGGCCTAGTGTTTGAAAGTATAGTAGTCACTATATTTTGAAAGAGGTTCTTTCAATGGATTCGAAAGGGTGGTTTAAAGTTTTTAAGCAAAGGTTTCTAATGGTTTACCTTGGCTTTATGGCCTAAGATCTTTTAAGGTTAAAGGGGTTTTTAACTTATTTTGGAGGGATAGATAACCCTCGATATATTTCACCAACATTGTTTTGAGTAAAGTATATATAACATGGTAAGGAGATTTGAGTGAAGCAAAGTGTATATTTTCCTTGTTTAAGAATGATTTAAGGGATTAAATCAATTTGAAAGAAATGTTTTCAACGAAAATTTGATGGGGAAGTTGACCCTAAGTAAATGACTCAGATATTAAAATACCAGATGGGACTGGTATTAGGTCGCGCCCTATACTTTAGCTAGTAGCCCTTAGCTAATATAAGTCCAAAATTCCAGTGTGTAGGGCTTTGTCACAAGTAAGACTAAAATGATGTTACACACATAAAGGAATATACTGAGAAAGATAGATTATTGGTGAGCCTGCAAAACCTTTAGGATCAGTTGACCCTAGGAGAAGTAAGTTAGGGACAGACCGTCCAGAAGTGTGTCTAACAGAAGTTAGATTATTTATTATATCTGGTAGGCCCGAGTCAGCCAAAGGTTAGTAGTAAGCCAAACAAAACTATATTGTTCAGACAGATAGTTCATTTATTACCTGATTTATATGCATATATATGATATTGCTATGATTGTTTTAATCAGTTTGATTGGAGGATTGTGATTTGCAAAAGATATGTTTTAAAGGGATATTAATGAGGGGAAACCCATTCCGCTAAGCGGCGTGGTCTCACTTAATATCAAATAACCAAGATGTATAGTATTATTCACACCAGGCTTTATGTCTGACTCGAAGTTTATGTTTTCCCCTTAAACTCTCGGGTGCTCAAAATTAATTCGAGTAGACTGAGAGTTAAGGTTTTTCAGGTTTAGTAGGTTGGACGAATAAAACTTCTGAAGACATGTAGGAGGCAAAGATAACTATATAAGAGCTATTTAGTTTTATTTCCGATGTGTTGTATTAAGACTGATGTGTCTATTTAGCACTCTGGTCAAGTGGTCATCCAAGGGGGCGTTCATATGTCGCTCTTAGCGTAATTTGTTATAATTATATTTGACCAAAACCTGGGAATCGTTTGGGATTATGTAATGAAATATGAAACATGGTTTTGAAATGTAATCAATAAAGTTGTCTTTTGAATCTATGATTTTGTTTGATATTCATGTGTTTCTAATATTATGGATACCATTAACATTACCGTATTTTGTATCTATAGCGCTTAGTTTCTGGCCTCAAGGTAGGGGATGTTACAACTTGGTATCAGAGCAAGGTTTATGAAAAATTTAAAAGAAATTTCAAACTTAAAATGATTTTGAAAACATGGTCCTACGGAATTAGAGAAAAGACTGGGTATGGGATAACGCTATAGTAACGTACTTGTATTTGCTATATATAAGTATACGCTTTATCTCTATTCTCCCATCTTTCTCAGGCTATTCTCCTGTATCTTACAAAAGGCTCGAATGCAGATTTTACAAACGTAAGATATGAATGCTAGAGGAGGAAGAGTTAACATTGGTGGGGGAAGCACCACAACCAATGGGAATGCCATACCAAATACCAAAAGGAACCCAGGTCAGGCACAAGCTGCAAATGCAGGTGTTGGAATGCCGTAAGCTGATATGGGAGCTACGAATCAGTTCTTCGTTAACATAATGCAAGTAGGAGCTGCTACAGGATTAGTTAGAGGAAATCAGGAAGCTACAGTGGTCAATAACTATGCTGTACTGAGTAGGGATTATGCCTGGCTGGGAGGAAAACCGTTTATCGGGACTGAAGACACAATTGAAGTGGAGAATTGGTTACTTCATTACGAAAGGATATTTTCTGATTTGGGGGTTCAATGATGAGCATAAGAGGAGGCTTGCTTCTAGACGGTTGCAAGGAGCATCACTGTACTAGTGAAACAGAGTAACTGTCGGAGTCAATGAGGAGACTATGACTTGGGCTGAGTTCAGGAGGAGATTTGAAGAAAGATATATGTCGGAGATTCCTAAGTCTACTTTGCTCAGGAATTTTGCTGAATTGGAGCAGGGAGACATGACAATGCTTGAGTATGCAACCAAATTTGAAGAGTTATCGAGATATGGATATGCTACGGTTGATACTATTATCAAAAGGAATGAGAAGTTCGTTCGTGGGTTGAAGCCTGAGCTTGCTAAGGCCACGTTACAACATATTAGAGATCCATGCGATGTAGTTGTTGAGATGGCTCTGAGCAAGGAGGAGATGCTTGCTTTTCTTAAAGGTAACAAGATAGGTGGAGTTCGAGGCAGACAAAACTAGAAGAGGAAGTTTTTCCATAAGAAGGGGCCTAAGAAGAGTGGAGCTGTTAAAAAGGGAAAGGCGGAGGTTATTTGCTATAAATGTGACAAGAAAGGGCATTTCGCCAATGAATGTCGCTCGAGAGATGGAAAGAAGGTGATTGGGAAGAAGAATATAGATGCTTCAACTACGATCAAATTGGACATTATAAGAACCAATGCAAGGAGCCAACCAACGATGGGAAAGGCAAAGTGTTTGCATTGGAGCCAGCTACCTCGAGACCAACAACAAAGGAGAAAGGAAAAGCTGTGTTGGGAGGTACGCTTTTGATTCATGGTATGTCCGTTGTCTATTTGATACTGGTGCATCGTATTCTTTTATATCTCATTATTTAGTAGATAAGCTTAACCTAGAACCCTTATACATAGTTACTTCCTTAAGGGTTGCAAATCCGATAGGAGGATATGCGATGCTTGAGATGAGATGTGACCACTTATTGTTTGAATTGAAGGTCATGTATTTGCTTGCAGTTTGCATGTGATTGATTTCGTAGGGTTCGAAATTATTTTGGGTATGGATTGGTTAAGTAAATACGATGCTAGAATATTTTTCCGTGATAGGAAAATATCACTTAGACACCCCGAATGTAGTGATCGGATAATATACTCCGTAAAAAACCCTAGTTTTGAGGTTAATGCTTTATTGGGTGTTGTGGAGGCAGAAGACGAGTTGAATCGAGTTTTCGTTGTTAGAAAATTCTTAGATGTCTTTGAACCTATAGAAGGACTACCACTGAAACGAGACATTGAGTTTCAGATAGATTTAGTACCAAGAACAGAACCGTGAGTAGACCGCCAAGCAGAATGACACCTACCGAGATGTGGGAGCAAAAGGTGCAGTTGGTGGATTAGAAGGTAAGAATTTTTATCAGACCAACCAGTTCATCTTGGGGAGCAACCATAGTGTTTGCAAAGAAGCCGGACGGATCGTTAAGGTTATGTATCGATTATCGTAAGTTGAATGAGAAGACGATAAAGAATCGATATCCGTTAACTATAATGGACGATTTGTTCGACCAGTTGAGTGGAGCTAAAGTATTTTCCCAATTGGATTTGGCAACAGGGTTCCATCAGCTTAGAGTGACAGAGATAGTATTGCTTTGACATCGTTTAAAAACCGATATGGATCGTATGAATGGTTAGTGATGCCGTGCGGACTAACTAATGTGCCAGCATTCTTTGTAGATTTGATGAACTGAGTTTTCCGAGAGTATTTGGATAGATTCGTATTGGTATTCATAGATGAAATTTTGATATACTCTAAGGATGAAAGAGAGCATGAAGTTTATCTTAGAGTAGTGCTTGAGATGTTAAGGCAGCACCAACTGAAAGCAAAATTTTCGAAGTGTTATTTCTGGAAGAAGGAAGTGAAGTTTCTTGGTCATGTAGTCTTAGAGAAAGGGTTGTCTGTAGATCCGACTAAGATTGAGGCGGTGAATAATTGGAAGAGACCCGAGACAGTGACTAAGATAAAGAGTTTTCTGGGATTGGCTGAATATTATCGGAGATTCATTAAGGAGTTTTTGCGGATCGCAGCGCCGATGACTAAGCTAACGCGGAAAGATGTGAAGTTTGTCTGGACTGATAAGTGCGAGGAAGCATTCCAGAAGCAGAAACATTATTGACAAATGAACCTATGTTAGTTGTTTCAAAAGGGAATCAGGACGTAGTGGTGTACACGGATGCATGTGGAACATGATTAGGAGCTGTGTTAATGCAAAGAGGTAAAGTGATTGCCTACACTTCTCGATAGTTTAGACCGCATGAAATTAGATATCCAACACATGATTTGGAATTAGCTGCAGCAAATTTTGCATTGAAGGTGTGGAGACATTACCTGTTGGAAGAGAGATTCGAGTTGTATATGGATAATAAGTCTTTGACATTTTTATTATCTCAAAAGGAGTTGAATATGAGACAACAGAGATGGTTAGAGTTTTTAGCCGCATATGAATTTGGTATTGAGTACACACCAGGAAAAGGCAACAAGGTTGCGGATGCACTTAACAGAAAACATCAAAATGTAGTATTAGCAATGATAGCTGAGTGGAAAGATTTAGAAGCGTAACTACATGCAAAGTACAATGGAGATCCAAGAGTAGTTCTAGTATGAAAACTACTATGTTGTCATGTTTAGATGTTCGACCAGGGATGATCCAAAGGATTGATTCTAGATAAGGAGGGAATCCATTATTAGCTGAATGGATTAGAAAGTTAAGGGATGGAATAGAGAGCGATGACTTGAAAGATTTCAGTCTTGACCAGAATGGTGGTTAAGAAAGAAAGGTAGACTATGTGTTCTGAATGTAGGAAACATTAAGAAGGAAGTTCTTGAAGAATGCCACCGTTCAAAGTTCACCATTCATCCCGAAGGAACTAAGATGTATCAGGATATGAAAAGAAGTTTCTTCTAGAAAGGTATGAAGAGAGATGTAGGTTTATGTGTGTAATAGTGTTTGAACTGTCAACAGGTAAAAGCCGAACATTAGAAACCAAATGGGTTACTTCAACCTTTATATGTTCCAATATGGAAGTGGGATTCTATCTCAATGGATTTTATAAATGGGTTGCCAAGGTCGAATAGAGGAAATGAAAGTATATGGATCATAGTGGACAGGTTGACCAAGAGTTCCCATTTCATTCCAGTTAAGTCAACCAGAACGGCACCTGTTTTATCTAAGTTGTTTATGAAGAATGTAGTTAGACTTCATGGAATTCCTAGTAGCATAATAAGTGATAGAGATTCCTTATTCACTAGTGAGTTATGGAAGAGTCTACAGGAGACTTTAGGTACCAAGCTCAAGATGAGTACCGATTACCATCCGCAGACAGCTAAACAGAAAGGATTAACAAAGTCTTAGAAGATTTGTGACGAGCTTATGTGCAATATTTTGGAGGATCATGGGAAGACCATCTACATTTAGTCGAGTTTTCATATAACAACTGTTATCAGACTAGTATAGGGATGGCACAGTTTGAAGCTTTGTATGGAAGGCCATGCAAATATTTAGTTTCTTGGTTAGAGACCGGGGATAGGTTGGTTCTTGGTCTAGATTTAGTTAAAGAAGCTGCAGAAAAGATTGAGTTAATTCGAGCTAGAATGAAGGAAGCTCGGTCTAGACAGAAAAGTTATGCTGATAAGGGACAGAAAGACTTAGAGTTTTCAGTTGGAGATCATGTTTTTGTTAAGGTATCACCGATGAAAGGTGTAATTAGAGTTTTCAGTTGGAGATCATGTTTTTGTTAAGGTATCACCGATGAAAGGTGTAATCAGATTCGGGAAATTAGACCATTTCCTATTATAGAGAGGATCAGGAAACTCACATATAGAGTAGAGTTACCGAACAGTTTGGCAGGAGTCCACAATGTTTTTCATGTTTTTCATCTAAGGAGGTGTATTCGAGGTCCAGAAACTACTATTGCACCAACTGTGTTAGATGATTTAGTAGTAGAACCAGATATGGCTATAGTTAGAAAGCCAGTTTGTATAGTTGCGAGAGATGAGAAGAGGCTAAGGAACAAGACGGTCAGATTAGTTAAAGTCCAGTGGAATGATGACGAGAGAGACTGTACTTGGAAAACAGAAAGCATGATTAGAGACGCTTATCCGGACTTGTTTCATGGTATGTTTTACCTTTATGATTGATTGTTATGAGTACCATATTGTAATTTTGAGGATGAAATTCTTTAAGAAGGGGAGTCTGTAACACCTCTAATTTTTAAATAACATTATTCAGGAGGTTTAATTAGAAAAACTAAATAGAACAATGTAAAGATTTAAGTGGTTAAGAGATTGAGATTTGTGAAACCATAAGGTAGCCGTGCTTAAATGAATGAACAAATGAAAATAAAGAATTAATAAGACAAGGGAAAAATAGGAATAGGTTATATTCTTATACCCTAAACCCTTAAGCCACTTTCATTTACAACATTCATAAATTGAGACTAAGTACAAGGCTTGGTCGGCCACCATTAGAAGAAGAGAGGGGAAGATAAACAAGATTTCAAGAAATAAGTTTAATCAAATTAGTTCTAGAGCAAATCTCAACCTCTTTAACACAAGCTAAAGGTCAATAATAGATTATATCTTATTTTTATGATTTTTGGTTTCTAGATGAGTTCCGAATTTATTTTGCAAATGATTTGCCATGTTTTGATTGTTTAAATGGATATATATGCTTGTTGATGATTTAGGCTATTTCATGTAGATTTTATGATAAGAATTGATTTGGAAAACCTATTGAATGACATCCAAATGACTTGCGTTTTTGAGATGAGGTTAGAAATATTATTTTAGAGATGGGTTTCAAGTTTCATAATTTTCTGAATTACTATGGATTTATTATGATTTTCTAGTGATGGAAATGGTTATATTGGGTTTAAAATTAATTATGGCTATTATATGTTAGCTTTGGGTCAAAAATTTAAATATGTTAGAAAACATATTAAAAGTGATTTATGGGAATTTTCGAAGAATTTTCCTAAGTGTTTGATTAAGTATATAAAATAATTTAAGGTATGGGACTTAAATATTTTATATGTTTAAAATAGGAGAAGGGGTAATTCGTTAATTGTTTTTAAATTATAAAATAATAAATTCGGCAGCAATTTTAGAAAATATTTTTGGAAAAGAAATTGGCAACCAACTATATGATGACAAATAAGCAAGTTAGTTAGAAAGATATTACTTTATAAAGAAAGAAAACAGTTTTTGTAAGGTTTGTTGTTTCGCCACTCTCGGCAGCTACCTTTCGACATCATACTACCACCTCCAACATAGTCGAAACAAATACACATGGTATCAATGCCTTGGTATATAGGGGATTGGAGATAGGCCAAAGGTATAGGGTCGAAATGTTCTTTTGAAGGAGTCAAGACCTTGTTTTGCTTTCAAAAGAAAAGCCGCTTGCTTTGCATTCCAAAGATTGGTTTCGAAAGGGATTCAATATGGCTTTCGACAGAGGTTGTTGCCTTTGTTTTAAACAAGCTTTCGACAGGGTCGAAACACTCGTTGCCGCATTCTACATTTCGACCCAGTTGAGGCCGCTTTGCCTTTAAACATTGGTTTCGAGAGGGTGCTTTCGCTTTTAAATAAGAAGCCGCTTCTCCATGCTTTTGAAAGGGTTGGTACCGAAACCTTCCACTTTCTTTTACTTAGGAAATTGCTTTTGAAAGAGTGCTTTCGACCTAGTTATTTTAAGACCCTTTATTCTATTGAAAGGTAAACCCATAGGTTTCGAATGGAATGGTTTTAAATGGTTTTGAAACTATGTTCCACAAGCTTTTACTTGAACCCAATGCTTTCAAAAGGTTTGTTTATAGTAAAGGACTTTAATGTTTTCGAGAGGTTCCCCAATGGTTTCGAAAGGTACTTAAAGTATTTTAATTGGAAGGTTTCCAAATGCTTTCGAAAGGCAAGTTTAAAGAGTTTTAGAAAAGAAGATGTCTAAGGTTTATAAAGGTTTCGAAGGGATACCTTCAATGATTTCGAAAGGTTGTTACAAAGGTTTCGAAAGGTATGTTTTGGCCCTCCGGCCTAGTGTTCAAAGTATAGTGGTTAATATATTTTGAAAGGGGTACTTTTAATGGATTCGAAAGGGTGGTTTAAAGTTTTTATGCAAAGATTTCGAATGGTTTACCTTGGCTTTATGGCCTAAGTCTTTTAAGTTGAAAGGGGTTTTTAACTTATTTTGGAGGGATAGATAACCCTCAATATATTTCATCAACATTGTTTTGAGTAAAGTATATATAACATGGCAAGGAGATTTGAGTAAAGCAAAGTGTATATTTTCCTTGTTTAAGTACGATTTAAGGGGTTAAATCAATTTGAAAGAAATGTTTTCAAGGAAAATTTGGTGGGGAAGTTGACCCTAAGTAAATGATTCTGGTTTTAGAATACCAGATGAGACTAGTATAGGGTCGCGCCATCTACTTTAGCTAGTAGCCCTAGCTAATATAAGTCCAAAATTCTAGTGTGTAGGGCTTTGTCATAATTAAGACTAAAATGATGTTACACACAGAAAGGATTATACAGTGAAAGATAGGTTATTGGTGAGCCCGCAAAACCATTAGGATCCGTTGACCCTGGAAGAAGTAAGTTAGGGACACACCAGCCAGAAGTGTGTCTAACAGAAGTTAGATTATTTATTATGTCTGGTAGGCCCGAGTCAGCCAAAGGTTAGTAGTAAGCCAAACAAAACTATATTTTTTGGATAGATAGTCCATTTATTACCTGATTTATATGCATATATATGATATTGCTATGATTGTTTTAATCAGTTTGATTGCAGGATTGTGATTTGCAAAAGATATGTTTTAAAGGGATATTGGTTAAGGGAAACCCGTTCCGCTAAGCGGCATGGTCTTACTTAATATCAAATAACCGAGATGTATAGTATTATTCACACCAGGCTTTATGTTTGACTCGAAGTTTATGTTTTCCCCTTAAACTCTTGGGTGTTCAAAATTAATTTTAGTAGACTGAGAGTTAAGGTTTTTCAGGTTTAGTAGGTTGGACGTATAAAGCTTCTGAAGACGTTCATGAGGCAAAGCTAGCTATATGGGAGCTATTTAGTTTTATTTCCACTGTGTTGTATTAAGACTGATATGTCTATTTACCACTCTGATCATTCAAGAAGGCATCTTCATATGTCGCTCTTGGCGTAATTTGTAATAATTATATTAGATCAAAACCTGGGAACGTTTGGGATTATGTAATGAAATATGAAACATGGTTTTGCAATGTAATCGGTAAAGTTGTCTTTTGAATCTGTGATTTTGTTTCATATTCATGTGCTTCTGATACTACGGATACCATTAACATTACCGTATTTTGTCACTGAAAGTTAATACTATGGATAACTACAGCATCTGTAGCGCTTAGTTTCGAGCCTCAAGATAGGGGATGTTATAGGGAACCACCCTGAGGGATCGCACCTCATTTGGACACACTAATAAGGATCGGTGCCGATCCCTATTATGGGCCCTAATAGGCCTGGAAATTTTTGGGTGGCCTCGTATTGGTCTCCCGAACCTCCTGTCAAAATTTCAGCCCGATCCGTGGACGTCTTCCCTTATAAATACAGTGGGCATGGCGTCAGAAACATGATCTTTTTTCTGCTTCTCTTTATCTTCAACCTAGGCTACACTATGCCTATTTTATTCTTGGACTTCGGATTGTAACTGTAAACAAACTTCAGTATAATAAAAAGGATTATTTGGGAGTGGACGTAGGCTAGAGTTAGCCGAACTAGTATAAATCTTGTCTCCTTTTACTTGCTTTTTAATTATTTTAATTTTGTTCTTCATTTATCACTCTTCATATTTCTTTGATTGGATTGGATATTGGAGTTTTTGCATAATTGTGTGTTGGTGGCCAATTTTGATGTCAACAATATCTGTGTTAGTTGTAGCATTACATGTTAGTTACATTACGAAACTGACTGATGTCGATACGTCCGAACAGGTTCCCAGAGTTTGGAACTAACCAATTATGCTAGTTCCCGATTGAATTAAACAAGATGAGCAAGGTCCAACCGTTCATTTCATAACTCTCGATCATATCCCGATGGATGGAATACATAACGAGGAATGGATGTGACTCGACCATCCGATGATCGAATAAATCCAACTAGGTGATGAGACAGAAATAAATCAAAAGCGGACATGACACGACGATCGCTTGCTAAATAAAAGCTCCGACTTTATGGGAAAATCAATCAATTAAGGAAAGTACGATCCGATTATTATCTGAAATAACTCTAAGGCCCCAAAGTGCGGGTTGGAGTATAAACACAAGCCGGGTGCGATTCGACCACCCGCTAACTAATTCTTACCCCCAGAGTGTGCATATGAGTATAAACTAATAAACGAGTGCGGTTTGACCACTCGCTATTCCATGGACTCCGGCCTGAAACTGACAAGAGGAGTATAAACTTGCAAAGGATGGAGTTCGACCATCCACCGTCTAACTCCACTAGCCCGAAACTGGGAGCAGGAGTGTAATCCCTCAAACCACTGAATCTGACAGCACGATATTAGGGCTCAAGCCCTGTGTTTGGTATGACTCGGGGCCACGACCACATAGAGGCCTCGGGATAGAATTAACAGATTATCATCCAAAGCAACGAGCAACGAAATAAATACATTGAATAGAAAGTAATAGCTCAACTACTTAGATAACAATTCGCACGAGGGTTCAACAGAAAACAAAAAAAATTATTCACATAATAAGCTTCAAAGTTGTGATATAAGTTTCTTTATAAAATGGGGGCTGTACCTGTACAATCACGGCTAAAAAAGAGAAAAACAGCTATATAAACTATGTGCGAATAGAGCCGAAACGACGGCTATTTCTTTTGTCTTCTCCCATTTTTGGATTTTTCGGGAGTGGCGCCACCCGAGCTTCCGCCTATCTGTTTCCTTGATCCTTTACCGTCTTTGGTAGGGAAGCCTTCAAAAGTAGGTGGGACTTTTCAGAAATCGACCCTCCGGGAGGGATGACTTGTAATGGGATGAGATTTGGATCGTCGATATCCACATCAACGGGTTTAGACTTGCCTTGTTTCTTCAACAACTCCTCCCTCTCAATGCGCTCCTTTAAGTCGAGCTCATCAGTGTGTTTAGTGGCGTTGATGATCACAACATCATCAGATTCATCCAGCGGCAGTAGATCTCCAGCCTTATCTTCATTGAGTGCTCCAGTGACTTGAGCATCGTGCCTTAGAGCATCGGTGGCCGCTGAGATCTCAGTTGATGTCGATTGTTGCTCTACGGCGGTACCACTTTTTAGAGTTTGGCCGAGACTTGGAAGACCTATAGATTCATGGAAACAAGAAGATAAGCCCATGACTATTGGACATGAGAAAAGAAATCGATCGAAAAGTGGAAGATTGAGACGAATACCTACATCCGGCTGATTTTCGATCATCATCGGGGTTCCCCTTTCCAGGATAGGGGTCAGCACTTTAGATTGATAACCGAGTTTGTCCGAATCATAGCTTAGATTTTGTCATGGGCCGAAAGAAACTAATTTTCCGGCTGCTTGAAAAGAAGAGGGGCTCTTGGGATCAAACTCCGAAGATTTAACGATATTTTTCCCTATGCCGGAAGATGTTGGAATGTCAAAGTATCATAATCTCGCGGTGGCAAGGTTTAGGGGTTCATTTCCGTAAAGGATCTCCCACACTAATTTCTCTTCATCTAAATCGGCTTTTCCAAGGTCTCTCTTTTTCATTTCAACAATATACTCCCAGGCCTCGGTGAGTGACTCAATATAACCCTCACCAAGAAAGCTCAAATCACGATGGAGAAGGACTTTAGCATTGTATTCGATGATCAGGGGATTGAATATGTCCTTGATTTCATTCTGACTGGCTTCCTTGGCATCCTCTACCTGGGTCTCAAGCCGTTTTCTCATCTCATTGTGGTCCGCTTCCTTCGTCTCTTCTTTGAGGACTTCAATCTGAGCAAGTTGCTTATCAAGTTTAATATTTAAACTCCAGGCCTCAACAGCTTCTTCACAATATCTCTGTGATTCTTCTTGAACATCGATCTTCTCTTTCCTCTCTTTCTTCAGAAGCTCTTCAAGCTCCTCAACGTGGTGGGCCAAGATATTTTTCTCCTTTTGCAAGGAATCTCTTTCAAGATGAGTGCACTACTGCGGTTGAGGGCAGCATCAAGTTCCTTTTTATGGGCAACTTCCAGACGACTCACTGCCTTAGATGTTTCCTTGGCACTCTTTTCTGCTTCGGTTAGTTTTGTCGTCGACTCTGAGATCCCACTATCTTGGTGCTTAATTATATCTTTACCGTGGATCGCCTCTAACTTGAGACGATATATCATGTTGTTGCTCAATCGACATCTTGGAGATTTTTTCTGCTAATTGTTGGAACGATTCATGCTGCATGAAAACATAGTTGATGCATGTGAGAGAGCTTGCTTTGACAGTCCATGGGATTGTACGGATGGAGGGGAGGAACTTAAGCCCGTCAAAATAAATCTTTAGGAAATGACCTTAAGTTTGGCCAACTTCTCTGTTGTGCAAGCTTCAGGAGCAGCGGTCGGCAAAGTTGGATCAGAAGCAATGACTGGATGTTTGCTTGACAGCTGTCATATGACTGCTTAGAGCTGGATGAACCATAATATTGCTCAGGCGGTACGAGAGCTGAAGGACCGTTAAAAGAGGTTTGATCGCCACTATGCACAGGAAGATTAGGTTGCACTTCCTGATGGGATAACTGAGATTGGGATTTATGTTTTGAAGATGAAGATTCCCTCGAACAATGACTTCTTTCTCAGTCATTATCCATCTCTCTACGCCTACCTGATTCTAAATCACGTCTGGATCCATATTACATCGAGGAGCTTCTCAAGCGATCAAAAGCTCAAGATTGAGACATCAAACCTGCAAAAAAACGGTTACTAGAGTATGAGTGACCATTGCACAAAAGATAGATGGAAATCGTGTGGTGAAGTGCACGTGATTGTGAGAGTCCTTGTGCCCCCCAATGGACCGGTTGCTGTAACCTTGCTCATGGGAGTTTTCTCTCCTTTGCCAGTTGGAAGAATGTCGTCACCACTTCTGGTGAGAGAATCGAACCCATCGATGTTGATGTTAGGGAAGTCATATTGGCATTAGGCATTTGGAGATTTGAAAACCCTTTCATCGAACTTTCTAAATTTTGGGAAGATGACTCTTCATCGATAAAAGTGATAACGAACTCCGGATCCTTAGCAGTTTTTCTCCTGCAAAGCTTATATGAAAGCTTCTTTCTTCTCTTAGTAAGTGTGTGGGGTTGCGCGCCCTATGGTTCAACCATAGGGGCCTTGCCTGGGCCTACATCAGTGTCGCTAGGCTCATTGACTTGCCTTCTTTGGCGCCATCCTGAGTCCCCTCGACTGGGGGCACGACAGGGTTATTGATATCCCCTTCTTATGCAATAGTGATTTTTGGTAATGCAGCACATCCAGGAAGCCCTAATGTTATGGCCTTCTTTTGGTAGCCCAAATAGAGATAAGAACTTGTCGGTTACGAGGAGCCTGATGTCCTTGTCTTTGATAGGGGTAGCACGAGTTATAGAGATCGCTCTTGAAAAATTATTGCCCTATGAACATGGGAGGACACCTGTAGATATTTAGAATGTTAGTTGATCCAGAATATGACTTGAATTAGAGAATTTGAAAATAAAGCGAAGACGACACTTACGTCCATCCAATCATCGCCTTGCAAATCCAGGTGGACATCGAACGTAGAACCATTCGTGTTTGAAAAGGGTAAGTTTGTTCCAAGCACCCATTACGAATTGACAATTTGGTGAAGACACGAGAAAAATATAGGAAGGACTTCTTGATCATCGTTTAAAGTTATAAATGAACCTTATGTCCTCCGGAGTTGGCGGACGTACATAACGCTCATGAATAGTAAAAAAGTTCCATAGAGAAAGGCGTAGCTGTTCGCATGAAGTTGAGTGGGGGCTATTCTAAGATATCTTAACATTTCCCAAATAAAATAATTGAAGGGTGGCATACATCCGGCCCAACGCATGAATTTGTTGCATGCTATGTACCCTTCCGAGGGCAAGGGCGCCCTGTCATTTATCGAAGGAGCCAGGACGTCTTCGAATGGAATTCCATGTATGGAACATAGTCTGCAAAGGGAGGCCTCACTAATTCTAGAGGCTTGAGAATTTGTCCGGTTATCTAAGAGTATAGTGCCTCTACATCGTCGGGCGTAGGACTTAAACTTCCGCATGGAGGACGGGAACATACAAAAAAAGGTTGGCTGGCAGGCCGAAAGATTCCGTTTGTTTAGTTTGATGACCAGGGGAATGCCTGCCAGATATGGGCGTGGAACTCGACTCAGCTTCGGGATTGCTATGTTGCGAGGATGGTCCAAAAGAAATTACAGCCAGACGTTCTGAACGTCTTAAGTCCATGTCAACTATACTCAGTAGTTAATCGAGATTAGAAAAGTTAACATGTCCCCCTGCTAAGTGTGAGCTAGTGTAGTGCAGTGTGATGTGTTATAGAAATAAGTAGCATAAAATAAGAAAGCAAAATGAAATGACGAGACTTTGGATTAAGGTCAGAGAGACCGTCATCGCTAACCGTCTTAACTGGCGAAGAGATGGGTTGGTTATGTAAGCTTTGGGATTAACTATCGGCATATCAGGGTATGAGATCTATTATTCAAATCCATATGCTAAGTTTTAGTTCATGTTCCAAGTCCCCAGGATTTGATCGTTCAGTTTTGAGTACAATAATGAATATGTATGTCCTGTTGTTAATCGTCATCATATGTTCAAGTTCATTGAAATGGGATTGGTTGTAATTGCTCAAACAAGTGATTAGGGATTAGGTTTTTAGTTCAATTCAAAGCCTAAGGATTAGCAAAGTACATAAATGTCGATCTATATATGCCAACCCCTATATGCCGATCCATATATGCCGACCCATATCTGCTGATCTCTATCCCAAACCAATGGTACCGATCCCTCTCTTCAAATAAGCGTTGTCGATCCCTATCCTTTAACAAAATTTGCCAATCCCTTCACAATATCCAACTCCACTGATCTCCTCTTCCACTTAGCCAATCCTATCGATCCCTCTACTTCGTTATTTTCAACCTCTCATTAAAGTTCCATTGCCGATCTCTCATATCCAACCAAACAACTGAACCCTCCACCCAACATACTATCCTTCAACTAACTTGACCCAACCCCATGTTGTAAACTTCCTCCTTTCTCCTCATTTTTTTCTCTAGCGAACCCTTCCATACCCACCATTTCATTTCCTCCAAACAACTTCGGCCATTGTTCAATCACTGCCTTGAACTCTATCCTGGCAGATGATGGTATGAAACCCATTATCTTATCATGAGATCGAGAGTTAAGTACTAGAAAACTTACCTACACTTATATATAGGTTAGAGGAATTGGCAAATGACTCGGAGATGATTGAGATGGAAAGCAAGGAGAAGTTGATTTGTAAGAACAAATTGAAACTCAGGAGAATTTTGTTTTGAAGCTAAGTAGTGGAAGGAAGGAGGGTTCGGTTTTGATAGAGAAATGAGAGGGTTCGGTAATGTGGAGGATGGTAGGAAAATGAAGCAAGTAAGGATGGAAAGGGGATATGTTAGTTTATATTTGGGGACTAGGGGATCGACCTATGTTTTCGGCATGCATAACATGGAGAGAGGGGATATGCATAAAAGGTGTCGATCGTAAAGAAAAAGAGAGGGATCGACTAGCAATATACCAATCCCTGTGAGCACAAAAAATGGAAAGGAGGGATCGGCTAAGCATATGCCGATCCCTACAAAAACAACAAAAAAAATTTGATGAAATGAAGGTTCGTCTTTGAGCATGTATGCAAAGCAGCATAAGCATGGGAATTATTAAAAGCATATGCATACGAAATACAATGAAAATTGGCGATGAACCCATGAATGTACGAACACAACTGGGAGTCAACAACAAAGAATGTGTATATGAATGTGCACGTGCATGACCCAAAAAGTACAATTTTTGAAATCGATGGAAATTGAAATCGAACCTGAAGCCTTTAAGTTTGAGGCTAGACCAGATAACCAAAGCATGTTAGTCTTATAGAACCGGACTTATATATACCAACTGAAGGAGTATAGCCCTTGATGTACGCTATTGGAAA
Organism: Allium fistulosum; assembly: GCA_030737815.1. Taxonomy (NCBI): domain Eukaryota; kingdom Viridiplantae; phylum Streptophyta; class Magnoliopsida; order Asparagales; family Amaryllidaceae; genus Allium; species Allium fistulosum. Next base: position 782,893,997 of record CM060908.1, read on the forward strand.
CCGACCAAGCGTCATGACGACCAATGAGACATACAACACCATGGAAAAATAATAGCGAAGCTGTGCTCCAAAGAGCGCATAGGGAGGAGTGCTCCAAAGAGTACTCCGAGATGGATGGATAACAACTATTCAGGAAACTAGACGGATTTCTTTTCAACAACTCTAATTTTCTTCAATTCAAAGCACGTCATGTTCATCACAAGACGTACTTTAGAGGGCACGTGTTATCCAGCATTTTAACCCGGCTATATTGAACTAATTGCACAAGTTAGATTATACTGCCATCAAGGCCGATGACTCCAGAGTGATGATTGTAGGGCCCAAAAGTCAAGTACAGAAGGTAACATGAAGTTAATGTTGAAGGAACATGATGGATATGCAAGGTAGAATGTTCAAAATATGAAATGTGGTTCAACTCCTAGGAGGGATCAGCATAAATTGGATTCAATGATAGGGATATGCATATTCTAAGGTGTCAGAGCATTCCTACAGAAAACAATTAATATCTCAAGATCCACAAGTCCAATGCATATGAAACTTTGTGAGTAGGACATGGGGATCCTAGGAAGCCTACCCTAGGAATCGCACCTCAAAGGGATGAAGTTGGAGGGATCATTATACTTCCCTCGAAAGGGATCAGTAGAAAGCAGCATGCAAACCATATTGAAGAAAAGATCAAGCAAAAACTCGAGCTCCATTGATCTAATTGGCATGAAATTTGAAGGCTAAGAATATTTTAGCATGAGGAAGCCACCATAGGATCACACCCCAAAATTCAACCAAAGAAGGGATTGGTACTGATCCCTCTTCTTTGGGAATTGGGCCATGCAACCCCACTTGTGGGACCATATGGTTTTGTGGGCCATGCTAGTTGCTTTATACTATTTTGTAACTAAGGATTTTGATCCGATCCCTCTTGTACTAAGATTATAAAGTAATTAATAAAGCAATTTATTCAAAGTGGATGTAGGCAAAGAAAAATAAAAAGCGATCACGACCATTGGTAGTGTATTCTTCGTACTATAAATGGAAACACTAGAGGACGAAGAAAAGGGATCTTCTTTCGGAACCTTTTCTTCTTTCCAAAAATTAAAGGGGATATTATATAACTTGAAGGCCATTGTAATCATTTTGTACAAAAATCATGAAGATATAATGAAAAACCCCATAGATGTAGGATTAACATTAATCTGAACCACGTAAAAAATCTCTTTATCCTTTGCTTTCATTTTTTTGCTATTTAGCTTTTAAATCACTTGTCACTCGCAAAACCTCTTCGACATTTCAACAAACAGTTGAAGTGCGACTACTCGACTATGTAAGCATTTAGCAACACAGTCGATTCTCAAAGGTGAATTTAATGGAATTTAAATACGCTGATTCATATTTGTGGGGATGACTAGTCAAAGGTCACTTCGTAATCAATTTGAGTGTGGTGAAGCCGAAAAACTTCACCAACACCATATGACATATGTTGACATATGGGCTAAAATTTCAAAGTTCAAAATAAGAAATATTTATATTATACATACTTATTATTATTATTATATTCATATAAAATTTCTAAGATAAAAACAATAAAATATGAAATGTAAAAGGTACCGATTTTACCATTTTCTTTGTCTCTTCTGATTAATCTTCCATCATTGTAAAACACATATTCACATTTTCTACATCTAATTCATGGTCACTTGATGCAGTATCAGAATCGTCCAAAGTTGCATTGTAAGCTCTTTTTCTCATTTTGAATGAATCGGTGTTTGGTGTTTTCTTCTACTATTGGCAGTCACTTCGTAGATGAACAGATTCACCACAATCATAACACTTAGAAACATTTCCATATTTGGAATTTTTTTCTCAGTTTTATGAAACTTGTTCATCTTTTTGTACTTCAGGAATTTTTTGAAATTTCGAGCCATAAAAGCAGTCTTCTAATCATTATCATCATCTGAATCTTAATCGTCGGTTGTTGCATTGAATGCAATTGATTTCTTTTCGGTTGCCTTGCTTTTCTTTCTACTCTGCAAATATGCTTCATAGAATATCAGATTACCAATTACCTCTTCAATTTTTAATAAACTAATATCATTGGCTTCCTCTATTACTAATGTATTTTGATCCCATTTAGAAGAGAGTTAATTAAGAATTTTTCTAACTAGATCATCTTCAGAGAAATTTTTACCTAATGATACTAACGAATGAACTATACCTTGAAATCTAGAATACATATCAGAAATAGACTCATTTGGTTTCATTACAAAAAGTTTGAAACTGATTGGTAAGCATGGAAACCTTAGTTTGTTTTACTTTACTAGTATCCTCATGCATGATTTGTAATGTTCTCCGAATTTCATATGAAAACTTACAAATAGAAACTCGATTACATTCATTTTTATCTAAGGAGAAAAATAAAATATTCATGACTTTAGAGTTATTGAGTGCTTGTGTCTTTTGGTATGATGTCCATGTTGAGTATTCAATTTGGTGTTCAGTGAACTCACTCTTTATAATATTCCAAATATCCAAACCATTGGATTGTAAATAAACTTTCATCCTACAAGACCATTAAGTGTAACTACCACCATTAAATAGTGGAGGTCTAGAAATTGATTGACCTTCTACAAAAGTGTTAAAAAGTGTACTACCAGTGTTACTAGCCTTTTATACTTTTCGATAATCAAATAACAAGTTTTCAAAAATCTAATTCTCTGATATCCAATGTGGGAAACATTGTAGTACTATTGTGAATGGATCTTAAGGCTATTTTAGCCAGAGAGGGGGTGGATAATGTTTTATAACTTATATGGAATTTTTCTAAATAATTTCAAGATTAAAATTCAAACACAGATAATCAATCATATATATATATATATATTAATAGACAGTCACAGATATATAAATGCAGTAAAAGTAAGAGAAATGGCACCAGGATTTTTTATACTGGTTCGGATTAACCAATCCTACATCCAGTCATGTGATGCCCAACCTTTATACTCACACTAGCCAAGGACAATATTGAGTAATGCCATCGACTAGCACGAAGAATAAGGCTGTTGGGGAGCGACCATCTTTGTAATTGCTTTGTGCGAATACTGATATGTCAGATAGTAGGCCATGCATTTCATTTTTAAAGGAAGTCTGACATATCAAATACAAACTCAAAGCTACTACACAGTGGCTATGTAGCCTTCGGAAACAAATATAAAATAAGTATAACATAAATCAGTCACAGATATTCATATCACAAAGGCGGAAACAGATATGAATATAACACATAGAAGTGTACGTCAAAGTAGTGGTCATACAAGATCCACTACATCACAATAGAATAGGTACAAGTGTTAGACAAAAGAATATGTATACTTCAAGGAGTCTCTATCTCGAATGTATAAAAACAAAAACTACTAAGCTAAAGTAGTTAGCCAAAAGTCAGAAGCTAGTCCCTGCTAAGAAGTCAATTGGAAGCACTTGAGACACCTCGGTCTGACCCGAGTATTATTTAAGAAGAAAAATAATAAAGAATCAGTCTAGCTATAAATATCAGAAAAGATGAGATACGATAAGAGATATGACAAATATATATGATAACCACAAAAATCATACAATATCTCAAATTTTCTTATACACCAAAAAGAATGTCATATTCTTTATTTTTATTCACCAAACCACAAATATTGATAAAGCTTATCAATGCAAATCACAAAAAATTGGTGAAACAAAAATTCTAGAAATCAATAATTAGAAATCCAAAAAACACAAAGGGCGGAAGGCCTATCATTAACGGGTGCATGAAAATTCACCAACACGTGTATCACAAACGGGATGCTATCCCATGGGTCGCTAACCCATAGAGCCGGTGCAATGACGTAGTACAATAGTACGCCCGAGGAACCTGAAACTCAAATAAGCCGAAACGACGACGTAGTACAACGGTACGCCCGATGAACCGAACTCCATAAGACCCATAGGTCGCTAGCCTATAAAAATGAGACAAAGCTCAACAAAACGGGGTACAATCCCCCACGCGGACAAAGAGACATCGCATATCGCTAGTCTAAACCATAAAATGATCGCCATAGATCAATAAAAGTGTAAATTACACCAAGCTAGTAAATAAATGAGTTTAGCTTCATGTCCCATAACCACTAGCTTAACTTAAATATTTACGAACAAATTGTAGATTTCCACTCGAAAGTTGTTACAAGATTTCAATTGAACAAGTCTAAGAATTAACCGACAAAGTAAACGCAAGCGTTTCATACCACTTGTTTTGCTAAGTCGTTTAATTGGATTTCTTGTACGAGTGAGGTAAAGGTTTGTATATACTAATAGATTGGAAAACGGTTTTTAAAACGAACTTTGTATTTAAAAGTAGTGTTGAAATCATTTTTGTGAAAGAGTTTGAGTATTTACTACTAGTATAGAAACCTTTGTATTTTGAAGAGACAAATCACAAAAACGATTGTAAAAACAACCTATCACCAAAAAATTCACATGCGATGACGTGAATTAAAACCATAAAAATCGATATCAAATCCATCAATTGGATATTCCCAAAAATCCAGAAAAGAAGTCATTAAAGTCGTTAATGAATGACAACAACCAACTGGATCGACAAAAATCGATTAAAACGGAAATTTGCATAAAAACAGGCAAATTGGCTGATTTTAACAATGCCAGACGTCTAAGCTGAAGGTCTGGAATTTTTCCAAATCACTTAGATGACTGAGCTTAAGGTTTGGAACGTTTATTCCTTTGCCTCAAACGTCTGAGTGTTCTACCTGATGTTAGAGCTGAAGCTCAGGGCAAAATTTGCCTTGGCCATTGATGGCCAAAATGACTCGGATGCGATCGAATGAGCGATGGTGGCTAGGGATTTATGCCAAACGACAACCCAGCCCTATAGGCTCTTTAATACACACCAAACAACATGTCCAAACATCCATAGTAGGATTTTCATAGATTTTGACTTCAAAATACCAAAATTGGAAAATTCACCAAACTAATTCAATTCAAAAGCAATTGGACATGAAATAGATGTTAGGAATTCATACCTAACAACAATGAAAGCTATAGACATAGATATGAGTTCAAGAACTCGCCTTTAAACCCAAATATAGAAATGAGAAGCTCTAAAGCAAGCTAAGATTGATTTCTCTTCAACAACACCTCTAGAATCTTCAATCTATTATCAAATGAAATGAATTTCCTAAGTTAGGTTATAGGAATTTCTAAAAATTGAAGAGAGATTGAGATGGAGAAGATGAAGAGGATGCTTACCTAAGCTTCTCTTTGATTTTAGAACTTGAATTTGAATTTCCTAAGAATCTAGTATTAATGATTTGTTTTGAAAAGTTAATGGATTTTGTGACTTTTTCTTACTTGGTAATTTCGAGGACGAAATTCTTTTAAGTAGGGGAGAATGTAATGACCCAGAATTTCAGTCATTTGAAATTGGGATATTTAATTGGTTTTAAATACTCACAAGTAAAGTTTATAAGCTGAATAAATTTTATTTTGAATATGTGGATTTAATTGGATAATTAAATTACTAATTTAATATTTGAAATTGCTGAAATAATTGGAAATTGAATTTAATGTGAATGAAAATGATTTGTAAAGTTGAATTAAATCTTATTTGAATTAGAATGATGTTAGAGAACTATGAAATTGAATTAAAAGTTAATTTGTAGAAATTGAATATTTTAATATTTAATTAAACGAGTGAAATTAGCCATTTTCCAAACAGTCTCGGATTTCGACGAAACCAATTTCATTCGATCCGTAATGTTATATTATTATTAGATTTCAAATTTCGTGTCAGTCGGATTTACGGTTTTTCCGGGCAAGCTAAAACGCGTAGAAATTCGTTTAAGTGAAATTTTAAATTTAAATAGTCGATTCGAAAACCTATCTTTCAAATACGATCGAATTGGCACTCGATATATATTCCATTATGTTCGGAATAGGGGTAAAACATTATAAACGCCAGGCGGCATGCTTCGTTTCGAGTTCGGAAAATTTTCGGGTCGTCACAGCTTGAGTGTTAGGAAATGAGGAGTAGAATGAATGAAGAGTAGAGGAGTTAGGGTATTTGGTAGAGGAGTTGGGTTACCTTGTTGGGTAGTGGGCTAGAACATAACCCAAAGCCCAAATGAAAATATCAAAATCCTAATCAACTCCAAACATATCGATGTTTATACTCAAACAAGTTGTAAACATCGTTTTGAACTCAATGAAAGTGGTCTCGAGTCCGGATTCGACTATTTGCAAAAAGTCACATTTCGGACTTTAAATTCAACTAACGATGCTATAGTTAAATAAAATATTTAAAATATAAAATCATAAAATATGCGGGTTGTTACAGACTCCCCTCCTTAAGGAAATTGCGTCCTCGCAATACTTAAGAAGAAGAAAAATAAAAAGTAACAACCACTCTAAGGCATAACAACACAAAAGAAATTTTTTGAAGTGAGAAGTTCACCTTAAGGAACACGAGAGAGTAAGTCCGAATGTATTCGCTCAATGAATTCTGTAGATTCCCAAGAACAATCTTTAGGATTTGTGGACTATTGAACTTTCACAAGCAGAACATCTTTATTTTGAAGGCGTTTAACCTCCGTAGCAATGATACGAATATGATGTTGCTCATAAGTCAAATTAGGTGAAACTTCAATTTCTTCAATAACACCGGGCTCAAGAATAGAATCAAAATCTCTAAGGCATTTCTGTAGTTGAGAAACGTGAAATACGTCATGAATAGCTGAAAATTGAGCCGGTAATGAAAGGCGATAAGCCACGGAACCAATGCGTTCGGTGATGGGAAATGGGCCAATATATCGAGGTGCTAACTTTCCCGATCGACTGAAACGCACAACACCTTTCATAGGTGAAACACGAATGAAGACAAAATCTCCCACAGAAAATTCCAAATTCCTTCTTCGGTTATCGGCATAGGATTTTTGTCTACTTTGAGCTTCTTTTATCTTATAACGAATAAGGTCAATCTTTTTTGTGGCATCACGAATAAAATCTAGCCTAAAACCAGCCTCTTACCAGCTTCAAGCCAACACGAAGGAGATCGGCATGGCCTTCCGTAGAGTGCCTCGAAAGGTGCCATACCAATACTAGATTGGAAGCTATTATTATAAGAAAACTCAACAAGAGAAATATGATCTTACCAATTTCCACCAAAATCAAGAACACAAGCACGAAGGAGATCTTCAAAGGTTTGATTTACACGCTCCGTTTGTCCATCGGATTGAGGATGATAAGCGGTGCTCAAATTAAGCTTCGTTCCCAAAGCTTTTTGAAGACCCTTACAAAATCCACTAGTAAATAATGGATCACGATCGCTAACAATAGAAGTAGGAACTTCATGCAATTTAATAATTTCTTTAACATAGAGTATGGCCAAAAGAGGTACGGTCTGATTGGACCAAACGGGAATAAAATGGGCGGATTTTATAAGTCTATCAACAACCACCCATAGACTGTCATGACCCGAACAAGAACGGGGAAGACCGTAAATAAAGTCCATGGAAATTTGATCCCACTTCCAAATGGGAATGTCTAAAGGTTACAATAACCCACCAGGCCTTTGATGCTTGGCCTTAACAAGTTGGCAAGTCATGCAATGCTTAATAAAGTTAGCAATATCAGATTTCATTCCATTCTAATAATAAAGTCGCTTCATGTCCGATGTCCGTGTACATTTTACTACTACCGGGATGAATGGTAAATTTAGAACGATGAGAATCTTCTAAAATATCTTTACAAAGATCACCAATATTTGAAACAATAAGTCTACCAAAATTTTCGAATGTCACCACGAGCATCAATTTCAAAGTCTTTCAGACCATCAATATTATTTTTATTCCTACAACTTTGGCTAAGAAGAGCCAATTCGGGATCTTGCTTTTGAGCTTCAAGGACGCGGTCTAAAAGAGAAGGATGAGCCTCAAGGCTACACAAAACAAGAGATGAACATAAATCGGATTCACGATCTCGAATCTCACAAGTGGACAGAGTCTCGAGATCATTCCATTCGGATATCATCATGGAAACAACCGCTTGTTGCTTACCACTAAGGGCATCGGCAACATGATTTCCCTTTCCAGGAGTATAAAGAATATCAAGATCATAAGATGCAAGGAATTCGAGCCAATGTTGTTGACGCAAATTGAGTTCCTTTTAAGAGAACAAATACTTCAAAGATTTATGATCGGTGTAGAGAACAAATTTCTCTCCCAAAAGATAATGACGCCAAATTCTAAGGGCGAAAACAATGGCCGCGAGCTCTAAATCATGAGTGGCATATCTAGTCTCTCCAGGCTTTAATTGCCTAAAAGCATAAGCGATAACACGTTCCCTTTGCATGAGAACGGCTCCCAAACCAACATGACTAGCATCGGTATAAACAATTGAGTCTTGGTTCCCTTCGGGAATCACAAGAATAGGAGCATCGAAAAGGAGTTCTTTTAATTTCTTAAAAGCAGCTTCACATTTGTCTTACCAAATGTACTTAACTCCCTTCTTTGTCAAACTAGTAAGAGGTACGGAAATTTTAGAAAATTCTTTTATGAACCGACGGTAATAACCCGCCAATCCAAGAAAACTACGGATTTCCGTCATACTCTCCGGTCTCTTCCAATCTTGAATCGCTTCAATCTTTGAAGGATCCATGGAAATTCTGGATTCAGAAATAATATGTCCTAAAAATTTCACATGATATTGCCAAAAGTGGCACTTAGAAAATTTTGCTTTCAATTGGTTGCTCCTAAGAGTTCCCAACACAATCTGAAGATGTTTTTCATGCTCTTCCTCGGTTTTAGAATAAACAAGAATATCATCGATAAAGATGAGAACAAATCTATCGAGGAAGTCTTTGAAAACTCGATTCATAAGGTCAACGAAATAAGCTGGAGCATTCGTTAAACCAAATGGCATAACAAGCCATTCATAAGATCCATAACGAGTACGGAACGATGTCAAAGGAATGTTATCCGCTGCAATACGAAAATGATGAAAACCGGTTGCTAAGTCTAACTGTGAAAAGACTCTAGCACTGCTAAGTCGATCGAATAGATCATCAATCTGAGGTAAGGGATATTTATTCTTGATGGTGAGATCATTAAGCTTGCGGTAGTCAATGCAAAGCCTAAGTGTACCATCAGATTTCTTCACAAAGATAGTTGAAGCTCCCCAAGGAGAGGAACTAGAACGAATAAAATGTTTTGCTTCCAATTCAGATAATTATTTACGCATCTCCTCATTTTATTTATTGGACATACGATAAGGAGGACGAGTGATAGGTAGAGCTCCAGGAATTTGATTAATTCTAAACTCAATTACTCGCTTAGGTGGTAATCCTAAAACGGGCTCAAATATATCGGGAAATTCACAAACAATGTGAATGAGGGAAATGACATCTTCCTCATCATCATTATCATCATCATGTGGATTTAGAGAATATAAGGATGCTACCGAATTGGAATCTGAATCTTTAAGAACAATAGAAATCTGCTTAACAGATTGAGGATGTCGAAGATGGATAGTCCTCTCGGGACATAGGATGTGGGCTTCATAACGATTAAGCCAATCCATTCCCAAAATCATTCTGAAACCTAAGTAACGCATAACCTGCAAATCGGCTCGGAAAGCATAATTACATAAAATAATCTCGACATCTTTACAAAACAAACTAAGTGTTGCGGATCCACCAACCGGATTCGAAATTCTCAGTGAAGTCATCAAGCCCATAACATTTAAAGACAAAGTATCAACAATTTCTTTTGATATAAAAGAGTGAGATGCACCCATATCAAAAAGAACTCGAATAGGATGATCACGAAACATAATAATGCCACCAAGGACAGAATGAGAAATACCTTGACCAAGAGAAGTGTTACTAGGGGCTTGCACAACATTTAGTTTTCCCTCTTTCTTGCTTTGAAGTTAGGGATAAGAAGATATAAGATGACCCGAACTCTTGTAATAGCGACAATAAAGGGGTTTCAGACACCTATTTGCATAATGGTCCTTAGAACCACAATTGTAGCATTCTCCACGACTAGGGGTAGGAATCTTTGCTGCCGAAGTTTCTTGCTTCCCTTTCTTATTAGGATTAGGTTTGAACTTAATAGGCCTCTTCTTGTTGATGTTGAAGTTCTGTTTGGCACCCACAACTTCAACATCACTTTCTTTATCGGCCTCTTCAAGTCAAAGAGCGATATCTACAAGTTGTTCGAAGGAAACTTCTAGTTTCAGAAGTAAAGGCTTTTTGAGATTCTTATTCAACCCATAGACAAACCACTAATTTTTCTTCAATGGGGTATTAATATACTCGACCCCATATTTAGAGAGGGATTCGAAAGATGCAACATAATCTGTCACAGAAGATTCACCTTGAACAAGGTCAATAAAGCGTCGGGCTAAAGTTACTTTTTCAGCTTCCGGCACAAACTTCAATTCGAACATTTCCCGAAATTGCTTCTAAGTAAGATCCGCTTCAACAATTTCCGAAATTAAAAGCTCATACCAATCTAATGCTCTCTCCTGGAGCATGCTAGAAGCCACTTGGACTCGATATAGATCCACAAGATTCATGCAAGAAAAGATGTGATCGCATGTTCTAAGCCAAGCTTGGACTTCTATAACGCTTTCGGAACCCTTGAATGGCCTTCCACCCAAATTGGTATAATCACTGCACAAACGTGCAAACCCGGATTTAGGATGAGTAGGCTCATGAATGGGACCGGCATCTTCTTTACAAGATCCAAAAGCTGTTGAGTAGACATGAATATGCCATCCTGAGGAGTAGCACTAGATTGACCGGCTCTAGGATGGCCAGGTCTAACCATTTCTCTTCTCTAAGAAAGAAAGAAAGAAGAGGAAAAAGGTTATTCTCAGAATGAATATCAAACAAACTTGATTGATAAAACAAGGCATCATAAAAGAAAATAGGATAGAACGGGTCCTATGACTCGAATTAAATCCTAAGGCACGATTCCTAAGAGAGACTTAGGACAATGATCCTTGTCATAATATTCTATATTGTTCCGAAGTTTGGCTCTGATACCAAGCTGTGACGCCCCACCTCTATACACACACTAGCCAAAGACACTACGGGGTAATGTCGTCGACTAGCACGAAAAATAAGACTGTTGAAGGAGCGACCATATGTGTAATTGCTTTATGCGAATACCGATATGTCAGATAGTAGGCCATGCATTTTATTTCAAGAGGAAATCTGACATACCAAATACAAACTCAAAGCTACTACACAGTGGCTATGTGGCATTCGGAAATAAATATAAAATAAGCATAACATAAATCAGTCACAGATATTCATATCACAAATGCGGAAATAGATAAGAATATAACACATAAAAGTGTACGTCAAAGTAGTGGTCGTACAAGATCCACTACATCAAAATAGAATAGGTACAAGTGCTAGACAATAGAGTATGTATACATCAAGGAGTCTCTATCTCGAATGTATAAAAACAAAAACTACTAAGCTAAAGTAGTTATCCAAAAGTCAAAAGCTAGTCCCTACTAAGAAGTCAAGTGGAAGCACCTAAGACACCTCGGTCTGACCCGAGTATTATTTAAGAAGAAAAATAATAAACGGATCAGTCTAGCTATAAATATCAGATAAGATGAGATAGGATAAGAGATATGACAAATATATATGATAACCACAAAAATCATACAATATCTCAAATTTTCTCATACACCAAAAAGAATGTCATATTCTTTATTTTTATTCACCAAACCACAAATATTGATAAAGCTTATCAATGCAAATCACAAAAAATTGGTGAAACAAAAATTCTAGAAATCAATAATTAGAAATCCAGAAAACACAAAGGGGGGAAGGCCTATCATAAACGGGAGCATGAAAACTCACCAATACATGTATCACAAACGGAACGATATCCCATGGGTCGCCAACCCATAGAGCCGGTGCAACGACGTAGTACAACGGTACGCCCGAGGAACCTGAAACTCAAATAAGCCAGAACAACGACGTAATACTACGGTACGCCCGATGAACTGAACTACATAAAACCCATAGGTCGCTAGCCTATAAAAATGAGACAAAGCTCAACAGAACGGGGTACAATCCCCCACACGGACAAAGAGACATCGCATATTGCTAGTCTAAAGCATAAAATGATCGTCATAGATCAATAAAAGTGTAAATTACACCAAGCTAGTAAATAAATGAGTTTAGCTTCATGTCCCATAACCACTGGCTTAACTTAAATATTTATGAACAAATTGTAGATTTCCACTCGAAAGTTGTCACAAGATTTCAATCGAACAAGTCTAAGAATTAACCGACGAAGTAAACACAAGCGTTACATACCACTTGTTTTGCTAAGTCGTTTAATTGGATTTCTTGTACGAGTGAGGTAAAGGTTTGTATATACTAATAGATTGGAAAACGGTTTTAAAAACGAGCTTTGTATTTAAAAGTAGTGTTGAAATCGTTTTTGTGAAAGAGTTTGAGTATTTACTACTAGTATAGAAAACTTTGTATTTTGAAGTGACAAATCATAGAAACGATTGTAAAAACAATCTATCACCAAAAAATTCACATACGACGACGTGAATTAAAACCATAAAAATCGATATCAAATCCATCAAATGGATATTCCCAAAAATCCAGAAAAGAAGTCATCAAAGTCGATAATGAATGACAACAACCAACTGGATCGACAAAAATCGATTAAAACGGAATTTGCATAAAACGGGAAAATTGGCTGATTTTAACAGCGCCAGACATCTGGTGGTTCTCCCCAGACGTCTGAGCTGAAGGTCTAGAATTTTTCCAGATCACTCAGATATCTGAGCTTAAGGTCTGGAATGTTTATTCCTTTGCCTCAGACGTCTGAGTGTTCTACCAGACGTCTGAGCTGAAGCTCAGGGCAAAATTTGCCGTGGCCATTGATGGCCAAAACGACTCGGATGCGATCGAATGAGCGATGGTGGCTAGGTATTTATGCCAAACGACAACCCATCCCTATAGGCTCTTCAATACACTCCAAACAACATGTCCAAACATCCATAGTAGGATTTTCATAGATTTTGACTTCAAAATACCAAAATTGGAAAATTCACCAAACCAATTCAATTCAAATGCAATTGGACATGAAATAGATGTTAGGAATTCATACCTAACAACAATGAAAGCTATAGACATAGATGTGAGTTCAATAACTCACCTTTAAACCCAAATATAGAAATGAGAAGCTCTAAAACAAGCTAAGATTGATTTCTCTTCAACAACACCTCTAGAATCTTCAATCTATTATCAAATGAAATGAATTTCCTAAGTTAGGTTATAGGAATTTCTAAAAATTGAAGAAAGATTGAGATGGAGAAGATGAAGAGGATGCTTACCTAAGCTTCTCTTTGATTTTAGAACCTGAATTTGAATTTCCTAAGATTCTAGGGCTTAGGAATTTTAATTTTCCCTCTTTTCCCCCATTTTTCTTCTTAGCTTGAGTGTTAGGAATTGAGGAGTAGAATGAATGAAGAGTAGAGGAGTTAGGGTATTTGGTAGAGGAGTTGGGTTACCTTGTTGGGTTAGTGGGCTAGAACACAACCCAAATCACAAATGAAAATATCAAAATCCTAATCAACTCCAAACATATCGATGTTTATTATCAAACAAGTTGTAAACGATCTCGAGTCCGATTCGACTGTTTGTAAAAAGTCACATTTTGGACTTTAAATTCAACTAACGATGCTATATTTAAATAAAATATTTAAAATATAAAATCGTAAAATATGCGGGTTGTCACAAGTCATGTACAGTGTATGTACATATTTATTTTCCAATGTCTACTTTAAACAGGTAGCAAGTAAACCGGAATACATTTTCGATTACGTGGCAACAAGATACACCCTCTTGATTTATGAGTTCAGGGTAGACTCTCTTGATTTAATCAGGCAACAGGATCACCCACTTGATTTGACCGGGCAACAAGATCACCCACTTGATTTGAACGGGCAACAAGTACACCCACTTGAATTGATCAGGCAACAAGCACACCCACTTGAATTGAACGAGCAGCAAGCACACTCAAGCAAATAATAGTAAAGAGTTGTTGATTCCAAATACAAACAGTTGTACTTTGGAAACAAAATATCCTATAGCCCTTTTGACAGCACTTTGATCATTGAATTGATGAGAGAATACTTTTAAATCAGTGAGTAGACTGTTGACAATGAATGTAGTAGAGTACAGATTGAGTTTGAATGAATTCGAAGAGTATAGAAAGCGGATTTTGTGAAATATGTAATGAGAATTTGGAGTAAAAAAAAGTGAATAACATTGTTAATAAAATTCATTTTCTAGTCCCTTTTATATCAGGCAACAAGATCACCCACCTGATTTGACCGGGCAACAAGATCACCCACTTGATTTGAACGGGCAACAAGTACACCCACTTGAATTGATCAGGCAACAAGCACACCCACTTGAATTGAACGAGCAGCAAGCACACTCAAGCAAATAATAGTAAAGAGTTGTTGATTCCAAATACAAACAGTTGTACTTTGGAAACAAAATATCCTATAGCCCTTTTGACAGCACTTTGATCATTGAATTGATGAGAGAATACTTTTAAATCAGTGAGTAGACTGTTGACAATGAATGTAGTAGAGTACAGAATGAGTTTGAATTAATTCGAAGAGTATAGAAAGTGGATTTTGTGAAATATGTAATGAGAATTTGGAGTAAAAAAAAGTGAATAACATTGTTAATAAAATTCATTTTCTAGTCCCTTTTATATAGCATTTAAAGGGATGTGTCTATTCACGCAAAGGTGCAACCAAAAACCACAACTATTCAAAATTCAAAAGCCATCTCTCCAACGGTCTATGTTTTGACATACATAGGTAGGGTATACTGATATACCTTGTTAATTTTAAAATCAATAATTCTTTTAAAGTTTTTATAAAATTCTAATAATTTGTAAAACTTTTAAACATAGTTTTTAAATTGTTTTAATATATAAAACTCTTTAAATAATATTTGTAAAATTATACTTTAATAAATATAATATATATTTGATAAGAGAGTATTCAAAATAAGATGGTTGTTATCCAAGGATTTTGACAAATCATTCTAATGTTTATTTCCTATGTTCTATAGTCTTGAACTCTTTGTGTCTTTGTCTTTAGACTCACGAGTCTTCAAATATCTCGATAATCTCTAAATATTGATCTCTACTCTTCTTACCGATCGATCTCCGAACTCGATTATTCTGTACTTGTATAAACCTGTATAATAATATCCTACAAAATACTATATTCAACTTGGAAAAACATTGGTACCAATATTTATATGGTTGTTGTCACCATATCAACATTAGTGGTATTAACACTCTTTCTTTCTCTCTCTTAGCACAAATCATTTTTGGGACTTGACACTTCCAAGCTTACTTGAGCTTAAGGATCGTTTTAATGGCCGGAGAATAAGAGTATGACTTGAACTTTTGAACATAAGGACGGGTAGAAATAGAAAACTGCTTACTGGCCCTATTTTTGACATTTTGAACAGTGAAGAGAGATATAACTTGCATGTTGACAGATTGACCATTGAACAAATGACATTGCATGTACATTTGAAATTTATATCAATTATTTGGCTATGGATATATTTGAAATTTTTATTATTGAATTTTGTGTCTTTGTTTGACTATTGGCATTTTGAAATTTTTGTTGAATGTTGTATCTTTTGAAAGTACTTTGGTTATTGATGTTAGACCATGAACTGGTTTGGTGACATGGATAGTAGTTTTTTAAAAACTATGTCTTGGATTAGTGACATGGGTACTATGATGGGTCTTGATTTGACATGCTCTCACAATCTAATTGTTATCTCTTTTTAAAACTATCTTGGATTTGTGACATAGGTAGTATGATGGGTCCATATTTGACATGTTCTCACAATCTAATTGCTATAATTGTTACGGTTGTGATGGTTTATCATTATTGACGAACCCTTTGATAGTTGACCGAGTATTTTGATTATGAAGCCAACTTGTATGGTTGAATTTATTATGGGTTTAGACGAACTTCGTAGATTGTCTTGGTCCTAGGATGGAGGCTTAATTAACTTCAATGGATGCTACGCGACCATATTTTGGGAGTCTGAACCATTGATTTCTCCTCTTTTGAAGTATTTTGATAATTTTTTAGGTGTATACAAATAGTTATGATTATTTAACTCTCGTTGGAACATAAATATATCGTATTCCGCTCTTGATTTAGTACGAGAGTAGAAATAAGAATCTCATCGCAGTTAGTTGGATCTTGGCCTGAATCTTATAGTTCATGGTACGAATTCTTAAATTCATAGGTTTTTTTCCTCTTTAAACATTTTATTAAAAATTAATTAATTAATTTAACTAATGTTATAGTTTAACAACACCAGACTTAAAAATTAGAAAGTCCCGTCAAACCGTTCATGCTGAAATTACACCAGTCTCTTATCATGCTTAAATTGCACAAGCCTCTTAGCAACACAGCCAAACCCCTAGTAACCCTAGAAAGGAGTAACATTGTTGGCCCTTAATACACTTGTTCTCCAAGTGGCATGAGTCATGGAGTTGCTAATATGCTTACTCACCGAGGGTCCACTGCATAGGAGAGTCTTCTAAAGGCAGCAAAGGAATCCGAGCTACCCTACACGTCCCCGATCACTTGGCTCAAGTATGATTTGGGAAAGTAAATTAATAAAACAACTTAAGTCACGGTCCAAGGGTGGACAAATTTTTCCATTTTGAGCCTGAGATGTTTGTAAATATTTAATTTGTGATTATTCATATGGCCCGGCTATTATTACACTTTTTATTTTTATGTTTATTTTGAGAAAAAACCACAGCTAAGTTTGATGTTTGCGTCTTTGGTTAAAAACTGAATGACACGAACAACATTTCCCAAACATCAAGGGTCGTTTGGTTTATTTTGTATTTTATGTTTTGAATTTTCAACATTAATTACAAAATATGATAAGAATGAAGGGAGGTCGGAAGGGATGAACGGAAGATTGGAGGGGACCACGAAGTGGATAGAGGAACGACGGAAGGATGAATTGTTGCACGTGCTTCCGTTTTTCTCAAAACGCGAAAAATAAAAAAAAGTTGTTTTCTATTTTGTGTGTTAAATTCGTTTTCTAAAATTGTCATTTTTCATAATATACATGCGTCGTGCGTATTTTTGTATGAACGAAAACTCAAAACTAAAAATGTTAAACCAAACATAGCCTAATTGTTTGCAGATTTTACCTTAAGTTATTAACGGCTTCTTAAGACGAAGATAAGTAATCACGACATCAATGGACGAAAAGGAGCATACGTAGAAGGGGCCCAAAAATACACGAACATTTCAATCTGTTGCGTTTATATATAGCAACTTGTAGGTTTCCTTTCTCTAACAGATGCCACACACAAACACTCCTAAAGAAGGATTTCCCTTTCATAATAAAAGTTTAATTTAATGGAAGTTTGGTGTATTTATTGCACACATTGGAAACAATGCTCATTTATCATAAAAAGCCATATATTATATTTACATTCTGAAATCAATCGAGGAAGCTTTATAGTTATTGCTCTGTCCACTCCTTTGACCACCATCATCTCCCCTCTCATTTTTCCTCCATTTTTTTTAAATCTGTTACGCTTTGCCAATGAAGAAACCAACATTTCTCCTCCTTGTCATCATCTTCATTAGTATAGGTGTTCATATTGTTTTTACTCGGGAGATTGTTGGCAAAAGCAATGGCATGAGATCAAGAAATGTTACAAAGGTTGTTTCTATGGGTTTTGATGAATGCAAGGCCAAGGATAAGAAGAATTGCACTACATTGGACGACGATGATGAAAAGAGAATCGTGCCTACGGGACCGAATCCATTGCACAATCGATGATGATGATGGTTCAATGGAGTAAAATTTGTTAACTGAAACGTAGGAGAAATTAGCAATCATGATTCAAATACAAATCAGAAGGTGATGTGTTCTTCCAATGTTTATTTAATCTCTTTATCATTCTGGGTTATGAGTTGTAATTCTTGCTTGTAACAAATAATGATATACATTGTATATATTCTTTTTGAGATGTGAGTTTCGGTTTTTGCTCAGTTCTTGCTTGGGTTCTGTTTTATTTTTTAGTTATGCGTCGCTGAAAACATCTTTTATTGTCGATTTTGAGCGATTGATGATCGCTTTTTGAGTTGTTTTTTTAGTTGAATCCAAATTCGACATAGTTAGTTGACTACAAATTTTATATTATGCAAAAAAACAACGAACTATAAATAAGTGCAGTTGCACATGATGTCTCGTTTTATGATTGAAGTAGACTGTAGGATCAGAAGAGTTTCAAGCTTTAAAGCTGAAAGATGACCGATCAATAAAGTTGAAATATATTTATACTCATTTGTTTGTTTAATATGTTTGATTACTTTGTTGCAATGTGTGCTGTAAAATCAAACTACAAGCACAAATGTATATATGCATGACAGTACAATGAAAAAAATGTACATACTAATTTATAACATAAAGTTTCATTACAAGCACACAAGAGTTATCGAAATTATCAACTTAAACTAATATTATTACTAGTTTTGTATTGTATTATAACGAAGAACTTCATAATTTGTATTTGTATGTGCTGCGTCATCAGATTTTGTTGGTAACTTATAAAAGCAAAAGTGATCAGGGCAAGGGGCATAAAAGATGTTTGTTGTTTGTACATGAAGATTGATAAAAATAGAACAAGTAGTTTATATTTTGTTCTTAAAGAAGAAAATTTATTTATTTATTTATTATTTTTTGTTTAACATTTTTTGTTATTACTTATGTTGTTCGCTCACTTCGCTCTTTAATCCTATAACCAAAATCTACATCCTTTTTCACTACATACTGAAACTTTAACTCAGTTTAGTCTAAGTTTCATTTCTCCTCTCACCACTTAATCATTTATCAATGTTCAATCTTACAGATAACGCAAGTAAAATTTAAATGTTCAAGTAAGGTGTTAAGCTAGTGCAAACAAAGCAAAAAATAATGAATGCATTAAATATAATGTGGAGTAAAAGTAGTTTGAAAATTTAATGTCTACCATCAAACTCTCTACATATCATTATACCATGCTTAACTATTTAGCAAAAGCTAATAAAAAGGTATAGAAGACATTGGAGTACATAGAGAATAATAGGAGGAATGGGCATCATAGAAATCTAAGTTTCCTCATTTAGCAAAGAGAGACACTGGTCTAGTAAAGCTAAAGCCTCTGCAACCCTTTTTCTTGTCCAAAATACCAAGTTAAATAAATGGATTGCATTAAATTGAATGTCGGAGGACCCGGTTTCTTACTTGCTTCTGAGAATTTTACCGTACGTAATTAAATATTTTACCTGTCAGCTTTTAATTAAATGCTCTATAAGAGTAAGACCATAACTAATGAACTGTGCGACAAACACACGGAGACAAAAGTTGTGAGGTTAAGAAGCTTTGATTTGTGTGCTTAGAAAGATGAAAAGTTCAATTTTACATCTGAACAGATTTTGGCTTTTTTCCATTTATACATTTACCGAGTTACTTTTCTTTTACCGCTATGAATTCGCGACGTTTTAATGATTTGATTATGATTGCGTTATTGTTTTTTCCTCCCTCAGGAGTAGACCGTGATTTGACTAAGGTAGCAATTTCTTGAAATTCTGGGTTCTATGCATAAATTATACAGCTGGTCAACGAGCTACCAGAGATAAATGAATCCATATTAGGACCCGTCTTTTCCCAAAAAAAAAAAAGAAGAAGAAGTTAACTAGTTGATTTCTTTTAACTGAAATTATATGTTAATTAATGAAATAGAGTAGTATGTATTCTGAAATATGTAACTGTTTTAATTGATTGCACATATTCACAATACAACTATGTCTATTTTTAAATACAATGATAACAGTACTGTATGAACTATGAAAAACAGTGTTGGCAATTTTGAATGTTGTACCTAGAATTTGATACACAGGTGTCGTTGTAAGCAAACTGACTGACAAAATTCATGCGGATAGGATTGTGTGTTTTTAATGGCGTTTTAGAGTTCATTTTTGCTCCGTTTACTTTCTGTCACAAGCTTCAATGAAATGGTCCATTGAAGGGAACTGTTGTAATTACACCGTTGATGGCTCACACGTCGAACGCGTCTAAGGATAACGGCAAAGTTAAAATGGTGATTACTTATCCCAATTTTGCCTTCTTATTTTCTTGTTCTCTCTCACCATAACCACATTCAAATTCGAAGATTCTAATGCAAAACTTTTAACCAATCAAGTCTTGATTTAACCTTCGCTATATTCATGTTTTTCTTGATTTTATTTGAATATCTTCTTTTATCTGGATAAAATGTTGTAGAAAACCCTTCGTATAAGTCCTAAAATTTTGTCCGACAGAGCAATAGTTGAATTCTTAAGTTGCACGATCAATGCTTACCAAGCAGATTGATTGAACAAAAAGGGTGCCCTTAAGAGAATAAAAACGACACTTAACGAAGCATTATCACTTCTTAAGATATTGGAGAACGGAGACATATTTATTTTTTTGGACAATGACACGTCCAAAACTGGTATTTTAATGTATTTCGATGTGTTTCTATTCTGAAATACTAGTATTTATCCAAAATTGTCCTTTTTATCATTCTTTTTCTAGTATTTCTTAATTTACAAATAATTTAAATTCATTTAACTGCTATATTTAAACATATTAAAAACGAAAAATTATTCATAACCGCCCTTATAACAACCCGTATTTTTGATAATTAGAAACTATTAAATTAAATAAGATTTTAAAATTTAATATTGTGAGAAATTAAAATTTATGATTTATTAATGAGAAAAATAATTAGAATATGATTTAATAATGTCGTTCGAATATTATTGGCAGCTATTTTAATGTAATTTCAATCAATTGGAAATAATTGTAAAGTTAATTTGGTTATAATTGTAAATAAGGAATAAACTAAATGTTGGATTCAATGTTGAAATTATCTGTTATTAATTGAAATAGTTTATTATGGAATATGAAATAAATTTATTAGTACATAAATTTATTAGCTTTTGTTTGTAAACAATAGACTTAGAAATGTGTTTGAATTACTAATGTATAATAATTGTTTTAATTTTTATTTTATTATTTAATCCATTTGAAATTAGTTTGGAAATCAACAAAATTAATATAATTGAAATATTACAATTAATACGGTAAAGGACGTTAACTGTTGAGTGATGAGAATAGTAAATATAAACTAATATTAATTATATTCATAAGGTAATAGTTGATGCGGGGGTGTAAATCGAAATAAAAAAATTCGATTGAAATTAAATCATAATTAACTGAGGTTTTATTACAGTTGTAATTGAACGCTGAAATAAGTGCAATATTTAAATATTGGATTTAATATGGAAATTGTATTTTAAAAGATTATAAATTCCCGTTTAATCAAGAATGATGAAAATTATTAACTTTTAATTTAGAATTTAAAAGCGATTAAATTGATTTTAAAATAATAATTTATTTAATTAACATGTAAAATTAGTGTTTCGGAAACCATCTCAAATTTCGATGAAACCAGTTTCATCGAATCCGTAATAGTGAATTATTATGGGATTTCAAGTTTTGTAGCGATCGGACTTATCGTTTGATCGTGCGAGCTCGAAACGCGTATAAATCAATTAAAAGAATTTAAATGAATATAATTTGATTTTAAAAATTAACTTCTGTATACAATGGAATTATAGTTTGAAACTAGTTTCATTGAGTTTAAAAATATCAAAAACCTTTATTTTGATATATGGGATGACTTACTTTCGTTTCAGAAACGAAACAGGTTTTTTCGGGTCTTTGTTAGCGCTTTGACCCATTCGATCTGTTCCATCCGTTCTTATCCATCTCTGTCTATATAAATCGATTTTTCTGAAACCCTAGCAATCTTTTATTTCTAATTCCTGTACGTACAAAATTCTATAGTCTGTTCTTTCTCAAATGGTTGTCATATCAAAACCCTAAATCCCCAATTCCAAATCAACTCCAAAATTCAAACTCCTCAAACCCTATCGAATTATATATCATCGCGAAACTCTCAAAAAGCGTAATCTACATCTATAATTCGTTTTTGGAAATAGAATCATGGTTTGGCCAGAAATCGGGGAAACAGTCTCGGCCGTTGAAACTAGGGGTTTGATTTCAACGGTGGACCGTCGACCTTACGACGATCAGAGGGAACAGTGGTGTAGAGGGAGGCAAGAGGAGTTTATCTATGGTCTCTATTCATCCTAGATCACCATGACGTCATCGGAAATTGGCATCAAAAGGGGGCGGTGGCGGAGCATCCTCAGGCGGAGCTGGGTGGTCGCGCGGTAGGGGATGAGGCGGTTGGAGATGGGGATCACGGCGGCGGTCCTGGATCTGGACGATGGCGTGTGGTTCAGTGACAATCAGAGCATGAACGGAGGCGGCTGAAGCGTGGTTCGACTTCATGTCCGTTAGGATTTGGAAAAAGGTAGCGATTTCCTATTTGCCCCTTGCATTATTTTATTTAATTTTTAAATTTTGAACGTTCTAACTTCAATAACTATTGCCGCTCATGATTTTGCAACATGGTTACGTATGCCAGTATCACCTGTTAGGTCTGGGAAATCAGAGTTATCAAGTGGTTCCTTTGATCCGTGCTGTTTAGAATTAGCCGACCGGCGTTGTTGATTAGGGGTGGCCGAGGAATGATCTACAGAGGTGGAAATGCGTGGTGGTAGGGTGGTTGTTGATACGTCAGGCAGTTTGGGTGGTGGAAGTTCTCTAACCGTTCCTTCCAAGTCTTCAATCACCATGACTATGTTTTATTAAGTGAGAATTACACACACATAGATATATATATATATGATTTAAGAGAGATTTATAAATTATTTTCGAAATTAATTGAAAGAAAATCTTCCTCGATATTTATGAATATATTTATACTTTTGGAATAAGTATATGAATATCCTGATATGAATGTATAAACTTTTTTCTGGATTTATTATTAAAATTGTTTTATAAAATGACCACGGTGTGAAATAAGTGTTTGGTTGTTAAAGAGATCGGGGTCGGATATTGTCATACTCTCTGCCAATTCCGAAACCACTTTAACAACTGTGCACGGGATGGAGAATCCAGAACGAAGTAGGATGAT
The DNA here is from genome assembly GCA_030737815.1 of Allium fistulosum. Taxonomy (NCBI): domain Eukaryota; kingdom Viridiplantae; phylum Streptophyta; class Magnoliopsida; order Asparagales; family Amaryllidaceae; genus Allium; species Allium fistulosum. Next base: position 782,917,240 of record CM060908.1, read on the forward strand.
TTGGCGAACACTACTGGTATGAGGTAAGAACGCAGCCCTGACCTTCGGGTCAACTTGATATAACTAAAACAGGAGCCATAAACAGGCCAGGTGAGGTCGCTCCTCTTATCGGACATGCTTCTTCGATACCATATCTGTTACTTTGTGATTGATTAGTGGCCACATTCGATTTGATTATGGGAGTGTTGTTTCGAGGTGGGTGGTAGTTGTAGCTATGCGTTACCACCAGCCTGTTTCCGCAAAACGGTAGAATTCTATCCTAGCATTGCCCCGCGTGCCTTGTCATATGCCTTATCGAGCCCACTACGATTTTGATTTGTGTCGTACCTATGAAGTGCTCTCTGATAGCCCACCAGTTTACGGTGGAGTTTACAGTATTGTATAGACTACGATGCCTATAAAAATGTGTTAAGGGGGATATGAGTAACGCCTTAACGCTATTTTAATACTTTACTTTACTGATATATATTACATATATAGCGTATTCTACTACATATAGATAGTTTAACGGATCCTTAGGAGATGGAAAATCCCGAAACATCTCTTAAGTTATTGCACGCACATTGTACACTGGATAAGAGATGTAAAATCTCGTAAACATCTCTAAAGTCATTACACTCATATTTACTTGTTGATTTAACTTACATAAGATCTTTTAGTTTTGACTCTAGTGTTTTGTTTTTTCATTACGCTCGGGTCAGTCTGTGCATTTCAGTGTTGAAGACTTTATTTCTGGAGCACAAAGACGAAGTTTAGTATATTATATTATTTGTAACTTTCTGCTGCATCATTATTGATATGTCATTGTTTGTACACTGATTGTTGTAAAAATTGTGTAATCAAATGTATATTATAAAACAGCTTCATGAACTGTTTATTTAATTATTATATTTTGTCATTCCGCTGCGAGATTCTGTGTTTTGTTTTTCCTTCTTTTCTCTTATTTTCTTATTTACCCCATTGACAATCCTCCTTTTTGAATGGTTTGATGAATTAGACATGTGTGATTTATTGTCGATTTAAATCGTCCAAAAAGATGGGTCGTCACAACCCTTACTCCTTTTGAATGCATGAAATTCTCCTCGCCATTAGAAATTCACTTACAACATCATTATCGACTGAGTATAAGAAATCTTACTTAAAATAAGGATGTACATGAGTAACTGAAAAATCCAAAATTCGTTTGTATCTGTATCCGAAATATGAAAAATTATCCAATATTGGAAAAGTGAATACGGATGTGGATATGGCTACATCCGCATCTGAATTATCCGTCCGATTTTTTCAAGAATACAGTTGTTATTTTTTTGTGTTTTAGTACATTAAATGATTGTTGCTATTTTTATAAGTAAAAAAATTGAATATGTATACAAAATCAATATTTGCCACTTAAAAATATTTGTTAGCATATTTATTATTATCTATATTTTTAGCACCGAAATGGATTTATAATGAATTTTATAGACCCACTTAAAACTATGTTTTGACTGATCTTCAAAAATCAGAGTTTGAACGGTAAGTCTATATTTACATTTGGTCTGTGAGATTGGAGAAAGTGTAGTGTACTACTTCATAAAAAGAAGCAAAGAGCACTTATGAGTTATCTTGCATCTGATAATTTATATGTCACCTGAAATAATCAGTAAAGATACCCAGCATGGTTCTGGCCGAATCATCATATGCAGAGCATTTAACTCTCAGTACTGAATTCTGATATATGCATTTAAACTGTCTTGAATTATCAACTCCTTTTTTCTATAGCATAATATCAAGTCCTTTTTTTTTCGTATTTCAATCAAAAATAAAAGTTTTTGTTATGGTTTAATACAGTTTAAAATCAATTATTAATAAAACTGAATTTTGTTTTTCCTAAATGGCACAAATTATAAATACAAATTATCCTGTTGCTATATACACCGGTAATATCACTTCCTAATAACGTTAAAGGAAAATGGATGACATCATGTTTATTGGGTGTGGAGCATGAGTGAGGAGAGTTGTAATAAATTTTTAGTAGATGAATGCAAAGATGAGCGAGTGAAGATAAACAAATGGATGTATATAGCTATCACCTTAAAATTGTTAACAGATCATAATTATATGTTTAAAAAAAATCAGAGATGTATCAATATCGCTTTCCAATATTACAGTTGCTTTGCTGTTATATAATTATTTATGCTCTAAACAATTTACTATAAATATCAGCTATGTATTGTTAGATTACCAATCAAGCATGTAGTGTTTTAATGGTTATTGCTTTCTCTCTCTCTTTTCCTCTTCTTCTTTTCTGTTTTGTTTTCTTTTATTCAATAATTTAATATTGTATCAAAAGATTTCAATCATACTAAAAGTTATTTGATTTGATTTGTCAAAGCATGCCTCAACTTGGATTCATAACATTCACATTCAAGCCACCTAATTTCCTCTCGGTGTTACTGCGTTTACTTACGAAACAATTTATGAATGTTGCTCCCATGCAGATTTTAGTTTCCGGTTCTTCTTTGATTGACGTCTTCCTTTTGACAACTGCAATAATGAATCTTGATTGGAATAACCCTTCCAATCCCATGGAACTTGTTATTCTTTTTTTTCTTTGATTGGAATAAGAAACTACATGTTCCTATTTTCTCCTTTTGAATTTTAACTTCAGATTTCTAATTCATTGATGTCGTCTTTGTAAACATCTGCATGTCAATCAGGCTAAATTTTACATGTGATGCTATTCTGCAACAACATTTGACTATTGGTTTCACATTTTTTGAATGACTCGGATGACATTATTTCTTGATGGTTCTTCTCGGATTTTTTTTTTTTGCATTTGAGTTTGAGGGATGCTAAAAGATATGTCAATAAATCAGTTATATTTCAATATCTACGTTTTTCAATAGTACAGTTGTTTTCCTATTCGTTAGGATCTAAAAAATATAGCTATAAATATTAGTTATGTATTGTTGAATTATTAATCAAGTCATTAACAAAGATGCACTCTTTTTTAATGGTTATTGCCTTTACTTCTCTCCTCTCTTCTTCTTTGCTATTTTGTTGTCTTTTATCCCATAATTTCAATAAAAATAAGAAGCGTTGGTATTTCGAAATAGATCATTCAATAAATTAAAACCTTACAACTGTGATAATTGTACCCTTGGCTGTTTCTGGTCACTTTATAATTTGATTATTTTAATTGTGTTAGCTTTCATACTACTGAATTTATAACCATAGACTACATAATCTCAATTAAAATCAGTTTGCCTTTATTCTCCTTTTTTACGCAAAATAAAGATCGATAATGTAGAGTTTAAAGTCAGTCCGTAATATTTTAGAGTTCACCAAAAACCAAATAGTTTGCCTTAATTGAGTCACTATGTTTAACAGTCACTAGAAACATCCATACAGTCTCAAGTCTATTTACTCAGCCCCTAAGTACGGTCACAAAGGAGTCTCAAAATACCTTATTAATACTGATCTCCTCGGCACATAAAAAAGAAACTAATATCACGTATCATGTATAAACAAATATTAGACATATAAACTCCATGTAATTATGCATCAAACTAGGTATACAGTCTATAACATCGCCGGAAGTGCAAATTTATAAAAATAGTAGAAGTGGTCATACTACATGAACAGTACAGAAATATGACACGTGAATAGATTGAAATCTTCCTGCAGTTTAATGGTAGGGAACGGATGGTGGTACTAAGTACTAACTGCAAATTAAGACGATGGAAATTATCCAAGTTGTTGAGAACTTTGATTACCTGATTGGACAAACCAGAATCATTGGGCCATTTCTTGTAGCTGTGGTGTCTGTGGTCTTATTTGCAAGTTTTTTTTTAAATAAGTGATGTTTCGTCGGAGGAAACTTCCTCCAATCCTAATAACTAAGGTCCATAACAGTAACAAACAAAAAACTTAAAATAAAACCTAAATATGCTAGAGTCCACCCAGGACCGGCTCAGGAGGCAGGCCGAGTAGGCAGCTGTCTGGGGCTACCCCCCTCGACGGGGGCAATAATACGGAAAAATTTATATTAATTATGAATAATAGATTTTAAACATCTATGTGTTTGTGTATATTATTTAATGGAGATTCATTGGTTCAAGTGGTTGTGCATTCACTTGATTTCCATGAGGTTGAGACTTCAATTCCTTTGGGCAATGTAATTTTTTCCCACTTTTTACACCTTATGCCTAAGGCAACCCAATTGTCAGAGCCGGCACTGAGTCCATCAAAAATGATAAATGTCCAATAATTATACATGAAAAAACCAAGCAAGCCCCTCAAAATCACCTATAAGACGACAAAAGGTGAAACAAAGATATAATTAGAAAAGAAGAAGCCAGCGGCGTTATAATCATGGCAGATCTCAACACTCAAATCGACAAATCACAGCAGAATCACAGCAGTACGTCAATAGCAAAATAATATCAGTATTCCACCAATCTCAGCCCATCCAAAACAGCAAAACGGCTGAATCCGACCAAACCATAAGAACAGCTAATACAATCCAAAAAGCTCGATGGCAAGGTAAGAGTAACACACACACACATGAGAGATAAAAATAAAATTAATAATAAAACTAGTAATAACTTGATTAACTTAGATGTGCAACAATATATGCTAAGTAAGACATGAGGAAAAGGGAAGAAAATGAAGGATAAATCAATTTTTCAACTTAAATAAACAGAACAAACCGAATGGAAGTAAAAGGGATAGTAAAGATCTGAAATAAACAACGTGAATAAAACCAAGTAAAACTGAAAAATCTAAGTGTTATCATATACTTGAACCAAACAACATTTCGATGGACTTGGACTACGAAGTGACGAAGAAATTAACTAAGAAGCTTGGGAGGCATTAGGATTATAAAGGATGGAAAACTCAAGAAAATAGCCTAGGGATTGCACAAACCTTATCACTCGGTACCTGTGAGTCAACGGAATAGAGACCTTAAGGCTAAATTAACACTAGAGAAGAGGTGAATAGTGTTTAATGGATTATATGAATATTATTCAAATTCTTTAAGATTTTACTTGGAATCACGGAATTAACAATCACTGAATTAAAGTACAGATAAAAGTAAATGCAGTAAAATTAAAAAGGGAAGAACGCACTAAGATTTTATACTGGTTCGGAGTTACCCTACATCCAGTCCGCACAATTTCTTATACGGATTTCTTTTCAACTAGTAAATGCAAATTGTGACGCCCCACCTCTATACCCACGCTAACCAAGAACACTACGATGTAGTGCTGTCAATTAGCACGGAGAATAAGGCTGTGGAGGAGCGACCATCCATGTAACTTTCTTTGTGCGAGCACCGATATGTCAGATATAATAGAATGCATATCTTTTAAGGAGGAAATCCGACATACCGATACAAACACAAAGCTATCACACGGTGGCTATATATAATCTTCGGAAACAAACATAGAAGTAATCATAACATAAATCAGTCACAGACATCCATATCACAAAGGCGGAAGAAGATATGAATAAATATATATAACACATGAAAGTGTACATCAAAGTAGTGGTCAGAAAGATCCACGATAATACAAAAGAATAGCAACATGTGCTATACAAAAGAATAAGTACACAATGTAGAGTCTATATCTCAAATGCGTACAATCAAAAACTACTAATCTAAGTAGTTAGCCAAAAGTCAGAATAATCCTGAAGAGAAGTCAAGCAGAAGCACCTGTAACATCTCGGTCTGACCCGAGTATTATTTATAAGAAAATAATAAACGGATCAGTCTAGCTATAAATATCAGATGATATGGTATAAAGTAAAAGGCATGACATGAACATGTAATAACCATAACGGCATACTACTATAAGTATGTAAATGATAATCAACAAAAGATCAATCAATATCACAAGAATCTTCTCAAAGATGAAATAGGGTATCATACCCTAAACTTGTATTCATAACAAGTCAATAACACATAAATTCACCAATGCACAAAAGCTGATATCATATCAATGAAAATCATGAAAATTGGTGAAGCATAAATTCCAGAAATCATCACAAGAAATCTAGAAAACACATAAAAAAGGGGGGAGGCCTAACACATGAATGGGAGCATGAAAACTCACCTACGCGTAAACACATGAATGAGAAGCTATCTCATGGAAGCTATCCATTAAATTTCCACACAGAAATGGCCCGAAGACCGTAGGGTGCTACCCTACATATGTGATGGCGAAACATCACATAAACGGGGTATAGTCTCCCTCGCAGACAAAGAGACATCCCTCAATCGCTAGTCTAAATCACAAAAATGATCGTCATGATCATCAGGAAGTGTCAATTACACTAAGCCAGTAAATATATGAGTTCAGCTTCATGTCCCATAACCACTAGCTTAACTTAAATATTTACGAACAAACTGTAGATCTCCACTAGGAAATTGTCACAAAAGGGTTCAATCGAACAAGTCCAAGAGCTAACCGACAAAGTGAATGCGAGCGTTTCATACCACTCGTTTTACTAAGTCGTTTAATTCGATTTCTCATCCGAGTGAAGTAAAGGCTTGTATATACTAGTGTGAAGACCCAAATTATTGAGATAAAAATAATTTTAAAAAAATTAGAAAATGAGAATTTTTAAGAAAAGAAAATATAGTCTGACAATAATAATATTAGGAGTAAGTGAAATGATTAAATAAGAGGATAGAGATTTTTCAATAAAATATAATGGGAAGAAAATGATCAAATATGAGTGAGTTTTTATATACAGATATCTCCTATATATATACATATATATAAATATATATGTATTAGATATGAGTAGCCAAAGAAGTATAAAATGATAAAGTCCTTTTGATAAATAAATTGCATGAGAACCAGTTTAGTATTATTGTGCATAAATACCTTCTTAAAAATAAATCAGGAAATAAATGGTTTAAAATAATATAAGAGAACCATTCAGGCCTAACAAGGTATACAATGTATCTGAGTCACACAAAGATGATGTGTAGGTGGATCATGCAAATAGCATGTGCACAGAAAAGCAGAGAAGCAACTGCTTTTACTAGAAATAGAAATCAAGAGAAAATGGCACATTTAGCCATAACAACATACACATAATTCTCTGAGTAATGTGAGGATAAAAATGGGTTTTTCCTTTAGTAAAACCCTAGCAAAATGATTTAAATCAAGAGGGAAGCAGAGGTTTTCTCTGAGGGAAAACAGAAACACATTGAAAGAAAAATAGAAAGGAGAGCTCACCCTATTTTCAAGCTTAGGCATTCTCGGGGAAGAGAGGAGGAAGGTGAGTGATTAATCACTTATGATCTGTAAGGCATTAAGACCCATGTTAAGGGCAGCCAAGTTATTTTATATAAACACTACATTATGTTTTTCTGTTTGATTTTATTCTCTGGATGAAAATATGTTGATCATGGATGGTATTCTGGTTGGGTTTTTGGATGAGATTTTAACCTGTTTTGACTTGTTGTGATGGTTTCAGTTTTTGTTTTAAAATATAGATAATCAAACAAATACACTAATCACAGAAATAGATTTTATATATGCTAGTTTTGATGTGAAAAATGAGTCAAATGTTTTACTGTGGAATAGGGTATCAATGAAAGAAAAGAAGTAGGCAGTGTGAATAATGAGATTCATGCTTATGTCTAGTCTATATTAAAAATGATATAAACAATGCAATATTACAAATATGTGCTGATTTGTTCAGATCATAAACCAATAAGTTTTTATGGGTTTTTCTCAAAACCATTCCCTATGTTCACAATAAAAGAATAAATATAGTTTTGCATATGACTTCTTCAGATTTATGCAAGCAATGGAAAATTTCTAGAAATAAAAATATAAGCAGGTTTTAGAAAAATGTGATTAAAGCAAAAATGATTTTGAAATAAGGTGTGCAATTTTACATGAATGCTTTGTATGTCTGGATATGATCTTTGGGTGATTTTAATAATTCTTGATCTATATAAGGAAGGAAAGAATACGAGTATCTCTGGAATCAAAAGAAAAATTCCCCAGAAAGAAATAAATAAGCATGGTCTCTAAATTATAAAATAATTTAGGAGTACTGCCTTGATCTACTCATCAGCAGGTGGTTGATGGGTATGTGCATGACTTCTTTAAGTCCTGTAGGCCTTTGTGTAAAGGGTTAACAGAACTGAGCCCATTTGCAATGCACACATGGTGTTCAATGGCAAGAGTTCAGACCAAACAAAATGAAAAGATGAGAAAGAGAAATTATGCTATGGAATTTAGGGAGTTAATCCATAGGAGTTTGTACATGTACAACTGAATGAAGTAAGTGGATGAATGCTTGGGTGTATGTTTATAGATAAACTTAAATATACACATTCTCAGATTTTAATTGGGATTTGAATAGCATTTAATAGAAAAGTTCTCTGTACAGCCTTAAGAATTTACAAGATATTTTGCATACTTGATTTCACTCACACCAGAATTTATTTCTGACCCTATTTGTTGCCTTTGCAATACTTGGGGTGTCTCATTTTATTGGGGCAGTTCAAAGTTTTGCTGCAGGGAAAGATGCATGAATTGCTTGCTTTCTTGCATGGATAATTGGAGATCTTGAGGAATTTAAAGTGTTTAAGAGAAGTAGCAGTATCATTGTAATAAATAAGTTAGACAAACTCTAATATGTTCTAAGTATTTTCATGAGTGTCTTTTGCTTTGTTATCTAGAAAATAGTATGTAAGAAGAAAAAGAAACTTAAGTGTTATATGTGTTTGTGAGCTGTGGACTTAAGTAACAAGTTCTGAAATAGTTTTAGTAGATAATGCTGAAGGAGAAGATGCCATTTAATCTGATGTGTGAACATGTTTTTCTTGACAGTCTTGAGGCACTTCAGTTATGAAATTAAAACTGATACTAAGTAGGAGAAATCTGATACTATAAAACTGATACTAAGTAGGAGAAATCTGATACTATAAAACTGATACTAAGTAGGAGAAATCTGATACTATAAAACTGATACTAAGTAGGAGAAATCTGATACTATAAAACTGATACTAAGTAGGAGAAATCTGATACTATAAAACTGATACTAAGTAGGAAAAATCTGATACTATAACTACAAAACTGATACTAAGTGGCAAGACAAAAATTAAGAGTAGAAAACATGTATACCAATCAGTAGGAAGGGAAATGTTGCAAAGTGTTTATAGGTTCAGAACACCATTTCTATAAGTTTTAGTCCAGAAGAGTGCAAATATCTTTCAAAAACCAGATTCAACACTTTTCTAGCTACAGATATAAGAAGTTGTATGATTTATAAAATAGATCACAACACCATCACTCATGTGATGATTATTTTCTCTGTTAACCAGGAAATATGCATTTTGTCTGTCATGATTGGTTTGTGCTTGTTGTGTCTGAACCTTGATCACATGTGTTGTTTTTCTCTGCTTAGACTTCAACCTAGTTTATCACCTCAGTATTCATATGATAAGTATCAAATCACAAAAGAATTCCGGAAATTAAATGTATGGCTTGTAAACCCAGAGACCAATTAATTTGAGAAGTAAGCAAGAAAATAATAAGTGGCAATATTTGAATTTAATATTAATCAAGCTTGAGATTAAAAAGGAGAATGTAAAAATAGAAATGGCTATGTGACACCAATTCTCTGAAAAATGAGAAATATTGTGTGATTGAATTTTCCTTGTTAATTTTTAATACTCTGATAAGCAAGGAAACATTTATATATCTCCATATATATAAATGACTTGAATTGTCTTATATACTAATATTTTTATATTAGTAAGAATTTGGATCTTGGGGAAATGAATTAAAGAAGTGATCACTTGGTTTGGAAAAAAAAATCTCAACAGTAAATCACTGAAAATAGAAAGAAAAAGAAGTGGGTCACTTCAGTTGGTATCAGAGCTATGTTATTAAAACATAGCATAAGTATATTATCCAACTTTCTTGTATGGATAAAATTCTAATATATATATATATATATAATAATGATAGAAGTAAATTTCAGAAAATAATTAAATTAGAAATATGACTAACTATCTATGCAATTGAATAGTGAATCATGGTAGGAAGACCACCAAGTCATGGAGCATGACCCTCCAATACAACACCAATGGTTAACTTGCAAGATTTGGTGAGGGCATTTAGAGAAGGAGCAGTGCAGAGGGAAGAGAATCCTCATGAGGAATTAGCTAAGTTATTGAAGACATTTTCAAATTTAGGAGGTAAGGATTTTGAAGGCACTGAGGGAGTTATGGGAGTGCAGACATGGTTGAGAACTTTGGAAAGGATATTTGCAGATATGCAAATTAATGACCAAAGGAAGAGGCAGATAGCTTCTAGGAGACTCAAAGGAGCGGCATTAGATTGGTGGGAAGTGATCATCACAGGAAGGCCAGAAAATGAGATAACATGGGATCAATTCAAGGAAATGCTTGAAGCAAGGTTTGTCCCAGCAACAGCTAAGGCAACATTGCTTGAAGAATTCATAAGGCTGAGGCAAGGACCAATGAGTGTGACTGAATACACTCAAAAATTTGAGAGTTTGTCCAAGTATGGAACTATGCTCATAGGGGATGAAGAATCAAAGAATTCAAGATTTATCCAAGGATTAAATGCAGGTCTGAGTAGAGCAATGTTACCATACAAGGATAAAACATTTGATCAAGTCATAGACCTTGCTCTTTCTTTTGAACAACATGACAATGCAAGGGAAAAATTTAGGGGCATGAGGGCTAATAATCAAAAGAAGGGGAAAAATAGAGCACATCCCTATGACAAAAAGAATATGGATAAGAAAATGGAGGGAGCAGCCACTGGGGAAGCTAAGAAGAAGGTTACTTGTTATAATTGTGGCAAAGAAGGACACATGAGTAATAGGTGTCAAGCAGCCAAGAAGGCATTGTTTAGCTGCTATAACTGTGGGAAAGAAGGTCATATTAAAAGAAACTGCCCAGAGTTCAGAAAGGGAGCAAAGGTAGGAGCACTTGAGGGCAAAGCAAAAGCAACTGCAGTGGGAAGTTCCGGACAATTGGAAGGTATACTACTAATTAAAGATCACCCCATCTCAGTTATATATGACACTGGAGAAACACATTCACTAATATCCCAAGACATAGTGAATAAATTAACTCTCACATGCTATTTAGTTGATAATCCCTTGTTTATTCAGAGCCCACTAGGTAATTCTTGCATGCTAGAGATTAAATGTTTGGGAGTAGAGTTAAACATAGGTGGAAATATGTTTAGTTCTGATTTGTTTGTGCTAAAATATCCTGGAATAGGAATTATTCTAGGAGTTGATTGGCTAAGAAAATACAAAGCAATTTTAAACTTAGAAAATCTTACTATTTCTCTGAAAACAGAAAATGGTAAAAATATTATAGTTATGAGTGAAATTGCTAAAATCAATTACTGTAACCACATATGTAGCATGACTGAGAAAGAATTAACACTGGAAGACATAAAAATTATAAATGAATACCCAAATGTCTTTGGTGAAGTCATAGGTGTTCCAGGAAATAGGCAAGTAGAATTTCAAATAAGGCTAATCCCAGGAGCAAGCCCAATCATCAAGAAGCCGACTAGAATGGGTCCTAAAGAATTAGTGGAGTTGAAACATCAGTTGGAAGAACTGGAGCAAAAAGGCTTCATAAGGCCTAGTAGTTCAAACTGGGGTTCCCCAGTTGTATTTGTGAAGAAGCATGATGGTACTTTAAGGATGTGTATTGATTATAGAGAACTAAATAAAGCTACCATCAAGAACAAATATCCACTCCCCAGAATTGATGATCTATTCGATCAATTAAATGGAGCAAAGATCTTCTCAAGGCTAGATTTAGCCTCTGGGTTTCATCAGATGAAGGTAGAGGAAGAAAGCATTAAGTATACTGCCTTCAACACAAGGTATGGATTATATGAATTTTTGGTGATGCCTTTTGGATTGACAAATGCACCATCATATTTTGTAGATTTAATGAATAGGACATTTAGAGATTTTCTAGACAAATTTGTGGTTGTCTTTATAGATGACATATTAGTGTATTCTAAATCAGAAGAAGATCATGCAAAGCACTTGCATCTGGTTTTGTCTAGACTGAGGGCACATGATTTAAAGGCCAAATTCTCTAAGTGTACATTTTGGCAGGATGAAGTAAAATTTTTGGGGCACATTGTATCACAACAGGGGGTTAGTGTAGATCCAACTAAGGTAATGGCAGTGCAATCTTGGAGTAGACCCAAATCAGTGACCGAGGTGAGGTCATTTTTGGGAATGGCAGGCTACTATAGAAGGTTTATAAAAGACTTTGCAAGAATAGCCATCCCATTGACCAAGTTAACTAAAAAGGAGCAACCATATGTGTGGACAGAGAAGTGTGAACAAGCTTTTTCATCACTAAAGAAGGCACTGGTGGAAGCTCCAGTCTTACAGGTTCCAGAGGGTAATGAAGGGCTAGTGGTTTACACAGATGCTAGTGGATCTGGATTAGGGGCAGTGCTTATGCAACATGGTAGAGTCATAGCATATGCATCAAGGCAACTCAAGCCAAATGAAACCAGGTATGCTACACATGACTTAGAACTAGCTGCTGTAGTATATGCATTGAAACTATGGAGACATTACTTGTTAGGTGCTAAGTTTGAATTGTTTACAGATCACAAGTCACTTAAATACTTGTTTTCCCAAAAAGACTTAAACATGAGGCAACATAGGTGGGTAGAATTTCTAGCTGCCTATGATCTTGATATATTATACACCCCAGGAAAAGCCAATAAAGTGGCAGATGCATTGAGTAGGCATCAAGCAAAAGTGGCAAGCTTAATGATGAGTGAATTCAAAGATTTGACAATCCTCAGTGAAGTAGAAATAAGAGCAGAAAATAGAGTAGCAGATAAGGCACATAGTGATATGATTGAATATGGAAAACTAAGCCTCATTTCTTTAAAGTCAACTCTGGTTGATAAAATAGGAGAAATGCAAAGTCAAGACTTAAATTTAAAGGAGAAAAAGGACATGTTATCACAAGGCATGACAGTAGAGAATTATGAAGTAGATGATAAAGGATACCTAAGGAAAAAGGGGAAGCTCTGTCTGCCAAATGTAGAGGAACTGAAGCAAGAAGTTATGGATGCGCATCATAAAACAAAATACACCATCCATCCAGGTGGTACAAAAATGTACCATGATCTCAAGAGGAATTACTGGTGGCCAGGGATGAAAGGAGCAGTAGCAAAATATGCGGAAAATTGCTTGACATGCCAACAAGTCAAGGCAGATTATCAGAAACCCTCAGGTTTACTGCAACCTTTGGAAGTGCCTACTTGGAAGTGGGAAAGCATTTTAATGGATTTTGTGGATGGTTTGCTAAGAACAAGAAGGGGCAATGATAGTATTTGGGTAGTGGTTGATAGACTCACAAAAACAGCACACTTTATCCCAATAAGTTCAAACAGAAATGCTCACAAGCTAGCTCAATTATTTGTGAAAGAGATAGTGAGATTGCACGGCATCCCCAAGACTATCATTAGTGATAGAGATACTTTGTTTACTTCAAGATTTTGGAGTAGCTTTCAAGAAGCTATGGGGACAGAACTAAGCCTAAGCACAGCCTACCACCCACAAACAGATGGGCAAACTGAGATTGTTAATAAGGTTTTAGAAGATTTGCTTAGAGCATGCATACTTGATTTTGGAGGCAACTGGGAGGATCATATTTATTTAGCTGAATTTGCTTATAATAATAGCTACCAGTCCACCATAGGAATGGCTCCATTTGAGGCTTTGTATGGAAAGCCTTGTTTATCTCCTGCATGTTGGATGGAGGCTGGTGAAAGGGTGTTGCTTGGACCAGATAATGTGAAGGAAACTTCTGCAAGAATTGAATTAGTGAGGCAAAGAATGAGAGTAGCTCAAGAGAGACAGAAAGCCTATGCAGATAAAAGAAGAAGGCCAGTAGAATTTGAGGTGGGAGACTATGTGTTTCTCAAAGTTTCACCAATGAGGAGAATACTGAGATTTGGCAAAGCAGGGAAACTATCACCAAGGTATATAGGACCATATGAGATTGTTCAAAGAATAGGAACTTTGGCTTATATGTTGAAGTTACTAGAGGAATTGAGCAAAATACATGATGTATTTCATGTATCCCAATTGAGGAAATGGGTGCATGATAAGGAGGCCATTCTTGAATCTCCTACACATGTTGAAATTCAAGAAAATCTGGTTTATAAAAAGGAACCAGTGGGCATTGTGGCTAGAGAAGAAAAGAAACTGAGAAATAAAATAATAAAACTAGTTAAAATCCAATGGAGTTTAGATGAAAATGACTGCACCTGGGAGGCTGAAGATAGGATAAGGGATAAGTATCCTAATCTGTTTTCTACTTAAAGGTATGTTTAAAAATTATGATGAGACCTTAAAATTATTTATGTATGTTTGATTGATTTGGAATGAATGAGTTTCTGAAATCTCATTCAATTGAAATTATGCTTTGTATACATTTGGATGGAAATGTATGAGAGAATAATTGTGGGACACAATTCCTTTTAGGAGGAGAGTATGTGAAGAACCAAATTATTGAGATAAAAATAATTTTAATAAAATTAGAAAATGAGAATTTTTAAGAAAAGAAAATATAGTCTGATAATAATAATATTAGGAGTAAGTGAAATGATTAAATAAGAGGATAGAGATTTTTCAATAAAATATAATGGGAAGAAAATGATCAAATATGAGTGAGTTTTTATATACAGATATCTCCTATATATATATACATATATATAAATATATATGTATTAGATATGAGTAGCCAAAGAAGTATAAAATGATAAAGTCCTTTTGATAACTAAATTGCATGAGAACCAGTTTAGTATTATTGTGCATAAATACCTTCTTAAAAATAAATCAGGAAATAAATGGTTTAAAATAATATAAGAGAACCATTCAGGCCTAACAAGGTATACAATGTATCTGAGTCACACAAAGATGATGTGTAGGTGGATCATGCAAATAGCATGTGCACAGAAAAGCAGAGAAGCAACTGCTTTTACTAGAAATAGAAATCAAGAGAAAATGGCACATTTAGCCGTAACAACATACACATAATTCTCTGAGTAATGTGAGGATAAAAATGGGTTTTTCCTTTAGTAAAACCCTAGCAAAATGATTTAAATCAAGAGGGAAGCAGAGGTTTTCTCTGAGGGAAAACAGAAACACATTGAAAAAAAAATAGAAAGGAGAGCTCACCCTGTTTTCAAGCTTAGGCATTCTCGGGGAAGAGAGGAGGAAGGTGAGTGATTAATCACTTATGATCTGTAAGGCATTAAGACCCATGTTAAGGGCAGCCAAGTTATTTTATATAAACACTACATTATGTTTTTCTGTTTGATTTTATTCTCTGGATGAAAATATGTTGATCATGGATGGTATTCTGGTTGGGTTTTTGGATGAGATTTTAACCTGTTTTGACTTGTTGTGATGGTTTCAGTTTTTGTTTTAAAATATAGATAATCAAACAAATACACTAATCACAGAAATAGATTTTATATATGCTAGTTTTGATGTGAAAAATGAATCAAATGTTTTACTGTGGAATAGGGTATCAATGAAAGAAAAGAAGTAGGCAGTGTGAATAATGAGATTCATGCTTATGTCTAGTCTATATTAAAAATGATATGAACAATGCAATATTACAAATATGTGCTGATTTGTTCAGATCATAAACCAATAAGTTTTTATGGGTTTTTCTCAAAAACCATTCCCTATGTTCACAGTAAAAGAATAAATATAGTTTTGCATATGACTTCTTCAGATTTATGCAAGCAATGGAAAATTTCTAGAAATAAAAATATAAGCAGGTTTTAGAAAAATGTGATTAAAGCAAAAATGACTTTGAAATAAGGTGTGCAATTTTACATGAATGCTTTGTATGTCTGGATATGATCTTTGGGTGATTTTAATAATTCTTGATCTATATAAGGAAGGAAAGAATACGAGTATCTCTGGAATCAAAAGAAAAATTCCCCAGAAAGAAATAAATAAGCATGGTCTCTAAATTATAAAATAATTTAGAAGTAGTGCCTTTATCTACTCATCAGCAGGTGGTTGATGGGTATGTGCATGACTTGTTTAAGTCCTGTAGGCCTCTGTGTAAAGGGTTAACAGAACTGAGCCCCTTTGCAATGCACACATGGTGTTCAATGGCAAGAGTTCAGACCAAACAAAATGAAAAGATGAGAAAGAGAAATTACGCTATGGAATTTAGGGAGTTAATCCATAGGAGTTTGTACATGTACAACTGAATGAAGTAAGTGGATGAATGCTTGGGTGTATGTTTATAGATAAACTTAAATATACACATTCTCAGATTTTAATTGGGATTTGAGTAGCATTTAATAGAAAAGTTCTCTGTACAGCCTTAAGAATTTACAAGATATTTTGCATACTTGATTTCACTCACACCAGAATTTATTTCTGACCCTATTTGTTGCCTTTGCAATACTTGGGGTGTCTCATTTTATTGGGGCAGTTCAAAGTTTTGCTGCAGGGAAAGATGCATGAATTGCTTGCTTGCTTGCATGGATAATTGGAGATCTTGAGGAATTTAAAGTGTTTAAGAGAAGTAGCAGTATCATTGTAATAAATAAGTTAGACAAACTCTAATATGTTCTAAGTATTTTCATGAGTGTCTTTTGCTTTGTTATCTGGAAAATAGTATGTAAGAAGAAAAAGAAACTTAAGTGTTATATGTGTTTGTGAGCTGTGGACTTAAGTAACAAGTTCTGAAATAGTTTTAGTAGATAATGCTGAAGGAGAAGATGCCATTTAATCTGATGTGTGAACATGTTTTTCTTGACAGTCTTGAGGCACTTCAGTTATGAAATTAAAACTGATACTAAGTAGGAGAAATCTGATACTATAAAACTGATACTAAGTAGGAGAAATCTGATACTATAAAACTGATACTAAGTAGGAGAAATCTGATACTATAAAACTGATACTAAGTAGGAGAAATCTGATACTATAAAACTGATACTAAGTAGGAAAAATCTGATACTATAACTACAAAACTGATACTAAGTGGCAAGACAAAAATTAAGAGTAGAAAACATGTATACCAATCAGTAGGAAGGGAAATGTTGCAAATTGTTTATAGGTTCAGAACACCATTTCTATAAGTTTTAGTCCAGAAGAGTGCAAATATCTTTCAAAAACCAGATTCAACACTTTTCTAGCTCCAGATATAAGAAGTTGTATGATTTATAAAGTAGATCACAACACCATCATTCATGTGATGATTATTTGCTCTGTTAACCAGGAAATATGCATTTTGTCTGTCATGATTGGTTTGTGCTTGTTGTGCCTGAACCATGATCACATGTGTTGTTTTTCTCTGCTTAGACTTCAACCTAGTTTATCACCTCAGTATTCATATGATAAGTATCAAATCGCAAAAGAATTCCGGAAATTAAATGTATGGCTTGTAAACCCAGAGACCAATTAATTTGAGAAGTAAGCAAGAAAATAATAAGTGGCAATATTTGAATTTAATATTAATCAAGCTTGAGATTAAAAAGGAGAATGTAAAAATAGAAATGGCTATGTGACACCAATTCTCTGAAAAATGAGAAATATTGTGTGATTGAATTTTCCTTGTTAATTTTTAATACTCTGATAAGCAAGGAAACATTTATATATCTCCACATATATAAATGACTTGAATTGACTTATATACTAATATTTTTATATTAGTAAGAATTTGGATCTTGGGGAAATGAATTAAAGAAGTGATCAATTGGTTTGGAAAAAAAAAATTCTCAACAGTAAATCACTGAAAATAGAAAGAAAAAGAAGTGGGTCACTTCAGTTGGTATCAGAGCTATGTTATTAAAACATAGCATAAGTATATTATCCAACTTTCTTGTATGGATAAAATTCTAAAAAATATATATATATAATAATGATAGAAGTAAATTTCAGAAAATAATTAAATTAGAAATATGACTAACTAGCTATGCAATTGAATAGTGAATCATGGTAGGAAGACCACCAAGTCATGGAGCAGGACCGTCCAATACAACACCAATAGTTAACTTGCAAGATTTGGTGAGGGCATTTAGAGAAGGAGCAGTGCAGAGGGAAGAGAATCCTCATGAGGAATTAGCTAAGTTATTGAAGACATTTTCAAATTTAGGAGGTATGGATTTTGAAGGCACTGAGGGAGTTATGGGAGTGCAGACATGGTTGAGAACTTTGGAAAGGATATTTGCAGATATGCAAATTAATGACCAAAGAAAGAGGCAGATAGCTTCTAGGAGACTCAAAGGAGCAGCATTAGATTGGTGGGAAGTGATCATCACAGGAAGACCTTTTGAAGACAAGTTACAAAATGATTGTAGAAACAATCAATCATCAAAATTCACATTCGAAGACTTGAATAAATTCCAAAGAAATCGATATCAAATCCATCCAAGTGGATATTTCCAAAATTCCTTAAGAAAGATGTCGTCAAAGATGATAATAAAAGATAACAACAATAGGGAAACCACACGAATCGATTAAAGTTGGAAATCACACAAAATAGGCGAAATAGGCAAACAGCATCAGGTCGGTCGGCCGGCTTCAGGGCTCGGTCGACCGGACCCTGTTCTGAAAAATAGTTCGGGAAGCAGGTCGGTCGACTGAGCTCTGCAGCCGGTCGACTAAACCCAAACAGAGAAGTGTTTAGCACTTTTGGAAGCAGGTTGGTCGACTGACTACAGAGCTCGACCGGACCTGTTTCCAGCACTGCCCAACTTGTCAAGTTCATTGGCCAAATCTCGACCAAATTGCATTTTCGCGAGCAACGACACTAAGGATTTAAGCCGAACGACAACCCGGCCTTATAAGCTCTTCAATGCGTCACAAAAATCATGATCAAAGATCAAAGTTTGGATTTTTAAAGAATTGAACTCAAAACACTAAAAATTGGAATATTCACCAAATCAATCCAAACCAAGTGCAATTGCACAAGAATAAGTGTTAGGAATTCATACCTAACAATCGAAGATAAATATAGTTTAAGATGTGAGATAAAAATCTCACCTTTATGCACAAGAACAAGTGTGAAGAAGTTTGAAAGCAAAGGGAGAATCAACCACTCTTCAACACAACCCAAATCTATGCTAAAAAAGAAGAACATTCCTAAAGTTAGGTTTAGGAATTTCTGAAATTGAAAGGAGAAAGGGTTGGAGAAGAAGAAGGAGAAGCTTACCAAGGTTTCTTCTATTAGTTTGGAGCTAGAACTTAATTTGAAGATGAAACTAGGGTTTGGGAGTTTTAATTTCCCATCTCTCCCACCATTGTTGCTCTAAAACTGAAAGGAGGAGAAAGTGAGAGTGAGTGGAGAGGAGAGGTTCAGATTTGGGGTTAAGTTGGCAAAGGGGCTGAACCCAAACCCAAACCCAAAGTGCAAATGGTCGAATTTTTTGACTAGCTCCAAACATATCAAAGTTTATACTCAAAAAGATCGCAAACGTCATTTTGAACTCAATGGAGGTGGTCTCGAGTCCTAATTTGACAGTATGCAAAAAGTAGCTTTTCGGACTAACATTCGACTAACGATAAAATATAAAAATATAAAATCGATAAATATGCGGGTTATTACACAAATACAATCTCGATTTCAAGGCTATGAGACACCCTCCGAAATCTCGGCCTTTAGGGCCACTTGATTTTCAAGCTATAAGCACATCCACTAGATTTACGAGCTACTAAGCACACTCAATTGATTTAAACAAGCTACAATCAAACCTACTTGGATTTCAGGGATACCAAGCACACCACAGAGTATAAAAGTATGATTTGATAGCGTTTAAAGACTCAGATCTTTGATCTTGATTACAATTGATCCTATAACTCTTTGAATAACACTGATCTTGAGAAATATGAAAGAAAACAGAGAGCATATGAAAGAGAACCAAACTAGTAATGGTTGAATTTAATTCTGGTTGAATTTCGGTAGAGGTTTGATAGAAATTGATTTATAATCAAGAGAATGAAAAGATGAGAGAAAAATAAGAAAGTAGTTAATGAAAATTCGTTTGGAAGACTGATATATATATAGAAACAACGGTCATGTCCATTCGCGAAGAGATACGACGAAAAGACACTTCCATTCAAATTTGAATTTTGAAAAATACGGCTGTATGTTGACGTATTTGCTGAGGATATGTCGACATATCCCTTTATATTTTGAAAAATTACTTAATAAAAATTGTTTTGAAAATCTTAAATTTCGTAAAATATTTTGAAACTTTGTACAAACATTTTAACATAGTTTATAAGTATTTTAATCATATTAAAACTTAATAAAACTTTATAAAATAATTTCGAAAGATTTAATAAAAATATTTAATATAATGTAAATAATATATATAAAATCAATATAGTTATAAATTATTAAAGTACAAACAATAATTCAATATATATAACTTAAAAACACTAAAATAATATCTTTATAAGTGTAAGAGATTTGAAAATCATTTTGGAAATATTTTGAAAAGATTATTTTAAAAATAGAATATTTGAAAAACAATTTAAAACAAAATTAGAGAAGGTAAGAGAGATGAGGAAAGTGTATCAAGGTTTTAACATAAATTCTATGACTCTATAACTTATCTAGATATCTTGAACTCTTCAATACTCATTAGTCTTCATTCTTGACCTCTTGAAACTTTATATCAGCATCTTGAATCTACTAGCATCTTGATACTGTAAAGTCTTCTTAATCAATACATGTTTAATATCCTGCACTATATACTATATATATCTTCATAAAACATCAGTATCTATATTTTATATAATGTCATATTGTTATCATCAAAACCAATACCTCAGGTACTAACAATCTCCACCTTTTTGATGATGACAACTCTATATATGAAATATATTATAACTCCCCCGAGTTACAAAACTGTCCCTTAATCTATGTCTAGATTTTATATACTTCTCCCTCTTTGTCATCAACAAAAATAATTAACTAAAATTATAACTTTAATATTAACTTTTACTATAATCCCGACTCTAACTTTCCTAAATAAAGTACTAATCAATCTGTATAAGAATTACATATAATGATTGTGAGAAAGATTATATACAAACAATAAGTGATATGTAACACAAAATAATCAATCGAAATATTCATCCAATCAAACAAAGTTTATGTCACACAACATTCAAAAAAATTCACAAAAATCAAAACCAATCAAATCCAAAACAAGCTAAGTATTATTATTTATATACAATCAAACCTATTTAAACTAGATATTTCGAGAAACTTCAACCCATCCATCAGCGCCAAAGATTAAGTCCGCTTTGATAGGATCCCAATCTTCATCATCTTTGTTAATGGTACACTTTGGATTTTAGTTGGTCCTTCTTTATTCAAGGTAGAAATCATCCATTGAATCGCGTCGAAATGCCTTTTTTGCTCCTTGATCATCTGCATTTGACCTAATTCAAGGTGCCTCTGATTTCTTAGGATGAAAGTAAGAATGTCCTTGAATGATTCAAGAGTTTGTTCGAGGTTTTCGGTTAGTATTTGGATAGGAGAAGCCATTATTTTGGTTTTAGAGTTCAGGAATGCAAAGGAAGAAGAAAGATAGTAGAAAATAACGATTCTTTGGTCTCAACAGATATTTAAAGGGGTGGAAATTCATTTGAAATGAATAGACATTTGTTGTCTATTCAATTTTCAAAATTAAATTTTTTGAAAAGTTACCGTTGTATGTCGACATACACACCTAGGGTATGTCGACATATATGCAGAAATTTTCAAAACAAATTTGTTTTGATATTTCAATGTATTTAGCTTACACTATTATACTTTTATGTTTTTTAGAGATGATAAATAATGTATAACAGTAAGGAAATAAATTTTCATTAATACATAGATAGAGATTACATAGAACACAAAGAAATGAAAAGATACATAAGATTCAACATAAACTGAAACTAGAAAATCCAAATACAAGATAGTTTAAACAACTAGAAAGATATGGATCAAGATGATAAAGAATCACCAAGCTTGCGAACGATCTTTCTAATGAATTTATCCATTTTGTTGGAAAATGAAGTAAATTTCTTTGAAAATGATTTCTTAAGCTTCTTTTGGTTATGGACGATCTTCTTTAGATTTTTAAGAAGATCTTTGTTGGTTGGATTTGGTGGTGTAACGACCCGCTACTCTGCACAATTCAAGCTGATAATAAATCGCACATGTCCAACCCAAATCAAATGGAAAAACGGATAGTTAAGGGAAAGAAAGAAGACAGAAGAGAAGAGAAGAAGAAGAGAAAAGAAACTAAAACAATACAGAATCTCACAATCGCAGCGGAACAAAATATAATATAATATCAATAATCTTTACAAAAGAGAAACTATTATATATACACATCCATCAGAGTACAACAACAATCACAATCATCAAGCTAGATAATTGTAACATCTCGTCCATGTAATTGCCGATAATTTCAACAACAAAGCAGCGGAAAATAAACATATACGCGAATACGACCTGAAGACCTCCAACACGTCTCCTGAGCTCCAATGTATCCAAAACAATCTGTAAATATGCTCGGTCTGACCCGGGCATTATAATAAAATAACACCCGAGTCAGTCTGGAATATCAACTTGAGAAAACACACCCAATTGGATTTTTAAAGTTATAGAAACCTTTCGAAAATCAAGGTATTTCGTAAGACCACGCCGCACATAAACTTGGACGAGTTTTTACCTTACGATAACCAAAACATTTCATATGAAATCCTCTAATATTATGATAGTGTCTAATATACAAGTACTTAATCATAATCGAAATTGTTACATTAATTAAATTCCAGCATACTAGGTTCTACAACCAAAACTGAAGGCTCGTATTGAATAATAGATTCCAACTATGAAAGGGTAATGGTCTACCCACCAAATTCGTACATCTTTAGATAAAATATACGGGAGGCTACAACACATTGCACCTTTGCTACTCAGGACCAGTACCCCCTTCTCGAGTAGCACCGAATATGATCACCCCTTGGTTGTAATCAACAACCAAACAATGGGATCCCGAAGCATACATGAATATCGCTCTTGACTTGGGATGATCATACCATATTTGGGTGTAACCTACTTAGCCCTACCGCATGTCCCTGCTTTATTCATTTTTCGGGTGCGAGGCTCGAAGAGGCTACACTCTTACCATTTATATAGCACTTCCCACTTGGAATCCTAACACTGCCCTCGAGGCAACAATGTAATATCAGCATTCATCTATATAAGTTCATTCTGGTACTGAACGAAACGATTGAGAGTTCTGTCTCCAATTTCATCATCTTCAAGATGTCTTCACTTCGAACGCTTAAGTTGGATCGAAGTGGTTTTTGGATAACATATCTGATCCCGGTCTCTTCGAAGCAACATTCGACATTCCGGTAAACTCAACCCCAGTTCTTTAGAAAATAAACAGTCAAAGAGAAGATCAGAGATCACCTCCTAACCGTTAGTGAACGGATTTCCTCATCATTGTCCTAAGAGAACGAAACGAGATTTGTATGCACAGTACAACATCATCAGAGATGTCTGCGCCATATAACTCACGTGTTTCTCCTAGATATTTCCAAAGTTATATTTGGGTTCAAATTCGATAGTCGGTTATTTAACCATCGAATAACAAACATTCAATCAGGGATTTAATTCCATAGGAAAACCAACATTTGGTTAAGCACCAAGCAACACTAAGCGTCCTTAATTAATCTTTTCATTAATTAAAACCATCTTGTAAATACTTGTATCAAAATACTTTTACAAAGATATATTTACAAACCCTTCTATTTTCAATACTTAGAAAATATACATATACATATCTCATCGGTATAAGTATATTTACCAAACACTGAGAAAGATCTCCTTTTTACCAAATTCTAAAATCATTTATAAACTCCATTATAAATTTATAAAACCATTTATAAACCATTTATAAATTATTTCTCAAGTCATTTCTAAACCCTTATAAAACCATGCAATTATTTATAAATTCCATTTTATAAATCTATAAATCCATTTCTAAACTCGTTTATAAATATCCATCTATTTATTAAACTCTTTACCTTGTAAATAATCTCCCTTTAAATCCTCAAACTAATTTATAAGCGCTTCTTATAAAAATCCAAGTCTGTTTGCAAAACCCTATTTATGAATATCAAAACTATCATAAATAAATAAATATTATTAACTTTTAACCTCTTAAAAATAATAATTAATAATTCAAACCATTATGGATGAAACAATCGTTGATCTTTACCAAATAAATAATAATAATAATAAATTACCAAAATATTATTAATAATCATCATTATTAATTTCAAACCATAATAATAATTTAAATAATTAACTCTTCAAAATATTTAAATATAAATAAACAACTTTAAACAATATTTATATGAGTAACCAACTTTTGGAACATAACCTATTTCCTCGATACAAATCCATACTTAAATCTTCAACCCAATCATTTCCATATTTATAAAACTATTTTTATAAATCTCCTCTCGATTTTATATAACTTCTATTTTATAAAATTCCTTTATTTACAATGTTCTGTCTATAAATCCATTCTTTTATAAATTAATATTACTATCAAAATCCACTTATAAATCCATTTCTTTATTAATCAAATTTATTTATAAAATCCATTTATAAATCCATTTACCCAACAAACTTCAAATCCATTTACAAAATATTTATAAATTCCAATTATAAATCTATTTCTTTATTTATAAAATATTGCCTCTATAAATCCTTTTTATAAACTTATTCAAAAATCCCAAATCAAAGTATTTATCAAAACTATACTTTTATAACATCAAATATCAGAACTTTTTATCTGTTTAAAAACAAATCTATTCCTTTTAATAATTTAAAAATCATTAAACATATATACTTTCAAAAATCCCTTCAAAATCTATTTTATATCAAAATAATCATTTTCAGTATTTCGAATTATCAAAATCAAGGCCCGGTGCTACTAAAGCACTAATTAAGTAAAATCATATCCATGTCATCAATATGGAATTTACCCGATCATATATCTCTATATATATGAAAATAAAATCAACATTGTGAGGAATCCTGTTGAATCCCTCCAACCTGTCCCCCTGCATCACATACAGTATATAATCATAAAAATACAAATCAATCGCTTCGAGGCAGGATTCGTATACAAGGGTCATCCACTCTTACATAGGAACGTAATATGGTCTCATCCGCTCCAATAGGCGGGAATATATCCAATCCAACTAGTAATAATTAGTAAATTATCCAAACAGTCAATAACTATCAATGATAAATATCCAAACATCCAATAGATAATTTTTATCGACTAAAAGTATTCCTGGTTAACCAAAAAGGTGAGATTAACTCACTTTGATTTTAATAGTCGTCAAAACATTCTGATTTGAATTAAAATTAAACGACGTCCAATTTTAATCCAAAATTCCAATTAGCTCCGAATCTATTCAATCTAATCCCATATCGTAGATTCCGCTGATATGATCGCAACGCAACTTGTCGCCTTCGATTTTCACCTCGTATGGAAAAGTTACGGATTTATAAACATTCGATAATTAAAATTAAAATTAACTAAATTTAAATTTCAAAACTTTTACCAAACTACATCTCCCTCCCAGGCACGCTAGCTCCTAGGCTCACGCACGTGAATATTATTTTTTTCGAATGAAGAAAATCGCGTGCCTCCACGAACTGCGCCACTACCAACGAACCGCCGCTCGCGCCTGATTGCCTCCGCGTGCCACCAGCGCTGCCTACCTGCCCTCCAGCCACGGCCCTACACCGTCAAACCCAACTGCTGCTCGAATCGCGAGCCTCCAGCCTCACAAACGCCGACTTTGCTTGACCGTCGCTGATACTCTCAGTGCCGCCGCGACCACCAGCGCCTAGCGCCACCCCCCTACGCGCCAAAAAATTGATCGCCTGAACCCAAACTGCTCGCGAATGGAGGCGTTTTTCGGTCGCTTCAGTCAACCATTCATTGATCCAACCATACATTAGCTTCGTATGATCATGCTCTACATTACTTTAGTTGAGCCGTTGGCTAATTTCCCCTCTAGAGGCTCTGATCAACGTCGGCCATTGGATAGTGGAGTTTAATGGCGGTTGGAAATAAAAGCTAGGGTTTGGTTTGTAATTGAAAGGAGTTGATGGCTATTAATAGAAAATTTCGCGTGGCATTATTCATCCGTGAAAATTTCGAACTCCAAATGAAGCGTGCCGCCTGGCGTTCTATATGTTATACCCTTATTTCGAACACAATGGAATATATATATCGGGAGCTAATTCCATCATATACAGAAGTTAACTTTTCAAAATCGAATTATATTAGTATAAATTCCTTAAATTAATTTCTGCGAATTTCGATCTCGCACGCCCAAACAGTACGTCCAAACGACATGAAATTCGACAGCATATAATAATTCACTATTACGGATCCGATGAAATTGGTTTCGTCGAAATTCGAAACAGTTCCCCCAGAAGGCTATGTTTACATGTTAATTAAAACGAGCAATTCCAAAAATCAATTTATTCACTTTTAAATCAAATTTAAAAGTTCACTAACCTCCTTCTTATTCAAATAGAATTTAAATCAACTTTTGATATCATTTTCGTTCATATTAATCCATGATTCAATTATTTAAACAATTCCAATATTAAATTCAACAATTTAATTATCAAATAAATCACTATATTTGAAATTCAAGTTATTTAACTTTTAAAATTAACTTTTCAATATTTAAATTAAATTAAATATTCCAAATTCAAATTACTGAATTTATGAGTTGTTTCATTCTTCCCCCCTTAAAAGAATTTCGTCCCCGAAATTACGAAGTAAGAAAAATGCCCCAAACCCAAAAACTTTTCAAAAACAATTAGTTAAAATGGATTACCAAATTCTTCTAAGTCTTTAAATTCATTCATAGTTACTAACTAATATCATTCCAAGTTATAAAACCAAAATCAAAATTTTAAGTTATCAAAAAAATTCCCAAAATTCTTAAATTTTTTCTAACGCCTTAAATTTTCAAAAATTTCGCCAGCTTCTCCTTTTCGCGGCTCGATCGTAAAATTTTACAATATATATATAATCATAAATATGCATCTCATCTTCAAGAATGAGGCATCCCGTAGGGTAAAAGTATAAAAGTACGATATGTAATCTGAGATATGTACCTTTTATATTATATTAGCGAGCATATACAATGAATATAATGCGAAAGCGAGCCCCAAACACGAAGCACACGCCATCCGCACCTACTAATCACTCAACAACCAATGAGAACATGTATATTGAAAGTAATATCAATATATAACATGTACTGGTACAACAACTATATGCAAATATAGGAAATGCAACAAGAGAAACCATCAAACAATTAATATTCATCATTTTAATTTATAATCATATCAGTTTGCATCTTCCAATGTCAACATTTAATTTATTAAGGCCTGTACGATGTACATATATAATCCGTACGCAAAACCATACATGATCGCTTGCTCGATCACACAATTTCACTTCCGAACTAATATCGTTCACACGACCACTCTAGTGCGGACACAGATCCAGTTCTTTGATTAGAAACAGTCATTCTTCTTGCATAGCCATATACTATGATAGAGAATATCAGAATCAATCAAAAATTCATGTCCAGGGTTCGCCGTCAAGAAATCGAGTGAAAAATCCTAACTCGGATCGGTATAAATCACCTCGAAATCGTATACTCGAATCCGGATCAAACAGTTATGCGAATAAAATAATATATGTACAACTTACATATTTATTTCAATTTACTTCCATTCAATTGATTTACACTCAATCATTTACATTCACTTCATTTTCATTCAATTTATTTATACTTCATCCATTTACATTCATTGGTTCACATCCAATTATTCACATTAATTTCCACTTACATTCAATTATTTACATTTCTTATTGACATCTAATTCATTCATATCCAATTCATTCATGCCAATTAATGTATATTCCATATAAATGTGCATTACATTAATCCACATTAAATAAATTTTCATTCAATCCATTTCATAAAATTATTTACTTAAGTTCATTTTAAACATTTTATACAACACCTCAAATGTTTATTCTTACTTCACCACTTACGTTCACATTCAACATTTAAACCGTATTCAATTTACTAATTCATTTTACTAGTTCACTTCACTAATTTATTTCATTGCTACAATAAATTTTATTTATTTCTAGCAAACAACATTTCAAAAATATTCAATATAATTTACAACTTAAGTGGAATTTCATTTTATAACTCAAGTTCATTTCCATTTCACTAATTTATCTTATTAGTTACTTTCATTAATTCATTGCAAATCAAATCCAATTTCATTAACTCCATTTATTTAACTTTACTTAAGTTAAATTTATTTACCAATCTCAATTTATGATTCCATTCCTCAACATTCACATTTAACAAATTTAATATTTGTTTTTAGCTCAATATTCCTCAAATCTATAAGTTATACAAACTTATTTACTTAAAATTTCATGAAATTTATTTGACTTAAGTTTATTCATATACTATATCTACTATTCAGGGTTATATAATCACTCTACATCTTAAGTGTATATTCATTTCATTATTTATCCAATTCATTTCAAATCCCATTTCAATTTCATTTAACCCTTTACTTAACTTAGTTAACTTAACCTAAGTTAATTTTTAATTTCATATCTCGATTCCAAATTTCCTTCTTATATGTACTATTTCAAATCATAAGTTCAAAAACTTATTATCTTCGGTTTTCTCAAAAATTTAGATAGAAATATTCAGAATTTCAACACTCGGTTTTATTTTCAAATTATTTTGAAATCATATATATATAACTCCTTTTTATATCAAATTACTCTTTTGGAACCTAAAACAAATTTGTTTTACCAAAACAAAACTTCAATGGTAAATTACTTAGGTAGCAATCCCTCACATAGAAACTCGAAAATGAATGTCGATGATGCTGCAGCCATCACCAAAGTTATTTTCCAGCGACTGAAGTGAGTTCAGTGCTTTCTATTTCTTTGAATCCTATTTTAAAATATTTCTAGCCAAATATTTTCAAAATGATACTATTTTTTTCCAAACCTTTGAAAACAATTTTTAAAGTTAATGGGTTTTAAATTCTCCAACTTCTTGTTTTAAGACCAAATTTATTAACAAATCAATTTTATTAACAAATCATATTTATAAATATACTTAGGCAATCCCATTTATAAATAACGTTTATAAATCATATCTATAGAATATCACTTCTGATTAAATTGATTGTTTTAATCATAATCAATTCTCTATAATTTATACTTACAAATTTATTTTCTTACATAACTTATTTTCCAAA
Organism: Allium fistulosum; assembly: GCA_030737815.1. NCBI lineage: Eukaryota > Viridiplantae > Streptophyta > Magnoliopsida > Asparagales > Amaryllidaceae > Allium > Allium fistulosum. The sequence continues at coordinate 782,946,707 of CM060908.1, forward strand.
TGTTTGTCTTTGTTAGATTATAACAATAACAACTAACAACAGATGATAATAATCAAATATTATCATTCATCAACATCCAAACACACCATATATAGCTTATAATAATTTCTGAAAAATTATTCCTTTACATATATAAAATATAATTTAGGTAAAATTATTTCATTTACCCACTTTTAAAACAATACTGTGTCGGTTTGCCTTGTTTAAGCGTTTAGAAACCTTTATCGATATCGTGGCGTCCCACTACCGATCAGACTTCATAAGCCACTCGACAGATAAATTAACATAATGTACAATATTTTTATAATCACTAACAAATACATACTCATATATATACACTCAAACTCATCCTAAGGTCTCGCTTACCCTATCTCAAATGGGTAAATTCCCACCAAAGCCTAGGTGTTCGCTCAACCTAAGCTCTTATACCATGTGTAACAACCCGCTTTTCCGTACAATTCAAGCTGACAATAAACCCCATATGTCTAACCCAAATAAAATGAAAAAACGGATAGTTAATGGAAAGAAAGAAGGAAGAAGAGAAGAGAAGAAGAAGAGAAAAGAAACTAAAACAACACAGAATCCCATAATCGCAGTAGAACAAAAATTAATATAATATCAATAATCTTTACAAAAGAGAAACTATTATATATACACATCCATCAAAGTACAACAACAATCACAATCATCAGCCAGGACAGTTATAACATCCCGTCCTTACAATTGCTGATAATTTCAACAACAAAGCAGCAGAAAATAAAAATATACGCGAATACGACCTGAGCTCCAATGCATCCAAAACAATCTGTAGATATGCACGGTCTGACCCGAGCATTATAATAAAAAAACAACCGAGTCAGTCTGAAAAACCAGTGTGATAAAATACACCCAATTAGATTTTTAAAGTTATATAAACCTTTCGAAAATCAAGGTATCTCGTAAGACCATGCCGCACATAAACACGAATGGGTTTTTACCTTACGATAACCAAAACATTTCATATGAAATCCTCTGATATTATAATAGTGTCTAATATACAAATACTTGTTAATCATAGCTGAAATTGTTACATTAATTAAACTCCGGCATACTAGGTTCTACAACCAAAACCGAAGGCTCGTATTGGATAATGGATTCCTACTATGAAAGGGTAAGTGTCTACCCACTGAATCCGTACATCTCTGGATAAAATGTATGAGAGGCTACAACACGTTGCACCTCTGCTACTCAGGACCGGCACTACCTCCTTCTCAAGTAGCACCGAATATGATCACCCCCTGGTTGCAATCAACAACCACACATTGGGATCCCGAAGCGTACATGAATATCGCTTTAGACTTGGGATGATCGTAGCCTACTTGGGTGCAACCCACTTCTCTGCCGCATGTCCCTCCTTTATTCATTTTCCGGGTGTGTGGCTCGAAGAGGCTACACTCTTACCATTTATATAGCACTTCCCACTTGGAATGCTAACACTGCCCTCCAAGCAACAGTGCAATATCAACATTCATCCATACAAGTTCATTCTGGGACTGAACGAAATGATTGAGAGTTCCGTCTCCAATTGCATCATCTTCAAGATGTCTTCACATAGAACGCTTAAGTTGGATCGAAGTGGTTTTCGGGTAACATATCTGATCCCGGTCTCTTCGAAGCAACATTCGACAGTTTCGGTAAACTCAACCCCGGTTCTTTAAGAAATAAACAGTCAAAGATAAGATCAGAGATCACCTTCTAACCTTAGTGGACGGATTTCCTTATCATTGTCCTAAGAGAACGAAACAAGATTTATATGCATAGTATAGCATCATCGGAGATGACTGTGCCATATAATTCACGTGTTTCTCCTAGATATTTCCAAAGTTATATTTGGGTCCAAATTCGATAGTCGGTTATTTAACTATCGAATAACAAACATTTAATCAGGGGTTTAATTCCATAGGAAACCAACATTTGGTTAAGTACCAAGCAACACTAAGCCTCCTTAATTAATCTTTTCATTAATTAAAACCATCTTGTAAATGCTTGTATCAAAATACTTTTACAAAGATATATTTACAAACCCTTCTATTTTGAATACTTAGTAAATATCCATATACTTATCTCATCGGTATAAGTATATTTGCCAAACACTGAGAAAGATCTCCTTTTTACCAAATTCTAAAATCATTTATAAACTCCATTATAAATTTATAAAACCATTTATAAATTATTTCTCAAGTCATTTCTAAACCCTTATAAAACCATGCAATTATTTATAAATTCCATTTTATAAATCTATAAATCCATTTCTAAACTCGTTTATAAATATCCATCTATTTATAAACCTCTTTACCTTGTAAATAATCTCCCTTTAAATCTTCAAACTATTTTATAAGCACTTCTTATAAAAATCCAAGTCTGTTTGCAAAAGTTTATTTATGAATATTGAAACCATCATAAATAAATAATTACCATTAACTTTTAACCTCTTAAAATAATAATTAATAATTCAAACCATTATGGATAAAACAATCGTTGATCTTTACCAAATATATAATAATAATAAATTACCAAAATATTATTAATAATCATCATTATTAGTTTCAAACCACATTAATAATTTAAATAATTAACCCTTCAAAAAATTTAAATATTATTAAAAAACATTAAACAATATTTATATGAGTAACCAACTTTTGGAACATAACCTATTTCCTCGATACAAATCCATACTTTAATCTTCGAAGCAATCATTCCCATATTTATAAAACTATTTTTATAAATCTCCTTTCGATTTTATAAAACTTCTATTTTATAAAATTCCTTTATTTACTAAGTTCTATCTATAAATCCATTCTTTTATAAACTAATTTTACTATCAAAATCCACTTATAAATCCATTTCTTTATTAATCAAATTTATTTATAAAATCCATTTACCCAACAAACTCCAAATCCATTTACAAAATATTTATAAATTCCAATTGTAAATCTATTTCTTTATTTATAAAATATTGCCTTTATAAATCCTTTTTATAAACTTATTCAAAAATCCCAAATCAAAGTATTTCTCAAAACTATACTTTTATAACATCAAAAATCATAACTTTTTATTTGTTTAAAAACAAATCCATTCCTTTTAATAGTTTAAAAATTATTAAACATATATACTTTCAAAAATCACTTCGAAATCCTTTTTACATCAAAATCATCATTTTTAGTATTTTGAAATACCAAAATCAAGGCCCTGTGCTACTAAAGCACTAATCAAGCAAAATCATATCTATGTCAACAATACGGCATTCACCCAGTCATATACCACTATATATATGAAAATAAAATCAAAATTACGAGGAATCCCGTTGGATCCCTCCAACTTGTCCCCATGCATCATATACAATATATAATCATAAAATATAAATCATCCACTTCGAGGCGGTATTTGTATACAAGGGTCATCCGCTCTTACACGAGAACGTAATAGGATCTCATTTGTTCCAATAGGCGGGAATATATCCAATCCAACTAATAATAATTAGTAAATTATCCAAACAGTCAATAACTATCAATAATAAATATCCAAACATCCAATAGATAATTTTTATCGACTAAATATATTCCTGGTTAACCAAAAAGGTAAGATTAACTTACTTTGATTTTAATAGTCGTCAAAACATTCCGTTTTGAATTAAAATTGAACGAACGTCCAATTTTAATCCAAAATTCCAATTAGATCTGAATCCGTTCAATCCAAAACCATAGCGTAGATTCCACTGATATGATCGCAACTCAACTTGTCGCCTTCGATTTGACCTCGTATGGAAAAGTTACGCATTTATAAACATTCGATAATTAAAATTAAAATTAACTAAATTTAAATTTCAAAACCTTTCCCTAACTACATCTCCCTCCCAGGCACGCTAGCTCTCAGGCTCATGCACGTGATTTTTGTTTTTCGTACAAAGAAAATCGTGCGCCTCCACGAACCGTGCTACCACTATCGAACCGCCACACCGATGCTTGTGCCTGACTGCCTCCGCGCACCACCAGTGCCACCTCCTTGCACTACAACCATGACCCCACGCCGTCAAACCCAACTGCTGCTCGAATCGTGAGCCTCCAGCCTCACGAACGCCGACCGCCGACTTTGCTGATACTCCCAGTGCCACCGCGACCACCAGAACCTCGCACCAACCCTCTACCCGTGCTAAAAAAATCGATTGCCTGAACCCAAACTGCTCGTGGATGGAGGCATTTTTCGGTCGCCTCGGTCGACCATTCGTCGATCCAATCTTACATTAGATTCGTATGATCATGCTCTATATTTCTCTAGTTGAAGTCGCTGGCTAATTTCACCTCTAGAGGCTTCGACCAACGTCGGTCATTGGATGGTGGAGTTTAATGGCGGCTGGAAATAAAAGCTAGTGTTTGGTTTGCAAATGAAAGGAGTTGATGGCTATTTATAGAAAATTTCACTTAACACTATTCATCCATGAAAATTTCAAACTCCAAACAAAGCGTGCCGCTTGGCGTTCTATATGTTATACACCTATTTCAAACATAATGGAATATATATCGGGAGCTAATTCCATCATATACAGAAGTTAACTTTTCAAAATTGAATTATATTAATATACATTCCTTACATTAATTTCTACGCGCTTCGATCTTGCACACCCAAACGGTACGTCCAAACGCCATGAAATTCGACGGCATATAATAATTCACTATTATAGATCCGATGAAACTGGTTTCGTCAAAATCCGAGACCGTACCCCGGAAGGCTATTTTTACATGTTAATTAAAACGAGTAATTCCCAAAATCAATTTATTCACTTTTAAATCAAATTTAAAAGTTCACTAACCTTCTTCTTATTCAAATAAAATTTAAATCAACTTTTGAAATCATTTTCGTTCATATTAAATCCAAGATTCAATTATTTAAACAATTCCAATATTAAATTCAACAATTTAATTATCAAATAAATCACTATATTTGAAATTCAAGTTATTTAACTTTTAAAATTAACTTTTAAATATTTAAATTAATTAAATATTCCGAATTCAAATTACTGAATTTCTAGGTCGTTACAGGTGGCATATTGCTACTTTCCAAAGAAGTATCCTCCTCCTCTTCTTATTCTTCCTTGTTGACTTCCATTTCATCTCCTTCCTCTTCCTCTTCATCCTCTTCTCTTATTTCATGCTCTTCTTACAAGCCAACCTTTGTTATTTTTCCACAAGCATTCATAAAGCTCGAAAAAGGGTGAAATATGCATAAGTGAAATGTTGGCCCTGTCAAATATTTTTCGAGGAATTGTTTCCTCTCCTTTAAGTCAACACCAAAATAATTGAAAATAAGAGTAATACACACACCATGAAATAGTGTGTTTTCATGTTTAAAAAGATCCGTAGGAAAAAGTTCATCCAAAATGACTTGAGAATGATTTATGTCGTATCGACCATAAATTGCGAAAAGAGCTTTGAAAACCTTTTGAGTCGGGTTATTATAATTACCCGTCCTAGGTGTGATACCTTGTTGCAAAAAGAAGGTTTAAAATTCTTACTTTTGGATGTAAGTTTATTTTTTAATTCAAAATCATCATCACTTTTTAAAATATATCGAATTACTTCAAGATTTTGAAAATTAATTGGAAAAGTTGAAAGGTCCATTCCACTAGATTTGCATCCAAGAATTTGACCCAAAAGTTCATAATTTAAAACAATTTATGTCCCTTTGACACTACTCCAAACTTCTCATTCTCTACCATCATAAAACTTTCCTTTTAAATTTGGATAACAAACAAAATCATTTTGAGAAGCATCGATTAAACTAAGAATTTCATTTCGCAAACAAAGATTGAAAAGATCATAAGTAGAAAAATCTTCAAAAATAGCAAATCTTCGGGGAAAGACTTTTCCAAAAGATAAATACTCTATATAGGCTTGAATGGCTTCTTGATCATTGAAAAGATATTCTATTATTTTCTTAGAAAACCTCATGGTTGCCTTAATATTGCCTGAGGATGCCATTAAAGAATAGTAAGAGATAAGAGAGTTTATTATTTTTGAATTTGAAAATAAAAGTGAGAAATGAATGGATGGAGTAAGAGTAAGTAAATAGAAAATCAAAGGACGTTCTCTGGTCAAAAAGCAACTTTTCAGAACATAGAAGTTGGTGAAAAAGTGGAGGGAAATTCAAAAATTATTTTTGTTTACCTATTTCCTATTTTATTATATAGATCTATTTATAGTTGTTCTATTTTCAGGAAAATTATTTTAAAAATTATTTTAAATATTTTATATTATTATTATATTATTAAAATATTTAAAATATTTAAAATCTAATTGTACAATATTCAATCAATATTATTATTAATCTGTAGGATATTCCTAACAACCAATAAAGCAACTAAAAGAAAAGAAATATTCATTCAAGAAATTAAAAAAAATTTGATATATTAAATGCGTACATTTTGCTGATCCATTCCACCATTTTGTTCTAAATTATGTATTGCCGTGAAGCACATGTTAGCAATTTCTATATCTGATTCATTATCACTTGAGGATATATCTTAGTCGTCTAATGTTGCAGTATAGGCTCTTCTTCGTTTTTTGGATGAATCAGTGTTTGGTGTAGTTTTCAGTTTATTAGGATGTGGACAATCTCGTTTTAAATAACCAGGGTCATCGTAGTTATAACATCCAATGCCATTTCTGTTTCCACTTTCGCTTCTTGGATTTTTGTTGTCATTTCTTTTGAAATTATTCATCTTCCTATTTTTAGAATTTTTTTGAAATTCCTTGTCATGAAAGCAATTTCTTCATCTTCATCGCTGTCTGAATCCAGATTATCCTTCATTGCATTAAAAGGTGTAGATTTATTCTCTATTGCTTTGCTTTCTCTCATGCCCTGCATTTGTGCTTCAAAAGACATTAAATTGCCAATTAACTCTTCAATTTTGGAGTGCTAATGTCATTAGCCTCTTCGATTGCAAGAGTCTTTTGATCCCATTCAGAAGTAAGTGAATTGAGATTTTTCTAACATGATCCTCTTCAGAAATTTTTTTACCTAGTGCAATAAGTGAGTGTACTATATCTTGGAATCTACTATATATATCAGATATGGACATATTTGGACTCATTTTGAATAATTGAATCTGGTTTGTTAACATGGAAATTTTGGTCTGTTTACCTTACTTGTCCCTTCATGTGTAAATTGCAAAGTTCTCCAAATTTCAAATGCAGACCTACATATAGATACTCTATTAAATTCATTTCTATATACTGAACAAAATAATATATTCATAGCCTTAGAGTTACTTTGTGCAACTGCTTTTTAGTCAGCAGTCCACTACGCAAAATTTGTCTCTGATTCAGTGTACTCAGGTTGTGTGATATTCCAAGTGTCTAAACCAATTGACTGTAAATAAACTTTCATTCTACATGACCAATATGTATAATTACTGCCATTAAAAAGTGAAGGTCTAGGAGTGGATTGTCCTTCGACAAATGAGTTACTAAAAAGTGTATTAACAGTGTTACTAATAGTACTATTATTGGTGTTGGTAGTCATTCAAACCTTTTCTAAAATCAGATGATGAATACTTTAAAAACTAATGCTCTGATACCAAATGTAAGTCAGCGGAATAGGCATCTTAAGGCTAAATTTACACTAGAGGAGTGGGGGAATAGTGTTTAATGTTTTATATGAATATTATTCAAATTCTTTAAGATTTTACTTGGAATGATGGAATTAACAATCACAGAAACAATCATAGAATCAAAGTACATATAAAGGTAAATGCAGTAAAAGTAGAAAGGAAAGAACACACCAGGATTTTATACTAATTCGAAGTTACCCTATATCCAGTCCTGCATAATTCCTTGTACAGATTTCTTTTCAAGTAGTAAATGCAATTACAATTTCGATTTCAAGGCTACGAGCCATACCCTCCAGAATCCAGGCCTCTGGCTAGCGCCACTTGACTTACGGGCTACAAGCACACTCACTAGATTTACGGCTACTAATCATATCCAATTGATTTAAACAAGCTACAATCACACCTACTTGGATTTCAGGGATACCAAGCACACTATAGAGTATAAGAGTATGATTTGATAGAGTTTACAAACTCAGATTTTCGATCTTGATTACAATTGATCCTATAACTCTTTGAATAGCACCTTAATCTTAAGAGAGATGAGAGAAATCAGAGAGTTTATGAAATAGAATTAGACTAGTAATGATTGAATTTGATTCTGGTTGAATTTTAGCAGAGTTTCGTTAGAAATTGAATTAGAAATCAAGAGAGTGAAAAGAGGAGAGAAAAATAAGAAAATAGTTAAAGAAAATTCATTTGGAAGACTAGTATATCTAGGGAAACAACGCTCGTGTCCATTCGCGAAGAGAAATGCAGCGACCCACATTTCAGAAGGTTTAAATCGACAATAATCCACACATGTCCAACTTAAACAATCCAAGACATAGATAATCGAAAAAAAGAAGAAAAAAACAAACACAGAATCTCGCAGTGGAATAAAAAAATATAATAATCAAATAAACAGTTCTTAAAGCTGTTTATATTATACATTTCATTATAATTTATACAACATTTATCAGAGTTATATATACAACAAGGATAAGTAAAATAATGCAGCAGACAACATGATGCAGGAATAATAATAGTAATAATATACCAAATCTTCATCTTCATCCTCCAGAGAATAATCTTCAATGCGCTGAAAAACTCAGGACTGACCCGAGCGTAATGAAAAACAAAACACTCGAGTCAGGACTAAAATATCCTTATGTGAGTCAAATCGATATCACATAACATGAGTGTAATAGTTTCAAAGATGTTTACGGGATTTCACATCTCCTATCCAGTGTATAACGTGCGTGCAATAACTCAAGAGATGTTACGGGATTTTCCATCTCTCAAGGATCCATCAAAATATTTATATATAGTAGAATACGCTACATATATAATGTCTAATCGGTAAAATAAATATTTTTCTTAGCGTTAAGGCTTTACATTAATCCCTCTTAATGCATTTTTAAGCATTGTCGAATAGTTTACATTTAGCACAAACCAGTAGCACGTCGGTAGCCAGTGATGCGCCTTGATATGACAACACTAAACCAAAATCGTAGGGGTCTCGTATAGAGATAAAAGTATGACAAGGCACGTGAGGCAATACCTAAGGTAGGATACTACTAATTCGGGTCGCAGGGCTGGTGGTAACGCATCGTAGCCACGACCGCCCACCGCATCCATCCATCCCATATCGAGTCGAGGGAAGCTATCCCACAATCAAGGTGCACCAATCGAACCCAACAACAAGAGTAATAATAAGGAACAAGTCCAAGAAAATCGAAGAATGGATGTCCGTTAGAGGTAATTAGCCCGCTTGGCCCTGTCAAGCTGTCTTGTTTTAGTCATTTCAAATTGGCACAAGTGCCGGGGTCTATCCATCATCGTTCTCTTTCTTCAAATCTAGCAAACGACGCCAAATCCAACTACTTCTTTTTGGAGTCTCCTCCGCGTACATAGTTGTTAAAGTGGTTCCAATATTGACAAAGAGTAAGCCAATAAGAGGCTACGGTCTCTTTAATAACCAAATGTCGTTTTACACACTGGTTGGTACTTTTACATTTTGAAACGATTCATACTTGATATCAAAATATCGTGTTCGCTTCAAAATATCATTTCATTTCAAAATCATCATATTTACTCAAAATATACTATTTCACTTCAAAATCATTTTCGCCTCAATATCTCGATTTCGCTTTCAAAATTGTTTCAAATTTCAATTTAGGTTATAACTTCATTTTAACCCAATTCGTATTTAAATCAATGATTTAAATATAAACATTCCAACCTTGGCCAGTTTGAAATTTTAGAAAATAGTTTAAATAGTTTTAAATAGTTAAAACAAGTTAAAATAGTTTGATATAAATAGTTTTAAAAAATGGTTTATATATTAAAAATGGTTTAAATAGGAAATGGTTTGGAAAATCAAATAATTCGAATAATTAAAAGATAGGTTTTAAACAGTTTATATTATAATAATTTATTTGAAAATAGTTTCAAAGTCAAACCGATTCTCCAAACCTTCTAATTCAAACCAATTTCAATTTCCATTTCAATTTAAATCAATTCAATTCTGATTTCAATTTGAATTAACTTCGATTCCAATTTCAATTCAAATTAATTTCTATTTCAATTTCACATTAATTCAATTTTGATTTCGATTCTAATTAATTTCAATTCAATTCCAATTTGAATTAATTTAAATTCAATTCTTAATTTCAAACCATTTCAATCTATATCAAGTTCGAATTCGATTTCAAAGTATCGATTAAAATCATTTAAATCAAATTTAACTTTGATTTTCAATTCAATGTCCAAATCTTTTAAAACAAACCAATTTCTGAAATTCAAATCATATTTCAATTATAACTTAAAAATCTCAACTTCGATAAGTTAAACAATTTCTGTTAACAAATTTAAATTTCAACATTTCTAGCTAAAGTTCGAAAATAATTCAATTTTCATAAATTCGATTTTTATTCCTTTAAATCAAATCATTTAAATAACTTCAAATCAAATTTTTTAAAATCAGTTAAGTTAACCAATCTGGTGTCCGTATATAATTTTCTATTCTATGGCTAAGTGAATAAGGTATTTCAATTTAATTCGGGGATGGATATATATCATTTCAATCCAAAATAAATGTCATAGGTATATATCATTTCGACCTATTTCTTAGTTTATTCGAAATAATTCGAATTACTGTTTTATATACTATAAATAATATACAGGATGATAACTGGATATATCAAAATAAATAACATCCAAATCATCCAAAATATCAATCAATAGCATCCATCACAATCAACATCCAAATCAGTCAAAATATCATAACAATTTCTAGTTATCAATAATCGAGAATTTAACTAGCAATTTGAAATGACCCAAGATTTTAGGAATTTATTCTGAAAATTATAAATAAGTTTAAAATAATTTTTAAACAAATTTTAAAGGGGAATTGATATAGCTTGATATAGTGTATCTGTATGTGTGTACATGTGTGCACAGGAAATGCACATGAACTAAATCTAAATTCCTGAACTCTAAGAATAAATACATGTTGATGTGTATGGAAATATATATATATATATATATATAGATTAAATCCTTAAAAGCTATATGCATAAGTAAATATATATATATATATATATATATATATATGGATGCTACTGAGTATTTTTAAGTGTACATGTACATGTGTGTGTCAGTACAAAATAATGTATAAATATATACAAATGAGTATACTAATTAATTCAGTAAGATTTATATACATATATATATAGATATGTTAATAAGGTACTAGAGTTCAAATTAGCAAAATAAAATATACCAACATATTTTAAATATAGGCAGAAAGAAAAAGAATGAAGATATAAAAAGGAGTAATCCTCTTATAAATAAATGAAGGAAGTACATACCATTTACATGAAAGCTAAAAATAGAAAAAAATAAGATAAAACAGAGAAATACTTGGTATAGGCAGAATTAGGAAGAGTATTTGATAAATAATAAAATCAAGTCACACTTTTAGCATGATAGTAGACAAAGGAAAAAGTATTTTCTGGAAAAGCAAATTTCTGAAATTAACCAAAAAGATATAACCACTTTTCTCTTCACAAACTCAAGCTGGGGAGGGTAAGATTTTTGGTTTAAAAACTAAATGCAAATGGCATAATTTCTGATGGGCAAAAATGTCTTTAGCTAGTGCCTTAAACCCTAAGAAAAACCCTGCATAAATAGGCAGTGAAATAAGAAACCTTCTTCTTCCCGGATAGCTCTTGAGAAAAATATATAGATATTATATAAATATAATACAAGTAAAGAAAAGGGTTGGAGGCAGAAGCTTACAAATCATCTGGGAAGTGGAAGAGAGCTAGGTGAGAAAACTCACTCAAAATCTAAGGCAATAAGTCCTAATGTAGGCAGCCAAGTTATAAGTAATTTTCTTGAAAGTGTATTTTCATATGTGAATGCTTATCTGGGATTTTAGAACTGAAAATGTTTTGATTCTCTTTGGTTGTTCTACTTGTTTTATTATATGAAAGTTTTAAGTATTGTTTGTATACATATAGGTTTTATAAACCCAGATCTCTGATATGTTAATGTTTAGGAACATAAACAAATACCCAGAAAATAAAATGTTGAAAATAGGCAAGTAGTATTGGTTTTGGCTCAACCCAGAAAGATGTAAACAATGTTGAGCTGCAATATACTCATGTATAAGTGCTGAGGCTTGAGAAAAAAAGGAATTAGGGGTGCAATAGGGTTGCCTATGTGCTGATGCTCCTGATCCAATGAAAATATATAAATGTTCATATGCATAGCAAACAAATTTTGTGATTCAGTGAAACTTGGTCATTCTGAGTTTAACTCAAGCACAAATGTTTGCAAAAGGAAAAACTCTTTCAAAAGCCATAGGCCAATGTTAGTTGCCTATACCCCTTTTAAAATACCAGAATATATATATACATACAGAATCTTATTTATTTAGTCACCAATGGTTGTTTGCCTGTTTGTCTCTGTTTGGTTATGAATAATATGAGATGCCATGATATGGATGTTTTAGTTAGTGAAATGGATCACTGAATGGTTTAGTCATGAAAAAATCAAAAGAGTTATTATTAACTTAAACCTGATTAGGAAATTGGGGTCAAGAACACTGCAGGAATGACTTATTTTCTTGAGTAATACAAGTTGACACATGGCTTGTTTAAGTCCTGAGATCTTTGTGTAATGGAGTGAATTAGTTCATTACAGCATGTCCATTGATTCAATTAATTGCAGATGAGACCAAGATAGATAAATATATCAAGGTAAGAGAATTTGATATAAAGAGGAACTAGAGTTTTCCTGGAATGAGATCTGGACAGTGAATAAATGATTTAATTCATTTTGGGTGATTTCCTTGTTTGTATGGGTATTTATTTGATTCATGATTGAAATATATGAATGTATGAATGTACCATGTCTTCTTGAGGTTTTTGGAAAGGCAGACTTAAGTGTGCACCTGCACACTGACACTTAACATGCACACATGAATTACTTGTTTTCTAAAGACAGAGTTATATACATATATTCATGTTTTAACTTTAACTTGATTTACAAAATTGTTTTAGTGGATTTTCTCATACTAGACATGTGTCTGACCCTAGTGTGTTAATGGCATATGGGGTGTCCCATTTAATATGGGGCAGCTTCAAATGCATTTTCAAGGATGGCAGCAACTAAGTAGGAGTAGGAGCAAGGCTTTGAGAAGAAGATTATATCATGCTAACCTTAGTTAGAAAAGAGCCTAAATGATGAAATCTGCATGTATTGATAAAATTTAAATTGCTACATGTATTGAGTATTGAATACTGTATGGATATTGTGCTAAGTATTTTGCTAAGAAATTGACTTGTAACTGGGATCTATAAATCTAGATATTATTTGATATGTTAAAGTAGTTAATCTAAATCTTGTAAGTGAATTGAGCAAGAACACCATGATAAATAGGGTGGTTACATTTTATAAATGTATTAGTCAAATCTTGAGTCTTTGTAAAGGATTTAAGTTTTGGGAAATCTGGATAGTCAAATCTCAGAAAAATTAAATGGTTTTATTTTTCTACCATGGCATATGTAAACAAAAGATAATAAGCATAGGAAGAATGTATTTTATGTGACTGTAATGTTTCCATAATTTAACTTGTTTTATACAAATGTTTCATGCCTTATTTTTAATAAAGGAAGAATCTGTAATATAGGAGTTGAAAGCCAGATCCAAAATAGTTGCAGTTATATACACACATAAACATGTTTTGTACAGATATTAACACACCTGTTCCTTTGTATTTTTAATATGAATCTGAATTCCATTTCACTCAGGTTTTGATCAAAATGCATTCTTTAAGACCCTATGGGTTACACCAGAACAAAGAGTCAGGTTGAACCATGTTATGGATACTCATGGTTACAGGAAACTCAGACATGTTTGCATTTGTTTTAGCTTAGCATCCTAGCATCAAAGAATTAAGTTTTGAAAGTGATATATCACTTAAAAATATTCCAGAAAAGGGCCTGTACTCTAGACAGATTTTATAAGAAAAAAAAATAATAGATAATGATAGGAACTTATATCTTTTTCCCAGAGCACAAGCACCAAACCATTAATTTATAGACAATCATATTACAATTATCTGGTTTCTAGGATTTATACTCCCTAGAGAATTTAGCAAAGAATCAGGAGTTTAAAAAAAAATATATATGTGTTCATGCATGGTTGGAAATTTTATTGCATATATTTGAACTGAACTATGTGTGGATTGATTAAACTTAATCAATCAAATATCCTCTTGTTTTCCAGAACTCTGATTCAACAAGAGATGCATATACATCCTCACATGTATGTGCATGTCTTTGTGAATGTACTGATATATTTATATTGGTTAAAGATTTTGATCCTAGATATTTGTTGTTTGATAGAAAAAAAATGACTCTAGGTTTCAGAAATATGTATATGTATACCTTATATATATATCCCTATGTAAAAAAAAACCTTACAAATTAAGGTATAAAAAGTGAGGGTCATTTCATTTGGTATCAGAGCTATGTTACTAAAACATAGTTGAAAATTAAAATCAAATCTTTCTATGAAATTAAAAACTTAAGAAACAAAAGTATAAGTAAAATATTTTATAGGGATTGATCACTGGATGATCAAGTTTGAGTTAAAAAAAAACTAACCAGCTATGTAAATTATTATTAGCAAACTATGGTAGGAAGACCACCAAACCATGGAGCTGGATCCTCCAATGCACCACCAATGGTCAATCTGCAAGATTTGGTGAGAGCATTTAGGGATGGGGCAGGACAAAGGCAAGAAAATCCCCATGAAGAGCTCTCCAAATTACTCAAGACTTATACTCATTTAGGAGGCAAAAACTTTGAAGGGACAGAAAGTATTATGGAAATTCAAGCATGGTTGAGAACATTGGATAGGATTTTCAATGACATGCAGCTTGATGATCAAAGGAAGAGGCAAGTGGCTTCAAGACAGCTGAAAGGAGCAGCTTTAAGCTGGTGGGAAGTAATCATTGCAGGGAGAGGTGAGAATGAAATCACTTGGAATCAATTCAAGGAGATGTTGGAAGCCAGATTCGTACCAGCATCAGCTAAGACCACCTTACTAGAAGAATTTATTAGACTTAGGCAAGGAACTTTGAGTGCCACTGAATACATTCAAAAGTTTGAGGGGCTTTCCACATATGGAGCAATGCTTGTGGCAGATGAAGCATCCAAGAATGATAGGTACATTAAAGGTTTGAACCCAGGACTTAGCAGAGCCATGTTACCTTATGCTTACAGGACATTTGATCAAGTAATAGACTTGGCTTTGAGGTTAGAGCAGCATGACAAGGAGAGGGAGAAGTTCAGAAATTTTAAGAACAATAACACTAAGAAGGGTAAGGGGAGATATCACCCTTATGATAAGAAGAAGGAAGAGGTCAGTAACAAAGGCATTGGAGATGTCAAGGCTAAGGAAACCAAGAAGAAAATTGTGTGCCATCAATGTGGAAAGGAAGGACATATCAAGCCTAGGTGTCCAGAATGGAAAGGAGGAGCTTTCAAGTGCTATCTATGTGGGAAAGAGGGGCATATGAAGAGGAATTTTCCTGAGTATAAACAGCAAGGAAAATTGGCAAATTTGGAAGGAAAAGGCAAAGCCACAGTGGAGAGTAATGCTGAAAACCATAGCCAAGTGGAAGGTACATTACTTATTTGTAACATACCCATAGCAGTAGTATATGATACTGGGGCAACTCACTTTTTGATTTCTTATGAACTAGTTAAAATGCTAAAACTGAATTGCATATTGGTTGAAACCCCATTGCATATACAAAGTCCACTGGGAAGTTCTAGTGTTTTAAATATGATTTGTGGGGATGTGGAATTAAACATAGGTGGAAACATTTTTATTTCCAATTTATATGTTTTGAATTACCCAAATATAGGTGTTATATTGGGGGTAGACTGGTTAAGGCAATTTAAAGCCATAATTAATTTAGATTCATCCACCATACCGTTGCAAAATTCTAGAGGCCAGAGAATCATAGTTTTATGTGAAGTAGCTAAGGAAATAAAACTATATCATTTAATTGACTTAGAAAAAGATTCCAGTGAACTAACCATTGAAGAAATTCCCATAGTCAATGAATATTTGGATGTGTTTGGGGAGGTTAAGGGTGTTCCACACCATAGACCAGTAGAGTTTCAAATCAATCTAGTTCCAGGAGCAAGCCCAGTGATTAAAAAGCCAACTAGAATGGGGCCAAATGAACTAAAAGAATTAAAGAAACAGTTAGAAGAATTGGAAGAAAAGGGTTTTATAAGACCAAGTAATTCTTGCTGGGGAGCACCAGTGGTATTTGTTAAGAAACAAGATGGTTCCTTAAGACTCTGTATAGATTACAGAGAATTGAACAAGGTAACTATAAAAAATAAATACCCATTGCCAAGAATAGATGATCTTTTTGATCAATTAGCAGGGGCAAGAGTATTTTCTAGACTAGATTTAGCATCTGGTTTTCATCAAATGAAGGTGGAGGAATCAAGTGTTAAGTACACTGCCTTTAACACTAGGTATGGGTTATATGAATTTCTGGTTATACCATTTGGTTTGACTAATGCACCATCATACTTTGTGGATTTAATGAATAGAACTTTTAGAGAATATTTAGACAAGTTTGTGCTGATTTTTATAGATGACATTTTAATTTATTCCAAAACAGTGGAAGAACATAAAAACATTTGCACTTGGTTTTGTCTAGATTAAGGGAAAAATATTTAAAGGCAAAATTTTAAAAATGTGTATTTTGGAAAGAGGAAGTACATTTCCTTGGCCATGTCATTTCTGCCAAAGGGATTTCTGTAAACCCCAATAAAGTAGTGGCTATTCAAGCATGGAAGAGGCCTAGCACAGTGAGTGAAGTGAGATCATTTATGGGGATGGCAGTATATTATAGGAGATTTATAAAAGACTTTTCAAAAATTTCTACACCACTTACTAACTTAACCAGGAAGAACCAAGCTTTTGTTTGGTCAGAGAAGTGTGAGAAATCTTTTGAACAGTTGAAGGAGGCATTGGTGAATGCTCCAATTCTGAAAGTACCCCAGGGAAATGAAGAATTAGTTGTATATACTGATGCTAGTGGGTTTGGCTTGGGTGCAGTGTTGATGCAACAAGGCCAAGTCATTGCATATGCATCCAGACAACTTAAACCCCATGAAGTAAGGTATGCCACACATGATCTTGAATTAGCAGCTGTGATCTATGCTTTGAAACTTTGGAGACATTATTTGTTAGGAACTAAGTTTGAACTCTACACTGACCACAAGTCTTTAAAGTATTTATTTTCACAAAAAGATTTAAACATGAGGCAACATAGATGGGTGGAGTTCTTAGCTGCTTATGATTTAGATATACTCTATACACCAGGTAAAGCAAACAAAGTTGCTGATGCTCTAAGTAGACAACATGCTAAGTTAGCCATGATAATGATAGAAGAATTTAAAGACTTGTCTTTGCTTGCTGAATTAGAAATTGGGGAGAAAGACTGTGTGCACATGGATGTACATGTGCATGGTGCATAGGAAAATAGAGGGAAGTTGAGTTTGATAACATTTCAACCTGAACTAACTTTTAAGGTGAGTAAAATGAAAGAACAAGACACAAACTTATTGGAGAAGAAAATTCTCATATTAAAGGGGGAGGAAGTGATAAATTACCATATTGATAAAGATGGTTATTTGAGAAACCAGAATAGAATATGTGTGCCAGAAAACATGGAGTTGGAGGAGGAAATATTGAATGAATATCATAGAAATAAATACTCCATACACCTAGGCAGTACAAAGATGTATCAAAACTTAAAAAGAGATTTCTGGTGGAAGGGAATGAAATCAGATGTAGCCAAATACATTGCAAAATGTATGACTTGCCAACAAGTCAAGGCTGAAACACAAAAACCATCAGGGTTATTGCAACCTCTTACCATACCCCAATGGAAATGGGAAGATATATCTATGGATTTCATAGATGGACTGCCTAGATCTAAAAGAGGAAACATAAGCATATGGGTAATAGTTGATAGGCTATCTAAAGTGGCACATTTCATCCCAGTCAAATCAGAAAGGAATGCACCAAAGTTAGCACAAGTATTTGTGAAAGAAGTGGTAAGATTGCATGGCATTCCCAAAACTATTGGAGTGATAGGGATACCATCTTCACCTCAAGGTTCTGGAGAAGTTTTCAAGAAGCCATGGGAAGTGAATTGTGCTTAAGCACTGCCTACCATCCACAATCAGATGGGCAGACTGAGGTGGTGAACAAGGTTTTAGAGGACTTGTTAAGGGCATGTGCACTGGATTTTGGAGGCAACTGGGAAGACTATCTCCATTTAGCTGAATTTACATACAATAACAGCTATCAAAGCACCATAGGAATGGCTCCATTTGAAGCCTTATATGGCAAGCCATGCTTGTCACCTGTATGTTGGGTAGAAGCAGGGGAAAGAGCTATTTTAGGGCCAGAGTACATACAAGAAACTAAAGAGAAAATTGAGTTGGTAAGGAGAAGAATGGCAGCAGCTCAAGATAGGCAAAAGAAATTTTCAGACATGAAAAGGAAGCAGGTGGAATATGAAGTAGGAAATATTGTTTTCATCAAAATATCACCTATGAAAAATATATTGAGGTTTGGGAAACAAGGCAAGTTAACCCCAAGATATATTGGGCCATACAAAATTCTAGAAAGAATTGGTTCATTGGCATACAAGCTGGAATTACCAGAAAACATGCAAGGGATGCATGATGTTTTTCATGTATCACAATTTAGAAGATGGGTTCATGACAAGGCAGAAATTCTTGAGACCCCAACCCAAGTGCAGATAAATCCTAATTTGATTTATGAAAAGGATCCAGTGGGAATTTTGGTAAAAGATGTGAAGAAGTTGAGGAATAAATATCTGAAACTTGTGAAGGTATAGTGGAGTCTTGATCCTAGTGATTGCACATGGGAATTAGAAGACAAAGTTAGGATGAATTATCCTAAGCTATTTTCAGATTAAAGGTAATTCTGATTTTTAATTTGTTTTCCTTTTGTGACGACCGCCCATAACCCCTGCACTGAACCTAGAGAAAGTGCGCTGTAAAGTGTGCCAGGCAGCCACGGACGATTGTCAAGGTAAATTTAAACAACAGAATCTATCGTATTACTCACAGCGCATGGACAAAATACAATAGAACATATGGTGAAGCTTCACAGAATAGAATCTCATCAATAAAACTTCATAATAGTTGAATACAAACATCTGAATAGTTAATACAACAAGCCTCACTACATATCACTCAGAGAATACAAAGCAGCGGAACATCCAGTAGATATAATAAGAAGATAATATGCAATACTCCAGCTCGTCCTCGTCATCAGCATCGTGGAAAGAAAGAGCAGCACCTGTCACCTGCTACCTAGTCTGCCCGTCCCAAAATGGACGAACAGCCCAAGGCAATAAGAGTTAAAACATAAAGCCTTGAGTCAGACAACAGTCTTAGTGAGCAGTAAATTAACTAACAACATACCAAAAGAGCATAAAGGAAAAGGAATAGGAATACAACCCTCCCACTCCAACCTCATTATACAGTGATAGCCCCAGACACACACTAAGCAGAAGCAAACATAGTAGAGCATACAATGTAAAGTAAAGAAATCATCACTCGAGTCAAGGGCGATGTTTTCCAAGCACAAACCCCAAGGCCTAAACCAAGATCAGATAAGCACCCGGAAAACACTGCTCTTGAGACCGAATGACGATACAACCAAACATCCATGACTCTGGCTATCACTGTTATCATTGCTTCGATATCACCGTTAATTGAATGACCGGCACATTCTTTCAGCCGTCCGTCAAGGGCTAATGGAAACCCCGGTTCTAGACATAACTCTGCACGTCATCGTGACCCGTGCCTAGGACTATCGAATCTGCCCAGAGTACTCGACCATCAACAGTTAGTCGTTGGGACTATCGAATCTGCCCAAACGTACTCTTGCTTGAGCATGCTAGAACCTTCAACAACGATGATACCCAAGCCTCCTAGTCATCCTCCTCGACGACTATTCTCATATCCATCCATTATCCTCAACTCGAACCATTTCACCGAGTTATCAACATGCTTGGAATGATCCCGTCTGGATTAAACCAAGTCTTCATCACATGATGCCTCACTTCATCACATCCTCGCAAAGCCTCATCTCAACATCACATCATCAAATCTATGCATAAGAGCTTCATCATCCGCTACATATGCCACGAGCAGCTTTTCCAATTCAAGAGCCTTTCCCTTAGCTTCTGAATCATCTTCAGTCTAAAGTAAATCGTCAATCATCTAATTCATAGCAATCAACCAAGTCAAACATTAATCGAAACAATCAAGCATTCAAATATGATCTAAGTAGACAATTATCACAGTAATGGCACTTTCGTAATTAAAGAGTTGAAAGTCTAACAATCATGAAAACATGAGAAATATCTCTACAATCTTGATGAATGAACTTGCATAGGTTAACACTTAGTAAAATGGTTGTCAAATCATCATGAACAATGGATCTATATGGATCTACACTTAGGATGAAGAAAATGCATGAAAATCACTATTTTAACACCAAATCGAGCCAACAATCCGATATACTCCTTTGGATCCGTGTGAGAGATAATCACCACTCACCAAATCACCTAAACAACCCCAAATCAACACGCTTCAGATCTGGACAGCGAAGGATCAAGCTCGATCTATCACGAATCCTCTTCAAACGATGAAATCACTCTTCGACGGATGAAGATCTTCAATCTAAGCTCTTAAATCTTCAATTTGATCTTCAATATGGATGGATGGAATCACTAGATTAGAGTAGAGAAAAGAAGTGAAGAAGTGTAGAAGTCGAGCTCTCAGAATGGTAGCACTTCGTCGCTTCGAAATCCAGATCCCAAAAATGAAGCCAACCCCCTTCTATTTATAGGCGAAATCTCCCTAAGTCGTAACTCGGAATTAGGTCATCTCCGACCTACGACCTAAGACCCCCACCGACCTAAGTCTCTACGACTTAACACCCAGGCGCTTCAACGACCTATCAAAGCCCCTCAACCTACGACTTAACATACGCGCGACCTAACTTATTCACGCTACACGACCTATGACTTACTGAGTTACCCACGTGACCTATCAATGCCACAACCTAACTGCTTAGCAATCCCACGCGACCTAACACTCAAGCGACCTAACTGACTAATAGCCTAGCAACCTAACTACACACAGGTCATACGACCTAACTACTCCTTCCTTAGGTCGTTGCCGACCTATCCTTCTTAGGTCGCTAACTTACCCTGCTTCCTATACCTCTAACTCTTAGGTCGCATGGTCCTTAGGTCGCTAACTCCTATAGGTCGCTAACTCCTATAGGTCGCCTAATTCTATAGGTTGCTCCAACCGACCTAACACTAAACCAGTTCACTTCCTTAGGTCGTAAAACCTCCTTAAGTCGTCTAGACGACTTAACAATTCAACTCCCAAACTTAGGTCGCTCACACACTAGGTCGCTCAAAACCTTAAGTCTCCAATCACTTAGGTCGCGCTACCTCTTAGGTCGTCTACGACCTAAACCAAGACGACCTAACCTCTAAGTCGTCACTCGACCTAAGCCACTCACGATTTACTTCCTACACGACCTAAGCTTCCAACGTTCTAACTCTTAGGTTGTCCAATCTATAAGTCGGTCACAACCTATCACTTAGGTCGTGTACGACCTAGGACTTTAACAATATTTTGCCTAAAATCTGAAATGACTCAACAACGCTAAGAATCCCAGATTTTGATGAACTTTTCGATCCGTAAAAATACGGGTCGTTACATTCTCTCCCCCTTAGGAATTTCGCCCCCGAAATTCCAAACAAACAAAGCAATCAAAGCTATTCTGCACGCCTACCATCCATAGCAATCAACAAACCATGCATCCAATTCTTGCTTAGCATGCAGAATTCTAAAACTAGAACAAGTTACAATTTCGTTAGATGACACGATACCTTAGGGCCATACCTTGAAGAGTTCAGGATGAGCTGCCTTCATCCTCTCTTCCACCTCCCACGTACAGTCGTTATCATCATCACTCCATTGTATCTTGAGCAACTTAACTACCTTCCTCCTAAGCTGTTTCGTGTCAGTTCCCACAACACGAAGCGGCTTACGAGGTCTTCTATCGACTGGACCAACTTCGAAATCTCCACAGCTATCAGCAGAAACCACTGTGTTCGAGTCGTGCACATACTTTCGTAGATACGATACGTGAAAAACATTGTTGCACACCCGACATCTTCTTTGGTAACTCCAACCTGTAGGCGAGCTTTCCAATTCGCTCGATGATCGGGAATGGTCCAACAAATCTCGGAGTTAACTTTCCTTTCTTCCCGAATCGAATAACATTCTTTAGTGGAGAAATCTTCACAAAAACCATATCACCTACGTCGAACTCCAAATCCTTACGACGCTTATCTGCATAACTTTTCTGACGGTCTTGGGCTGCTTTCATTCGTTGCCGAATGATCTCTATGCAATCCGAAGTCTGTCGAATCATCTCTGGCCCAAGCATCAGCTTTTCTCCTGTCTCTAACCAACATGTCGGAGAGTTACACGGTCTTCCATACAATGCCTCATACGGTGCCATACCAATGCTTGACTGGTAACTGTTGTTGTATGCAAACTCCACCAAATGAAGGTGATCTTCCCATGATCCTCCGAAATCCAAAACACAAGCTCTAAGAAGATCTTCCAAAACTCGGTTGACTCTCTCGGTCTGACCATCTGTTTGAGGGTGATAAGCTGTACTCAAACATAACTCGGTTCCCAAGACTTCCTGGAAGCTCTTCCAAAATCCATTAGTGAACAGTGGGTCTCGATCGCTCACTATACTCTTCGAAATACCATGGAATCGAACTATCCACTTCACATACAACTCAGCCAACTTTGATGCAGTCCTAGTCGATCGAACAGGAATGAATCTTGCACTCTTAGTCAGACGATCTACGATGACCCAAATCCCTTCACTTCCCGTTCTTGTTCTAGGTAATCCATCAATAAAATCCATCGATATCTGCTCCCACTTCCATGTAGGAACTTCTAATGGCTGAAGCAATCCACTTGGCTTCCTCTGTTCGGCTTTTACCAACTGGCAGTTCATACACTTGGAAATAAAATTTCCAACATCCTTCTTCATACCTTCCCAGTAGTAGGTTCTCTTCAAATCCCGATACATCTTATTTCCACCCGGATGAATTGTCAACTTCGAGTGATGACTTTCCTTCAGAACTTCATCTCTCAATTCATCTATATTGGGAACAACTAGTCGTCCTTGCTTTCGAAGCCAACTCTCTTGATCGACCTCGAATCCTTTATCCTTTTCTGGTTCCAATCTAGATTCCAAATCACAGATAATCTTGACAAGCTTATCGTCTCGTTTTTGGCTCTCGCCAATCCTTTCCACAAGAGTCGGTCTTATCGATAAGTTTGCCAACATCTCAGGTTCCAATTCGCATCTAGGCCTGAAGTCAAATCCAGCTAAATACTCGAGATTCTTCCATTCTGAAAACATGGCTCCCAATCCTGCATGTCTTCTACTTAACGCATCTGCCACTGCGTTACCTTTTCCCGGAGTATAAGCTATACCAAAATCATATGATGCCAAGAACTCTAGCCAACGTTGCTGCCGAAGATACAAATCCTTTTGGAAGAAAAGATACTTCAACGACTTATGATCTGTAAACAACTCAAATCGAACTCCCAGTAGATAATGTCTCCACATCTTCAGAGCAAAAACAATCGCCGCTAACTCCAAATCATGAGTCGGGTAATTCCTTTCATGTGGCTTCAGTTGTCCACTAGCATACGCAACAACTTTATCCCTCTGCATCAGCACTGCTCCAAGTCCAGTACCACATGCGTCGGTGTAAACCACCATCTCATCATTCCCACTTGGAATAGTCAAAACAGGAGCACTCGTCAATCGCTCTTTCAGGATTCCGAAAGCTTGCTCACACTTAGCTTCCCATCTGAACACTTGGTTCTTCTTCGTCAATCCTGTTAATGGTGCAGCTATCTTGGAGAAGTCTTTAATAAACCGTCGATAATATCCTACTAATCCAAGAAAACTTCTCACATCCGTTGCATTCTTAGGTCTAACCCAATCCTGGATTGCTGCCACCTTAGCGGGATCAACCGCTATTCCATTTCCAGAGATAACATGGCCTAAGAACCTCACTTCACTCTTCCAGAAGTGACACTTCGAAAACTTAGCCTTCAGCTGATGTTTCCGTAAGATTTCCAAAACAATACGCATGTGTGTCTGCTCTTCTTCAGTTCTGGAATAAATCAGAATATCATCCACGAACACAAGTACAAACTTGTTCAACTGATCTCTGAACACTCTATTCATAAGATCCACAAAATATGCTGGCGCGTTAGTCAATCCAAACGGCATTACCAGCCACTCAAAGAAACCGGATGGTGTTCGGAAAGCAGTCTTCGGCACACTATCCTTAGCCACTCTCAACTGGTGAAATCCTGTTGCCAAATCCATATGAGAAAACACCTTAGCTTCGTGAAGCTGATCAAACAAGTCATCTATTCTCGGCAATGGATACTTGTTCTTCTTAGTCACCTTATTCAGCTCATGATAATCGACACACAACCTCAGCGATCCATCTGCTTTGGTTGCGAATACAACTGGTGCACCCCATTCGGACACACTACGCCGAATGAATCCTTAATGCAAAAGATCATCAACTTGCACCCTCAACTCTTGCTGTTCCCTAGGCGCCATCCGCCTAAGAGGCATCACAACAAGTCTGGCTCCTTCAACTAGATCTATACGAAACTCGATCTCTCTATGCGGCGGCAACCCTTTGACTTCGTCAAAGACATCCTCGAATCCATTCGTGATTGGCACTAATGACAGTCCATCCCGTGGAACAACTAGCGAATACATGAAGCTCATGAAGACACCTTCTTCATGCTTACATCGTATCACAATCTTTCGCCCCTCCACATTCTCGACTGTCACTTCCAGCCTCTCACAATCAACCTTTGCCGCATACCTCCTAAGCCAGTCCATACCCAAAATAATTCCGAACCCCGCAAAGTTCAGAACAAAGCAATCACAAACAAAATAGCAACCATGACTCGATACAATCAGACCACGGCATAGCATACACAAACAAGACGAACCCCCAACTGGATTAGTCACAACCAATGGCCTATCAATAATATCCGGTTCCAAACCTAACCGGCCTACGAGTTCACTACAAACAAACGAATGCGACGCCCCAGTATCAAACAAAACTCTAACTGGAACACCACATAGGAAAAGAGTACCTTGAACAACCACACTCTTTCCTTTCTCTTCAGCGGTAGGAGCTTTCGAAGACGACGGAACAGCTCCCAAAGCATAGGCTTGCACAATCTGCTTGTCCCTCCTTGGTTCTGGACAATTCTTCCTGAAATGCCCCGGCTTGTCACAGTTGTGACACTTCATCGGTGCCTTCGGATTCTTACAATCCTTCGAGAAATGGCCCTTCTGCTGACAATTGTAGCAAGTCACTTCGCCCTTCGGCTTCTTCTAGCCATCCTTACCCTTCTGCTGCTGCTGCTTCCTCTTCTTGTTTCCACCCTGCTGGGGTTTAGACTCTTCCCTGGTCACAGCAACAACTGATCCTTCCTTAGGAAACAGACTCTCATGCCTGAGAGCTTTCTCCATAAGCTTCTCAAATGAATCGTCCAAATGATCCACTAACTGTCTCCCAAGATAACTATCCAAGCCTGTCACAAACTTCTCATTCTTCTGATAAGCAGATTCAATATATGACCGGGCATACTTGGACAAAGCTTCGAACTCAGAAACATACTCAAGAACAGATCTTCCACCTTGCTTGAGCTCCACAAACTTCTTGAACAGAATAGACTTCTGAGCTGTAGAAATGAACTTAGCTTCAAACCTGGCTTGGAATTGCTCCCAAGTAATCTCTTCCTCCGGGGTATTGATGGTAGTAGAGTTCCACCAATCAGAGGCTCTCCCTTGAAGCTGTCTTGATGCCAACTTCCTCTTAGTTGCATCA
This sequence comes from Allium fistulosum, assembly GCA_030737815.1. NCBI lineage: Eukaryota > Viridiplantae > Streptophyta > Magnoliopsida > Asparagales > Amaryllidaceae > Allium > Allium fistulosum. The sequence goes on from CM060908.1 coordinate 782,972,977, forward strand.
TCGATTCCCAAATCACCAAAGATCCTTCTACAAGCATCTATCCACCTCTGGACTTCAATGGTTGATTCTGTTCCTAAGAAAACCTTTCCTCCAAGAGCAGTGTAGTCCTTACACAGCTTAGCAAAATCCACCGGCTTTGGAGTTTGGACTTGAACTCCAACATCAACTGCTGTCCCCGGAACTGGTATCCTTCTCATGATCAAAGTCATCATGGCTTCGAACATAGCTGCATAATCAGCAGTTCCTTCAGCAGTACGGCCTTCCCTAGCAGCTGGTCTCCCTCTTCGACTCATTCTCAATATCTATAAAAAGAATGATTAGAACATCTTAGAGAAACAACTGCATAAAGGACTCAAACTCAACTAAGCTACTATATTATATATAGTAATCATCCATCAAAATTACAATTACGTCCCTCATACGTAGTTACGTCAACGAGCGTTGGGTAAAATCGATTAACCAATGCTCTGATACCAAATGTGACGACCGCCCATAACCCCTGCACTGAACCTAGAGAAAGTGTGCCAGGCAGCCACGAACGATTGTCAAGGTAAATTTAAACAACAGAATCTATCGTATTACTCACAGCGCATGGACAAAATACAATAGAACATATATATGGTGAAGCTTCACAAAATAGAATCTCATCAATAAAACTTCATAATAGTTGAATACAAACATCTGAATAGTTAATACAACAAGCCTCACTACATATCACTCAGAGAATACAAAGCAGCGGAACATCCAGTACATATAATAAGAAGATAATATGCAATACTCCAGCTCGTCCTCGTCATCAGCATCGTGGAAAGAAAGAGCAGCACCTGTCACCTGCTACCTAGTCTGCCCGTCCCAAAATGGACGAACAGCCCAAGGCAATAAGAGTTAAAACATAAAGCCTTGAGTCAGACAACAGTCTTAGTGAGCAGTAAATTAACTAACAACATACCAAAATAGCATAAAGGAAAAGGAATAGGAATACAACCCTCCCACTCCAACCTCTTTCTACAGTGATAGCCCCCAAACACACACTAAGCAGAAGCAAACATAGCAGAGCATACAATGTAAAGTAAAGAAATCATCACTTGAGTCAAGGGCGATGTTTTCCAAGCACAAACCCAAAGGCCTAAACCAAGATCAGATAAGCACCCGGAAAACACTGCTCTTGAGACCGAATGATGATACAACCAAACATCCATGACTCTGGCTATCACTGTTATCATTGCTTCGATATCACCGTTAATTGAATGACCGGCACATTCTTTCAGCCGTCCGTCAAGGGCTAATGGAAACCCCGGTTCTAGACATAACTCCGCATGTCATCGTGACCCGTGCCTAGGACTATCGAATCTGCCCAGAGTACTCGACCATCAACAGTTAGTCGTTGGAACTATCGAATCTGCCCAAACGTACTCTTGCTTGAGCATGCTAGAACCTTCAACAACGATGATACCCAAGCCTCCTAGTCATCCTCCTCGACGACTATTCTTATATCCATCCATTATCCTCAACTCGAACCATTTCACCGAGTTATCAACATGCTTAGAATGATCCCGTCTGGATTAAACCAAGTCTTCATCACATGATGCCTCACTTCATCACATCCTCGCAAAGCCTCATCTCAACATCACATCATCAAATCTGTGCATAAGAGCTTCATCATCCGCTACATATGCCACGAGCAGCTTTTCCAATTCAAGAGCCTTTCCCTTAGCTTCTGAATCATCTTCAGTCTAAAGTAAATCGTCAATCATCTAATTCATAGCAATCAACCAAGTCAAACATTAATCCAAACAATCAAGCATTCAAATATAATCTAAGTAGACAATTATCACAATAATGGCACTTTCGTAATTAAAGAGTTGAAAGTCTAACAATCATGAAAACATGAGAAATATCTCTACAATCTTGATGAATGAACTTGCATAGGTTAACACTTAGTAAAATGGTTGTCAAATCATCATGAACAATGGATCTATATGGATCTACACTTAGGATGAAGAAAATGCATGAAAATCACTATTTAACACCAAATCGAGCCAACAATCCGATATACTCCTTTGGATCCGTGTGAGAGATAATCACCACTCACCAAATCACCTAAACAACCCCAAATCAACACGCTTCAGATCTGGACAGCGAAGGATCAAGCTCGATCTATCACGAATCCTCTTCAAACGATGAAATCACTCTTCGACGGATGAAGATCTTCAATCTAAGCTCTTAAATCTTCAATTTGATCTTCAATATGGATGGATGGAATCACTAGATTAGAGTAGAGAAAAGAAGTGAAGATGGGTAGAAGTCGAGCTCTCAGAATGGCAGCACTTCGTCGCTTCGAAATCCGGATCCCAAAATTGAAGCCAACCCCCTTCTATTTATAGGCGAAATCTCCCTAAGTCGTAACTCGGAATTAGGTCGTCTCCGACCTACGACCTAAGACCCCCACCGACCTAAGTCTCTACGACTTAACACCCAGGCGCTTCAACGACCTATCAAAGCCCCTCAACCTATGACTTAACATACGCGCGACCTAACTTATTCGCGCTACACGACCTACGACTTACTGAGTTACCCACGCGACCTATCAATGCCACAACCTAACTGCTTAGCAATCCCACGCGACCTAACACACAAGCGACCTAACTGACTAATAGCCTAGCGACCTAACTACACACAGGTCATACGACCTAACTACTCCTTCCTTAGGTCGTTGCCGACCTATCCTTCTTAGGTCGCTAACTTACCCTGCTTCCTATACCTCTAACTCTTAGGTCGCATGGTCCTTAGGTCGCTAACTCCTATAGGTCGCTAACTCCTATAGGTCGCCTAATTCTATAGGTTGCTCCAACCGACCTAACACTAAACCAGTTCACTTCCTTAGGTCGTAAAACCTCCTTAAGTCGTCTAGACGACTTAACAATTCAACTCCCAAACTTAGGTCGCTCACACACTAGGTCGCTCAAAACCTTAAGTCTCCAATCACTTAGGTCGCGCTACCTCTTAGGTCGTCTACGACCTAAACCAAGACGACCTAACCTCTAAGTCGTCACTCGACCTAAGCCACTCACGACTTACTTCCTACATGACCTAAGCTTCCAACGTTCTAACTCTTAGGTCGTCCAATCTATAAGTCGGTCATAACCTATCACTTAGGTCGTGTACGACCTAGGACTTTAACAATATTTTGCCTAAAATCTGAAATGACTCAACAACGCTAAGAATCCCAGATTTTGACGAACTTTTCTATCCGTAAAAATACGGGTCGTTACACCTTTTTAGGTGTATATATTTTTAGTTATTATGATAGAACTAAAAATCTATTTTGTTGAGAATGTACTTATTCTCTGAATTAAGTTTAAAATTTATTTTAAGCTTAGGAAAATTTTGGGACACAATTTCTAAAAGGAGGGGTGTATGTAATGACCCAAGATTTTAGGAATTTATTCTGAAAAATATAAATAAGTTTAAAATAATTTTTAAACAAATTTTAAAGGGGAATTGATATAGCTTGATATAGTGTATCTGTATGTGTGTACATGTGTGCACAGGAAATGCACATGAACTAAATCTAAATTCCTGAACTCTAAGAATAAATACATGTTGATGTGTATGGAAATATATATATATATATAGATTAAATCCTTAAAAGCTATATGCATAAGTAAATATATATACATATATATATATATATATATATATATGGATGCTACTGAGTATTTTTGAGTGTACATGTACATGTGTGTGTCAGTACAAAATAATGTATAAATATATACAGATGAGTATACTAATTAATTAAGTAAGATTTATATACATATATATATATATAGATATGTTAATAAGGTACTAGAGTTCAAATCAGCAAAATAAAATATACCAACATATTTTAAATATAGGCAGAAAGAAAAAGAATGAAGATATAAAAAGGAGTAATCCTCTTATAAATAAATGAAGGAAGTACATACCATTTACATGAAAGCTAAAAATAGAAAAAAACAAGATAAAACAGAGAAATACTCGGTATAGGCAGAATTAGGAAGAGTATTTGATAAATAATAAAATCAAGTCACACTTTTAGCATGATAGTAGACAAAGGAAAAAGTATTTTCTGGAAAAGCAAATTTCTAAAATTAACCAAAAAGATATAACTACTTTTCTCTTCACAAACTCAAGCCTGGGAGGGTAAGATTTTGGGTTTAAAAACTAAATGCAAATGGCATAATTTCTGATGGGCAATAATGTCTTTAGATAGTGCCTTAAACCCTAAGAAAAACCCTGCATAAATAGGCAGTGAAATAAGAAACCTTCTTCTTCCCGGATAGCTCTTGGGAAAAATATATAGATATTATATAAATATAATACAAGTAAAGAAAAGGGTTGGAGGCAGAAGCTTACAAATCAACTGGGAAGTGGAAGAGAGCTAGGTGAGAATACTCACTCAAAATCTAAGGCAATAAGTCCTAATGTAGGCAGCCAAGTTATAAGTAATTTTCTTGAAAGTGTATTTTCATATGTGAATGCTTATCTGGGATTTTAGAACTGAAAATGTTTTGATTCTCTTTGGTTGTTCAACTTGTTTTATTATATGAAAGTTTTAAGTATTGTTAGTATACATATAGGTTTTATAAACCCAGATCTCTGATATGTTAATGTTTAGGAACATAAACAAATACCCAGAAAATAAAATGTTGAAAATAGGCAAGTAGTATTGGTTTTGGCTCAACCCAGAAAGATGTAAACAATGTTGAGCTGCAATATACTCATGTATAAGTGCTGAGGCTTGAGACAAAAAGGAATTAGGGGTGCAATAGGGTTGCCTATGTGCTGATGCTCCTGATCCAATGAAAATATATAAATGTTCATATGCATAGCAAACAAATATTGTGATTCAGTGAAACTTGGTCATTCTGAGTTTAACTCAGGCACAAATGTTTGCAAAAGGAAAAACTCTTTCAAAAGCCATAGGCCAATGTTAGTTGCCTATACCCCTTTTAAAATACCAGAATATATATATATACACATAAAGAATCTTATTTATTTAGTCACCAATGGTTGTTTGCCTGTTTGTCTCTGTTTGGTTATGAATAATATGAGATGCCATGATATGGATGTTTTAGTTAGTGAAATGGATCACTGAATGGTTTAGTCATGAAAAAATCAAAAGAGTTATTATTAACTTAAACCTGATTAGGAAATTGGGGTCAAGAACACTGCAGGAATGACTTGTTTTCTTGAGTAATACAAGTTGACACATGGCTTGTTTAAGTCCTGAGATCTTTGTGTAATGGAGTGAATTAGTTCATTACAGCGTATCCATTGATTCAATTAATTGCAGATGAGACCAAGATAGATAAATATATCAAGGTAAGAGAATTTGATATAAAGAGAACTAGAGTTTTCCTGGAATGAAATCTGGACAGTGAATAAATGATTTAATTCATTTTGGGTGATTTCCTTGTTTGTATGGGTGTTTATTTGATTCATGATTGAAATATATGAATGTATGAATGTACCATGTCTCCTTGAGGTTTTTGGAAAGGCAGACATAAGTGTGCACCTGCACACTGACACTTAACATGCACACATGAATTACTTGTTTTATAAAGACAGAGTTATATACATATATTCATGTTTTAACTTTAACTTGATTTACAAAATTGTTTTAGTGGATTTTATCATACTAGACATGTGTCTGACCCTAGTGTGCTAATGGCATATGGGGTGTCCCATTTAATATGGGGCAGCTTCAAATGCATTTTCAGGGATGGCAGCAACTAAGTAGGAGTAGGAGCAAGGCTTTGAGAAGAAGATTATAGCATGCTAACCTTAGTTAGATAAGAGCCTAAATGATGAAATCTGCATGTATTGATAAAATTTAAATTGCTACATGTATTGAGTATTAAATACTGTATGGATATTGTGCTAAGTATTTTGCTAAGAAATTGACTTGTAACTGGGATCTATAAATCTAGATATTATTTGATATGTTAAAGTAGTTAATCTAAATCTTGTAAGTGAATTGAGCAAGAACACCATGATAAATAGGGTGGTTACATTTTATAAATGTATTAGTCAAATCTTGAGTCTTTGTAAAGGATTTAAGTTTTAGGAAATCTGGATAGTCAAATCTCAGAAAAATTAAATGGTTTTATTTTTCTACCATGGCATATGTAAACAAAAGATAATAAGCATAGGAAGAATGTATTTTATATGACTGTAATGTTTCCATAATTTAACTTGTTTTATACAAATGTTTCATGCCTTATTTTTAATAAAGGAAGAATCTGTAATATAGGAGTTGAAAGCCAGATCCAAAATAGTTGCAGTTATATACACACATAAACATGTTTTGTACAGATATTAACACACCTGTTCCTTTGTATTTTTAATATGAATCTGAATTCCATTTCACTCAGGTTTTGATCAAAATGCATTTTTTAAGACCCTATGGGTTACACCAAAACAAAGAGTCAGGTTGAACCATGTTATGGATACTCATGGTTACAGGAAACTCAGACATGTTTGCATTTGTTTTATCTTAGCATCCTAGTATCAAAGAATTAAGTTTTGAAAGTGATATATCACTTAAAAATATTCCAGAAAAGGGCCTGTACTCTAGATAGATTTTATAAGAAAATCAAACATAGATAATGATAGGAACTTATATCTTTTTCCCAGAGCACAAGCACCAAACCATTAATTTATAGACAATCATATTACAATTATCTGGTTTCTAGGATTTATACCCCCTAGAGAATTTAGCAAAGAATCAGGAGTTTAAAATTATATATATGTGTTCATGCATGGATGGAAATTTTATTGCATATATTTGAACTGAACTATGTGTGGATTGATTAAACTTAATCAATCAAATATCCTCTTGTTTTCCAGAACTCTGATTCAAACAAGAGAGGCATATACATCCTCACATGTATGTGCATGTCTTTGTGAATGTACTGATATATTTATATTGGTTAAAGATTTTGATCCTGGATATTTGTTGTTTGATAGAAAAAAAATGACTCTAGGTTTCAGAAATATGTATATGTATACCTTATATATATATATCCCTATGTAAAAAAAAATCCTTACAAATTAAGGTATAAAAAGAGAGGGTCATTTCACAATTTAATTCCCATTTCAAATTTGAACTATCAATTCAAATTCCTATCATTTTAATTCATATCCATTTCAATGTCAGTTAAATTTACCAAACAACAGTCAATAAATTTAAATCACTTCACGATATAAATTTAACTAACATAAAAATTATTCTAGTACGCCGTGAGCGTTATAAAACACTCACAATTTATTTGAAACTGGAAATATTTCCAGCTTCAAAAAAATACCAAACTAGCTACATGTTGTAGATAGCTACGATACGATCAAATTGTGACTCGTTTCATCCGAAACGGACCTTGTATGCAAAAGTTATGAATTTAATTAATATAACATAATTAAATTAACTTAACTAAATAATTAAAACTAATCAATAATAAAAATTAACCTAATCATCTTCTCGCACAGTACGCCTGCCTCCTCCATCTTCCAGGTCGCGATTTGGCCATATTTTTTTCAACGAACGAATGCCTACCACCATCGACCTTCGCCCCTCAGCCGCTACCCAGCCACCACCGCCAGCACGAGAATCTAAGCTCAAAGAAACCCACATCTCGAATGCCTGCAATCTCCGTCCTAGCCGCCATCGATGTCTCTCGCTCGCGCTTAGATCCCCGCTGCGCCATCGTCCTTACGAGAGCTGCCGCTCCACAGTTCGAAGTCGAGAGCTTGATCGCGATTTGATTTTTTTTTTGATTGTGCTCATTTTTTTCGTTTAAATGATCTGTTATTTGAAAAGAGAGGGGAAAGGAGAGAGGGTACGGGAATAGACAGAATGGTGGCTGCCTTGTACGAGTTGTCGAGAAGAAAAGTAAATATATTATTATAATAAGGAAATATCTCGCCTGATTGGTCCGCAAAATTCTGAGCTCCAAATGAAGCGTGTTGCCTGGCGTTCATAATGTTTTACCCCCATTCCGAACACAATGGAACTAGTTTCGAGGCCTAATTCGATCGTATTCAGAAGATAGCTTTTCAAAATCAATAAATTTTTATCGAATTCCTTAAATTAATTTCTACGCGCTTCAAGCTCGCACGGCCAAACAACAAGTTTGATCGCGGCGGAACTTGAAATCCTACAATAATTCACTATTACGGATCCGATGAAACTAGTTTTTTCGAAATCCGAGCAGTTGCCAAAATGGCTATTTTTACTCGTTAAGTATAATATAAAATTTCCAATTTCTAATTATTCACTTTTAAATCCCATTTAGAAAGTTTAAAAATCTTCATTGTTGTTAAATAAAATTTAAATCAACTTCCGACATCATTTTCATTCACATTAAATCCAAAATTCAATTATTTAAATAATTGCAATATTAAATTTAAACAATATAATTATCCAATGAATCACCATATTTCAATATGTTATTTAACTTATAAAATTAAATTTTAGAACGAATTCAAATAATAAAGCAACTACTTTCATTTTACATTCATTCAATATTCATTATTCAATTCCAACTATTGATTACAACCCATTCAATATATAGAATTCCATCTTAATACTGATTATTGCCCAAATCATCGAAATTGGTTATTTCAAAATTTTATCTAAATTCAAATTCAATAAACATTAAAAAAATTTATTTCTAACCATTATTATTCAATAATTATATCAAATTCTATAATTTAAAATAGTTAAAAATACGGGTCATTACATTCTCCCCCACTCAAAACTTTTCGTCCTCGAAAAGAGGTTAAGTAAGACATTTAACATTCGATATATTTTATTCAAAATTATCAATTTATAAACTTTAAAAATCTTATTTTGCAAAACATTTACTACGCTCTAGCTACGCCTCTTCGATATCGGTTTTACGGAAATTACAACTTATTTATAAAACAACTTATAAAATTTTTAAAACTTCAAAATTTTTCTAACACCCGGATTTACGGAAAATTTCGATAGCATCTCCTTTGCACGTCTCGATCAGAAAATTTTTACAATACAATATTTATCATAAATATACCAAATACATATCAAATTTACATCTCATCTCAATGATGAGGCATCTCGTAGGGAAAAATATAAAAGTACGATATGTAATCCGAGATGTGTACCTTATTATTATTAATACGATTGAGTTCGCTTATATTAAGCAATCAAAAGAAAATTATAATCTGCGTATACGTAAGGTCTTCGTATGTACCTATCTCAACTCAATTTAGAATATTAGTCATTTATAACAAGATATAGAACATGTATAAGTTCAACAAAACCATTTAACATGAATTATGAATCCAAATCATAAGCATAAGCATCGATACACAACCATAACAATCATATGCAATCAAAACAGAAATAGCAACGATTTACAACAAAAGAACCATTCAATTATTAATGTTCATCCACTTAATCCAATTAATTCATAACTATACGAATTTACATTGTCCAATGTCAATAATTAATTTATCCACTTCATTTCTTATTAACATCCCATTTTTATTAACATTTAACCGGTTTGCTTCAAATTTATTCACATCTATTTCATTCACATTCAATATATTCAATTCAATTTGTTAATTTCCAATTGTTTGACTTTATGCTTAACATACCTCATATGGATTCATTTATGAACCATTTTATAACTCATTTCATTTAATCTTGTCTAAATTAAATTTTTACTTCATCACTACTTAGTATTTTAATACTAATATTATTTATAAATCATTTAAGTTTATTATAAACGTTTTACATTACACAATACATGTTTATTATTATCACTTCATATCTTAAATTCATATTAATTCATCGACTCACATCATTTATTCATTTCATTAATTCAAATTCTTATTAATAATTTTACTTAAGTAAATTCTATTTTATAACTCAAATTTATATTAATAAATCTTTTATCACCATCAATTTCATTCAATTTCTCTTAAGTTGATTTTTGCCTTAAAATTCATTTCATTAACTTATTTCATATTCAATTAGTTACCATTCAATTTATTAAAAATCACTCCATTTGTATTCAATTTATTTACATCCAATTTAAATTAAATTCAATTATTCATATTAATTTTTCTTACACTCATTTATTTTTATTCACTTTCTTTCACACCCAAAATGCATTTTATTTTATAATTCAAGTTCGTATTCATACTATTAATTCATTTTATAGCTTATGTGGAATTAATTCGCTTTACTAATTTATCTAGTTCCATTCAATTCCAATTCAATTCATTTAATCTTTATTAAGTGAAATTCTATTTCATTTAATCCATTACTCCTTTTATTTAACTTTATTCAAGTTAAAATTTTCTTTTTCTTATCGTTTACATTTAAAAAATTTAATATTTGTTTTTAGCTTAATATTACTCAAATCTATAAGTTATACAACTTGATTCACTTAAAATTTCATTTCGTTATTTTATTTAATTCATTTCAAATACAATTCACTTTTATTTAAGCTTCCTTGAGTTAAATCTCATTTTATTTACTTCATTTCACTAACTCAATTTATTTAACATTTCTTAGGTTAATTCTTTTATTTCATATCTCAAATTCGGATCTTCTTTTGTTTGCTTAACCAAAATATTTAACCATTTTAAAATTCGATTTTATTTTCCTGTTCAAATTCATAAATTATAAACTTATTCTTATCTATACTATTTTAAATTTATAAGTTCAAAACTATTTTCATATATTTATCAAATCATAATTGGAATAATTTCCACAATTAAAACTTGTTTTAACAGGAAATAAATTTCTTTTGGTAGCAATTTTCACCCAAAACTCGAAAACGAATACTAGGGATGCTGTAGTCATCCCTAGAAATATTTTCCAGCGACTAAAGCGAGTTCGTTGCTCTTATTTCTTTCAGAAATCTTTTTAAAATATATTTATAGTCAAAACAATTTCAAACAATATTATTATTAATTTTGAAGGCTTTGAAAACAATTTTGAAAGCAACAGGTTATAAATTCAAAAATTCTTAGCCTTTAAACCCTTTCTATTTATAAGTTATATTATAAATATATTTATTCAATTTCATTACCTTATTATGAAAATATTTCGTTAATTTACATCATTGTTATTGTAAACAATTCTTATTGTAATTAGATTTCAATTCAATTTAATTATCGAATGCTTTGTGAAATAGAGTTCACAAATCGTTTTTAATTTAATGCAAACAATAATCGATGATAACTAAATATTATCATCTCCATACAAAAATTTCATTAATAATCATTATATATATAATATAATTTAGGTAAAATTATTTCATCTACCCTATTTTGAAACAATATTATGTCGACTTCCCTCGTTTAAGTGTTTAGAAACCCATATCGATAACATGGCATCCCACGCACCGACCAGAATCCATTAACAACTCAACGGATAAGTAAACACAATATAAAACATTTTATAATGCTAAAAAGTACGCGCTATCATATATATATATTCAATCAACAAACTCATTCTAGGGTATTAATACCCTATCTCTAATGAGTTAAATCCCACAAAGCTAAGGTTATCGCTAAACCAAAGCTCTGATACCAAGTGTGACGACCCACATTTAAAAAGGTTTAAATCGACAATAATCCACACATGTCCAACTTAAACAATCTGAAACATAGATAATCGATGGGGTTAATTAAGAAAAATAAGAAAAGAAGAAGAAAACAAACACATAATCTCGCAGCGGAATGAAAAAATATAATAATCAAATAAACAGTTCATGAAGCTGTTTATATTACACATTTGATTATAATTTATACAAAATTTATCAAAGTTATATATACAACAAGGATATATAAAATAATGCAGCAGACAACATGATGCAGGATAGTAATAATATACCAAATTTTTGTCTTCGTCCTCTAGAGAACAATCTTCAATGCGTTGAAAAACTCAGGACTGGCCCGAGCGTAATGAAAAACAAAACACTCGAATCAGGACTAAAGTATCCTTATGTGAGTCAAATCGATATCACATAACATGAGTGTAATAGCGTCAGAGATGTTTATGAGATTTCATGTCTCCTATCCAGTGTATAACGTGCTTGCAATAACTCAAGAGATGTTACAGGATTTTCCATCTCTCAAGGATCCATTAAAATATTTATATATAGTAGAATACGCTACATATCTAATGTCTAATCGGTAAAATAAATATTTTTCTTAGCGTTAAGGCTTTACATTAATCCCCCTTAACGTGTTTTTAACATTGTCGTAAAGTTTGCACTTAGCACAACCAGTAGCACGTCGATAGCCAGTGATGCGCCGTGGTATGACACACTAAACCAAAATTATAGGGGTCTCGTATAGGGATAAAAGTATGACAAGACACGTGAGGCAATGCCCAAGGTATAATACTACCGGTTCGGGTCGCAGGGTTGGTGGTAACGCATCGTAGCCATGACCACCCACCACGTCCATCTATCCCATATCGAGTCAAGGGAAGCTATCCCACAATCAAGGTGCACCAATCGAAACCAACAACAAGAGTAATAATATGGATCGAGTCCAAGAAAATTGAAGAACAGATGCCCGCTAAGGGTAATTAGCTCGCTTGGACTTGTCAAGCCGTCCTGTTTTAGTCATTTCGAATTGGCACAAGTGCCGTGGTCTATCCATTATCATTTTCTTTCTTCAAATCCAGCAAACGATGCCAAATCCAACCACTTCATTCTGGAGTCTCCTTCGCGTACACATTTGTTAAAGTGGTTCTAATATTGACAGAGAGTATTCCAATAAGAGGCCATGGTCTCTTTAACAACCAAACGTCGTTTCACACACCGGTTGGTATTTTTACATTTCGAAACGATTCATACTTGATATCAAAATATCGTGTTCGCTTCAAAATACCATTTCATTTCAAAATCATCATATTTACTTAAAATATACTATTTCACTTCAAAATCATTTTCGCCTCAATATCTCGATTTCGCTTTCAAAATTGTTTTGAATTTCAATTTAGGTTATAACTTCATTTTAACCCAATTCGTATTTAAATCAACAATTTAAATATAAACATTCCTGCCTTGACCAGTTTGAATTTTAGAAAATAGTTTGAATAGATTGAAATAGTCAAAACAAGTTAAAATAGTTTGATATAAATTGTTTAATAAAATGGTTTATATATTAAAAATGGTTTATATAGGAAATAGTCTGGAAAATAAAAATAATTTGAATATTTCAAAGATAGGTTTTAAACAGCGTATATTATAATAATTTATTTGAAAATAGTTTCAAAGTCAAACGGATTCAATTCCAAGCCTTCCAATTCAAATCAATTTCAATTTCCATTTCAATTTAAATTGATTCGATTCTGATTTCAATTCGAATTAACTTCGATTCCAATTTCAATTCAAATCAATTTCTATTTCGATTTCAAATTAGTTCAATTTTGATTTCAATTCCAATTAATTTCAAGTCATTTCCAATTTGAATTAAATTAAATTAAATTCAATTCTCAATTTCAAACCATTTCAATCTATATTAAGTTCGAGTTCGATTTCAAAGTATCGATTTAAATCATTTAAATAAAATTTAACTTCGATGTTCAATTCAATGTCCAAATCTTTTAAAACAAACCAATTTTTGAAACTCAAATCATATTTCAATTATAACTTCAAAATCTCAACTTCGATTATTTAAACTATTTCTGTTAACTAATTTAAATTTCAACATTTCGAGCTCAAGTTTGAAAATAATTCAATTTTCATAAATTCGATTTTTATTTCTTTAAATCAAATCATTTAAATAATTTCAAATCAAAAATTTTAAAATCATCTAATTTAACCAATCCGGTGTCCGTATATAATTTTCTATCCTATGGCCAAGTGAATCAGTTATTTCAATTTAATTCGGTGATGGATATATATCATTTCAATCCAAAATAAATGTCATAGGTATATATCATTTCAACCTATTTCTTAATTTATTCGAAATAATTTAATTTACAGTTGTATATACTGTAAATAATATACAAGATGATAACAGGATATATCAAAATAAATAACATCCAAATCATCCAAAATATCAATCTATAGCATCCATCACAATCAACATCCAAATCAGTCAAAATATCATAACAATTTCTAGTTATCAATAATCGGGAATTCAACTAGCAATTTAATTCTCATTTTAAATTTGAACTGTCAATTCAAATTCCTATCATTTTAATTCACATCCATTTAAATGTCAGTTAAATTTACCAAACAACAATCAATAAATTTAATCACTTCATGATATAAATTTAACTAACATAAAAATTATTCTAGTACGTCATGAGCATTATAAAACACTCACCTTTTATTTGAAACTGAAAATATTTCCAGCTTCAAATAAATACCATACTAGCTCCATGTTGTAGACAGCGACGATACGATCGAATTGTGACTCATTTCACCCGAAACGGACCTCGTATGCAAAAGTTATGAATTTATTTAATATAATGATAATTAAATTAACTTAACTAAATAATTAAAACTAATCAATAATAAAAATTAACCTAATCATTCGCATAGTATGCCTGCCGAGTCCATCTTCCATGTCACGATTTGACCATTTTTTTTCCATGAACGAATGCCTACCACCATGGACCTTCGCCCCTCAGCTGCCGCCCAGCCACCACCGCCAGCATGAGAATCTACGCTCAAAGAAACCCACATCTCGAATGCCTGCAACCTTCGTCCTCGCCGATATCGATGTCTCTCGCTCATGCTCAGATCGACGCATCGCCATCGTCCTCACGAGAGTCGTCGCTCCATAGTTCGAAGTCGAGAACTCGATTGCGATTTGATTTTTTTTCTTTTTTTTTTTCGTTTATACGATCTGCTGTTTGAAAAGAGAGGGTAAAGGAGAGAGGGTACGGGAATAGACAGAATGGTGGCTGCCTTGTACGAGTTGTCGAGATAAGGAAAGTAAATATATTATTATAATAAGGAAATATTGCGCTTGATTGGTCCGCAAAATTCCAAACTCCAAATGAAGCGTGCCACCTGGCATCCATAATGTTTTACCCCCATTCCGAACACAATGGAACTAGTTTCGAGGCCTAATTCGATCGTATTCAAAAGATAGCTTTTCAAAATTAATTAACTTCAATCGAATTCCTTAAATTAATTTCTACGTGTTTCAAGCTCTCACGGCCAAATGACAAGTTCGATCGCGACGAAACTTGAAATCCAACAATAATTCACTATTACGGATTTGATGAAACTAGTTTCATCGAAATCCGAGAGAGTGGCTAAAATGGCTATTTTTACTCATTAAGTATAATATAAAATTTGCAATTTCTAATTATTCACTTTCAAATCCCATTTAGAAAGTTTAACAATCTTCATTCTTGTTTAAATAAAATTTAAATCAACTTCCAACATCATTTTCATTCACATTAAATCTAAAATTTAATTATTTAAATAATTGCAATATTAAATTTGAACAATTTAATTATCCAATGAATCACTATATTTCAATATAAGTTATTTAACATATAAAATTTAATTTTAAAACAAATTCAAATAATAAAATAACTACTTTCATTTTACAGTCATTCAATATTCATTATTTAATTCCATCTATTGATTACAACCCATTCAATATATAGAATTCCATTTCAATACTGATTATTGCCCAAATCATCGAAATTGGTTATTTCAAAATTTTATCCAAATTCAAATTCAATAAACATGAAATTTTTTTATTTCTAACCATTATTATTCAATAATCATAACAAATTCTATAATTTAAAATAGTTAAAAATACGGGTCGTTACAAGATATGACGAAAAAACACTTCCATTCAAATTTGAATTTTGAAGAATACGGCTAGTATGTCGACATACTAGCAGAGGATATGTCGACATATCCCTTTGTATTTTGAAAAATTACTTAATAAAAATTGTATTGAAAATATTAAGTTTTGTAAAATATTTTGAAACTTTGTACAAAAATTTAAACATATTTTATACATATTTTAATAATATTAAAACTTTATAAAATAATTTTGAAAGATTTAATAATAATATTTAATATAATGTATATAATATATATAAAATCAATATAGTTATAAATTATTAAAGTACAAACAATAATTCAATATATATATATATATATAAACTTAAAAACACTAAAATAATATCTTTATAAGTATAAGAGATTGAAAATCATTTTGGAAATATTTTAAAAAGATTATTTTATAATAGAATATTTGAAAAAAAAATTGAAACAAAATTAGAGAAAGTAGTTGAGACCAGGAAAGTGCTATCAAGGATTTAACATAAATTCTATGACTCCATAAATTATCTAGAATATCTTCAAATCTTGAACTCTTCAGTGCCGAGAGTCTTCATTCTTGAACTCTTAAACTTTATATCAGCATCTTGAATCTACTCTTGATATCGGCATCTTGATACTGTACAGTCTTCTTATTCAGTACCTATCTAATATCTTGCACTATATACTATATATATCTTGATAAAACATTAGTATCTATGATGTAGCGCAATCTGATGAGAGCTTAGGGCGCGAGCGACCTAACGAGTTGATAAGTCGCCCAAGCTACCTTACAAGTTATGTCAGGCAAAACAAGCCACAACCTAAAGAGCTTCGACCTAATAAGTCTCGACCTAAGACTAACGAGTTATGTTTTAAGTCGCTCCAGCGACCTAACGTTGGTAACGAGTTAAGTTTAAGTCGCTCCAGCGACCTACTGGGACAAGCTACTGATTGTATCAGCCAGATTGCCTTAAGTCGCTCTCACATGCCGCTTTCTTTAGGTCGCGGACGACCTACCATAAGTCGCAAAGCTTTGGTCGCTCCAGATGCTAAGTCGTTATCTCGTAGGTCGCTCACAAAGCCGAAGACTCAACCTGAAGATGTGTTATCTTTTAGGTCGCTCAAGTGTTAGGTCGTAAGTCGTTCCTGTTGTAACTTGTGATGTTGTAACTGTTGTAAATACTTTAAGTCGTAGGTCGCACTGCTGTATTTTGTTATGTTGTAATGTTTTTAGGTCGCGTGTGTTGTAACGTGTTTGTTAGGTCGTTAACGACCTATACTAGGTCGTAAGTCGTAGGTCGGCCACCTGTTTGGTCGTGGATGCTGTGTTGTAAACTGCCTATAAATATGGGTGTTGCGTCATTTGTAAAGTTGGTTGATTTTGAATAAAACTTTGTTTGAGTGCTTTGTGCCTCTTTAAAATTGGTAGTTGAGTGTGATCTCCTATCTCCACTTTCGGCATTCAAGTTCGCTCGAATCAACGATTGTTGAAGCCAATTCACGGAATCAAGTGCGCTTGATCAATGTTCGAAGAATTGTAGATCTTCTTTCATGGCATCGTGCGCGATCAACGTGACGAAGATAGCTAGAATCCGGTATCTTGAGATCAACGGATTTGGGCGTCTAGTATTTTCAATCCACCGATTGCTACTTTCATCGTTGTATTCATTTTTGGTATTTGCCGCTCCGTCATTTGGTATCAGAGCTAGACTTAGCCAATCATAGCTAAGCCGAGTCTTTGGAGCCAATTCTTATTGAAGAATTCAAGCCAAGCCAATTCAGTTTAGGCCGAGCTAGTTGAAGCACTTGAAGTGTTTGAGCTGAGCTAGGAAGTGTAGAAGGCCGTGTATCATTTGTTGTTCAAAAGCCGAGAGTTAAGTGTTGAAGATTGTTTCATTTGACAATGCCGCCGAGAAGAGCTATGGCATGGTGGCATCAAACTAAACTTACACGGGAGAGGATGGGAAAGTCAAAGATTGAGTCATGGGAGAAGATGAAGAAGTTGATGAAAGCTACTTTCTTACCTTACAATTATCAGTCTCTTATGTATCAACAATTGCAGAATTTGAGACAGGGAACAAAGTCAGTGAATGATTATGCGGATGAATTTTATCAATTGATTGCAAGGAATGACATCATGGAGACGGAAGAACAGTTGACTGCTAGATTTGTTGGAGGGTTGAGAATGCAGATTCAAGATATGGTGAATATATTTGATCCCAGATCTGTTGCTGAAGCACATCAAAAAGCTCTAGCTTGGGAGAAGCAAGGTAGGAGAGGTGGTGGTGTGTTTACAAATTCCAACAATCAAATGAAAGGGGCTAGTAGCAATGCGAATGTTTCTAAGGCTGTTGCAAAACCGGTTGTAAGTGAAGTTGCTAAGTCCAAGGTCAATAGTGGTATCAAATGCTTCAATTGTCAGGAGTTTGGTCACAAAAGCAATGAATGTCCAAATCCAAAGAAGCGAGTGATGGTTGCTGAGGCAGAGGATGAGGAAGTAGAAGCTGAATGTTCTAATTCACCACATACTGAGGAGGAAGAAGAGTTGACAGGAGATGAGGGTTGTAATTTAATTATGAGGAGGTCTTGTTTAACGCCAAAGCAAGAAGATGATTCTAGCTGGTTGAGGAGCAACATTTTTTAGTCAACATGCACTATTCTGGGGAAGGTTTGTAAGTTTGTTATTGATGCGGGCAGTTGTGATAACATCATTTCTACCGAGGCTGTGAAGAAGTTGGCATTAAAGACTGAGAAGCATCCGAAACCTTACAAGTTAGCTTGGTTGAGAAAAGGTGGGGAGGTGAAGGTTGGACGAAGAGCTTGTGTTAATTTTTCGATTGGGAAGAAATACAAAGATGAAATTTGGTGTGATGTTGTGGATATGGATGTATGCCATTTGTTGTTGGGGAGACCATGGCAGTATGATAGAGCTGTGCAACATGATGGTCATACTAATAGTTACAGTTTCATATTTGAAGGTACTAAAATCACTTTAGTTCCTAAGAAGCGACAACAAGAAGAAAGCAAGTTGGAGGAAATTGAAGAACTTAAAACTTTGCTATCTTTGAAGGAGTTTGTTAAGGAAGTAGAAGAGGAGCCTGAAGTATTTTTTTTGATTGGACGTGAGAGTAATGAAGTGGTTGAAATTCCTGAAAAAGTAAAGCCAGTGCTAGAAGAATTTGAAGATGTATTTCCTGAAGAGCTGCCAATGGAGTTACCGCCATTGAGGGACATACAACACCAAATAGATCTTGTTCCAGGAGCTGCGTTACCACATAGACCACATTACAGAATGAGTCCAAAGGAACACGAGGAGTTGAGAAGGCAAGTGGAAGAGTTGCTTGAACAAGGGCGTGTACAGGAAAGTTTAAGTCCTTGTGCAGTTCCAGCCTTGTTAGTGTCGAAGAAGGATGGAACGTGGAGGATGTGTACTGATAGTCAAGCACTAAACAAGATTACAGTGAGATACAGATTTCCTATGCCTAGATTAGATGACTTGTTGGATCAACTTAGTGGAGCTGCTATCTTTTCGAAGATCGATTTGAAGAGTGGTTATCATCAAATTCGAATTCGACCAGGGGATGAATGGAAAACAGCGTTCAAGACACGGGAGGGGTTGTACGAATGGCTGGTTATGCCGTTTGGTCTTTCGAATGCACCTAGTACATTTATGCGGGTGATGAATCAGATCTTTAGACCATTTATTGGGAAGTTCGTGGTGGTGTATTTTGATGATATACTGATATATAGTAGAAGCACAGAAGAACACTTGCATCATCTGAGAGAAGTTTTGATGATACTGCGAAAGGAACAATTTTATGCTGCAACGAAGAAATGCGTGTTCATGACGCATAGTGTTTTATTTTTGGGATATGTTATATCAGAAGGAGGTATACATGTGGATCAGAATAAAGTTGAAGCAATCAGAAATTGGCCACAACCCAGGACGATAACAGAAGTTAGAAGTTTTCATGGTTTAGCATCATTCTACCGAAGATTTATTCCACACTTCAGTAGCGTGATGGCACCAGTTACTGATTGTATGAAGGGGCAGCAGTTTTCATGGTTAGAGGAAGCAGGATTTGCTTTTGAGCGAATCAAGGAACTTTTGACGACAGCACCAATTCTAGTATTACCAGATTTTCAGTTGTTGTTTGAGTTACATACTGATGCATCTAAGGTTGGAATTGGAGGGGTGTTAAGTCAGAAGGGATGCCCTATTGCATATTTCAGTGAGAAGCTATCGGGAGCCAAGATGAGATATAATACTTATGATGTGGAATTCTATGCTATTGTTCAAGCTATGAAACATTGGAGACACTATTTGTTCCATAAATAATTTGTTATGTATACTGATCATGAAGCCCTGAAACATTTGCAGGGGCATGACAAAATTGCAGCCAGGCATGCTTCGTGGATCGCATACCTACAACAATTTACATTTGTGGTGAAACATAAGTCGGGAATTACAAACCGTGTGGCAGATGCATTGAGCAGGAGAAATTATTTGTTGACTACAATGAAAGTTCAAGTGATGGGGTTCGAAGTACTTCCAGAATTGTGTGATGAAGATCCTTACTTTGCGATGTTTGTAGATGAAGTCAAGGAGGGAAAGTCGGATGAGTTTGTGATGGTGGATGGTTTTCTTTTTAAGGGGAATCGATTGTGTATACCAGAGTGCAGCTTACGAATGAAGATTGTGAAGGAGTTGCATCAGGAAGGTCATGTGGGTAGAGATCGTACTTTGCAGTTGATTTCTGAATCATATTTTTGGCCATCCATGAGGAAAGAAGTTGAAAGATTTGTGGAGAGATGTCATATTTGTCAAGTTTCCAAAGGGACGGCGACGAATGCGGGATTATATATGCCATTACCTATGCCTACTAGACCGTGGGTTGATGTGAGCATGGATTTTGTTTTGGGTTTGCCTAGAACTCAAAGGGGAAATGATTCTATATTTGTTTTGGTGGATAGATTTTCGAAAATGGCACATTTCATAGCTTGTAAGAAGACAGCTGACGCCGTCCGTGTTGCTCAATTGTTCTTTAAAGAAGTGTATTGATTACATGGGCTACCTGAATCTATTGTTTCTGATCGGGATACTAGATTTCTAAGCCATTTTTGGTTAAGTTTGTGGAAGATGGTTGAAACGTAGCTGAATTTTAGTAGCGCCTATCATCCGCAAACAGATGGGCAAACAGAAGTAGTGAATAGATCGTTGGGAAACTTGTTGCGATGTCTTGTGCAGGATAATTTGAAGAGTTGGGATATGAAGTTGTGTCAGGCAGAATTTGCACATAATCATGCTGTTAATCGAAGTACTGGATTCAGTCCATTTCAAGTTGTATATTCAGCAATTCCGAAGGGACCGTTGGATTTGATGACAGTACCATATCAGAAGGGAGTTGTTAAGCGAGCTTGTGATTTTGTGACTGAGTTGCAGGAGTGCCACAGAACTGTTCATGAACGATTGCTTGCATCAAATGAGAAGTATAAACAATTGGTAGATAAGAAGCGAAGGAGTGTGAACATCAGAGAAGGTGATTTGGTTTACGTCGTTTTGACGAAAGATCGTTTTCCTGTTGGAACCTACAACAAGTTGAAAGCTCGAAAAATTGGTCCAGTGGAAGTCTTGAAGAAGATCAATGATAATGCTTATCGTTTAAAGTTGCCGGATCACATCCACACTGCAGATGTTTTCAACGTTAAACATTTAATTCCGTATTACGGGAATAGGCTTGTTGAAGAAGAGGAAGGTGCAAATTCGAGTTCGAATTCTTGTCAACCGGGGGAGGATGATGCAGCGCAATCTGATGAGAGCTTAGGTCGCGAGCGACCTAACGAGTTGATAAGTCGACCAAGCGACCTTACGAGTTATGTCAGGCAAAACAAGCCACAACCTAAAGAGCTTCGACCTAATAAGTATCGACCTAAGACTAACGAGTTATGTTTTAAGTCGCTCCAGCGACCTAACGTTGGTAACGAGTTAAGTTTAAGTCGCACTAGCGACCTACTAGGACAAGCTACTGATTGTATCGGCCAGATTTCCTTAAGTCGCTCTCACATGCCGCTTTCTTTAGGTCGCGGCCGACCTACCATAAGTCGCAAAGCTTAGGTCACTCCAGATGCTAAGTCGTTATCTCGTAGGTCGCTCACAAAGCCGAAGACTCAACCTGAAGATGTGTTATCTTTTAGGTCGCTCAAGTGTTAGGTCATAAGTCGTTCCTGTTGTAACTTGTGATGTTGTAACTGTTGTAAATACTTTAAGTCGTAGGTTGCATTGCTGTATTTTGTTGTGTTGTAATGTTTTTAGGTCGCGTGTGTTGTAACGTGTTTGTTAGGTCGTTAACGACCTATACTAGGCCATAAGTCGTAGGTCGGCCACCTGTTAGGTCGTGGATGTTGTGTTGTAAACTGCCTATAAATATGGGTGTTGCGTCATTTGTAAAGTTGGCTGGTTTTGAATAAAACTTTGTTTGAGTGCTTTGTGCCTCTTTAAAATTGGTAGTTGAGTGTGATCTCCTATCTCCACTTTCGGCATTCGAGTGCGCTCGAACCAACGATTGTTGAAGCCAATTCACGGAATCAAGTGCGCTTGATCAACGTTCGAAAAATTGTAGATCTTCTTTCACGGCATCGTGCGCGATCAACGTGACGAAGATAGCTAGAATCCGGTATCTTGAGATCAACGGATTTGGGCGTCTGGTATTTTCAATCCACCGATTGCTACTTTCATCGTTGTATTCATTTCTGATATTTGCCGCTGCGTCAATCTATATTTTATATAATGCCTATAGATGTTATTGTCAAAACCAATACCTAAGGTACTAACAGTATCGACCCATATCAGTCGATACCAAAGGATCCTACATGACAATGGGGACATCTAACTTTTGTGAAAATCAAAGTTTAACGGAGGAAACATGGATAGACTAACATAGAAGGTACCGACCCATATCAGTCAGTACCAAAGGATCCCACATGATAGTGGAGACACCTAACTTTTGTGAAAATCAAAGTTTGAGGTTGGAAACAAGGATAAAGCTAACATAGATCAGCACCGACCCATATGGGTCGATACTGAACCATATGAGGTGCTTGAAAAGTCATATACTCAAGCTGAAAGACTCTACTATACCAAAGAAAAGCATAAGGAATAGTCAATGTGATGGGTCGGATCGATCCATATCAATCGATGTCGAATTGTTGGATTTCGTATGATTTAACATGTTCTTTATGCTGGAAATTCGGATTTGGAGATATTTGCCCATTCAAACCAGATTTTGCAATTTTCATTCTCAGATTCGTCTATAAATAGAGAGCTAGCATCAACCAAAATCAAAATTTTAGGGACTCTTTGACTTTCGGAATATTGGTTGTTCATTCAGATTCTATGTGAAGCTATTACCAAATTCATGATCTATCATTTTCTAGACCTATAATTGATCGTAATTTGTGTACAATTGTGAATCCTATTAGCGACAAAACTGATAGTGGACATAGACTTAATATTCTAAACCGAACCACTTTGAAAACTATGTTCTTTCTCTTTTCTTTTCTGATTCATATTGTTTTATTGTCGGTTCTATCGGATCGGGATGTTTGCCCGTTTTACGTCCAAATATTTTTGGTTTTATCACTAATTTTTCATGCGTGGTGTGTTGTTATTTGGATTTGAAGAAAGTCCACATGTAGATCCAGAAGATAATGACTCCAAGGAAAGAGAAGGGTAATAGATCTGGATATATTACTTAAGGCGATAATGAAAGCTCTCAACATAGAGAAGAATCTACTCAACCAACTCAAGCGGAGACGAGTGCACTAGAGATGGTAATGAATGTTAGAACCTTGAATTTTGATGTTTTGATTGTGACAACTATATAAGTAAATATTATATGAACTAACCATATTTACAGGAGAAAATACTGTTTTACTGGAGAAATAATCTAACAGATTGCAGACCAGATTCCAAATAGAAGCTTCAGTAATATATTTTGTCTATGGTCTAAGTCTAGTAGTTAATACATGTTAAAATCTCTCCGAAGTGGTATATGCAAGCACATGCAATTTAAAAATATTTGAAATCATAGTTCATATGCTTAAATTTTAGTAACATAATTCATATACAAAAACTTTTCTGAAAAATCTTTGATATGGCAAAAAACAGGCAATTCAGCCGACTGAATCATATAGTTCAGTCGACCGAATGCCTATGAACATGCACAACTATACTTGAATATTCAGAAAGCCGAAGTTTATGATTCAGACGGTTGAAGTTTATGATTCAGTCGGCTGAAGTTTATGATTCAGCTGGTTGAATTGCATGTCTTTTGCATAATTTTCTTTCTGATTCAATTTTTAATTGATTCAGCTGGCTGAATTATTCCACTGAGATGGCTGAATCTTCATAACGGCTATAAGTTGAAAAGACACTTCATTTCAGCGAATAGAAACAACTCTTGATTCAAGAGTTGCTTCCATATTCTTTCATGGCTACTTTCACGAATGATTGCAACCCTTAATCACTATATATAGCCATGAAATCCATTATTTTAACAACTAAATTTTGATTCTAATTCTCACTCTTTTTATCTAAACAATCTTGCCATTTGCATTCAATATTTTCGTTCTAATCACTTGTTCATTCAAGCAAACTTCATTAGTGATTGAACAAACTTCCTGTCTTCATGAATTATACGATATACCATAAAGGAGAAGATTATAGAAAGGGTGTATGTTATTAACTTATCAGTGCTATTCAAGAGCATACTCAGTCAGAAATAATTTTACTATTCGTATTGGAAGTCCTGTTCGGTTACTCCGGAGGTTGAAGTCCAATTCAATTGCTTAGGCGGTAGAAGTCCTGTTCGGTTGCTCAGTCGGTGTAATACATATTCCTCCGGGTCAAGTGAAGGTTTATAGTTGAATTCCAAAAGGAGTCTGGGACTGGACGTAGAACAGGAAGTTCGAACCACTATAAAAGTCTCTGGCGTCATTTACTTTATTATTTACTTTTAAATTTATATTCCGCACTAGTAGATAACATAGTTAATATTCCATATTATATGATCCTTAGTCACTTTCACTTGGTATCAGAGCAAGGTCATTATATAACCATAACACAGTTATTTGATATTCAATTAATATGGAAAATAACACTAGCACAAGTTTTATTGAAGGTCAATCCACTGCACGACCACCACTATTTAACGTTTTAAATTACAATTATTGGTCAACTCGCATGAGAATTTATATGCAAGTAAATGGATATGATACCTGGAATATCACTCAGAATGAATACACTATACCTACTACACCATATGCACAATGGTCAAACACACAAAAGATAGATGCTACCTCAAATGCAAAAGCCGTGAATAAGTTATTTTGTGCTTTAGATTAGAATGAATTTAATAGAGTTAGCATTTGTACTACTGCTTATGAAATTTGGCGAACTCTTAAAGTTACACATGAAGGAACAAATAAAGTTAAACAAAGCAAGATCTCTATGCTTAAAAATTAGTTCCAAAATTTCAGAATGAAACCGGATGAGACTGTAAATGAAATGTATTCTAGATTCCAAGACATATATCATTCACTATTAGCATTAGGAGAAATATACACTGATTTTGATATTGTTTCAAAAATCCTAAACTCTTTAACGGATGAATGGGAACGAAAAGTCTTAACTATTAAAGAAGTAACGATATTTCTACCATCAAACCTGAAGAGTTAATAGGAAATCTCATGTCGGGATGAAGTAAATTTACAGGCAAAATGACATCAAGCACAAGATAAAAAGGTTATAGCTTTCCAAGATGAACAAGAACATTCGGATTCAGATGAAGATGACATGGCATTTAAAGCAAAGAATTTCAAAAAAAAAATGAAATTTAGAAAGAACAAGAAATTCGGGAACAACATGAGAGACAATACCAATAAACCATCAGCTTCAAATCTTAAATATTATGAATGTCATAAGAAGGGTCACATAAAGAAGGACTGTCCTTATTGAAAGAAAGATAGATACAAGAATAAGAAGGACAAGTATAAGAAGAAGTAAGCATTCTCTGTTATATGGGATGATTCAGAATCATCTTCATCATCAGATAGTGACACTAACAGTGATTCTGAACAAGCCAATGTCTGTTTTATGGCTTCGACTGACGATGTAAGTGATATAACTTTTGACAATTTAATAGATATAAACTCAGAGCTTTTGGATAAACTAAAAGAAGTTAAAAGAAAGTATAAATATGCTTTAGAAAAAATAAACAGAAGTGAAATAGAAGTTGTTATGCTCAAAGATGAAAAGAAAATCTTAGAAGAAGAACTTGTTAAAACACAAGAATCTTTGTCTAATATACAAATGAAATTGAAGTTCATAAAGAAAAAATATATGACATTAGCTTCAGAAAACCACGATTTAAATTCAAATGTCAAAATTCTTGAAATAAATAATACTAGTCTCAAAACCGAGTTAGAAAATATTACTAAAAATGTTTCTAACTTTAATAAAGGTAGAGAAAATCTTTCTAAAATTATTAAAAACTCTCAAACTACTTTTAATAAGAAAGGGTTAGGATATACAAATTCCTCAAATCTAGTTCAAAGAATAATTCACCATATAAAAATTTCAATATACATAAGAATTTTGTAAAAGCAAAACCAAAACCAAAGGTTTTCACTCAAAAGAAGGATATTTGCAACACAAATACTATAAAGATTTGGGTACCAAAAACTAATGATAATTCAACCAGAAATAAGAATATTAAGTCTTTTATAAATTCAGTTCATAAAAATGAAAATTTTACTTATAAAGGGAATTCTAAACCCTCTTGGGCTTGGCTTCCTAAGATCTAACTCTTAGGACCCTAATAAAAAGTTGGTACCAATGTCATTTCTATATTTTTTGTAGGTAACAGCTAAGAAAAGAGGAAAGTGGATACTTGATAGTGGTTGCTCAAAATATATGATTGGAAATAAAGATATGCTGATTAACATTATCTACTCGGAAGGAGGATCTGTCACATTTGGAGATAATTCCAAAGGTTATTTCATCAGCAAAGGCGATGTGAGCAATGACGGTACATCTAACTTACCTCATATTACAAATGTATTACTAGTTAAAATTTTAAAACATAATTTTCTTAGTATAAGTCAACTATGCGATAAAGGTTTTAATATATCTTTTTCGAAAATAAATGTAATATATTTGATCAAAACAAGAATCTAATCTTTGAAGGAACTAGAGAACAAAATATATACATATTAAATATGAAAGTTAATCATAACACAAATATGTGTCTAGTAGCCAAAGAAAATGATCCTTGGTTATGGCACAAAAGATTTTGTCATATAAATTTTAAAGCAATAAGTAAATTATATAAAAATAATTTAGTAAAAGGTTTACGGAAAATGAATTTTAAATTAAATAGTATTTGCGATGCTTGTCAGTTAGGAAAATTAACCAAATCTTCTTTTAAATAAAAGAAACTAATTTCTACATTACAACCACTTGAGTTATTACATTTAGATCTTTTTGGACCAACTAAAGTACAATCTATAAATCATATATGTTTTCGTAATTGTAGATGATTTTTCAAGATACACTTGGACAATATTTATGAAAAATAAAAGTGATATTTTTGAAAATTTTAAGGTCTTTCCTAAGAGAATTCAAAATATTAAGAATATAAAAATTAAAAACATTCAATGCGATCATGGTGGCGAATTCGATAATGATATTTTTGAAAAATATTGTAATAAGAAAGGAACTGTGCATAATTTTTCATTTCCTAGAACTCCACAACAAAACGGAGTTGTAGAAAGGAAAAATAGAACACTTTAAGAATGCGCTAAAACCTTATTAAATGGAAGAACTCCACCTAAACATTTTTGGGCAAAAGCTGTAGCAACTACTTGTTATGTTTTAAATCGAGTCTCCATTAGACCATTAACAAAACATACCTTATATGACTTTTTAATGGAAGAAAACCTAATATATCATATTTTAAAGTTTTTGGTTCAAAATGTTTTCTATTAAATACAAAATACCAACTTGGTAAATTCGATCCAAAATCCGATGAAGGAATATTCATTGGATACTCGAAATGAAGCAAGGCCTATAGAATTTATAATAAAAGAACTAAAATAATCGAAGAAACACTTCATGTGTCATCCAATGAAAATTTCAAATTTAATCATAAAAATGAAGATGAAGAAATAATTTCTAAATCAAATATCACAGAAGATTATATTGAAAATACTGAAAGTAATGTTGAAATTGAAAACAACAATTTACCAAATGAAAATGAAATACGAACTCCACCAAGACTTTTAAGAAATCACCCAATTGAAAATGTCATTGGAGAAGTAAATACTAACTTAAAAACACAAAATCAATTGATTTGGTCATGTAGCTTCTATCGAACATTGAATCCAAAAATGCTAAAGAAGCCTCAACTGATGATTACTGGATTATAGCTATGCAAAAAGAATTAAATCAATTTGAACGAAACAAAGTTTGGACTTAGTTCCAAGACCTAGTGATCAAACAGTCATCGGTACTAAGTGGGTTTTCAAAAATAAAGCCGATGAGCAAGGAAATATTATTAAAAAAAAAGCTAGATTAGTCACTCAAGGTTACAATTAAGAAGAAGGAATAGACTACGAAGAAACATTTGCGCCTGTAGCTCGACTAGAAGCGATACATATTTTATTAGATTTTGATTGTTTTCATAACTTTAAACTATATCAAATCGACGTAAAATTTGCTTTTCAAAACGGTTTTATCAAAGAAAATGTGTATGTAGAACAAACACCTTTATTTGCATATGAAAAATTTCCAGACCATGTTTATGAATGAAAGAAAGCTTTATATAGTTTAATACAAGCACCTCGTGCTTGGTATGATCGTCTTAAAAGTTATCTTATAAATTCTGGTTTTATAATTGGAAAAGTAGATCAAACTTTGTTTATAAAACGGGATAAAAATGATATTTTAATAATACAAATTTATGTAGATGACATCATTTTTGGTTCCGAACGAAAAATTATGTTAAGAATTTTCGAATATTATGACAAGAGAATTTGAAATGTCTCATATGGGAAAACTTTCATATTTTCTGGGATTACAAATTAAACAATTAAATAATGGAATTTTTATTAATCAACAAAAATATTGTAATAATCTTATAAAATGTTTTGGTATGGAAACACTTCTGCTAAACCAACTCCTATGAGCACTACGGTACATCTTGATCGAGATAAGAATGGCAAAAGTGTTGACCAAAAACTATATCGAAGTATGATTGGATCCTTACTTTATTTAACTCCTAGTCGTCCAGAATGAGGAGCATATGCTTGTGTGCACGATTTCAACCAAATCCTAAAGAATCACATTCGCAGGCAGTGAAAGGAATTTTGCGCTACTTAAGCAAGACTAAATATTACCGTCTCTTTTACCCAAAAGAATGTCCTTTTGAGTTAGTATCATATAGTGATGCTAATTTTGGAGGATGTCGAACGGATTGAAAGAGTAAAAGTGGTACTTGTCATTTCATTGGACAATCTTTAGTATCTTGGTTTAGTAAGAAACAAAATTGTGTTTCACTTTCGACGTGTGAAGCAGAATATATTTCTGTTGCTTTGGCATGTGCTCATGTAATATACATGCAACAAACACTACAAGATTTTGGTATAAATCTACCTAATCAACAATTTATTGTGATAATAAAAATGCTATAAATTTGTCAAAAAATCCTACAAATCACTCCAGAACTAGACATATTGATATTCGACGTCATTTTCTTCATGATAATATAGAAAAAGGTAATATTTCACTTGATTTTGTACCATCAAAAAATCAAGTTGTGGATATATTTACTAAACCATTAAACTAAAATATTTTTCTAAAATTAAGAAGTGAACCAGGAATTATATCGTTACATGATTTATAATTCGATATTAAAATATACAAAAATATAAATAAAAATTCAATAGAACAAAAGATTGGAGATAATGGCACTCGAACTCTGCACTCATGGGAGGAATTCACATGTCTTTCCAATGTTCTATTGTGTTACTTGATTTAAGACCATACATTTCTTTTATTTTATATACGGCTAACATTCTTTTATACTTATTAACCTTACATTTTCTCTTGGCTGAAGGTTTCTAGAATATTAACCATAAAATAATAACTTTAAATAGATAATCAACTCAGTATTTATACGTGATCATAATTTTCTTAAACTCATATACAAACTTTAAAAATAAATAAACATTCTCTTTACAATGTCATCTCAAGAAAGCTTGAATCTCTCATCAATCGTTTTTAGCGCTCCCTCTAGGGAACCATCAAACAAATCTACCCTTGTATATACTCCAGTGAAGATTACTCCATCTCCGAATCATCATACTGGATATACACCGAACAGGAAGCGAGCTAAGAAAAACTTAGAGTTCGGTTCACCATCTACCAAAAAAATTGACGAAATCCATCATTATCAACGTGAGACTTTAGGTTTATACCGTGAGATGTATTATGAACAAAAACACCATGGAAGATAATTAAATTTCCTTGAACAATTCGCTCTCAAATTCTGTGGATAGTCTCTTAAGAAAGGTGTGCACAATTCGTCTCCTCAACAAAATCACGTGTCTCCGAGTTCTTGGGAACAAAGTGCTCAATGTAATGTTTGGTCTCCTATACATCGATTACGTGAAATCACCAAAGTGGAACCAAGCTTACGACTCTAAGACTCTGGGAAATGAAAATCTATATTTTTTTATGTTCATAAATTTAATATTGTAATTTGGATAAGTAATGTGTTTATTAAAATAAAAATTATATTTATTTTAACATGAGAATAGAGCTCGAAAAAAAACATGTATATATATAGTTTGTAAATTAACCAATTTAAGAATAAACTAAAAAGAAGCTTGACCTTAGCAAAAACAACAGCTTCAGCCGGCTGACCATAGAGACTTAACCGATTTAACATTCATAGATATTTTAAATTCTTTCAGAGTTCAGCCGACTGAATAACCCCAGATAGCCGACTGAATTGTATCAAATTTGAACTATATTTTTACGAGTTGAACTTTCGTGCACATCAACCGGCTGACTACACAACACAGCCAACTGAATATTCAAAACTTCAAAATACAACCATGAATTCAGTCGACTGACCACTCCCCTACAGCCGACAGAATTATGGCATTTTTCCACTATAAACTTGCAGGTTCAATTCTCTCCATTCCAACCGACTGTTTTAACCCTCTCAGCAGATTGACCCATCAGTTTTCCATTTTTAAAAATAGATCTGCACATTCTCCAACACACATATTCACTCAGACTCTACATAACTCCTATCTACTTCTTCATTTTTACCTTACCTAAACACTCTTTATTTCAAAATAAACCCAAAAACCAAACCCTAGCTTATCAGAAACTTAAAATTTTCTACCAAAATTCATCAACCAAATGGCACCAAGATCAAAAAGTGCTCGTGAATCAACAACCGGACCATCCGAGAGCCAAATTCGTGCTTGGTTACATAATGAAACAGCGATCAATAGAATCAAAACCATGAGAAATTCAAAGTTATTTGAAGGAGCTTTCGTGAAGTTCCCTGACTTCAACGGCTACGCAATTAGAAAAATAGTTGAAGCTCACGGCTTCGATTCGCTCATTGGGTATTATTCCAACAATGTCAAAATCTACCCTCTTTTAATTAAACTTTTCTTTGCGAATATGATTCTCATCCATCAAGATCCCTGAAACAAAGATGATTTCATATGGACCTTAGTGTGTGGAGTAAAGATTTATTTACCTCTTCAACGATTAGGCCATATACTAAGATATCCATCCGAAGGGTTGGATATTGACGATGTTGAGGTGGATTTGTATAATCGTGACGAAGTATCACATCTCTTTTTATCGGATTTAACCATTTTGAAATCTAGTGCCTTACGTTCGAAGACACGAATCATCCACCGTGCGCTCATTCGATCATTACAACCTGGACCGGAAGCTACGAAAAGGTCAACAAATGGGATTTTCAAGCCCTATATGCTATTTAATCATCTCAATGAGTAAATGGGGGAAAAATTATATTGGATGAATTTCTCACTGTCAATCATAAGAGAAGCCACAAGACGATTCACCATGGAGCTTATATTATGTGCATTCTACAAAATTTTGGAGTTCCATTGCCCGATTCCGATTTCATGACCGTTGGAGAGCTTAACTCGAAGACTCTAAGTCTAATGGGTCTTCCTAAGCATCCCAAACATCAACAAATCATTAGCTTTCAACAATGGGTCGCTAATCAAAACCAAGGCATCCCTCAACTGAGAGACACAAATATCGCTTCTTCCTGCGCTCAAGTTCCTCGACGAGAAGAAGAAGACAATGAAATTCAAGAACTTCATGTTGACGTGCCTCCGAAGCAAGCTCTTGTGACATTATCACGGAATCAAAGCAAACTTGGTCGATGTAACAGAGAAAAGAACGTTTCTAAAATGAACAAAAAGAAAAACTCGATTAAAGGCTTTTTAAATAAAATTTGGGAAAAGGTCTTTTGTTCCGGATCCACATCGACCGGTGTTGCTGAAAATCCAGCCCCATTCCCTTGGACGGCTATAGAAGAAGAAGAAGTACAAGATAGTGTGGACTTCTAGACTCTGTTCTTTTCGTTGCATTTTATTTCATGAAAAACTTGTAGTACTATTATTTCTTTTAGACATATGCTTATGTGTTGGTTGTACTTCGAACTTTCTAGGTAAGATGATCATTTATTTATCATATCTATATGCTCTTATGTGCTTGATGTCTATGATGTTTATGATATTTATGTGCTTATATGTTTATATTTCTCATATCAATTATTTGTTCCTTTTTGTCGATGACAAAGGGGGAGAATATGATTGGTAGGGAGAGTATTAAGTCAGGGGGTGTAATTTACTTTTATATTTTTAAAAACTTACATAGTTGTCATCATCAAAAAGGAGGAGAATGTTAGAACCTTGAATTTTGATGTTTTGATTGTGACAACTATATAAGTAAACATTATATGAACTAACCATGTTTGCAGGAGAAGATACTATTTTACTCGAGAAATAATCTAACAGATTGCAGACCAGATTCCAAATAGAAGCTTTAGTAATATATTTTATCCATGGTCTAAGTCTATTAGTTAATACATGTTAAAATCTCTCCGAAGTGGTATATGCACGTGCAACAATTTAAAAATATTTCAAATCATAGTTCATATGCTAAAATTTTAGTAACATAGTTCATATAACAAAACTTTCTGAAAAATTTTTGATATGGGAAAAAACAGGCAATTCAGCCGACTGAATCATATAGTTCAGTCGACTGAATGCCTGTGCACGTGCACAACTAAACTTGAATATTAATATGGCTGAAGTTTATGATTCAGCCGGCTGAATTGCATGTCATTTGTACTATTTTCTTTCTGATTCGATTTTTAATTGATTCAGCTAGCTGAATTATTCTACTCGGACGGCTGAATCTTCATAACAGCTATATTTTGAAAATACACTTCATTTCAGTGAATAGAAACAACTCTTGATTCAAGAGTTGCTTCCATATTCTTTCATGGCTACTTTTCACGAATGATTGCAACTCTTAATCACTACATATAGCCATGAAATCCATTGTTTTAACAACTGAATTTTGATTCTAATTCTCACTCTTATTGTCTAAACAATCTTGCCATTTGCATTCAATATTTTTGTTCTAATCACTTGTTCATTCAAGAAAACTTCATTAGTGATTGAATAAACTTCATGTCTTCATGAATTACATGATATACCACAAAGGAGAAGATTATAGGAAAGGTGTACGTTATTGACTTATCAGTGCTATTCAAGAGCATACTTTGTCAGAAACAATTTTACTATTCGTATTGGAAGTCCTGTTCGGTTTCTCAAGCGGTTGAAGTCCTATTCAGTTGCTTAGATAGTAGAAGTCCTGTTCGGTTGCTCAGGTGGTGTAATACATATTCCTCTGGGTAAAGTGAGGGTTTATAGTTGAATTCTAGAAGGAGTCTGGGAATGGACGTAGAACAGGAAGTTTGAACCAGTATAAAAATCTTTGGTGTCATTTACTTAATTATTTACTTTTATATTTATATTCCGCACCAGTAGATAACTTAGTTAATATTCCATATTATACAATCCTTTGTAACTTTCAATGAAGGCTGAGCCAGATAGGATGATGAATGAATTGAAAAAGAAAATGATGGAGAATCAACTTCACATCATCGAGGAGATTAAAAGGTTGTGGTCCATACCCCAACAGCCAAAGGAGACTCAAAGGCATAGAATGGGCATGAGAGATTGCTCATCTTTAGATTTTGATAAAGAGAGTTCCTCTTCTTTAGAGATGAATCATAGAGAAGACAAGCAAAAGATGCGTAGAGGAGATGCTGGGGGAAGAAGTAAACAAGTGTTAAGGCTAGAGCGATAATGGGACTATCGATCAATACTGACAAATCTAGTGCGATTGATACAAATTAATCCAATAAGAGATGAATCTCTCTGATTCCGAGGAGGAGTTGTAAGAAGTTAATATTGGTAGTGGACTAGTGGTAGTCCTTAGGCTGGACGTATTGAAGGGAATACTGTCGAGCATGTAAGAAGAGCACCAAGTCTACATCGACATTGCCAGAATATTATGTGGATGGACTCCTCAAAGACTAAGAGAATTAAATCTCATTAGGCTAATGGTGGGCATTCGCTTATGGGAACACACGATTATGCCCATGGTTATCGCTGCACAGAGTGAAAAATTAGCATTGATGAATTGCTAATTGAAATGATTAAAAGACTGTTGCAAGAGATTCAACAACAACATGATGACAGATGGATGTCCATGGCTAGTCAGAGCCTATTTACAGAAGAAGTTGGATTTTCTTTGTAACTAGGAAGTTTAGAATTCCAACGATGTAGCTTTATAATGGTTTGAGTGATCCCATGCAACATTTTATGAAGTATGGGTAGCGTACGGATGTTGCACATGCTACAAATGCTAGGAGATGTAAATGTTTTACCTCTCACTTGAGGGCCATGCTAAAATGTAGTTCTATCGGCTTGAGCCCGGATCCATATCATCGTTTGATCAACTTGTTGCATAATTTTTAAAATAATTTAGGGTGCATTATGTGTAACCAAAGGATATGGTGTCCTTGGAAAACTTGCACCAAGAGTCCAGCAAGACCTTGAAAAGGTTTTTGAAGAGGTTCAATGTCGTCGTGATGGAGATGAAGAACCCAAGTGAGAAGATTATGTTAATGGCTTAGGTAAGAGGAATCCATAACCATACCAACTTTTGGAAATGGCTGAGAATGAAAAGGCCAACTTCATCGAAAGATTTATAGCGAAAGACAAATGAATATATGCACTTGGAAGAGGTAGAATTGAATGAAGGAATTAGTGCTAGTGATTAGGTTGGACCAAGTAACATAGTGTGGAGGAATGTAACCGTTCGTACCAAAATTGGGCATAACACTCTTCGGAAGTTTTTGAAGAGATAAAATGTAGAAATTAAATGGAAAAAGAGGATTATCTAACAAAAACTCCAAAAATAGATATTAAGAACGTACAGAAACACAAGAATTTAGAGTGGTTCGGCGTATTGCCTACGTCCACTATGAAGTTGATTGCTTTATTGATATTTCTTTGATGATTACAATTGATTTTAGCGGGTTACAGCAGATAATAGTGATTTACAGCAGTGAAATTCGTTAGTAGCAGCAGCTATGGAGTTTAGAACTGGATCCGGCAGAGTCTATGCATTGGAGAATTCAAAGAAGAAGAAGATCCCTTTTCTGTTGGCTCTGGGGGTCTATTTATAGGCGTGGGAGGCGGATATCTCGCTCAGATCTCGGGAGGCTACTTATGGCACGTGAGTAGGCCCGCGCGACCAAGCCCGTGAAGTTTCGGCCCGATCCATGATCGATACCAACGGATTTCGTATCGATTAAGATTGCGTCCGATGCAGTCGAAATTTAGCGTGGGCATTCTTTAGCATGCACATAAGCTTCTGTGAAAATTTCATAGCATTTGGACTTGTGGATCTCGAGTTATGATCGATATGAAATGGAGACTTTCGGCAGGCTGTTTGGTTCGCATCGATTGGAACTACGCTATTCGTATCGATCGAAACTGCGTTATTCGTATCGATCGGAACTACGCTGTTCGTATCGATAGTCTTGCTCTGTTCGTGTCGACGATGGTGGTGTAGTTTGAATCGATGGAGGTTTGCTTGTTCGTATCGATGAAAGCACTTCAACTCGATGGATACGAACAGTGGTTCGTCGTTGGATGCGAAGTTGACACTGGCCGATCGATACGAAGTGTGCTGTCCCTTAATGGATACGAAGCAACCGATCTTGAAGGATACGAACAGTGATCCACTGATGGATGCGGAGCTGATCGAGTCGAAGTAGGCCCTGGTGATCGATGTGGAGCTGATCGAGTCGAAGTAAGATTCCCTGATGGATTCGAACTCGATCGATTCGAACAGTGGCTACTTGATGGATTCGAACTCGATCGATTCGAACAGTGGCTGGTTTTCATCCAATCTTGCATCGATCGTAACTAGAGCATATGAACTCGGATTTACTTGAAATTTGGAACGTTGACTTTAATGGCTTCCCTAGTCGTGTCTTGTCGATTGTAGCTCGATCCGGACTCGGACAAAATTCACCGATATCCATGGTGAACCTGCGTATAACCGATCTCTAAGACGAATAGTCATTGGTTTCTAGTCAAGTTCTTGGTGTCACGGCCTTGCCAAAAGGCGGGATAACATTTGCCCCCCAAAGTACGTCTTGTGGAAACATGATGTGCTTTGAAATGCTGCAATCTTCATTCTGAATAGTTATCGTCCTTTCGATGAAAACTGTAATCTTTGACTGGTTTTCTCGATAATGTAAACTGTTGACTGTCAACTGCTGTACCCTGTATTGTTGCAACTGATTGCTGTATGCTAGTGATTAGCCGTTTGTTGTTGTAATCGTTATCAAATGAGTTTCTAATTCCTGTAAATCTGGAATATTGAAGATTAGTCCGACATATATGCATATATGTTAATCTGACTCTCGTTGACGTTTGCATGTTCACGAGTCGCTGTCGGTTTATCCCGTATCAAATTCTGTATTGATCCTCTCCTGAACCGATGTGAGATTCGAATTGTAACAACGCTCGATGGTCGTTTTTGAATGTTCCTTCATATCGATCCTCTCCTGAATCGATGTAGAAGGTTAAAACATTGTTTTTGCATCGGTATACGTCGTTTTGATGGATACGAAATGGATATTTCGCGTTGATGGATATGAGGTTCGATGGGTACGAAACGTTCGTTCGTATCGATGCACTGGGGATGGAGTTGAAAATGATCGATACGAACAAGGATTTCGCATCGATGGGTTTGGTGACGACTTCGAGTCAATACAGACTCGAGTTCATGGATTCGAGTAGCTATTTCGAATTGATTCTGAGTCGGACCCATTGCGACCGGTCGTGTTTACCGGGAGACGAAACGCCTTTCCCTCACACTCGCATCCATATAAATATTCCGGACTTAGGAATTTTTCACTTTTTACCCTTTTACTTTCGTATCGCTCCAGTGACATGGAAAAAGAAAACTGCTCCTGCCTTCGAATCGATTCAAATCCTTCAATCCCTTAAACTAGTTATCGAAATCAGGTAATCAATTGAAGAAATCGCCTTAAGAACGATGAGACTTGAGTTCAATTCCTCATCCATTCTCGTACATGGCCAAATCCTGTCGATGTCGGAGTTGGTTCGGGGCATGGTCGAGGGATGGAGGATAGAAAAAATAATGGTGTTTATGCCATTTTGGAGAAGAGGATGGCTGTTCGATCTTCATATCGATCGATTGGTGAAGAGGAAGGTACTGCGTTTCGTATCGATCTCACTCTCGTGCCAATCGTGGAGAGGCCATTCAATATCAGTTGCCTTGGATCGCCACCGATCGATGCGAAGATGGCACATCTTTGATCGATACGAAATGAAGGATAGAGTGAGCGATACGAAACGGAGGTCGAGTTATGATCGATACGAAGTGGCTGTTTCCTGGACCGATTCGAAATGACTATTTCCTGGATCGATTCGAAATGACTATTTCCTGGATCGATTCGAAATGACCATTTCCTGGATCGATTCGAAGTTTTCAGCTTTAACCGATTCAAACTTGCATGCAGATGGACACGAATCATCGTTACGAACTGGACTTTTTGTGACCGATATGAATCGAACCTTAAATAACTTGCAACTTCTCGCACACTTGAAAAACTGACTCCGGCGAGCTTCAAACTTGCATGATTGGACTTAACTGTAGAACTGCATATTTAATTGCCTATCGAAGCTCGTCGATGGAACTGCAACTTTAACAAAATTTTAACAAACTTTAACTTGGATTGATTGCTAATTTTTGGATGGCACGGTTGTGACGGTCAGCGATGACGGTCATTCCGACTGAATTTCGAAGTCTCGTCGTTTGCATGCTTTCTCCAATTCTGTAGAACTTCTCAAGTGATATACAGAACCACACTGCACAACACACTCACACACTTTACATTGGGGGATGCACGAGCGTTATTGCCTGATTAACAATGATTTTTCATAAGCTAGTTAGTCATGGAACCTTCAAGTTCACAGCAGCAGGAACTCCCAAGTTCAATTCCTTCAACCATCGAGATACCGGTCATCGAAGCCGAAGTTATAGATCCAGCTCCGGACGAGCTTTCAAGCGCCCGGTTCATTTGTCGTCCACAAGATTCTGTGCCGTCCGGCATCTCCAAATATATGCTGGGATAGATTTGTTTAAGGCACGGCTTGTCGCTTGACGACGTGTTACTGCCTGGGCCAAATGACATGCCACATGCTCCCCCGGAGGGGTTTACTGCTTTCAACCGCCATGCTTGTACGGCGGGAATATTTCCTCCATTCAACCAGTACATAAGGGAAATGATGTCGTTCCTTGGAATATCTCCATTCCAGCTACACCCAAATGGATACGCCTTGTTGAATAGAACCTTCATTCTGTTTATGGAGATTCTCTTTCGACCACCAAAGCCGATCGAGATTAGATATCTATTTAACATTAAGAGTCGTGGAGACAGCCCCTCTTTTACCTTCTTGGAAGCGGTCAGGAACTGTCAAGTAGTAACTGGGTCCTGGGGAAGGCTGAGTTACTTTAAAACTGAATGGTTCTACGTTCGGTGCCCCCTTGGATTCGCCAGGCGATG
Organism: Allium fistulosum; assembly: GCA_030737815.1. Taxonomy (NCBI): domain Eukaryota; kingdom Viridiplantae; phylum Streptophyta; class Magnoliopsida; order Asparagales; family Amaryllidaceae; genus Allium; species Allium fistulosum. Next base: position 783,012,137 of record CM060908.1, read on the forward strand.
GTTGGATGGATGTAAGCATTGCAATCTTTCTCTTGAATTATCGAGATAATAATAACCGACCTCAGAACTGACATACTTTTCTTCTTTCACAGCCGCAATCTCACGACCCGATGGTGGATACTTCAGAGAGCTAGTTCGGATCCTCCAAGCGGTTCCGGGTGAAGAGAGGCACATTGACTTGGTTCTAACCGACAGAAACTTGACAATTGTCGGGCTGATTGAACGTAAGCAAAGCATACGGCTAGAAGGGACACTTAGAGCGGTCTCGAAGAAGCGGTTGAAACGAAAAGCGCCCGGAGTCGTAATAGTTGAAGAAGTTGATCCGGAGAGAACGCCTACTGATAACGAGCTCCAAGCTGGGCCTTCTTCCGATGTCCAGGATTCAGGAGGAAGGAGAAAAGGCAAGGCAGTTGCTCACAAGCGTTCTAAATCCATGAGATTAAAATCCATGGTTATGTCTTTGCCTGTTCAGGGGTTTAGAATTTCGGAGGCTCCTCCCCCGCAAGTAGAGAATCCTTTCGAAGGGCTTGCTGATATTCCGATTCCGGATTATGCGTCGTTTCAACACGACACCTGGATGGAGGAGCTTGATAATGCTCTTGAACTGAGCAGGTCGCTTGCTATGAGTGCGGCCGACATTTTCGGTTGGTCGGGGGGTTGCACATGCATACACTTCATTGCACTACATGATTCATATCTGTAAATCGTCCAACCTAAGAAATCACTAACTTTTCCTTCGTCTCTCATTTTCAGGTACGATGTCCGGAAGAGGATTAATGCTCGGGAATCTTCGCTCAGCCCGTAAGTCTTCTACCTATTATGATTCCCGCAGGAGAGACTCTGATAGAGACCGTGATCGCGGGTACACTAATCAAGAGAGGTACGAGCGGGACATGGACAGAGAATACAGACATCGATCTAGATCTCGCTCTCCACCTCTTAGACTTCCATCTCCACCTCCTGTTCTTGTTCCACACCCGCCAGAGCCTCCTCTTCACAGACCGTCCTCTCAAACTTTGAGGTCTGAAACTCATCATTAGCGAGTTGAAACCGTGCCGCTCATAATTGCAAAGCAGGCCATTACTGAGCCCACGGGGGAAAGGGCTATTAAAATTGCTCAGATGAGGAAGGAGTTTCCGAACATATGCTTCGATGGCTACGTCTTTCCACCCCACTTAAAGAGAATCCCAACTGGAGTGGAAAACACGATGCATGATTACATTCATGACATCTACACCCAGTATAGAGAGTGGGTAAAGGCTACAAAGAAAGCTTCCAAGGTGGCCTTTGAGCGAGCCAAAGCGCTTGAGAAAATGGAGACCGAACTCGCTCAAAGGGACCGGATCATTCAAGTGCTCACTGCTGAGGCCGAGTCTTCTCGGAAATCTGAAATTGTGGTCACCAAAAAAGCTGACAAACCGAATGTGGCAATGGAGAGGTTGAGGCAGACACATGTTGCCTAGGTGGAGGAGATGGGTCATCGGAATACTACAGTTACCGCCGAATGGGATGCGGCGGTCAAGGAACTTAACGAGCTCAAGGCCAAATTTTCGTACATGGCGAAGGAAAGGGATGATGCAAGCAACGCAGCCCAGGAGGTGTGCGAACAAGCTATTCTACTTAGGGGTGAATGGGATGCGGCTGTGGCTAAAGTCCACAAGGTGGAGACTGAGGTCGAGGAGAAAGTGAAGTCGGTTGAGTCCAGGCTAGAGGCTGATATCGAAGACCTTCTCGTTGTTTACAACGCTAACGTACTGAGGCACAGGTGTCTAGCCAGGCTCGATGATTATCCGATGCATCTATACAACGCCTGGGGCCGATTAGTTGAAGAAGAGAAGGAGGCATATCTGGGTGAGTATGTGGATGAGTTTGAACTCGAGAATCGCATTCTGAATGAAGATGAAAGGAAGATTCTTCACGAGTCAATGATTCTGCATGAAAAGGAAAGACTCGGCGCCTAGCACTTCGAAGTAGGAGAGGGTTCAGGGGTTGACCATCGTGAGGCGAGTCTTGAAGTTCCAGCGTCAACCCAGCCTGAATCCTCGTCTTTAGTCGATCCCCAAGTTGTTCCTGCCTACAATCCGGATCAGCCACAGATGTCTCCGGTTACAGTGCAAGTTACTGAAGTCGTTCTACCGCCTACAAGTCAAACTGAGGAAGGTATTCTGGACATCCCACATATCTGTCTTAAGTCGAAATCTTCACTCGAGTTAAGTTCTAACAGTTCTCTTATTTTTTGTCCAGTGATCGATGCTGCACCTGTTGGGCCTCCTGTTACTCGAGAATCATATCAGACGCAGGAGGCTATTGTTACCGAAGCGATCACTGTAATTACAACTACCCCACTTGACGATACGCAGGGAAGCACGCTTGTGTTTGATGAGCAGTTGATGGAAGAACTCTTTCGCCGTCATGGCGATCCTCTTGCCGACTTCCCATTTGTTATGGGTGGAGGCGCTCCTGCTACAAGTTCTTCAGTGCCAACTACTGATGCCCCCAGCGAGGCTCGAGCGGTTACTGAAGAGGAGATGTTCGCACAAATCGACTCTGAAATGGAAGCAGCGGCCCATGGTTGCAGTTTTGGAGGTGGGATGGCGGCGCCCGGTCCAGCTCCGCTCAGAATGATATCTCCTGGTGGTACAATTTTCATCACCAACGTGCCCATTCCACCTTCTACACTTGATCCTGTTCCTCCGACTCCGCCCGCAGGTAGCATTCCTATTCATACGAGCTCGGAGGAGGATGTTGAGATCATGCCCCTGCCTGGAGACCGACCACCGAAAAGCAAAGGCTCAAAGAGGAAGGGTAGTGGCCGCTCCAGTGGGTCTACACCGAAGAGGAAGTCGAGGAAGAAGAAAGATTAGACACGCTTGTATGGTTTATTTTGATTTTCATTTTGCTGGCCGTATATAGATGCGGGTTCGGCCCCTGATAGTAGGAATTTTTTGGGAACAAAGTTGTACATGAACTTCTTTCATAAATAGTAGAAATGAAACTTTTCATTTTTAGCTTCTTGTGTATTTGCTTAAGTGTTCCAATGTTGGAAATGCACTTGTAAAGTTCCAGCTTCCGAGTCAAGTTTGCCTTTTTGCACCAAGTCTGGAAACTGCGGACATGGTTCGTGATTGGGAAGCGAGTTGAATTTTGACGTCGCATCGCTTCAGTCAATGGTCAATGCTTAAGTCCTGCCCCCCAATCTCGGGGATGAGTTGTGGAACATCAGTCAACGATTGCTTCTCACTTATAACATGTTGAGTCTAGTGCCACTGAATGGATGTCTGAGACAAGCGGAGATTGAGCGGTTTATTCATGCTGTCCGAATGTCGACTATCATATCTGCACTCCGGGGATTCTCATTTGTTTATTGGCGGTTGGTCACGCCGGCTTAAGTTTAAATCATACGTCCGCGCTCTGGGGACTCGGAATCGACATTTGTACTCCGACTCGCACTCTGGGAGTTCGGAGTGGATATTTATACTTCAATTCACGCTTTGGGAACTTGAAGTTGATGTTTATACTTCGTTTCGCACTCCGGGAATCCGAAGTTGATGTTTATACTCCGTTTCACACTCTGGGAATCCAGAGTTGATGTTTATACTCCGACTCGCACTCTGGGAGTTCGGAGTTGTTTATACTCCGTTTCGCACTCTGGGAATTCGGAGTTGATGTTTATACTCCGACTCACACTCTGGGAGTTCAGAGTTGTTGTTTATAATCCGTTTCGCACTTTGGGAGTTCGGAGTTGTTGTTTATACTCCGTTTCGCACTCTGGGAGTTCAGAGTTGGTAAGCAGACGGTCAGTCACATCTGTTGTATATTTTTGGATTTCGCTCGCACTATGGGAACGAAAGGTGTATCAGGATCATGTATGGTCGGATCACATCCACCCTGAGTTAACAAGTGAGGTCGTTAGATGGACGGGTCCACCCTCCTCAAACTTGGTTCAGATACAGACGAAGTCGTTAGGCGGACGGATCCACCCTCTTCATAGACGTATTTCAATACTCCAGTTCGCACTTTGGGAACCGGGAGTTAAGTGAGGGATTGTCGTGTATCAATCCGTTTTTGACATTGATGTGATGGCTTGTCCCCGAGCTCGGGTTTCATTTAGCGAGTGACCGGTTGCATCACAGTCACTCCCTATTTGAATAAATTCCACCATATGGTGAAACTTAGCTCTCCGTGCATAGTGATGATCATATGAAGCATTTCAAGTAAATCACAGCTCGGGCTCGAAGAGATTGCATTTTATTGCTGAAATAAGAAAATATGGCAAAGTCAGTTGCCTTATTACAAATTCTAATTTTGAAATGCAGAAACAAATTGCAAAATGGAAAATAAACTAAATGAATAAACATAGCCTGTCATGTGTAATAGCGACCAAGACTCTCGCTATTCCAGGTTCTTGGTAGAGTGAGACCGTCAACGGTCGATAATTTGAATGTGCCAACTCTGAGCCTTCGTTCAATAACATACGGTCCTTCCCATGTTGGCTTCGTATGCGAAGGAACCGGATAGATTCTTTTCAAGACGAGATCGCCTAGTTCAAAGGTTTGTGGGCGGACCTTGGCGTTGTACAATCGGGCGACTCGACTTCGATGTGCGGTTGCCCTCAAATCAGCCTCTTCACGCTTCTCATCTAGTAGATCGAGAGATTCAGCAAGTAATATAGCATTTGTCTTTGGATCATAGTATGTCACACGATGAGAAGGTACTTCTAGCTCAACTGGAATAACGGCTTCTGAACCATAAGAGAGAGAGAGAATGGAGTGTGACCGGTCGTGGACTTGTGGGTTGTTCGGTAAGCCCATAAAGCCATAGGAAGTTCATCGACCCACTTGCCCCCGACCTTTTCCAGTCGTTTTTTCAGAACGGACTTTATAACTTTATTAACCGCTTCAACCTGTTCGTTCGCCTGAGGGTGTGCAACTATAGAGAATTTCTTTTGGATGTGAAATCGTTTGCAGAAATCTTTAAATTCAGCACTGTCGAATTGGGTTCCGTTGTCCGTAATAATGGTGTGTGGGAGACCGAATCGACATATGATGTTGCGGACTACAAAGTTGATTACTTTCTTCGTAGTTATGGTAGCAAGAGCTTCAGCTTCAGCCCACTTTGTAAAGTAATCAGCTGCGATGATGGCGTATTTCGCACCACCTTTTGCCAGAGGTAGAGTACCAATGATGTCGATGCCCAATATTGCAAACGGCCATGGGCTGACCATTTGCGTTATCTCGGTAGGAGGGGCTCTAGGAATTCGAGCGTGCTTGTGACACTATCACATTTCTTTTCATAATCCGACGCGTCGCGATTCACGGTAGGCCAGTAATATCCGTATCGAAGTATTTTCTTGGCAAGTGCTTGCCCCTCGGTGTGATCGCCACATTCCCCCTCGTGTACATCATGCAATACTCGTTTAACTTCATCGTGAGCGATACACCGGAGTAAAGGAACAGAGTACCCTCTTCTGTACATGATTCCGTCCTGGATGGTGAATTGTGAGTCCTTCCGAAGGACTTATCTCTTTTCACTCCTGTGCTCCGGCAAGATTCCGTGCTCAATGTAATTTCTAAGTGGAGTCATCCATGAATCCTTTTCAGGACGGTTTCGCATACCCAGTCTATTTCTGCCTGGTCAATGCTTGGAGTATATAACGTCTCCACCGGAACGAGTCCCATTAGCCGAGCTTCACCTGTGCTGGCTAGCTTTGTCAACGAGTCGGCTTTTTGGTTGCGTTCTCGAGGTATACAATAAATGGCATAATAATCAAAATGATTCAGTACTTCCTGAACTCGAGCTAAGTAAGCAGCCAGCCTTTGATCTCTCGCTTGATACTCTCCCCGTACCCGACACACAACTAACTACGAATCACAGTAAATTTCCACAGCGATAATTTTCAAATCTCTAGCAAGTTTTAGCCCAGCTAAGAGGGCTTCATATTCAGCTTCATTATTGGTTGTGTGAAAATCGAACTTCAAAGCATAACATATAGATCGGCCTTCGGGAGTTTCAAGTACAACACCAGCGCCCGAACACCGGTCGTTTGACGCACCGTCGGTATAAAGCTTCGAGACGTATTCGGAGGATTCACTGGTTTCGGGCAAGTCCTGTGGAACGGTAAATTCAGCTTTGAAATTGGCTAGGACTTGTCCTCGAATGGCTCGTCTTGGAGTGTAAGTGATATCAAACTGGCTCAGTTCGATGTTCCACTTGAGTAACCTACCAGACGTCTTAGGGCGCGTAAGGACCTGTCGTAACGGCTGGTCGGTGTACACAATAATGGGATGTGCCTGGAAATACGGTCGGAGTTTTCTTGATGCAATAACAAGGAAATAAGCCAATTTCTCTAATCTCGGATAATTCCTTTCAGCCCTAGTCAATCGCTTGTTGACGTAGTATACTAGCTTCTGTATCATGTCTTCTTCTCGAACTAAGGCAGCGCTGATAGCGTTTTCTGATATTGCCAAGTATATGTACAACCTCTCATGATCAATAGGCTTTGACAGGATAGGTAGCGTGGATAAATGCTGAACTAGTGCTTGGAAAGTGCCCTCACACTCCGTGGTCCATTCAAAGTTTCGTTTTCCTTTTCGGATCAGATCGAAGAAGGGAATGCATTTGTCGGTGGACTTTGAAATGAACCTGCTCAATGCTACTACTTTCCCATTGAGACTGTGGACTTGCTTTATAGTTTTTAGAGTTTCTAGATTTTTGATTGCCCAAATCTTTTCAGGATTAGCTTCAATTCCCCGAGCGTTAACGATAAACCCGAGGAATTTTCCGGATGCAACTCCAAAGTGACATTTCAGTGGATTAAGCTTCATTCTGTATTCTCGAAGTATGTTGAACATAGTTTCCAGGTCTTTAATATGGTCAATGGAAAATCGTGACGTCACAAGCATGTCGTCTACATATACTTCCATGGTTTTCCCGATTTGATTGGCAAACATCCGATTGACCAATCGTTGGTAAGTAGCCCCGACATTCTTGAGTCCGAATGGCATAACTTTGTAGCAATAAAGTCCCAGATTGGTTACGAAGATGGTATGTTCTTGATCGGGTAAATGCATCGGTATCTGATTGTAGCCAGAATACGCGTCCATGAAGTATAAGAGCTCATGCCCGGCCGTTGAACCTACTAGCTGATCAATTCTGGGAAGCGGGAAAGTGTCTTTGGGACAAGCTTTATTCAGATCGGAGTAATCGACACATGTTCTCCATTTTCCGTTCGGCTTTTGGACGAGCACGGGATTCGACACCCATTCAAGATATAGCGCATCTCGAATGAACCCGTTCGCTTTAAGCTTTTCTACCTCTTCTTTAAGGGCGGCAGATCTCTCTGGATCCATACCATGCCTTTTTTGCCTGACCGGGACATGCCGCGGGTCAATATTCAGAGTGTGGCTCGCGATGTCCGGCAAGATCCCACACATATTAGAATGTGTCTAGGCGAATACGTCAAGATTCGCCCGCAGAAATTCAACCAATTCCTCTTGAGTTTGCTGGCTTAGCTGAGACCCAATCTTTATCCTTTTCGAATCGTCATCATTATCGATTGGGACATCGATTGTCAGTTCGGCCGGGGATGCTTGGCTTTCTTTAGATTCTTCTTCGTCTTCAGTTTCTCTTGGGTCAAGATCCCTTTGGAATTGGCTGGGGTGCCCGGGCCTAGGTCCAGGCGTTAATTGTCAATTATCAGCAAAACAGATGCAGAGAGATTCCTCTACACCCTTTCCTTTCTCCTTTCGCTGCGCCTCCCGCAGCTCGGCAACATAACATGCTCTCCCAGCAGCCTAATCTCCTTGAATGATTCCCACTCCACGATCAGTGGGAAACTTTAAAGTTAAACACCACGGGGCAATGGCGGCCCTGAATTCAGCGAGAGTCGGTCGGCCCAAGAAAGCATTATAAGGGGAGTCTATGTCCGACACAACGAACTGCAATATCCGCACTCTCCGGCGTTCTCCAACTCCCAAATCCACTGGCAGTTCCACCACTCCAGTGGGTATAGTAGCACTTCCGTTGAAACCATGGATTCAGGATTGACAAGGTTTCAAATCCTTGGCTTCCATTTTCATTTGATCATAAGCTCGCTTAAACATAATATTCACTGAGCTTCCACTGTCAACTAAGATCCTCTTCATCCAAGCAGGACCTACTTGAGCTGAGATGACCAGTGGATCGATAGTGGGGGCTTCGACTTTATTAGCGTCTCTGTTTCTAAACACGATGTCATCTGTCATCGCCTTCTGTTGCTTGGCCAGAGCCCCTTCATCAAAACTACTATAACACTCGAAGTCCGCATGCCTGATAGAGCTGGCATACGACTCCATTTCCTTCCAGCTTCGGTCTGCTGGATGAGGACCACCACTTATCGTATTAATAACCAACCTCCCGCCAGTTCGAGCAGGTTCCTCTTGCCTTTCATGATTTGGCACACGATTTTGATTTGATGGGCCCGCACCTCCTGACTGCGGTGCCCGCACATACTGATCCAACTTCCGCTCACGTATCAGCTTTTCAATGAGGTCCTGTAAGTGACGACACTCATTTGTATTATGGGCATAACTTTCGTGGAATCTACAAAACTTCCCTGTTTGGACCTGCCTTTCTTTCGACGGCTTCGGGGCAGGTTTTTTATATTGCATGGTGTTACAAGTCTGCAAATATACATTTTCCAACGACGTGTTCAATGGAGTGTAATTATCGTACATGGGAGCTCTACGTCGTGGACCACGATTTTGATCTCATTTTTTGCTTTGATTTCCATTGTCCCTCTGCTGATTCTGTTTATTTTGTATGTTCAACTGAACTTTTCCAGAACTCTCCCCGGATTGTTTAACAATGATGTTACTCTAAATTCCTTCGATGTTGGGCCATGCATCATCCTGCTTCCTAGACTGTTTCGCATCCTCCCTTCTCAAGAATTGGGCTGCCTTGGAATAGAAACGGTCCAATGACGCAGGTGGCTTCCCAGCTAACCAATTTCCAAACTCGGAATCAGGATTAATCCCCTTAGTCAATGCCATTAGGATAGAGTTGTCATTAGGATTGCTTATTTCTGCACACGCAGCATGGAATCGCTCCAACTAAAGTCTAAGTGTTTCTCCGGGAGCTTGTGTAACACTAGACAGAATGTTAACGTCTTTAGGCCTTGCCACGTGCATACGGAATTGTTCAACAAACTTGGTGGCCATCTGGTCAAAAATTAGAGATGGATCGTGGTGGCAAACGAGTAAACCACATGGTAGCAATGCCCCCTAGGGAAATAGGGAAACTACGACATTTTACTGCATCATCAGCTCTTGCAGCGTTCATTAGCCATTCATACTTCAGGATGTGTTGATTGGGATCTGAACTTCCTTCATAGACCGACAAAGTTGGCATACTGAAGCGCCAAGGTGGTTCATTATACAATATGTCATCGGTGAAAGGGGTATGACTCCAGGAGATTCCCCAGTCGTCATTAGTGAGACCCTGACTTTCACGGATCATTCGACGAATCATTATTGGTATATCCGGCATTTGGATATTAGGGGCATGCTGCACCAAGGTGTGGTCGGGTTCCACAGCGCGAGTCTAGACCGGACGTGGTCGACGGTCTGTGCCTCGCCTCCTTGGTTCTACATTTTCTGGGACATAAGGCTCTGGAGTATGATCTCATTGGCTACGATGAGGATCAGCTTGGTTTCCAGCATCAACCCCTTGTTCGGTAGTGGTGGCGGTAGCAAGGTTGCCTGTGACATGATAAGGAGCAGCACCTCCTCGGGATGAAGGTCATGTATGATGACTAGTGTATGGTCTAGTTCTGGGTTGTCCAAGGTTCGAAGCAGGTTGGTGTCCTGTGGCCTGGGTGTAGCGTACATCCAGCCGTGGGCGCGTGGATCGGTGATGACCATCAGATGAGGATGAACCCTCTGTGGAAGAATAAGAACCTTGGTCTCTTCTGGATCTTCTGCGCCTTTGGCGATTCAGCTGGTTGGTCAACTCTGTGTTGGCGCGCAGTTGTTCAGTTAGCTGTTGCCGACTCTGGGTCAATTCTTGAAGCATCATCTGAAACTCTTGTCTGGTGACCGGGCCTGATGGATCTGAAGGTCCGTCGGCATCTTGGTTTGATTGAGGCAATTGCGCGGGATTCTGCCTGTCCCGTCCTCCCTGATCAACAACTGTAGAGGTAGTTCGTGTACTTACCATGGTGAATTAATGAAAGTCCTTTCCTAAATCTGATGCAAATCTGAATAGAATGGAAGGGCTTCAAAGTCTAAGATCTGGATCTTCTTCTTGGATTTATGCAATCTGGTATCGATAGGAGATCCAGGGAGCAGGAGAAAAATTGGGTTTTTTCTTAATGAAAGCACCAAAGTGTTTGTATTAAAATTGGGCACAACACTCTTCAGAAGTTTTTGAAGAGATAAAATGAAGAAATTAAATGGAAAAAGAGGATTATCTAACAAAAACTCCAAAAACAGATAATAAAAGTATTAAGAACGTACAGAAACACAAGAATTTAGATTGGTTCGGCGTATTGCCTACGTCCACTATGAAGTTTATTGCTTTATTGATGTTTCTTTGATGATTACAATTGATTTCAGTGGGTTACAGCAGATAATAGTGATTTATAGCAGTGAAATTCGTTAGTAGCAGCAGCTATGGAGTTTAGAACTGGATCCGACAGAGTCTGGGCGTTGGAGAATTCAAAGAAGAAGAAGATCCCTTTTTCTAGTTGGCTCTGGGGTCTATTTATAGGCGTGGGAGGCGGATATCTCGCTCAGATCTCGGGAGGCTACTTCTGACACGTGAGTAGGCCTACGCGACCAAGCCCGTGAAGTTTCGGCCCGATCCGTGATCGATACGAACGGATTTCGTATCGACCAAGATTGCGTCCGATGGAGTCGAAATTTGGCGTGGGCATTCTTTAGCATGCACGTAAGCCTCTGTGAAAATTTCATAGCATTTGGACTTGTGGATCTCGAGTTATGATCGATACGAAATGGAGACTTTCGGTAGGCTGTTTGGTTCGCATCGATTGGAACTACACTATTCGTATCGATCGAAACTGCGTTATTCGTATCGATCGGAACTACGCTGTTCGTATCGATAGTCTTGCTCTGTTCGTGTCGACGATGGTGGTGTAGTTTGAATCGATGGAGGTTTGCTTGTTCGTATCGATGAAAGCACTTCAACTCGATGGATACGAACAGTGGTTCGTCGATGGATGCGAAGTTGACACTGGCCGATCGATACGAAGTGTGTTGTCCCTTGTTGGATACGAAGCAACCGGTCTTGAAGGATACGAACAGTGATCCACTGATGGATGCGAAATAGACTCTAGTGATCGATGCGGCACTGATGGATTCGAAGTAGGCTATGGTGATCAATGCGGAGCTGATTGAGTCAAAGTAGGCCCTAGTGATCGATGCGGAGTTGATCGAGTAGAAGTAAGCTTCCCTGATGGATTCAAACTCGATCGATTCGAACAGTGGCTACCTAATGGATTCGAACTCAATCGATTCGAACAGTGGCTGGTTTTCATCCAATATTGCATCGATCGTAACTTGAGCATACGAACTCGGATTGACTTGAAATTTGGAACGTTGACTTTTATGGCTTCCCTCGTCGTGTTTTTTCGATTGTAGCTCGATCCGGACTCGAAAAAAATTCACCGATATCCATGGTGAACCTTCGTATAACCGATCTCTAAGACGAACAGTCATTGGTTTCTAGTCAAGTTCTTGGTGTCACGGCCTTGCCAAAAGGCGGGATAACAGTAACTATCAAGAAGGATGGTCACGTCAATGAAAATAATAATGGAAATAAGTGAAAGAACTTCAATAATGTTGGTGGAGAGAATCAAGATTCCAAGAAGTGTTCGAGGTTCGTTTGTAATGGACACGATTCCATTGAAAATATCTACATTGCTACACAAGGTCCTGAGAAGTATGAAAAGCCACCCCATGAAGGAGGCAACCAAAGAGGAAAGGTGCTCAAGCAAGTATTTTCACATTCATGAGACTCGTGGGCATAATGCGAACGAGTGCAAGCATCTTGAGACGTGATTGTGGATCTGATCCAAATAAAGAAATTGCAGCAATATGTTAGGAACCCGCAGGGTGGGCTAGCAAGGAAGTGGTCAATCCCAGAGGCAGACTCAAGTAATTAGGCTGGGTCTAATGGAGAAGGACCAAGACAAATGACTAGGGGGATAATCATAATACCATATTTGGAGGTCTACGTCATGCAGAATAGAGTTGGGATGAAATTGAGGCACTATGGAAACTCCTTAAGGCTTATGCCTCAATAGAGATGTGTTACGCCATAGAAGAGGGTGCCGCGACAATGCAACAGAAAAGATTAGATTATGTTAGCGTTTTCAAGAATAGTGCCGATACTTGATCCGATGATGATTACGGTCCGATAAGGCTAGCTACGATGCAATTTTTCTTTATTTATTATAGGAGCTCGATGAATATCTTGTTTAAATAGACGTTCGATAAGATGCATCTTGACCAGAAGGTTCTTTGGCCATGTAATTCCATATCTAGAGATTTACCGAAGAGGCCAAAGATCTGATCGGTGCATCAAACTTCCTATTGAACAGGGAGTTTGAGACCACAAGGTAGTGTGGTTGCAGAATTTTGTACTGTTAATGGATTCTCAGTTTACAATGCTTTCTTAGGCTGACTAGCCCTTGCTAATTTTTGGGTTATGCTTAGTCCTTTGTGCTTGATGATGAAGTTTCCTATGGAGAATGGAGTGAGGATGATTCAAGGTGGGCAAGGTGCAAGTTGTGAATGTTATGTAATTAAGCTCAGAGAGGCGTAGCGACGAGAGAAGGGAAAGGATGTAGAGAAGTACCTCTAGTGTTGGTAAAGAAGGCGAACGGGAAATGGTGGACATACATTGACTATTTCTATTTGAATAAAGCATGCAAAAAGGACTGCTTCCCCCTACAATAAATAGACCATCTGGACATGAACCATTATCCGTCATGGATATGTACTTCAACTATAATCAGATTGTGCCGTAAGTCCTAGATTAGGAGCATATGAGTTTGATTACAGATTTGGAGCTATATTGCTATAGAGTCATGTCATTCAGTCCAAAGAATGATATACTTACCAACATTTAGTAAACAAGATGTTCAAAGAATAGTTTCACTACAAGAAAGTCTAGTTTAAATTGCCTATATTATTAGCCTTTCCTTCAAAAGTGTAACTAATATAACTTCAGTTAATAAAAAAGTTCCTCTAACGCAACTAAAACGTTTCCCGCCCAACCCGCCAATAATTTGGGCCAAAAAGTACATGTTACACAAACAGTTCATTACTCCTCTTCTTTTCCTCTTCGTACTATTCTATTTACTTCGCAATCTCCACAAATCCTTTTACACGCTTTCTTCTATTTTAATCTTCTTCTCCCACAATAAAAAGAAATTTGCAATCTCCACAAATCTCAAAATCACGCTGCCTAAAAAGGTCTCAGCCTGAAAACTCATGCCCTGTGCTTCTCCATGCTGCCATTGGTTTGAGTATAGATTGTCAAAGAAGTTGTCATGCCCGTTGCTCTTCATCTTAAATTTGTGGATCTGGAGTCTTATGAACCTTGAAGCTATTGCCGATTAGAAATTGCTTCACCGGAGATGTTGTTGTGGTTAGACGGTTACTCAAGATTCCTCGCTGTTTTGTTTGGCATCGATGGTGCCATGTTAAAGGTATTTTTTCTGATTTTTAATTTTACATTAAATTTAAGATTGGCTTGATTTTTTATCGATATTATAGATCTATTCTATTATTACGTTGATTATTTCAAATGGAAAATCACGAAATTCCAAATTATTGTATTGGTACTCTTCATTTGATTTAGATAGGGATGACAATTAAAGATTCAAAATTGCATCATGAGATGATTGATTAGAGATAAAAGGTTAGCCACATGAAATTTGATTGATTAGTGATGTTATTTGTGTATAAATTGATTGGTATATATGTCATCATGTAACTCAGCCAGTGGAAGACTACTTACGTAAGATGAAGTATAATTGTCTTAGGATTGGTTGACATAATCTTTTGGTTTTCTTAGAACCATGGCTACCACAATTTTATATAGTTATATTTGCATGTATTTTATACTTATTATTGAACTTGTTGTGCATGAAAACGGAAATAATTTAATGTAATCGTATAGACTAGCTGAATTCATGAATGTACCTAAAATTCCAAATGTATGTATCCGATGTAAAGTAACATGCTCTTGGTTAAGTCTATTAAGCAAGTAACCTATGAACAGGGACTATGGTTTGTTGCTATGAAGAAATAGTACTAACCAAATATATATAAAAGTATAATATACAGGCTCCATAATTGACTCGAAATTGGCCTTATGCCAGCCTTGGTCACACATGAAATCATTTGAACGTTAATAAGATAGCCGAGTAATAATATACAATCAATGAACCGCGTGTTAAATTCAAAACATTTTTTGTAAAAAAGAAATGTTACATCCTTTTTCTTCAGAAAAAAATCATAGTTGACTCTAAACGTTTCCAACAGAATATTTTCCCTTGAAAAGTTACTAACTCCACATTTAATTAAACCAGTGGAAAAGTAGCCAACTTTGAGCGGATAACAAATGATTTTATCCTAGTTGTCATGTATACTTGGTTGCAGGTTGCAATAATAATAATAAAGAAATAGGTCGTAAAAAATACATGCAAAGCAAACAATGTTAAAATACCAACTATTATCACTAATCTTACACATTAATTAACATCACTAATCTTTATGTTGTGCAACAACACATTTTTATATATACCAACTATTATATTAGCTTAAACTCAATAGACTAATGTTAAAATACATATATTTTCATCATAATATGAGACATGGGTTCAAATTTCATCATATACACTAAGAACTTCACTAGATTGTTAAACTGAAACTATATACAACTACTATAAGTTGGACTAAGTAATACTTGGAAATGTTTATTACAGATGTATCACAACTTCAAATTATCAATAGATTATTGGGACTGTTTTGTTATAACTAAGGTAAATGAAGAGATCTTATGGCCTACAATTGTAGGACAAAAAAACTAAAAATAAAATAAAAATAAAGAGTACATGGATTTAAATTTGAATGTAAACGGATGGCTTGACCTATGTAGGCATTTATCTATTGTTGCTTACATGATAGAATACCATTTCTTTCGTGCCTCCAAGTGGTGACCAAACGGATCATGCAAAGCTATCAGGTATAAATAAAGGCAACTGATTAAAACCCATTAAAGTACAAATTTATTTTTATCAATATCATTTTAATGAGCATATACCATCAATTGAATAGTTCAATGTGAAATGTGATGTTATACTTCATACTATATTATCTAATTGTAACAGTTTTATGATCCAAAGCAAAATTAGGAGAAGTCCTAGGCCTTTAGTTCTTAAATACTAAAGGATCCTATTCACACTTAGGTAAGCTACTTAATCCAATTCAACAGTTTATGGTGGTCTATCTTTCTAGATATTTGAGTAATCATATAAGAGGATGCAGGCACTAAAGCTAGTATGCAAGCATAGCTCCATTACAACTACATGGTAATATAACTGATATAGAAAAGGTATTAGCTTTCATACTTAGTAAATACAAACACCAATCAAGAATTAAGCAAACCTTGGTTGTGATAATCAGGGCGAAAATTAGTTGCCAAATCCTGCCAACATCATCAATATGGGCAACTTTCTCACTTTGTTCTTCACATATATCCTCTCTTTTTGATGCTGCAACTAGAGTACAAGGTCCAAAAGAGTAATCTTTAGTTTCCAACTTTTTTGAGCATTAGTAACATTGTGTGCCTTCGTATATTCTTTATTTGATTGTGTTTCCATATTTTTTTGTCATCTACAGCCATCAATTCCTCCTTTTGCTCAAGTGCATGTTAGTAATGTCCATTCCAAATGATCGCTTATTATTGTAGTTTATTTTAAATGGTATTTTAACTTCGCTTTGTAGATAGGTCATTCCTGACTAAGTCAACAGTAGTACACACCATTTGTTATGTGTATTATCATGTTGTCCAATTCATTTAAACTTAGATTATACTATTCTACGACATATTTAACTCTTGGCTACTTGAGTTTATACATAATATTGATTACCATTTTTTTCTCAAATAAAATTATAGCTGATAGAAGAATTGTTTGACACTCAACCAAGAGCTCTAAAATAAATGCTCAAACCACATAGCGGTTTTAGGGGATTTCACTAAAAACAACAAAATAAAATTAGGGAGATTTCACTAAAAAAGAAGAATAAAACGTTTATTATGCAATATGAATTGCAACTAGGTCTATCAGAAAGTTTTGAAGAAAAATTGTTTGTACTTCAAGGAGTACAATTGACATCACTTCTTTGTGTTACACATTAATTAATTATTATTGAACTTACTTTATTAAGATTATCATTGTATCATGTATAATCAAAAACTTTTGTATTATACTTTGTTAAGATTATCATTGTTCTCTTATCTTTCCTTTTAGGCCTATAAATCGATCTCTCTCTTCTCGGTAACCACCTTTCTAGGTCAGGTGGTGATCCTGGGTTTGCTGGGTCGAACCCTTTCGGGTATCTTGGCTTTCTCTTTCTCTTCTTTGTCTTAGCTTTCTTAACTTCATCTAAAGCTTTCATCCTCTCTGCACGTACATTTTCACCTTGGTTTGCTCCATGAGTTTTCTCTAAATTCTCAACATTTCCCCTTTCGAACCAGGCAATGCCTTCAGCTTCTTTTCATACATTTCAGCCTTCTCGAGATCTGTCTATGTTGTAGTAGTTATTAGACCCACTAAAGCTTCAATGCTTCCTTCATCTTTGACAAGTTTTCCATAAAGTTGAGATGCTTCTTCTTCATAATAATAGTAGTAGTAGTAATAAACTAAGTTTGATAAAAAAATATATGAGTTTATAATAATAACAACAATAAAAAAAATAATAAACTATATTTTGATAAAAATTAACTAGTTTATAATAATAATAAAAAATTAACTAAGTCAACTAAGTTTTATAATTAATAACAACGATAACAAAACCTAAGTTTATAAAAATCAACTAAGATAACTATAAAAAACAATACAACTATTAGAACTATGATTATAAGTAGTTGGTAATTTTAGTAATGTGAAGAACATAATGAAAATATTGATGATAAGTAAAATACTTGGAAATTTGGAAGGTGATGATGAGATTTTAAGAAATTCAAACGACTTGAATATTAATGTTAATAGAGCAATTTGGATGAGGATTCCAAACTAGGAGAGACTTAGATATTAGATGACGATAGAGGATTAAGAAGAGTAGAGTATCTGAAATATTGAGAGATGTTACTTTTTCTGATATGTGTAACCTGGTTTTGAGGTGGGCTGCATTTTAGTTATTCCAAGTTAGGCTTGGTTGTTTTTATAGCATTTTTATTTCTTGTTCTAGGCTCCTAAAGTCTAACGAACTCACTTTATTATGATAAATGAAGATCAATCACCTTTTCTCAAAAAATAAATAGTGACAGATCCAAATGTAGTTAAATAACTTTTTTGGTGAAACTGATACTCAGACCTCTAACTTGTATAGAAAAAAAGAAAAAAATTATTGAATAGAAGAATAATAAATGCCAGATCATTAAGGGAATGATTGAGCTATTGTTATTATATATATAACAGACTCTGCAGCCGCTTGCATTTCTTTTAGATTTAAGTGTTTGCATAGTATATGATATTATCAAATTGATGTGAGTACCATGCATTGTCATCTCCCAAGATGTATATGTTCTTACTCTATTACAGGAAGCAGAGCTAGCAAAAGAGAAAACACAAGGTTATAAACTGGACAAGTCACATATATTTGCTGCAAATCTGTTTGATGACTTCGATAGGTACATGAGCGTCCCGGATGAGTGGGTGCCAGCTGAAATTAAGCCTTACGCTCCTGGGATTAGTATCCACACACTCTACTACTACAATTAATTTTTGGTCATGAAACTGGGTCATTATATCATGATTTTCTATTATTATAGGAAAACCTACAACAATGGTTGGCTGATGACAAAGCCAGAGATCAATTTGTTATTCGTGCTGGTATGTGGACCGAGGTTCTTTGGAATGACCCTAGGCAGATGGTGCCTGAGCTTGTATATCGATGTCAGGGATCAAAGACTGTTCTCACATACATAGAACGAAGATTAAATGGGTCCCATTAGAATATGACACTTTGCATTTCAATTTTATGTTATCTAAGTAAACTGATTTATTGAACCAATTAATGCAGGTGTCAAATTGTTACTACTTTTACTTGATTATTATTGGAAGAAAGAATGCTCCTATTAGTTTACTTGATAATCATGTGCTGCTGTTTTGCAGTACTAGACCGAGAGTTTTTTCCAGTGGTCACCACTGGGAACATATTTGGCTACAGTTCATAGGCAAGGTGCTGCTATGTGGTAGTGTTGCAGGAATTTCGTGGCCTGTGTTCAAGTAAATTTCAAGCCCATATTATTATTATTATTTGCACCATCTTTTAGAGTCTTAAATCAAACCGCAATATGTGTGTACCTTAGGTGGGATGGTGGCAAAGAAGACAAATATTTTGCTAGAATTGGAAAGAACGGCATATTAGCTTACGAAACTGAAACTTTCACATTGATTGACAAGAAAATAATGAAAATTGATAATGTAGTTGATTTTACATGGCCTCCTACTGATTCTATAATAGCTCTCTTTGTTCCTGAGCTTGGTGGTGGAAACCAACCTGCTAAGGTAAGCCTTGTAATAATAAAATAACTAAGTTTACAATAATAATAATAATAAATTAACTAAGTTTATGAAAAATTTATAAGTTTGGGATAATTTATAAAAATTAACTAAGATAATAGAGTTTAAGTTTGAGATAATTTATAAGTTTAAGTTAATTAAAATATAAGTTATGATATTTTAAGTTTTAGTATCGAGATAATTTATAAGTTTAATAATAATAATAATAATAATAAACAATAGTTTGAATAAATTAACTAATTTTTATAAAACTTAAATACGTTTATAAAATTAACTAAGAATTATAAAAATTAACAAGTTGATAAGAATAATAATAATAAACTACGTTCGATTAAAAAAATTAACTAAGTTTATAATAATAATAAACTATAGTTTGGTAAAAATTAGCTAAGTTTATAATATAATAAATTAACAAAGTCAACCAAGTTCTATAACTAATAACAACAACAACAACAACTAAAACTAAGTTTATAAAAATTAACTAAGTTAACTAAGTTTTATAAAAAAATTAGTAAGTTTATAAAAATTAATTAAGTTTATAATAATAAAAATAATAATAATAAATTAACTAAGTTTACAATAATAATATTAAATCAACTAAGTTTATGAAAAATTTATAAGTTTGAGATAATTTATAAAAATTACCTAAGTTAATAAAGTTTAAGTTTGAGATAATTTATAAGTTTAAGTTAATTAAAATATAAGTTATAAGTTATGACATTTTAAGTTTTAGCAATTGAGATAATTAATAAGTTTGGTTTAATATAAATAAAGTTATAAATAATTTAACCGAGCTTTATAAAAATTAACCAAAATTTTAAAAATTAACTAAGTTTTATATAAGTTAACCACGTTTTATAAAAATTAAATAAATTTATACAAATTAATTAAGTTTTATTAGAATTTAACTAAGTTAATAAGTTTTTAAAAATTAAATAAGTTTATTATAAGAATAAACCAGTTTTATAAAAATTTAACTAAGTTAACTACGTTTTATAAAAATTATTTAAATTTAATAAAAGTTTAACTAAGGATGCTTGATATACTTTAAATATGCAAAATAGTTTCATAATCGATTGTTAAACTTGTCTACAGGTAATACTTTTTTAGGAGTAAAGGCCAACTCCAGGAAAGAATGTAGGTAAACAAGTAATGAACATGGCTTTAATTGTTATATATACTATAACATTTTGTAGTACTTGTTATGTAAACTTGTTTATGAATGGTTATGGATTTTATGAGAATTTGCTCATTTTGTCGAAAAACTATTATCAAAATGGTTATGGATATTATATTTGATTATATGATTAACGTGTTTTTTCAATTGTTTGAATATGATGATTATGTGATTGGTTGATTGATTGTTGGTTTGAATACGACGATTATGTGATTAATTACTAGTTGTAAAAAGACCATTATGTGAGCGATGGCTGGAAGGGATATAAGCCATTAACAGGAAATGGTAGCATGTATAGTCTGCTACAAAACAGTTAATAACTTTTAGTAGCGTTTTAAAAACGCTATGGAAATAAACGTAAACAGCCGCGATACGACTTTCGTAGCATCTGAAAACCGCTACTAATACTTTTAGTATCATTTCGTTAAACACTACAATACAACATGCTACTAAAAGTCTGAAACTTTTTGTAGCGTTCCTAAAACCCTACAATAGGTCAAGTTTTGGTAGCCTTTCCTACAACGCTGGAAAAAGTTTCAGACTTTTAGTTGCATGTCGTATTACAGCGTTTGCCAAAACACTACTAAAAGTTTTGGTAGCGTTTTTACAGCGACGAGAGGCCTTTTCTGGTGTAGTGGTTATATGGAAATGGAAGTCTATGTGGACGATATGATCATGAAGTCATGGCAATTGGCGGATCCTATGGATGACCTATCAAAGATGTTCGACATGCTTTGAAAGTATGGAATGAAGTTGAATCCATTGTAGTATTCTTTTAGAGTTGCATCGAGACATTTTTTTGTTTCATTATAACTCGATGGGTATCGAAGCTAATCCAGAACAAATTGAACCTAGTAATCACCCTTAAGACGAGGAGAGAAATGTAGCCCTCGGATGGTAAGTTTGCCGCTTTGAATCATTTCTACTTAAAGGCGACCAATAAATGCATACCATTCTTAATGACATCAAGAGAGAAAGAGGAAAGTTGCAATGGACAAGCGAATGCAAAACTATGTTAGAATATATTGGTGGATTTGAAGAAACCATCTACACTATCAAAGCCTTTAGAGGGAGAAATCTCTGTACCTACCTAGTAGTCTTGATTCACGCATTGAGTGCAACATTAGTGCACGAGGAGTGTAAAATCCAAATGCCAGTCTATTTATCAACAAGTCATTCACTAGATTGGAAAAAAGACATCTGAAGCTTGAGAAGTTGGTGTATTGTTTGTTGATAGCATTAAGGATGTCGAGACCATATTTACATGGTCATCTAATAAAGGTGTTGATGGACCAACCATTGAGACAAGTATTACATCGTCTTGAGACTTCAGGAGGATTGATGAGGTGAAATATCTAGATGAGTCAGTTATGACATTACTTATCATCCTAGGAGGAAGGATTCGACAACAGGCATTATATGATTTCATCCTGAATTCACCATACGGGATGACAGAGTGGAAGAAGAGTTGGTCGAGCTTTCATAATTGAAACTGTATGTATGCAGAGCATCCAATGATCCTGATTCTAGGGATAGAGTAGTTATGATAACTCCATAAGGTTAGAGAATCTATTATGCATCGAAGCTTGAGTTTCATCGAGGAATAATGAGGCCAAATATGAAGCGTGGACTGTAGGACTCAAGATAGAAAATAATTGGGAGTGAAGACAATGCATATCTTTAGCGACTCTCGGTTTGTGATTTGCTAAGTGATGAAAGAATATTAAGCTAAGGGTGAGCAGCTAGCCCTTTACCCATCGAAGGTTTTAGAGTAAATGGATGATATTGAGCACTACATAATAAAGCACATCCCCAGACAGGAGAATACGAATGCTAATTCACAAGCCAAGTTGGCAAGCTATGGAGATGCGCAATTATTAAGAATTATGCCAATAGAGGTATTGACGACTCCTGTAACGACCCGTATTTTTGAAATTAAAAATATTAAATTAAATAAGATTTTGAAATTTAATATTGTGAGAAATTAAAATTTATGATTTATTAATGAGAAAAATAATTAGAATATAATTTAATTTAATCGTTTGAATGTTTTTGGCAACTATTTCAATGTAATTTCAATCACTTGAAATAATTGTAAAGTTAATTTGGTTATAATTGTAAATGAGGAATAAGTTAAATGTTGGATTCAATATTGAAGTTATCTGTTATTAATTGAAATAGGTTTATCATAGAATATGAAATAAATTAATTAGTACATAAATTCATTAGCTTTTGTCTGGAAATAATAGACTTAGAAATGTGTTCGAATTACTAATGTGTAATAATTATTTTAGTTATTATTTTATTTTTTAATCCGCTGAAATTAATTTGAAAATCAATGAAATTTATTGTAATAAAATATTGCAATTAATTTGAGTTAAGATGATAACTGTAAAATATGAATGTAATAAAATGTAAACTAATGTTAATTATATTCATAAGGTAATAGTTGATTCAATAATAAGAGTGTAA
The DNA here is from genome assembly GCA_030737815.1 of Allium fistulosum. Taxonomy (NCBI): domain Eukaryota; kingdom Viridiplantae; phylum Streptophyta; class Magnoliopsida; order Asparagales; family Amaryllidaceae; genus Allium; species Allium fistulosum. The sequence goes on from CM060908.1 coordinate 783,034,603, forward strand.
ATCGAAATAAAAGAATTTGATTAAAATTAAAATATAATTAACTAGGGTTTTATTACAGTCGTAATTAAACGTTAAAATTAGTGAAATATCTAAATATTGGATTTAACATGGAAAATTTATTTTAAAAGATTATAAATTCCTGGTTAATCAAGAATGATGAAAATTGTTAACTTTTAGTCTAGAATTTAAAGGTAATTAAATTGATTTTAAATTAATAATTTATTTAATTAACGTGTAAAATTGGGTTTTTGGGCACTGTCTCGGATTTCGACGAAACCAGTTTCATCGGATCCGTAATAGTGAATTATTATAGGATTTTATGTTTTGTAGCGATCAGACTTATTCTTTGACCGTGCGAGCTCGTAACGCGTAGAAATCAATTAAAGGAATTTAAATGAATATAATTCGATTTTAAAAGCTAACTTCTATATACAATGGAATTAGGGTTTGAAATTAGTTCCATTGAGTTTAAAAATATTGAAAACCTATATTTTGATATATGAGATGGCCTACTTTCGTTTCGGGAACAAAACGGGCTTTTCAGGTCGTTGTTATCGTTTCGACCCAAGTCGATCTGTCCATTCGTTCTTATCCATCTCTGTCAATATAAATAGATTTTTCCTGAAACCCCAGTAATCTTTTATCTTATTTCTGTATGTACTGTTATTTCCATCCACTCCTTCCCTTCTTCCCAATGTCAGACGTATCAAAACCCTAAATTCCAAATTTCAATTTCAAATCGAAAATTTAAACTGCTCAAAACCCTATCGAATTATATACTATCGGAAAGCTCTCGATGAGCGTTATCTAGATCTGAGATTCATTTTTGAAATTGAGTCTTGGTTTGGCCAGAATTTGGCGACCTTTCTCAGCCGTCCGTTGTTGGGTTTTGGATTTAACGGCGGATCATCGACCATTTGACGAGCGGGGAGTGGCGTTTGGAAGAGGATGATGAGCAGAGGTGATCTATTGTGTTCGTTCATCGTGGATTGGCTGGAGATTGCCAGAAAACGACGAGGAAGGTAATGGCGACGGGAAAATTTTTGGCGAGGTGGCGGCGTCGCGTGGGCGGCCTGAGGTGTTGGAGACGATGGTGATGCTCGATCGGGTCGAAGGTGTGCCTAGTGGCGTGCGGCGGTGGGTTTTGGGTCGGCGACTATGCATATTTGGGATTGTGAATGACATAAGGTTTTGAGAGGTATGCGATATTACGATAATGCCCTTACTTTATTTTAATTTAATTTTTAAATTTTCAATGTTCTAATATCGATAACTTTTGCATACGAGATCAGATTTGGACGCGGTTTCTTCTGTTGGGATCGTATCGAAATTCCGAGCAATATAGAACTATTTTGTCTGCATTCTAAGACTGTTGGATTTTTAGGCTTTATTTGGAATTTTCAATCGACCAAAGATCAAATGTGAGTGATTTAACCCACTCACGAAATACTAAACCTTCTTATGTTAGTTGAATTAAGTTTATGATGTGATAAGAATTTTATTGATCGTTGTTTGGTAATTTATATTTTCATTTAAATTTATTTTGAATTTATATTGAATTAAATTACCATTTAAATTAATTCTGAATTAAATTGATAGTTAAATACGTGATATTGATAACGAGTTAATTGTTGTGATTTATTGACTGATTTGGATGTTGATTGTGTGGATGTTTATTTGTTGACATTTTGCATGATTGATGTTATGTTTATTATATATGTTGTTATCACACTACAAGTTCCCTTAGTTTGTTGCTAGAAAAATTACTATGGGTTGAAATGGTACATACCCGAATGAACTTAATGATTAGGGAAAATCGTTATGGGTTGAAATGATACATACCCGAGCGATTTTATTGATTTGGAAATTTTTGATTCGGGATACGGGTTGAAAAGATACATACCCGGAAAATTAAACTATTTTGGGTTAAAATGATACATACCCTATCACTTGACCATAGGGTAGAAAATTATATACGGACACCGTTGGTCGGTTTTAAATTATTTTCTGAATGGTAAAGTATGTTGATATATAAATTTGATTTTTAAATTTAATTTAATGATTTATTTAAAAATTTATATTTGGAAAATAATTTATTTTATATGTTTTAAAGTTTCAAATTTTAAGTTAATATATGGTTTAAAAAGTAAATTTAAGATTTCTAATTATAATTTTATTTAGTTTAAAAATATATTTTAAATGGTTTAAATTTTAATTTAATAAAATATTTAATATAGTTTTAAGAGATTTATATAAAATTTTAAAAAAAATATTTAACATAGTTTTAAGAGGTTTATTTAAATTTAATTTAAGATAATAAATATAGACTTTTATAATAACTTTTATAGATAAAAGATTTTTGTAAAAGATTTTATAATTTTGTAAAAGCTTTTGTAAGGAATTTATAAAAGTTCTGTAAGAGATTTTATAGAAGGACTTTTTAAAAGATTTTTTATAAAGGATTTTATAATTGTTTTATAAAGGAGTTATAAAGGTTTTAAAGGATTTTGTAAAGGGTTTTATAAAAGAACTTGTATAAATGGATTTGGAAGCGTTTTAAAGGAATTTGCATAGAAGTTTGTGAAAAGGGAAAGAGTTGTAAACTGTTTTGGAATTTATAAATAGCTTTACAAATGGTTTTAAAGCATATAAATAGTGTATAAATGGTTTGAGAGAGATTTATAAATTATTTTCGAAATTGATTGAAAGAAATCTTTATCGGTATTTATGAATATATTTATACTTTTGGAATAAGTATATGGATATCTTGATATGAAGGTATAAACTATTTTCTGGATTTATTATTAAAATGTTATAAAATGACCACGGTGTGAATAAGCGGTTGGTTGTTAAAAAGATCGGGGTCGGATATTGTCATACTCTCTGCCAATTCCGAAATCACTTTAACAACTATGCACGTGGTGGAGAATCCAGAATAAAGTAGGATGGTTTGGCGAATGCTACTGGTATAAGGTAAGAACGCAGCCCTGACCTTCAGGTCAGCTTGATATGACTAAAACAGGAGCCATAACCAGGCCAAGTGAGGTCGCTCCTTCTATCGAACACGCTTCTTCAATACCATATCTGTTACTTTGTGATTGATTAGTGGCCACCCTCGATTTGATTATGGAGTGTTGTTTGAGGTGGGCGGTAGCTGCGGCTATGCGTTACCACCAGCCTGGTTCTGCAATCCGGTAGAATCCTACCATGGGAATAGCCTCGTGTGCCCTGTCATATTCCTTATCGATCCCACTAAGATTTTGGTTTGTGTTGTTCCTATGGAGTGCTCCCTGATAGCCCACCAGTTTACGGTGGAGTTTATAATACTGTATAGAAAACGATGCCTATAAAAATGTGTTAAGGGGGATACGGGTAACGCCTTAACGCTATTTTAATAATTTACTTTATCGATAGACACTACATATATAGCATAGATTACTACATATAAATAGTTTAACGGATCCTTAGGAGATGGAAAATCCTGAACATCTCTTAAGTTATTACACGCATGTTATACACTGGATAGGAGATGTAAATCCCATAAACATCTCTGAAGCCATTACACTCATATTTATTTATTGTTGATTTAAATTACATAAGATCTTTTAGTTATGACTCGAGTGTTTTGTCTTTTCATTACGCTCGGGTTAGCCTGAGCATTTCAGCGTTGAAGACTTTATTTCTGGAGGACGAAGACGGAGTTTGGTATATTATATTATTAGTAATTTTCTGTTGCATTATCCTATTATTCCTGCTGTATTTATAACTCTGATTGTATTGTAAAAATTTGTGCAATCAATTGTATACTATAAAACATCTTTACGAACTGTTTATTTGAATATTATATTTTGTCATTCTGTAGTGAGATTCTGTGTTTTTTTACCTTCTTTTCTTTTATTTTCTTATTTACCCCATGGACAATCCTCCCTTTTGAATGGTTTGAATTGGACATGTGTGGTTTATTGTCGATTTAAACCGTCCAAAAAGGTAGGTCATCACAACTCTAAGCATCGACTAGATGGACGTTGATTGGATCTTGGAGGTTGTAGAGGAGAAGGGGTCGTGGATGATTCCGATTAAAGATTATTTGCTAAAGAGAACTCTTTCAAAGAGGCAGAACGAAAGGCGGAAACTCCTACGTATGGTACCTCGGTTCATTATGCAAGGAGTGCTATATATGAGAGGACTCTTTACCCTCTAGCTAAGGTATATTGGTGAAGATGAGAATAAGAAAAACCTTGTAAATGTACATGAAGGAAGCTATGGCGATCACACTATGTTTTTAAATCTCCCATATCTCATCTGAGATCACCTCCGATATCTCCTTTTCACACTTAGATAAAACGAGACATCAATTCTCCTTCATATCCCCCCGACACTAATCTCGTCCGAAATATTCAAATCTCACCCAAATGTGGATCAAAATCTCAATCTGTGATCTCATTCGAAATTATATCCTTTTTCTTTCACATATTATTTTTATTTTTATATAGATTCAAAAGATACTACTCAATCCAATTACTATTTACCAACTCCTTGAACATATTTTTTACTTTTTGTCTTGATGAGTCACAACTCATAATAAAAGACTTCTTATCTTTTATTATTCGATCATTTTTAATTAAATTAAGCAAATTGAGATACCAGTCTTCTCCGAAACATTATTTTCAATTCTATTTTCTATGAAAATCAAGTATGTTATAATTTTTGTTTCTACTTGAAAATTATGGTTGTCAAATAAATCATTATAAACACAAGTACATATCTCAAATTTTATAGTACTTACCATAAACGTACACAGTTTCAGCACAAAGCAATAAACACATGTGTCTCTAGGACAAAACAATACATAATCATGGAAAATAGATAGAGTGCACAAAGTCAGAATGTAATAGATAAAATATAATATATCACATATACATAATCCAATAGGGCTACAAAATGGTAGTCTTTAGCCCAGTAGATACATACATCATCATAATACATCATAATAAATACATCACTACGGCTACAAAAATACATAAGGAATGCATCATTAAATACTAGCCTCCAAAAGTTTCCAAAGCCATGAAGTCACTTCATACTTGCACCGGAATGTCTCGGATTGAACCGAGTATTTTAAATAGCACACGAGTTCGACTATGTCTATAATGATATGTTAGATGATGATGATAATCATAACACAAGAATATGTCAATGGATACATATATAAACCATCCATCAAAGAAGTCCATATAATCAAATAATATATCATACATCCATCAATTAATCAATGATAACAAACACATATCCATAGTAATATATATATATATGTGTGTGTGTGTGTGTGTTTGTGTGTGTATAACTCAAATCAAGTGGTGACGGGAAAAGACTGTACAACGGAAAGAAGATCCTAAGTTGAGTCATATCTCAATATCCAATACTCAAGTGAGGTGTATAACTGGTATATGCCTATCTATTACTCAATGTAGAACTAGATTGAAAATAGATGGTCGTTTGCCTGCTCTAGGAGCCTTGCGGGCTACCTACCCGGATCCTGCTTCTACAATCTTAGGTTACCTTTATGGTAATCGTGGAAATATCCACCGGTGGACTTGTCAATGCAAGGACGCGAGGACTCGGTCATGACTCGGATCATGTTGTTATGGTAACATACTTCTGGCCTAAGTGACACAAGTGGCCAAGGGTGACTACCTAGTTGTGGATACTATAATGTGTCATATCTTGGGCAAGACCTTGAGATCAGGCCGCCAGGGTGCATACTGGTCAATCTGGTTCACTCCAACGTCAATAATAGGAGTACATCATGATAGATAAATATATAGTATCTACATATATAGGCACCAGCCTAGCTCAAACCTATGAGCATCACCGCATATAAGTATTATCTCAGCATTATTGTTCCCGTCGCATGAGCGACATCTACTTACAATGAATAACCAAATAAATATCATAACGACGTCCCGTACCACCATGCGTTACTCAATCGTTTATTCAATGCTTATAAACTACAATCATTTCATATAGTATATTCTATGCAACTAGTCCAATGAATAACTGAAGAAATACTACCGAAAGTCTTATACTAGATAGTATTATAACTTCATTTATTCAAAATTCTCGTTACATGGAATTACAAACATACATATGATAAATAAAGCAACTACATGTGTATGTGAAATTATTATCATATGATAGCATTAACAATATTTTTATGAATACATTTTATATTAAAATAATACTTAGAAATAATTGAAGAGATTTGCAAACACTGTTGAATACCTTAATAAATCCATAATATTATTTCTAAATCATTAAATAAACATAACAATACTTTTTAGTAATTTTTAACACCTAATAGGAATTTAAATAGTTTATTAACCTCCTTAATCAATTTATTATTTAACAATCCAATTATGGAATTTAATATTCTCACAAAATATTGTTTTTAACATAAGATAAGTTCATTTTTATAGTGTATATAATTTATTTTTAATTTACATAGACTTATTTTTTTTTAAATCAAGAATATATAAATTCAATATAATTCTAACTATGTTAACATAATCATTTAAAATAACATTATATTATTACCAAAACATCATAATTTTACTTTTAAAATTGATGCTATAAGAATGTTAACCTATATTTTATTTATATATTAATTATTTAATTTTAATTTTAATTTGTTTTTTTTTAATTTAGGGCGTAGAAAACATGCACACTAGTGGACCGGTGTGTGCACACCGGTGCACGGGTGTTGCATTTGTTGTAGCCCTAATTCGATTATATTTTGGACGAATCTCTCCCACTTCAATTCTACTTGTTATTTCTTGTCTTGATTGAGTTCATACACTAGTATGTGTTTCTAGCACAATCATATCACACCCTAATTCGCTCAATTATTCATATGAATTCAAAATCAAGAGAAAAAAAGGAAATTAGATCATTCAATAAATATGAAATTTTGATTGCATAACCACATGACCACCATTCCATACATCTTTGTATCATTCTACATAGAAGTGAGTGAGATTACTCACCTTAAATTAAATAATGCAAATTTCTACTTTAGCTCCTTCTCCTACCTTGCTTTTCCTTCACTGTAAATTTTCCACCTCAATAAATCTTGATCGAAACTTGAATTCTAACTTGATATTTGGTGTAGAATAGTTTTGAATTTGAGAATTTATGATATTTTATTTGATTTGATTTTAATTTTGAAGAAGTAGGGAGGGGTTTGTATTTTGAATTTATAAAAAGAAGAAGTATCATGTAAATAATGTGAAGTTATATTTATAGAATGGGGAGAGAAATTTAGGCTTAGAAAACTCTAGATTTCATGAAACAAAGAATTAAGTTTTGGGCTATGTGAAGTTAGGCTAGACTTATTACTAATTGCATTTTCTATTTCCTTCATTTCCATACACTACTAGCCCATTTATTTATCACATTAAAATTTTCCAACTAACATATTGTATTATTTATTATTTTATAAAAATATTTTCTATAATTTTATCTATTTTAATTTAATTACTTCTTTAAATTTCTATTTAAATTCATTTACTAATTTATCCAAAATATTATTTACTATAAAAGTTTAATTTATCATTTAAATTTCAAAATAACTATATTAATTACTAAATTAATATTTATCACTTTAAAAAAATTCTTTCCATTTTAGTAACATATTTTCCAACAAATTTTCAAATGATTTGCATAATTTCACATTTATTATTTTAAAACACATTTAATTAACTAATCTTTATTATTAAATTCCTAATTTATTGCTTTTCGACAACGGATTGTTACAGACTTCCCACATTGAGAAAAATTCTATCCTCACATGCTCTCCTAAGGAAAATCTATAGCTAGCTAGTTAATTCTAGCTTATCCACACCATTTATTAATTAAAAAGCAAAGAATAAAACATACCCGACCTATGTGCATCTGAAAATAACTCAGGGTATGTCTGTTCTATAAGCTCCTGAGTCTCCCAAGTACAATCCAACGGATTATCGGACCACTATACCTTCACTGAAGGAACATTCTTACTTTTGAGCTGTCGAACATCTGAATTGGCTATCCAAACATGATACTACACATATGTCAGATCTGGGGTTATCTCGAGCTCCTGTATGTCCCTTGACTCAAATACAGTCTCAGTATCCCATAAAACTCCCTCAATTTGGAAACATGAAAGACATTATGTATTCTTGAAAAATAAATTGCAAGTGCAAATCTATAACAAATCTTCCAATATGTTCGGTAATCAGATACAGGCCAACATAACGAGGTGCTAGATTTCTCGATTTACTGAATCTCGTAAATCCCTTCAAGGGAGATATCTTCACATAAACAAGATCTCCAACTACAAACTCTATCTCCTTTCTTCTTTGATCAGCATACGACTTCTAACAATCCTAGGCCTCTTTCATCTTTTGTCTAATCAGCTTGATCTTCTCAAATGAATCTCTGATCAAATTTGGACCCAATACAAATTTATCTCCAATTTCTAGGCAATAGGATGGTGATCGACATGGTCTACCGTATAAGGCCTCAAATGGTGCCATGCTGATGTTAGACTGAGAGCTATTATTGTAAGCAAACTCGATTAAACAGAGATGATCTTCCCAACTACCTCCAAAATCGAGCATATAAGCACGAATCAGATCTTCAATAATCTAATTCACTCGCTCTGTTTGAGCATCAGTCTACGGATGATATGTTGTGTTGAAGTTCAATTTCATTCCCAATGCTCCCTGAAAACTCTTACAGAATCTATAGATAAAAAGCAGATCATGGTCACACACTATAGAGCTGACAACCCCATGAAGTCTATCCACTTCCGTCATAAATAAATTTTCCAAATAAGTCTATTTGACTTTACCGGTATAAAAATGTGTCGACTTAGTCAAACGATCTACCATAACCCATAAGCTGTCATGGCCATTTCTTAATAGAGCTAATCCATTTACAAAATCCATCGACACCTACAACAACACAATAATAAAACTATTCCAATGGAAGTTATATAAGTGAACTATTACTTTAGAAATCCACTTATACCTGATCCTACTTCCGAGGGATTTCCAATGGTTGAAATAAACCATTGGGCTTATGGCGTTTAGCATTCACTAGCTGGCATGTCATACAGTCTTTCACAAACTTGCCAATATCACGCTTTCGAAAATTGTTTTAAAAGCTTGTTTTCTCAAACAAATTATTTTCTATATAAAATACATGTTTTTGCACTATTCGAGTGTATGAGAAGGAGAATTAAACGGTTTAGTAGAAGAGTATAGACATTTCATATCCATATACAGCTTACTACCGCCTGGTGAATAGTTTAACGTGATTGATGGCAATCAACCATTACCTCTTTACGGAGATCATCAACATCAGGAAATACTAATCTATTTTTCCTCCGTAAGTTTAACACCATATAATTTTTAACAATTAATTTAAAAATGAATTTTTTTATAATTAGTAATTGCAAAAAATAGAATTTTGATAAACGTCAGAATTTGGCTACGAAACTTGCACCGTTGGGTCATGGCGATTTTCTGACAAATTTTAATATATAAAGTTTTCCGATTGAAGTTCAAATAAAAAAGTTATTATCGTTTGAAGTTTCTGAATTGAAGATAATTATATATGCATTTATGGTAATAAAAGTTGGTTAACGTTAGTTACTAACGCTAGTGGAAACTTTGGCCTTAAGAAACGTTAACATTAACTCAAATCTCAAGAAATGCATAAAAGGGGAAATAAATGAATGTGATTGGTTAAACAAGTAATTATATTAAAGAAAATCACAACACGTAATTAATTTCATTTAAAACACGCACAGGTCGACCAAGGATGCATCTAGGTCGATCGGTAGCGGTCGACCATGGGCACTAGACGGTCAACCGGTGCTTGGTTAAAGTCAATAATAAAATTTGGACAAATGGCCTGGATTAATAAATCTTTTTTAATGGATAGGATTGGTTCTAGAGCCTATAAATACATGTCTAGTTTCTCACTTCTCTTCTTATATTTTCTGGGTTAAGGGCGGAGCTCTACCATTCTCTTTTCTTAATAATTTCTAGAATTCTAAAGGTAGTAAAACCAGAGAATAAGAAAAGAGAAGAATATGATCGATTTAGAACACAGAAACAAAGGTAAATTGTGAATCTTAAAATCAATATAAATTTAATTTAATCCTTTCCCCAGATCTGTAATTCTAATAAGTGTATACCCTTTTTATATTTTGGATTTAAAGTAAAAAGGAGTCAAATAAAAAGAGAATGGGTCTAGATCTAGAGAATTGGAGCTAAAAAGAGATGAGTGGGAAATTACATATTTTGTAATAATATTGGATTTATATTGTTGTAGATCTATTTCATTTATGCCTAGATATAAATCATGATTTGCATATTTAATTTTATACGCATAAGAAATTGATATAAATCATGAATGGGATATTTAACTATATAGGCTTGATGATTATGGAAATATGCCTATATGTTATGGAATACCCTAAACTTGATAGATATTGTATATGTTTGGATTTGAAAAGTTAGGGATATAAATAGTCCCTAGATTTGTAAATAACTTCTTAATGAAATCATATTAGGATTTCAGATTTGGTTAGTTTTTGTAGATTGTTAAATATAAATTAAAATTGATTATAAATAAAATTAGAATTAGAAAATATTTTAGTATATTGGAAGGAATTGCGTAACAATGTGAATTTTTATAAATTGTCTAAAAATACAAATAAAAGTGTATTGGTTGAAATAACAAGAAGTGTAAATAAAAAGAAAGAAATATGCAAAATAAGGAAATCACCGTATTTTATACTGCCTATTCCAATAGAAAAATAAAGATAATTCCTTGTTGTTTCACACATAACACAAGTTCTCTTTTAAAGAGAAATTTATAGAAAATTATAGTGTTAACAATTTCTTTTGGGAAAAGAAGCAAGTCCAATATATTAAGGTAAAAAATCCTTTAGTACAACTAAAGTAATGTAAGTAGGAATAATAACAACAATTTAAATGGAAAATCTAAAGTATATAATTTATGATGTTGTAGAAAACAAATGATAAACAAAGAAGATACAATTAAAAAAATAGGGAAGTAATATGTCTAAAAAGGAAATTAAAGAGAGATATTAGTTAAAAAGGAAACAAGAGATTTCATCCAATAATGTTAAATGAAAAGGAAATAATAAATGACACTTAAGTCAATAATTAGAAATGGATAACAAATGATAGTAAACAACAAGAATAAATCAAAAGTAAGTATGTAAGATTTATTGAACACCAATGATTGAAAGTAAAGAAAAGTAATAATTAAATAAACGTATACAAATTAAAATGTGTCATAACAGGTGGAATTATGGGATATAACCCAATTACCCAAATTAAGTAAAAGACCATATAGTCATTAGAATGGATTGGACCGCGAGGTCAGTAGTGTTACATAATAGAAGCCTGCCCAACACAAGGGGCTACCAGCAGTTGTGTATACATTATACAGATGTGGGACATATCTAATTGTAGGACCCGTGGAGTTATATATGCTTGCTTATAAGTGAAAGGATACTGTTAGTAGAGCCTACTTCTAAGAGGAGGGTATCGCCCAGATTGCATTAGGTAGTCTAAATGGGATGGTAAGTGGGATCAATGCTATGTTAGTATGTGTGTGTACCAAATCGGGAGTAGGGCTGTCATAGGTTGAGAACGTCATCGGTCCTACGTGATCAATGGGAAAGACAGGGTTACACCTAACAGACTACGCCTCCTAGTAGGGTAGGTCCCGTTAGCTAATGCACCACCATAGTTGTTTTCTAGTTTATTTGTTAGGGCAAGGCTAGTTAACCCATAAAAGAGTTGTGTCAAAAAAGAATAGGGTAGTCCGAGGAGCTGAGTCCTTTATAATCAATAGGAAGCAGATGAATAGTAAATCCCCAAGGCAAGATAAAATAAAGCTAAGCTATTATGACGCTGTATTAGGCACTATAAGACGTGCGACGAGGTGTAAACTGCCATTGAGAGGTAGACATGAACGAAGACGATGAGACATAGTGACGAGTCAACATTTCAGGTTCCTCTCCCTAATGCGTAGTTGTACGGGTAGTAATACGAAATGTAGTACCATACGAACATGATATTGCGTTGATGGATCCTAGCCTGATATTACAGATACTAGCTAGGATGTTATTTTGGTTCAAATGAGGACTGTGGTATATATATACACACACGTATGTAGTTATGGTCTACTTCGGGTAGATGGGGCGTGTCGTAAGCGAACGTGGAGTCGAGACGACTAATTAAAAATGAAAAGACATAATATGTAATGGAAGACAATCGACATAAACTAGTTTTGTGTATGAAATGTTTAATTCACCAGTCATTGGAACGTTGTTCTGATCACCTCCTCATTACAACCCACAAGATAGCTTAGAGGGATAGGTATAGTGAAGGGTGGGAACAATGGAAGAAAAGGTTTCCTCAAGCATGATCGTCACTAACAAGGACATTAGACATTGAAAGTGTCAACCTTGGTCAGTAACTATATGTTCTATTATACTTTACTATTCCGCTGTGAGATATATCTATAGTGCTCTGATATGCAGTTATCTGTCTATTTGTAGGATACCAAACCAAAGATCCATACTTTGGTGGACTTGGTTTTTCTATTTAGCGAAAATTGTGCCCACTAGGGTGCGGGTTGTTACATTTGGTATCGGAGCTTAGCTTAGTCAATCTTAAAAATTAGGAAACGATGAGTGAACGTATTTGTATTTTACCTATAAATATAAATATATTACATGCCAAATCCTATAAATTCTCACTATTGAGTAGTTGCTACCATACACTGAAATATGGATAAGTTGATTATGATTCGGAATAATGGATGAAGTTGAAGATGTAGGCCTATCCCGATTACCCCACGAGAAATAGGTCATGTGGAAAGGCATTGACTTAAGAAGATCATGAGTTCAACATATGGATGGTCCCTGAAGCTAGATAGTACATGTAACATCCCTCTTCATGGAGGCCCAAAATTAACGGCTACGGATGCTGCATTCATCCATAGTTATTAATCCTCGGTGACCAATTACGGCGACATTAGATACATTGATACACAAAAACACGAGAATATGGAAAAAATTTAAACAACAAACAAATCCCATATTCCATTTCAAAATATTCCAAATTGATTACATAATCCCTAGATATAGTTATTATGCCCCTTCCCCAAAATATAGTTATCGGTTAATAACAATGTGAATAACATTTCCAAAATCTTTATTTATGCCATGGTTTTTTCTTAAAAATGAGAATGGGTTATTTGTTTTGAAACCTTAAAACATCACTTTCGAAACCCCTAGACGACCTCCTTCAAAAGCATAGAAAACCACTTTTCAAAACTCTAAGTATATACCTTTCGAAACCAATGGTACCTTTCGAAGGTATCAAGAAAACATTCTTTTAAATATAGCTTCGAAACAAATAAAGTACCGTTTTGAAAGCATTGGGTTTACTCTTTAAAAACATCATTTGGGTCAAAATGGTTATATACGAAAGTATCTCTTTCGAAACCAACTAAAATTAAATTGGGGAAAAGTTGAAGGTGTCGGAACCGTCTAGTTCAAAAGCAAAGACCTTTAAAATTAAAACTTCGGAGGACAGAGTCGAAATCCCTTTTTGACTCCAATACATTCGAAACCTTTAACCACTTTCGAAAGCAATTAGGAAGTAGCTTAACCTAGATAAAAGTAAGGATAACCTTTCGAAGGCATTGATGACTTCAATACTTCGAAAGCTATTTATAAAACCCTTTCGAAAGCATATGTTTCGACTATGTCGAAGGCTTTAAGTAAAATAAGGCAAGACTTTAACTTTTGAAAACAAAGCAGGGTTTCAACCCCATCGGAAGCTTACCTTTCAACACCAAGGCTTCCGCCATCCTTCCAATCCATTGCGCACCACTAGGTGATGCCTTGTGTATTGGTTTCGACTATGATTGTTTCGACTAAGTAGGTTTCGACTAGGATGGGGCGGAATCAATTGAGTCGAAAGGGCTTTTAATTGAGGCGGAACATCTTTTTTCTAAATTAAAGGCTGAAATGTTACTTCTTTTAGTAATTGCTTTATAACAACTTGCCTATTTGTAAACCATCGATTAGCTGCCATAAAACTTTTCAAATATTTTATAATTAAAAGCGTCGCTTTTATACCAGATCTAAACCATATAAATGTAACGGTTAAGCCCTTTCATATAACAAAAGTAATGTTTGCAGAAAAGTCCCTCTTTTAAAATTATTTATTTTCCCTAGTAAATAAATTGGGAAAAATCCTCAAAAATCATAGAAATTCAATTTCATCATGTACTCAAACATATTAAAATTTCAGACTCAATTTCTTTCCGAAATGCTTGAAATGAATTTTAAAACCAATTATATCATATTTTCCTTTAGAAATTCATAACAAATTTTCTATAGCTTACAAAATTCTGAAAATCAAAACCCATCTCCAAAATCATGTGTTATTCAACATAAAAAATTTCCATGGCAATCGAAAACCATAAACCCTTGGTTTTCCCTTAAAACCGAGCAAAATCATATGTGTGAATAAAATAATTCGATCATAACATGATTCAAGCATATCATCATCCATATCGTTATAAAACGAATTTAAACATAAATCCGAAAACTCATAATCATAAAATAAAATAGAGATGGCATAAAATTATTATTCTCCTTAGATTTGATAAGGAATTTGAGATTTGTTGTTGATTAATCCTTCCTAGCTTTGATCCTTAGCTTTTGGTTGAATTTTCCTCTTTTCCTCTTTGTTAATGGCCGGCTATATTTTTATTTTCTGTTTTGCTTTTGTGATCGTGAAAAATGAAACGTGAATGGACAAAATGAGAAGTGTATTGCTGTGTATAATTTAATGGCTAATTTCCACTATGCCCACGTGTAAATTAATTATCTTGTAAATCAATTAAAGCCCATTAAATTTTTATTAAGCACAGCCCTTTTACCCAATTTATTTAAATCTCAATCCCCTTATCATCATTATTCTATTTAATTTATCTAATTAAATCTTCTGAATAATGTTATCAGAAATTAGGAATGTTACAGGCACCCCTCCTTAAAGATTTCCGTACTTGAAATTCCGTACGGACTAAATACTAAACATAACAATCATCTATAATAACACCTAACAACCATACTAGTCTAACTGACTAGCAACTATCTATATAAATCTAATATAGACATACCCTCAAAGCAGATCAAGATAAGTATCTCTAATCCTATCCTCTATCTGCCAAGTACAGTCCTTCTTGTTGTCGCTCCATTGAACTTTCACCAACCTGACTGTCTTGTTCCTTAATCATTTCTCATCTCTAGCTACAACCCGAACTGGTTGTCTAATAAAAGTAAAATTAGGCTCTACCACTAAGTCATCCAACCCTGTCGGAGGAATAGTAGTCTCTGGATCATGCACATACTTACGAAGATGAGACACATGAAATACATTATGGACACCAACCAAACTGCTCGGCAACACTATTTTGTATGTGAGCTATCCAATCCTCTCTATAATCTGGAATGGATCAATATATCTCGGGTCTAACTTCCCTGACTTTCCAAATCGTATCACACCCTTCATAGGTGATACCTTAATGAAAACCTTATCTCCAACTGAGAATTCTAGGTCCTTACACCTCTTATCTGCTTAACTCTTCTATCTTGACTGGGCTTCCTTCATCCTTCCTCAGATTAACTCAATCTTCTTCGACGCCTCTCTAACCAATCTGAACATAAGACTAATCTGTCTCCAGTCTCCAACCAACATGCTGGTGATTTGCATGGTCTTCCATACAAAGCTTCAAATGGCGCCATTCCTATTCTATTCTGATAACTATCATTATAGGAAAACTCAACCAAATGTAGGTGATCCTCCCAAGATCCACCAAAGTCAATACACAAGCTCTCAGTAAATCTTCGAGTACCTTATTGACCCTCTCTGTTTGCACATCCGTCTGATGGTGATGTGCAGTACTTATATTAAGCTTGGTACCCATCACTTCCTGTAGACTCTTCCAGAATTCACTAGTGAACAATGAATCTCTGTCACTGACTATACTACTAGGAACTCAATGCAGTCTAACTATGTTCTTCAGGAACAACTTAGCTAAAACAAGTGTCGTTCTGGTTGACTTAACTGGAATGAAATGGCATTCTTGGTAAATCTATCCACTATAACCCATATGCTTTCATTACCTCTATTTGACCTTGGCAACCCGTCTATAAAATCTATAGATATCGAATCCCGTTTCCAAACCGGAATCTCTAAAGGCTGAAGGAACCACTCGGTTTCTGATGTTCAGCTTTCACTTGTTGATAGTTTCACACTGCCTAACACACAAGCTAACATCCCTCTTCAGGCCTTCCCAATAGAAGCTCCTTTTCATATCTTGATACATCTTGGTTCCTCCAGGATGAATCGTAAACTTGGACCGATGACATTCTCCAAGAAATTCTTTCCTCAAGTCCTCCATATTTGAAACACATAACTGTCCCTTCTTTCTCAACCATCCTCTATGGTCAAGGTTAAAATTCGTTATATCATCGATCTCAGTTCCAACCTCTAATCTTCTGATCCTTTCAACTAATATTGAATCCTCCTTTTGCTTAGATGCAATTTTCTCAATCAATACTGGTCGAACTTCTAAACAAGACAACCTGGCGGTACTCCGACTAGAACCATCAGTCGATCTTAACTACACGTTGCAAACGACTGAAGCTTCTAAATCCTTCCACTCCGCCAACATAGCTAACACCACATTCTGATGTTTCTTGCTAAGAGCATCAGCCACTTTGTTACCTTTTCCTGGTGTATTTTATACCAAAATCATATGCAGCCAAAAACTCCAACCACCTCTGCTGTCTCATATTCAGCTCCTTCTGAGAGAATAAATGCCGCAAAGACTTATGATCGGTATATAACTCAAATCTCTCCCCTAAGAGATAATGTCTCCAAATCTTTAATGCAAAGATCATAGCTGCCAAATCTAAATCATGAGTAGGATATCTAACTTCATGCAGCCTAAGCTGCATAGATGCGTAGGAAATGACTTTACCATTCTGCATCAACACCGCTCCTAATCTAGTTCCACATGCAGTAGTATACACCACCAATCCTTTTTTTCCGCCTGGAACTACTAACACGGGTGTATTGGTCAATAAATGCTTTAACTTAAGGAATGCCTCCTCACATTTGTCGGACCAAACAAATATCACTTTCTTCCTGGTTAGCTTAGTTAAAGGTGCTGCTATCCGCGAGAAATCATTAATGATTCCCCGGTAGTAACCAGCAAGTCCAAGAAAACACCTGATCTCAGTCACCGTCTCTGGTCTCTTCCAATTATTCATGGCTTCGATCTTATCTGGATCGACTGACAATCCTTTCTCTGAAACTACGTGACCAAGAAATTTTACCACTTTCTTCCAGAAATGACACTTAGTAAACTTCGCCTTTAGCGAATTCTTCCTCAGCATCTCAATTACCACTCTAAGATGAACTTCATACTCTTTCTCATCCTTAGAGTATACTAGAATGTCATCTATAAACACCAGTACAAACCTATCCAAGTACTCTCGGAAAACTCAGTTCATCAAATCTACGAAGAAAGCAGGTGCATTTGTCAATTCAAATGGCATCACCAACCACTCATATGAACCATACCTAGTTTGAAATGCTGTCAAAGGAATACTGTCCTCTGCCACTCTTAACTTATATAAACCTGTCACCGAGTCCAACTGGGAAAACACTCTGGCTCCACTCAACTGATCAAACAGATCATCTATTCTTGGCAAAGGATACTTATTCTTAATTGTCCTTTCATTTAACTTGCGATAGGCAATGCACATCCTTAATGACCCATCTGGTTTCTTAACAAACACCGCGGCCGCTCCCCAAGGCGAACTACTTGGTCTAATAAAACTCCTTCCTTCTAAATCTACTAGCCGCACCATCAATTCCTTCATCTCGGTTGGTGTCATCTTTCTAGGTGGTCTACTTATAGGTTCAGCTCTTGGCATAAGACCTATTTTAAACTCAACAGCTCTTTTCGGGGTTAGTCCAATGACCGGCTCAAAGACATCCGCAAACTCTCCTGCTACCCAAACCCAACTTAACTCATTTCCTACCTCCATGGCATTAAGCATAACACTATCACTCCGGTCAGTATTCTCTACTGAGAATATCACTCGGTTATGACTATCAGGGTGTCTCACTGATAATTCCCTATCCTGGCAAAATGATCCTGAAATCAACGAAATCGATAACATACAAACTGCATGCAAATTTATGACCCAAAAAATCAAGTTTTAACTGGTTACATCTTAACCTTACTATTGCATAGCCTTCTATTGGATTCGGAACCCTTAAGGAAGTAACAAGGTAGGTGGGTTCTAGACATAATCTATCAACCAAACACCGAGGCACAAATGAATGTGATGCACTGGTATCTAAAAGGACTTTAACTAAAATACTCTGAATCAAAAGCGTACCTTCCATCATAGTCTTTCCTTTATCAGCCGCAGTAGGCCTAGCTGATCCGATAGCAAAGACCTTTCCTTTGTCATCCCTAATTGGCTCTGGACACTGATTCTTGTAATACCCAACTTGATCACAGTTGAAGAATTTTATATTCTTCTTACTTGCAGCTTTCTTCCCATTTCCTGACCGGCATTCATTAGCAAAGTGACCCTTCTTATCACACTTATAGCAAACTACATCAGCCTTTGACTTCTTGGCAGTATCTCCCTTCTGGGCTCCTTTTTTTAAAGAACTTCCTCTTCTTCCCCTAAGGACCCTGAGTTTCCACTGACTTCTCTTTAGCTAAATCAGCAAGTAACTCCTCATGGCGAATGGCTATCTCCACCACTATATTACAAGTATCACAGACATGTGTCATGGTCATTCTAGCGAGCTCGGGCCTCAATCCTCCAATGAACTTCTCATTCTTTTTTATGTCAGTACCTATAACAACATATCCATATCGAGACAGTTCTTCAAACTTAGTAGCATACTCGACTACTGACATCTCTCCTTGAACTAAATCCATAAACTTCCTTATCAGCTCACAATTAGCAAACTCAAGTACAACTACTGCTCAAATCTTGTTTTAAAATCAGCCCAAGTTAACTGCTCTTCCAAAACTCCGATAGTGATACTATTCCACCAATGTAGTGGTGACCCCTGCAACTGTCTAGAGGCTAGCCTTCTCTTTTGCCCATCATTCATGCCTAAATCAGTTAATATACGCTCACAATGCAACATCCAGTTCCGAACCTCTATGGCACTCTCCATTCCCAAGAATGGCTTCCCACCCAAAATGGTGTAATCTCTACTTAGCAATACAATATTCCCAGTTGGAGCCACAAGATTAGCTCCTCCTACATTTCCAGCAACTCTAGCAGCAGCTCTTGCTTGCATCAAACCAGCAAAGAACTGATACATCGCCCCCATACTACTGGTGGATTTACAGCACTCACATTAGCATCTGCATTTTGATTACTAGAATTAGCCTATCGACCCAGATTCCTCCTAGTAGTGGGTCGAGCATTTCCCTTAGTTGTGGCGTTTCCTCTACCGAGATTTCCTCTTTCGTTTCCTGTTTCCATATCTCTTTTCTCGTAAATCTGCATACGAGCCTTAGTAAGATACATAAGAACGGTCGAAGAGAGCGGCGAATACGTACTTATATATATAACTATATATAGAAAATACAAGTACGTTACTATAACGTTAACCCAAACCCCAATCTTATTATCTGATTCATTGGATTATAATTGGAAAATCTTTTAGGTTTAAGTTTCTTTTAAAGTTTCATAAACCTATGCTTTGATACCAACTTGTAACATCCCCCTACTTGTAGGCCTAAAATTAACAGCTACGGATGCTGTAGTCATCCATAGGTATTAATCCTCGACGACCAATTACGGTGACATTAGATACATTGATACATAGAAACACAAGAATATGGAAAAAATTTAAACAACAAAAAAATTCCATATTCCATTTCAAAATATTCCAAATTGATTACATAATCCCAATTTGCAGACCACGTTCAGATAACATATAATTATTACAAAATACGCCAAGAGCGACAAATGAAGATGCCTCATTGGATGATCAGAGTATTATAGATATGCAAGACAATAATTTATTCCTTTACAAACAAAAAACACAGCGGAAATAAAAGAACTCTAATAACAAGCTTGCCTCCTGCACGTCCTTGGAAGCTTTATTCATCTGAAAGAACACCCGGAAAACTTAACTCTCAACCTACTCAAATTCAATTGAGTACCCGAGAGTTAATGGGGAAATCAAAAACTTCAAGTCAGACATAAAGCCTGGTATGAATAATAATTTATCATCTTAAACCATTTAGATATCTAGTGAGACCACGCCGCTTAGTGGAACGGGTTTTCCCTTCACTAGTATCCTAAAACATTTATAAAACCATATACCGTGCTCCTACATCCACAATGGTTAAAACATAGTATTTCAAAACATTATGATGATATGCAAAACAAATAAATCAATTCTGGACTACCCATCCTCATTCATTCTGACTATCTGTCTCAATTATAGTTTCTAGGGTTACTATTAACCTGTTAAATGTTTATGGACTATTTGTCCAATTACTTAGTTTTCATGGGATCATTAAGAACCTATTGGTAACTCCAATATCTAATTTCTTATCCTAGTTTTCATGGGCTAACTAGGAATCTATTGAGTGGCTGTCAATATCTTAATCCAGATATAGTTTTCATGGGCTAACTAGGAACCTATTGACTGACTGTCAATATCTTAATCCGGATATAGTTTTCATGGGCTAACTACAAACCTACTGGCCCCTGCCAATAACAAATCATAGTTTTCATGGGCAGATTATGAACCTAATGGCCCCTGCCAATATCTTACAGTTTTCATGGGCTTACTATAAACCTATTAGCCCCTACCAATATCTTTAATTAAGATTTTAACATCTATTAAGTTATATTCACTACTTGGTCAACCTGACTGGTTATTTTGCCCTTTCCCCAAAATACAGTTATGGGTTAATAACAATGTGAATAACATTTCCAAAATCATTATTTATGCCATGGTTTTTCCATAAAAATGAGAATGGGTTATTTGTTTAGAAACCTTAAAACATCACTTTCGAAACCCCTGGATGTTCTCCTTCGAAAGCATAGAAAACCTCTTTTCAAAACTCTAAGTATATACCTTTCAAAATCAATGATACCTTTCGAAGGTATCAAGAAAACATTCTTTAAAACATAGCTTCGAAGCAAATAAAGTACCCTTTCGAAAGCATTGGGTTTACTCTTTAAAAACATCATTTGGGTCGAAATGATTATATACGAAAGTACCTCTTTCGAAGCCAACTAAAATTAAATTGGGGAAAAGTTGATGGTGTCGGAACCATCTAGATCTAAAGCAAAGACCTTTAAAATTAAAACTTCGGAGGACAGATTCGAAACCTCCTTTCGACTCCAATTCCTTCAAAACCCTCAACCCCTTTCAAAAGCAATTAGAAGCGGCTTAACTTAGATAAAAGCAAGGATAACCTTTCGAAGGCATTGATGATTTCAATACTTCGAAAGGAAAGTGGCGGCTAGGTTGGAACCAACCCTTTCAAAAGCTCTTATTTTAAAGAAAAAGGCACCCCTTCGAAAACTAGTACTGTAACATAATGTGACAACCTTTTTCGAAAGCTATTTATAAAACCCTTTCGAAAACATATGTTTCGACCATGTCAAAGGCTTTAAGTAAAACAAGGCGAGACTTTAATTTTTGAAAACAAAGCAGGGTTTCGACCCCATCGGAAGCTTACCTTTCAATACCAAGGCTTCCGCCACCCTTCCAATCCACCGTGCACCACTAGGTGATGCCTTGTGTATTGGTTTCGACTATAATGGTTTCGACTAAGTAGGTTTCAACAAGGATGGGGCGGAATCATTGGAGTCGAAAGGGTTGTTAATTGAGGCGGAACACCTTTTTCTAAATTAAAGGCTAAAATGTTACTTCTTTTAGTAATTGCTTTATAACAACTTGCCTATTTGTAAACCATCGATTGGCTACCATAAAATTTTCAAATATTTTACAACTAAAACCGCCGCTTTTATACCAGATCTAAACCATATAAATGTAACGATTAAGCCCTTTCATATAACAAAAGTAATGTTTGTAGAAAAGTCCCTCTTTTAAAATGATTTATTTTCCCTAGTAAATAAATTGGGAAAAATCCTCAAAAATCATAGAAATTCAATTTCATCATGTAATCAAACATATTAAAATTTCAGACCCAATTTCTTCCTGAAATGCTCGAAATGAATTTTAAACCCAATTATATCATATTTTCCTTCAAAAATTCATAACAAATTTTCTATAGCTTACAAAATTCTAAAAATCAAAACCCATCTCCAAAATCATGTGTTATTCAACATAAAATTTTTCCATGGCAATCGAAAACTATAAACCCTCAGTTAATGGCCGACTATATTTTTATTTTCTAATTTGCGTTTGTGATCGTGAAATATGAAACGTGAATGGACAAAATAAGAAGTGTATAGCCGTGTATAATTGAATGGCTAACTACCACTATGCCCATGTGTAAATTAATTATCTTGTAAACTAATTAAAGCCCATTAAATTTTTATTAAGCACAGCCCTTTTACCTAATTTATTCAAATCTCAATCCCCTTATCATCATTATTCTATTTAATTTATCTAATTAAATCTTCTGAATAATGTTATCAGAAATTAGGGATGTTATAGTACGTGACTCCTTAGTTGGGCTCCCGATAGCCTAATGATTGTAGAACCCCATATAATGCCGACTAGTGATGTATGGAAGGTCCAGATAAGGGGAAAGTAAGAAACCATATGTTGTAGATATCTGAAAGCAATTGAGTTCCCTAAGGAAGGTGTGAAGTAGTCACTCAAGATAATACCAGGATTTTTAGTATTTGAAAGACGATAAGTCAGCAAGTTGAAGAAAAGTCTGAAAGAAGGGACAAATAGAAATCCACTCTAAGTCCGATCCAATAGAAAATAGTTTTAAAAATTGAAACGGTTTCAATATAAAAGTTTAGGAAAATATATATCTAATACATTTGAAATAATTTTCAATGGAATTATTTGAAGGTAGAAAAACCCTATTTTGAAAAAATAAGTAAATACTAAATTTTCAGAAAAAATAAGTAAATACTAAATTTTCAGAAAAAATATAAATAACTTTATTATATTAAATAGAAAGTTTTAGTAGAAAATTTAAAATTTGTTGGACTAAAAATAATAGTAAATGGGTTTTAATAAAAAGGTTAATTCTTTTGAAAAAATAGTAGAGCGTATGTAGCTCGTTGATTTTTCTAAGAATTTTTTTAAGTTGGGAAATTCTTTTTAGGTTCAGACAATAGGAAGTGGTACAAGATCGAAATGGGTAATAAGAACGGGAAAGATGATTAGAACAAAAAAAAAAGCAGTGGACGAATGCATTGCAATGGTTCAACTAAGAAGACTGTAAATAATTGGAATAAAGTCAATTTAGGTAGAAGAAGGTTGAATAGTAATAACATTATAAAATATAAATAAAAACAATGTCAGTAATCAATATAAATAATGTTAGTAATTAGAAATAACATTAGGAGATTATATTAAAAATAATGCTAGAAGCAACATAGGAAGTTAAATGCAAAACAAAGGAAAATGAACAATTTTCCTTCTATTATGCGCATTTATTTCAAGTACCTTTTAAAAGTCCCCCTCACATGATATTAGATATTAGAGACTCCGCCAAGGGTTGGAAGTGGAGATAGTAGGAGTGACAAGTAAATGATAGAGTGAGAACTGTTCTTATCTACTCTAGTTTTTATTGTTTAAAAATTATAAAGGATGTTTAGAATACTATAAAATACATATTTGAAAAAAAATGGTTTGATGTAATAATTGATTTTTTAAATGAAAAACTTAATAAATGGTTTGAGTAAAATTTCCAATTTTTAAGAAGTAAAAGTTGAAAAAGTTCTTTAAAAGAAAAAGAACTTTTAAAAATTTAATTATAGTTTTAAAAGTTAAGAACTAAGTTATTTTTAAATTTTCTAAAAGTTTCTAAGCTGTACTTTTAAAGATAAAAGTTTTTGGATTAAAATACTTCAAAATTTTTGTGTTTTAATTTTTAAAGAAAATTTATGAAGACCAAACCAAAGTTTTAAATATAGAGTAGATAGGGATGACTGCCTAGGTAAGACGGGGTAAAAAGTAAGCTATGAAGAAGATAGCGATGACTATTCTTAGAGTGGCAATAAGGAATCCCCATAGAGTGTAGAGAACACCGGTGAGAACCTAGCAATGTTTTGTCAAACATGTGTACAAGTCATAAGAAGAGCCACAAAGGAATGATAAATGGTATTAAAGTGCACTTCTATGAGTTCTAGAGTATGCTCATAGGAAAGATCAAGAGTAAAGGAAGTAAATACCAAGATTTGAGAATAATATCAAGAGATTAGGATCAAGAGAAGATAGTAACAGAGGGTAATAAGATGGAAAACACATATAGAGGACATTGGTAGACTCAAATTTAAGGAAGGCAAAATAATGGGCGAAAGAAGTTATCCAGCTAAGCTAGTTGCCAATTAGTTAATCAAAGGGTGCATAATTTGTATTTTTTTAACCCATTACAGTTTAGGAGGATGCACAGTTTATTCCATAATTGGGTGTGGTAATGGAACTAAAGGATGGACGTTATTCATCAGAATCCATAAAGGAAATTTATTATATGTTGGTTGGAGAATGATAGCATGTTAGGAAGGTCCATAGGTAGTAGTAGTTTCTAGCTAGTAGTAGTTGTTGTATTTTCTCCCAGCAGTTGTTTTTCTTTTAGTTGGATTGTAAGCATTAGTTGTTTTTGTTATGTAAAAGTGCGTACGATGTTTATGGGAATGTTCCCTTTTATGTGCTTTCTATGTCGACCATGATATTATTGCAAAAATAATAAGACAAGGAAACTTCAAAAAAGACACTTAACTAATGGAAAGAAAAGAAAAATAGGAAAAGAGACCGGAAGTTATAAAATAAATTTAGGAAATTTATTAACAAACAAAAATAAAAGAAATAAGGTTTAAGTCCCAAAAGTCTTAAAAATTTGAGGAAGTAAAATTTGACAAGTAAAGGACAAGGGAAAAGTTGTTACGAAGCCACGGGTCAATGTCCTTGAAAGCTAAAATTTACAAATGAACTTGTGTGTTGGTTGCTATTATAATAAAAGGAAATGTTTCGAAATTTAAAAATTTACACAAATAGATGAAGTCCATTATAAATGATAAACTATTGACTAAACTCCGATTTCATGAGGTAGGTATAATTTATTTTGAAATATACATACATACATACATATATATATTTTTGTGAAAAGTTTTCGAAAATATTGTGAAGAAAGAAATTTTAAAACCTAAAATTTTACTGATATTTTAAAAAGTAATACAAAAATATTTTGGGCAAGAAAGAAGAAATTTTCTAATTTTCAGAATGCCACATAGTTGACATATGGGAATAGTTAACAGGTTAGCTAGTATAGATTTTACTTTGCAGCAGAAGTGGTAGTAAAATAGAATACGATTAGAGATGAGAAAGCGGTTTAAGGTCTGGAGTCATTTCCTCCATACCTTGTCAAAAGCTGAACTGAACTGGTTTTAAAATAATTCTATTTTAAAGATTTAATGATTTAGAAATAAAATTTACTTATGCGGATAGCCTTGGAAAAGTTGAAAGATAATTGAGAGGCAAAAGAGAAGGTTCCAAGGTACAGTGGAAAAATGGTACATAAGAAAAGGATAGAAATATGGAATTTTCCACCTAGATCCTTATCCGGCATAATAATATAGGTTTAGAAAACAGAATATTTCTAAAAAATGGATGTTAGCAATGGTGTGCTAGGATTTTGGATGGTAGGGATTTGATGAAAAATTGGTTAAACTATACTTATATTCCACCTAGACCCTTATCCAGCTAATCCCAAGAAACTTCGAATCTCTAAAACCATCTCAGGCTACTTCCACTTTTGAATAGCTTCTACTTTGGCTAGTTCTACTAGGATTCCAACCTCTGAAACAGCGCGGCCTAGGAACTTGACTTGCCTCTGCCAGAAGTGACATTTGAAGAATTTGGCTTTCATCTTATTCTGCCTTAAAGTCTCCAATACAGTTCGGAGATGCATCTCATGTTCTGCCTCAAATATAGAATAGAGTAAAATGTCATCTATGAAAACTAAAATGAACTTGTCCAAGTAATCTCTGAAAACTCTATTCATCAAATCGATGAAGTATGCTAGAGCGTTCGTCAATCCAAGCGGCAGTACTAGCCATTCATGGGATCCATATCTAGTTCTAAATGCTACTAAAGGAATACTATCCTTAGTAACTCTAAGCTGATGAAATCTAGTTGCTAGGTCAAGCTGTGTAAAGATTTTATCTCCGCTCAGCTGATCAAACATATTATCGATCTTGAGAAGGGGATACAAGTTCTTAATAATCCACTCATTCAATTTTCAATAATCATTGCATAGCCTGAGGGTACCATACACCTTCTTCACAAATACAATTGCGACACCCTAGGAGAACTGCTTGACTTAATAAAATGTTTAGACTCCAACTCTGTCAATTACTTCTTACTCTCCTCATTCTCCTATGCGGACATTCTTATCGAAGGCCGACTGATAGGTTAATCTCTGGGACTAAATTAATACGGAACTCCATAGCCCCTTTGAAGGAAGATCAGTGATAGGTCCAAAGATATCTGGATAATCTCTGACAACTAGGATATGAGCAATCTCATCTTTATCTTAAACTTATAAAGAATAAAAAGATCCACTTGAATCTCTACTGATATTTCCAGGATCTACACTTACTCGCTCCATAGAATCTTGATGGCTGAGGTAATGATCCTTTTAGGGCATAACAGATGCGCCTCATATTTATCTAGCTAATCCATTTGGAACAACCATAATTTTAATTAACATTATTTAGGAGATTTAATTGGACAAATAAAATAAAATAATGTAAAAGGTTAAAGAGATTGAGATTTGATAATTAGTATGGGTCGAGCAATTAAGAACTAATGAAATTAATTAGAACATTAATAGGAAGGACCCACCTCCTTTCTCAGTCATTCATTTTACACTTATACAAAACTAAATCAAAGTTTAGGCTGCCCATAACTAGAGGATTCAAGAGGAAGAAAGGCTAGGAAAACAAGTAGAAAGCTTAAGGGAATCAAATCAAATTCAAATCTCAACCTTCTTAAACCATTAAAGGTGAATAATAGTTATGCATCTTAAGTTTTGAATGTTATTTTCAGTTTTAAGTTCAAACCCGAATCTTTTGCTTATAGTATGTCATACTATGATAGTTTTAATGAATATATGCTTATTGGCGAATTTTTTAATTTATTTATGAAATTATTTGAGAAGTTTGAGTTAGAAAACCAATCATATGATACCCAAATGACTTAAGATTGTGATATGATGTTAGAAACATCATTTTGAAAGTGAATTTTTAATTTCATAATTTTCTGATTTAATAGGAATATTTGGTGAATTTTCTATGTTTGGAAAATAGTTATTTCAGGTTTTCATTATTAAAAATAATAAAATTATGTTTTTGGCCCCAAAATTTTTATATGTTGAAGAATATAGGAAATCAGATTTACTATGATTTTTGGAAATTTTTTCTATGTAGTATTGATTTAGTATGGATTATTTTAGTAAGAAAAGCTTATTTGGTTATTAAAATGTTAATATATATCAATGGTCTGCACACATGTTTTGGAAATGATAATTCAGGGATTCAGCGGATTTTCTGATAAATAAATCGATAAAGTTTTGGTTATCCGATAAGAAATTGACAAACAAATGGGTTGGTGAAAAGAAATTTCTTTTAATGGTAAAATAGCAGTTTTTATATAAATTACGGTCTTGGCACACCGAGCCTCATGTTGCCGCACCCAGTTACTCTGCCTCTATGAACTTCGACGACGACCAAGGAAGATGCATAGGATACCAAGTCAGTTGGTATGGAATGTATCGTTCTTGGTTGGAGTGCGAAGACATCAAGTCGACACTATGGTCTTCGACGCTGTCATTATCGTCTGACCTAAGTTCCGTGTTTTATATAAAATGGCATAATGTCGCTTATTTTTTCAATGAGCCCAACCCCAATGGTTTCTAAGAGGCTACGACGGCGATAACGACACTACCTATTTATTAATAACTTCGATAGGCAATGGTGTCGCATTTTTAAACTTAGGCAATAATGCCATGTTTTATCACTTCGAACTTAATGACACCACTATTATTTAAAAGGCATATGTTTTCGAAGACGGTTATGGTGTTACTTCTAATGACTTCGGCTGTAATGAAGCCCTTTGTTTTCGTTAAAGTAATGATACTGATGTTTTGCCCTATCAAACCTATTCTTTTAAGGCTTATTACTATGCAAACCAAGTTTTATATTCAACGATGTCGACACCCTATGAGGTGAGAAGTACATGTTATTGGCCTTATGGCTTCATATTTTTATACTAAAGAAGGGCGAAGACCCTTAATGGCGATGAAGAAGCCGAGTTTTATCATTATAAAGTTTTACATTGTTTTGGCCTTATGGCCTATTGTTTTGGGAGGCGATGACCACTAAGTGACTTTGAACTTCATCAATAAAGTTTTGTAAAAGCATAAACCATGGCATAAGTATTTTGAATAAAGTAAAGAGTTATATTTTCCTTGTTTTGAAAGTATGATTCCAAGGGGTAAATCATTTGTAAAGAAGTATGTTTTCAAGGAAATAATTAGGGTATTTAGCCCAGAATTTTACTAAAGGGATTGTCGTTCTTATTGCGTTTGGATAGATTGTGATAGGATAAAATTAACTTAAAGATTAGGAAACTAGATTGGACTGATGTAGGGCAGCGCCCTATACTTCAACTACTAGCCCCTAGCTGAGATAAGTTCAAAATTCCAGTATGTTGGGCTTTGTCAAAGGTAAGACAAAACGTAAGCTTACGCATAGAAAGGAATACATAAAGATAAGATAGGTTATAAGTTGGCTTGCAAAACCTTTAGGTTCATAGTAAGCCTAGCAAAACTATGAGATTGACGGATAGTCAGGTAAACGCTAGGATATGTGTATTTGGACAGACTGTCGAATTTTCTTCTAACCACCCCTTAGAAAATTTGTTATATCTGGTGGACCCAAGTCAGCCATGTAGGTTGGTAGTTACCCTGTGAAAACTAAACATTAGGATGTATAGTCCATTGATTTGTTGGATAGTCATGAGTACCTATGTAGCATGCATGCACCTTATTGTTTATATTGTTTATTTTAACCAGTTTGGTTGCAGCAATTGATTTGCAAAAGATATATTTTTAAAGGGATATTAGTGGAGGGAAAACCCATTCCATTCAACAGTGCGGTCTTACTTAATATCTATTAACCGAGATGACATATTATTATTCACACCAAGCTTTTTGTATGGCTCAAAGTTTATGTTTTCCCATTGAACTCTCGGGTGCTCAAAATTTGATTTAAGTAGGTTGGGAGTAAGGGATTTACAAGTTAAGTAGGTTTTGGAAAATAAAGCTTCCTGAGACATGTAGAAGACAAAGCTATCTATGTAGGAGTCGTCTATCTATTACCATTCCCCGCTGTGTTATGTTAGTTGTTGTACGGATATATTAACAATAAATGTATTTGTCTATTTAGTAACTTTGATCAACCAAGGAGGCATCGTCGTATGTCGCTCTTGGAGTATTTTGTAATAATTATATTTTATCTAAACTTGGACAACGTTTGAGATTATGTGCTGAATATGGAATTATGAATTTAAAATGGAATGTGGAAGTTTTCTTTGAAATTGTGTTTCAAATTACTTCATATTATTTGCTTCTAATATTATGGATACCATTAATATGACCGCATTTGTCATGGGAAATTAATACTATAGATGACTGTAGCATTTGTTACGCTTAGTTTCGGGCCTCAAAATGAGGGATGTTACAACTTGTATCAGAGCATAGGTTTATGTAAAAAACTAAAGAATTTTGAACTTTAAAAAAAGAGTTTCTGAAACCATAATCCTAATGAATCTAAGAATAAGATTGGGGTATAGGATAACGCTATAGTAATGTACTTGTATTTGCTATATATAAGTATACGCTTTATTTTATTTCCCTCTCTCTTAGACTATTCTTCCATATTACTAAGGTTTGGATGTAGACTTAAGGTAGTAAGATATGGAGGCAGTTAATGGAAGAGTAAATCTTACTGGAGGAAGCACTTCTACTAGTGGAAATGCCAGGCCCAATAATAAAAGGAATCTGGGTCGATAGATAGCTGCTAACTTAGGTCTAGGAACACCACCGGTTGATATGGAAGCAATGTATTAGTTCTTTGTCAATATGATGCAAGAAAAATATGTTGTTGGGTTAGTTGGTGGAAATGCTGGAGGAGCTATTCAGGAAGTTCCAGTTGTCAACAATTATGATGTGTTGAGTGGAGACTATGCAAGACTTGGGGGCAACCGTTTATTGGAATGGAGAGTGCATTGAAGTGGAGAATTGGTTGCTTCATTGTGAAAGGATTTCGCTGGTCTTAGTTTAAATGATGAACAAAAAAGGAGATTGGCATCCAGGCAATTGCAAGGAGCTACGTTGTACTAGTGAATAGTGTGACTATTGGGGTAGCAGAGGAGACTTTCACTTGGAATGAATTCAGAAGGAGGTTTGAAGAAAGATTTATGTCTAAGATTGCTTAGTCAACTCTGTTAAGGAAGTTCGCTAAGTTGGTGCAACGTGAAATGAAAGTGCTCGAGTACGCAACCAGATTTGAGGAGTTGTCCAGATATGGGTATGCTACCATTGACACGGTTATTAAAGGGAATGAGAAGTTCATTCATAGACTGAGACCGAAGCTTCTAGGGCAACTTTACTACACCTTAGGGATCCAGGTGATGTAGTCGGGGAGATGGCTTTGAGAAACGAAGAGATGCTTGCTTCGTTTAGTAATAACAAGCCAGCAGCGAGTTAGGATGGACAGAATTAGAAGAGAAAGTTTTACCAGAAGAGTGGAGCTGCCAAGAAAGGAAAGTCCGAAATTGTGATTTACAAGGGTGACAAGGAGGTAAATTATGCTCATGAGTGCCGAACTGGCAAGGAAAAGGAAGTCGTTGGGAAGAAGAACATCAAGTTCTTTAACTACGACCAAGTGAGACATTAGAAGAACAAATATCCGGAATTGGCCAAGGCAGAGAATGGAAAAGGATTTGCTTTGGAACTGGCTACCTCGAGACCAAAAACTTGAGGAGAAAGGGATAGCCGCGATGTATGCTTTTGATTCATGGATACCTATTAGAGTGGTATTTGATATTGGTGTATCACATTCTTTATATATCTCATTGTTTGATAGATAAGCTTAACCTAGAACCCTCATGCCTAGTTACTTCCTCAAGGGTTGCGAATCCGATCGAGGGTATGCAACTCTAGGTATGAGATGTGACCAGTTAGAATTTGAATTATTAGTCATGTATTTTCTTGTAGTTTGCATGTGTTTGATTTCGTGGGCTTTGGGATTATTTTGGGTATGGACTGGTTAAGTAAATATGATGCTAAGATATTTTGCTAAGATTGAAAAATATCACTAAGACACCCTAAAATTAGCATCCAAATAATATACTCAGTAGAGAATCCAAGTTTTGATGTTAGTGCCTTGTTGAGTGTAATAGAGGAGGAAGATGAGTTAAATTGGGCTTTTGTAGTTAGAGAAATTGCAGATGTTTTTGAGCCTATTACAGGACTATCGATAAAACGAGCTATTCAGTTTTGAATAGATCTTGTACCCAGAGCTAAACCCATAAGTGGACCATCAAGCAGGATGACGCCTACCGAGATGGAGTTAAAGGTGCAGCTTGTGGACTTAAAAGGAATGAGGTTTAATAGACCAAGCAGTTCGCCTTAGGGAGCGGCCGCGGTGTTGGTGAAGAAATTGGACGGGTCATTAAGATTGTGCATCGATTATCGTAAGTTGAATGAAAAGATGATAAAGAACCGATACCCCCTACCAATAATCGATGATTTATTTACTCGGGTGAGTGAAGCCAAAGTGTTTTCCCAGTTGGATTTGGTGACATTGTTCCATCAACTAAGTGTGGCGGAAGACAATATTCCATTGACGTCGTTTAGAATAAGATACGGTTTGTATGAGTGGTCAGTAATGCCATTTAGACTAACTAATGCGCCTACCTTCTTCGTGGAATTAATGAACCGGATTTTCCAAGAACACGTGGATAGGTTTGTATTGGTATTCATAGACGACATTTTGATATATTCTAAGGATGAAAGAGATAATGAAGTTCATCTTAGAAGAGTGCTTGAGACATTGAGGCAACATCAGTTAAAATCGAAGTTTTTGAAGTTTCATTTTTGGAAGAAGGAGGTGATGTTTCTTGGTCATGTAGTCTTAGTGAAAGGGTTGTTAGTAGATCCAGCTAAGATAGAAATAGTAAATAACTGGAAGAGACCTGAGACGGTGACTGAGATAAAGAGTTTTCTTTGACTAGCTAGCTACTGCTGAAGATTCATTAAGGATTTCTCTCGTATAGCGGCATCGATGACTAAACTAATGAGGAAGAATGTGAAGTATGTTTGGACCGATAAATGTGAGAAGGCATTCCAGAAGCTAAAACATTTATTGACCAATGCACCCATGTTAGTGGTTCTAGATGGAAATTAAGATTTGGTGGTGTATACCGATGGGTGTGGAACAAGAGTAGGAGCTGTGTTAAGGTAGATGGGTAAAGTGATTGCCTATGCTTTGCGATAGCTCAGACCGCACAAAGTTAGATATCTAACTCATGACTTAGACTTGGCTGTCGTAATTTTTTCACGAAGTCAGATCACAAGTCTTTAAGATACATATTCTCTGAGAAGGAGTTGAACACGAGACAGAAAAGGTGGTTAAAGTTTATAGTTGTTCATGATTTTTGAATTGAGTACACACCGAGGAAAGGAAATAAAGTTTCAGATGCACTTAGCAGGAAATATCAGAATGTGGTGTTAGCTATGTTGGCTGAATGGAAGACTTAGATGCATTGACTACTTGTAGTGTGCAATTAAGATCGACTGCTAGTTCTATTTAGAGTACCGCAATGTTATCTTGTTTGGAAGTTCTACCGGTATTGATCGAAAAAATTGCTTTTAAACAAAAAGATGATCCATTGCTGGCTGAAAGAATTAGAAGATTGGAAGGTGGAACTGAGATTGATGATTTGAAGGATTTTTACCTTGACCAAAATGGATGGTTGAGAATGAAAGGACAATTATGTGTTCCAAACATAGGTGGCCTAAGGAACGAAGTTTTCACGGTATGTCATCGATCAAAGTTTACTATTTATCCTGGAGGAACTAAGATGTATTTGGATATGAAGAGAAGTTTCTTCTAGGAAGATATGAAAAGGGATGTAGGATTATAGGTAAAATAGTGTCTGAATTTCCAACAAGTGAAAGCCAAACATCAGAAGCCAAGTAGATTGCTACTCCATTTAGATATACCAGTAAGGAAATGGGATTTGATATCCATGGATTTTATTGGCTGGTTGCCAAGGTCAAGCAACGGAAATGAAAGTATATGGGTCACAGTGGATAGACTGACCAAGAGTGCACATTTCATTCCTATTAAGTTAACCAGGACGACAACTATATTGGCTATGTTGTTTATGAAGAACGTTGTCAAACTGCACGGAGTTCCAAGTTGTATAGTTCAGTGACAAAGATGCCTTGATCACTAGTGAATTCTGGAAGAGTCTACAAGAGGTTTTAGGTACCAATTTTAAGACGAGTATCGCTTATCAGCCACAGACGGATGGGCAGACAGAGAGAGTCAATTAGGTATTTGAAGATTTATTAAGGACTTGTGTGCTAGATTTTGGTTGGTCATGGAAAGACCAGTTGCATTTGGTTGTGTTTTCCTATAATAATAGTTATCAGACTAGTATAAGAATGGCGCCTTTTGAAGCTTTATACAGAAGGCCATGTAACCCGTATGTTGGTTAGAGACCAGAAATAAAATGATTCTTGGACCAGATTTAGTAAGAGAAGCCATAGAAAACATTGAGTTGATTCAAGCTAGAATGAAGGAAACTCCGTCTAGGAAGAAAAGTTATGCAGATAAGAGAGGAAAAGACTTAGAGTTCTCAGTTTTAGATCATGTTTTTGTCAAGGTATCACCGATGATGGGTGTGGTAAGATTTGGGAAATCAGGGAAATTGGCACCTAGGTTTGTTAGACCATTTCCAATTATAAAAAGAATCGGGAAACTCGCTTGCAAGATAGAGTTAGCATGCAGTTTGGTGGGAGTCCATAATCGTTTCCATATTTCTCACCTGAGGAAGTGTGCTCAAGATCTAGAGACTATTATAACTCCAACTGCATTGGTAGATTTAGTAGTGGAGCCAAACATGGCTATAGTGAGACAACCAATCGAGTTGTAGCGAGGGATGAGAAAAAACTAAGGAACAAGATAGTCAGATTAGTGAAAGTCCAGTGGAGTGAAGACAAGAAAGACTGTACCTGGGAAACGTAGAGTAGGATTAGTGATAATTATCTTGTATGTTTTATATCTATGCTTTTATGTTTGATGTATATGCCTTATCATAATTTCAAGGACAAAATCCTTTAAGGAGGGGAGTCTGCAACAACCCTAATTTTAATTAACATTATTTCGGAGATTTAATTGGATAAATTAAATTAAGTAATGTAAAATGTTAAAGAGATAGAGATTTGATAATTAGTATGTGTCGAGCCTTAAATAATGAACTAATGGAATTAATTAGAACATTAATAGGAAGGGGGAATTCATGAGAAGGGTTAAATAGGAAAAGGGTTACATTTCCTAATACATACCCCCACCTCCTTTCTCACTCATTCATTTTACACTTATACAAAACTAAATCAAAGTTTAGGCCGGCCATTGCTAGAGGATTCAAGAGGAAGAAAAGGTAGGAAAACAGGTAGAAAGCTTAAGGGAATCAAACCAAATTCAAATCTCAACCATCTTAAACCATTCAAGGTGAATAATAGTTACGCATCTCAAGTTTTGAATGTTATTTTCGATTTTAAGTTCAAACCCAATTTTTTTTGCTTATATTATGCCATGCTATGATAGTTTGAATAATTATATGCTTATCAGTGAATTTATTTAATTTACTTATGAAATTATTTGATAAGTTTGATTTAGAAAACCTACCATTTGACACCCCAATAACTTGAGATTTTGATATGATGTTAAAAACATTATTTTGGAAGTGGGTTCTTAGTTTCATAATTTTCTGATTTAATGGGAATATTTGGTGAATTTCCTAAGGTTGGAAAATGGTTTATTTCAGGTTTTAATTATTAAAAATAATTAAATTATGTTTTTGGTTCCAAAATTTTTATACGTTGAAGAATATAATAAGTCAGATTTACTATGATTTTTGGGAAATTTTCCTAAGTAATGTTGATTTATTATGCATTATTTTAGCTAGAAAATCTTATTTGGTTATTAAAATATTAATATATATCAATGGTTTGCACACATGTTTTGGAAATGATAATTATGGATTCGACAGATTATTTGATAAAGAAATTGATGAAGTTTTGGTTATCTAATAGAAAATTGACAAACAATTGGGTTGGTGAAAAGAAGGTACTTTTAATGATAAAATAGCAGTTTTTATATTAATTACAAACTTGTCACGCTGAGCCTCATGTTGCTGCATCCAATCACTCCACCTCTATGAACTTCCACGATGACCTCGGAAGATACATAGGATACCAAGTCCGTTGGTATGGAATGTATCGTCCTTGGTTGGAGTGCGAAGACATCAGGGTCGACACTATGGTTTGCGACGCTGTCATTGTCGTCTGGCCTAAGTGTCGTGTTTTATATAAAACGACATAATTTTGCTTATTTCTTTACTGATGCCAACCCCAATGGTTTCAAAGAGGCTATGGCGGCAATAATGATGCCACCTATTTATTAATAACTTCAATAGGCAATGGTGCCGCATTTTAAAACTTAGGCAATGCTGCCGTGTTTTATCACTTCGGCCTTAATGACTCCACCATTATTTAAAAAGCATATGTCTTCGAAGATGGTATGGTGCGGCTTCTAATGACTTTGGCTCTAATAAAGCCTTTTATTTTCTTCCAATTACTGACATCGAGGTTTTGCCTTATCGAACTTATTCTTTAAGGCATATTACTATGTACACCGAGTTTTATATTCAACGACCACGACACCCTCCGAGGTGCGAAGTACATTTTATTAGCCTTATGGCTTCATTTTTTAAAATTTAAACGCTTTGAAATATTTTTGTACTAAAGAAGGGTGAAGACCCTTAATGGCGATGAAGTCGCCGAGTTTTATCATTGTACGGTTTTACGTTGTTTTGGCTTTATGGCCTATTGTTTTAAAAGGCGATGACCTCAAAGTGACATCGAACTTTATCAATAAAGTTTTGTAAAAGCGTATATCATGGCATAAGTTTTTTTGGATAAAGTAAAGGGCTATATTTCCTTATTTTGAAAATATGACTTCAAGAGGTAAATCATTTGTAGTGAAGTATGTTTCAAGGAAATAAATAGGTTATTTTGCCTAGAATTTTACTAAAGAAATTATTGTTATTATCACTTTTGGATAAACTGTAATAGGATAAAATTGACTCAGAGATTAGGAAACCGGATGGGATTGGTGTAGGGTAGCGCCCTATACTTTAGCTATTAGCCCCTAGCTGAGATAAGTTCAAAATTCCAATGTGTAGGGCTTTGTCAAAGTTAAGACAACAAGTTTACTCACAGAAAGGAATAAATAAAATAAGATAGGTTATATATTGGACTGCAAAACCTTTTGGTTCATAGTAAGCCTAGCAAAACTACGAGATTGATAGATGGTCAGGAACTAGGATAATTATATTTGGACAGACCATCCAGTTTTCTTCTAACAACCCATTAGAAAATTTGATATATCTGGTAGGCCTGACTCAGCAATGTAGGTTGGTAGTTTCCTTATAAAAACTAAACATTGGAATGGATAGTCCACTGATTTGAGAGATAGTCATGATTACCTATGTAGCATGCATGCGCATTATTGTTTATTTTAACCAGTTATGTTGTAGGAATTAATTTGCAGAAGATATATTTTTGAAGGGACATTAGTGGGGGAAAACCCGTTCCGCTCAGCGGTGTGGTCTTACTTAGTATCTATAAACCTAGATGACGTATTATTATTCATACTAAGCTTTTTGTCTAATTCGAAGTTTATGTTTTCCCCTTAAACTCTCAGGTGCTCAAAATTTGATTTGAGTAAGTCGGGAATAAGGGCTTTACAGGTTAAGTAGGTTTTGGCGAATAAAGTTCCGGAGTCATTTAGGGGGCAAAGCTAGCTATGTAGGAGTCTATCTATTACTTTTCTCCGCTGAGTTATGTTAGTTGTTGTACGAATGTACTGACAGTAAGTGTATCTGTCAATTTACTAACTCTGATCAACCAAGGGGGCATCTTCATATATCGCCCTTGGAGTATTTTGTAATAATTATTTTTTGTCTATACCTAGGCAAAGTTTGGGATTTGTACTGAATATGAAATTATGACTTTAAAATGAAATGTGTAATTTTTCTTTGAAATTGTGTTTAAAATTAGTTCACATTCTTGTACATCTAATATTATGGATACCATTAACATGACCGCATTTTGTCACCTGAAATTAATACTATAGATGACTACAGCATCTGTAGCGCTTAGTTTCGGGCCATAAAATAGGGGATGTTACACCATTCCAAGTATAATGCCAAATCCCAAAAATTCAAATACATGTAAGTCATAATATAAATGAATACCCGCACAATACCAGTTCAACATTCTTACACAACATTTTGAGGGTTGCACTTCCTCCAATATGGTTTGTAATCCTCAAAGATGTGACTAAATACACAACATCAAGGTTAAATTTATCAACCAATTATCTCAATACGAATGAGTGAGATGCACCCATATCAATTAAACTTCCAATAGGAAAATCTCTAAATGGATCGTACCTTCCAGGACTTCTGGAACCTTCTCTTTGGTCTAAGGTGACTCACTAGTAGACCAAGGGCATTTAGCTTACCAACTTTCCTCAGACATGAGTTTGCAAAATGTCCAGCTTCTCTACAAATCTTACACCGCAGCTGAGATGATGCACTATGTGGCTTAAAGGATTTATTGGAGTAATGGCCTTTCTCTCCATAATTAAAACATACTATATGATTCTTGAATCGTGTCTTGTCAACATTTATATTGCCCTTGGCCTGCTTGTACTTAAGGAAGCTTGCCGTTTTCCTTCTGAATGGGAACTTCTACTTTTGACCAATGCCGACTTTATTCTTTGGCTCCTCATCTTCACTTTGTTTATATGCTTCTTTAAGTCTAAGCATAGAATCAACAAATTTCTCAAAAGAGGCATCTAGCTGAGTAAGGAGAGAATTCTTCAAAGTTTTGTTCAATCCATACATGAACTTCTGGTTCTTCTTCAATGGAGTATTAATTAGGTTGGTAACATACTTCGACAATGCTTCAAATGTGACTACATACTCTGCTACAGCCATTCTGCACTACTTCAAGTCTATGTACTTCTGAGTCATGGCTGCCTTCTTATGTTCTAGAAGTATTTTCTGCTCAGAACAGTTCTTGAATTCATCTCAAGTAAATTCACCTTCATCTATCTCTACAACCAATACCTTATATCAATTTAAATGTCTTTCCGATAGCTAGCTTGATCCTATCTGGATCCTCTGATGGTATGTAATCCCCATACATGTGAAAATGTGCCCATACGTCTTTTGCTAAGCTTGCATTGTAATCACTCCTTCTATATCCTTGTAGGTCTTCCCCCCAAGGCTAGCATAGTCGCTGCATAGTCAAATCGAGGAGTGGGAGGATTGGGAGTTGTGGAAGCACTAGACTACTGGTTGCTCCTCACAAGCTCAATTAGATGCTCTATGGTTATGAATACTTCCCAAAATTCACTAGATTATTCGAGGTCTACACGACCATATCGAGGTCCAGCCATAACTCAAGGCTGCAATAAAGAGAGGTTTAAGATTAAGAATAGGTAAGATATATTGATATACATATACAATACCACAAATAACAAATACGCTCCCAAATGACTACTCCTTGTAATCAGCACGTATTCCTAATAGTATATATAGGTACTCTACCAAATACCCAAGGGATAGTGACTCCTAAGTCCATCTAGGCCAATGACCCATGTCTCTCTGTACCATGCATTGTTCTAGTCCTACTCTGATACCAAATGAAACGCCTCACCACTATACTCATGCCATCTAAAAGTATTACTAAGTAATACTGTTAGATAATACAGAGAATAAAGCGATATATATTCCCTTAGGCTGACACCAGTACATACCTTAAATTATATTATACTAACCACAACTGTACATAGTCTCAGCACAAAGTAATAAACACGTGTGTCTCAAGGACTGAACATTACATAATCATAGAAAATAAATAGCGTACACAAAGGCAGAACGTAGTAGATAAAATATAATATATCACATATAAAGAATCCAATAGGGCTATGAAATGATATTCTTTATCCCGCTATATACATACATCATCGTAATACATTATAATAAATACATCATTGAGGCTACAAAAACACATAGGGAATGTATCATACTATATAAGTACTACCTCTAAAAGTCTCACAAATCCATGAAGTCACTTCATACCTAACCTGAAATATATCGAACAAACCTGAGTATTATAAATAATACACAGGTCAAACTATGTTTATAGTGATACGTTAGGTGATGATGATAAGCATAACATAAGAATATGTGTATAAACCATCCATCAAAGAGGTCCATATAATAAAAAAATGTATCATACATCTATTGGATAATCAATGATCACAACCACATATCCATAGTGTTATGTCAATATATATATATATATATATATATAAACTCAAATCAAGTGGTGATGGGAATAGATTGTACAATAGACATAAGGTCCCAAGTAGAGTCATATCTCAATACTCAATAGTCAATACTTAGATGAGGTGTATAAATAATATATGCCTATCTATCACTCATTGTAGAACCAGACGGGAGACCGATGGATGTCTATCTGCTCTAGGAGCCACACGTGCCACCCACTCGAATCTCACTCCCATAGCCTTCAGTTACCTCCATGATAATCATGACAATATCCAACAATGTGATCGTTAGTGTAAGGACTCGGTCACGGCCTGAATCATGCCTCTATGGTAGTAGACTGGTGGACTAAGTGACACATGGGGCTAAGGGCAACTACACTACTGTGAATACTATAGCGTGTCACGGATCGAGGGCGTAACCATGAGATTAGACCGCTATGGTGGATACTGGCCGATCTGGTTCACTCCAACTCCAATAATAGGAGTACGTCATGATAGATAAACATATTGAGTGTGTGTATGTATGCACCAACCTTGCTCAAATCCATGAGCATCACCTCCTGTAAGTATCATCTCTACATAATTATTCCTGTCATATGGGTGACATCTACTTGCAATGAATAAGTGAACAAACATCACAATGGTGTCCCATATCGCAGTGTGTTGCTTTTCAAGCTTATAAACTGCACTTATTCCATGTATATTCTGAACAATAAGTCCGGTGAATAACTGGAGAAATATTACCGAAAGTCCCCATACTAGATGGTATTATAACTTCATTTATTCAAATTTCTCATTACGTAGAATTACAAACATACATATGATAAATAAAGCAATTACATTTGTATATGAATAGTATCATTTGAAAGCATTAATAATATTTGTACAAACAAAAAGATACTTTTTATATTAAAATAATACATAGAAATAATTGAAAAGATTTGCAAACACCATTGTACCTCAATAAATCCATAATATTATTTCTAAATCATTTAATAAACATAATAATACTTTTTAGTAATTTTTTTCACAACCAAATAGAAATTTTAAATAGTTTATTAACCTTAACAATAAGTTTATTATTTAATAATCCAATTATGAAATTTAATATTCTAACAAAATATTATTTTTAACATAAGATAAGTTCGGTTTTATAACATATATACTTTATTTTTAATTTACATGGACTTGTTTTATTTTTAAATCAAGAATTTATAAATTTCAATATAATTCTAACTATGTTAATAATTTTAAATAACATTATATAATTACCAAAAGATCATAAGTTTTACCTGTAAAATTGGAATATGGTACAAGAACATTAACTTATATTTTATTTATATTTTAATATGGTATAAGAACGTTAATTGGAATATTATTCTAACAGGTGCATTAGTGTTGCATTTGCTATAGCCCTAATTCGTTCATATTTTGATTCAATATCTTCCACTTCTATCCTACTTTTTGTTTCTTCTCTGGATTAAGTTCATACACTAGTATATGTCTTTACTACAATCATATCACATGGTTAAACAAATTCATTCAATTATTCGTGAATAAAGAGAAGAAGGAAAATTTGATCATCCAATAAATATGAAATTTTGACTACACAACCATATGATCATCCTTCCATACATCTTTGTATCGTTATAGATATAGAAAGTGACTGAGATTACTCACCTTAAATTGAAGAATGCAAATTTCTACTTTAGCTTCTTCCCCTACCTTGCTTTTCCTTCATTGTAAATTTTCCCCTCTATATATGTTGATCAAAGCTTGAATTCCCACTTGATATTTGGAGTAGAATATTATCAGAAAGCTTATATTTGAATTTGAGGATTATGGTATTTTATTTGATCTGACTTTAATTTTTGAAGAAGTAGAAAGGGTTTTAGATTTTGAATTTATGTAAAGGGGAAGTATCATGTAAAAATCGTGAAGTTATATTTATAGAAGAGGATAGATATCTACACTTAGAACTCTCTAGATTTCATGAACAAAGAATTAAGTTTTGGGCTATGTGAAGTTGTGCTTGACTTATTACTAATTGCATTTTCTATTTCTTTTTCATGAAACAAATTTCCATACACTTCTAGCCCATTTATTTATCACATTAGAAATTTTCAACTAACATATTATATTATTTACTATTTTATAAAACTATTTTCTATAGTTTATCTACTTTATCTTAATTATTTCTTTAAGTTCCTATTTAAATTCATTTACTAATTAATTTAATATTCCTTTTAAATTATAAAATTAAATTCTTTCTGTTATTTAAAATAAATTCCAATTTTTTTATCCCAAGTATTATTTACTATAAAAGTTTAATTTATTATTTGAATTTAAAAATAATTATATTATTTACTAAATCAATATTTATCACTTAATTTTTTTTTTCAATTTTAATAACATATTTTCCAACAAATTTTCAAATCATTTCCATAATTGCACATTTATTATTTTAAAACACATTTAATTATCTAATCTTTATTATTAAGTTCCTAGTTTATTACTTCTCGACAACGGGTTATTAAAAATGATTAAGAATTCAAGTACAAACTCTCTAATATTTTATGGTATACAAATCCTTGAAGAATTAGAGTGAAGAGTATGGATTTGCAAAGTGTGTGGATGAATATTCAATGGATCTTTTCTCATCAAGTACACAAATGAAACATTAAGAGAAAATGAGAGAATTGTTGTGAAAATCTTATTTTCCAATACCTTTATATGGAGGATGAAAGTAGATAACCGTTATGAAGAGATTGCCCATTCGTTTAAATTTGAAAATCCATCCAACAGCCAGCCTGTCGACATATAATTTCAAAGTATGTCGACATATCCTAAATCAAAGTAGGTTGAAATATAATTTCAGGATATGTCGACATATCCCAGCCAATTTTGAAAATTATTTTATAATTTTTTTTGATCTCTATAACTTTAAAACTATTTTCGTATTTTTACAAAATGTATTAGAGATGAAAATAGTGTTTAGTTAAAGATAAATATCAAACATATTTGTTATAAGGTCTTTAAAATAAATTCTATCACTTGGACAAACTTACTAAATGCTTTAAATATCTTTTACTTCAAATATCTTTGTCGATAAAGCTCTTTGTTCCATTTTCTTGAATCATTTTTGCTATTCGTGCTCTTCAATTTACTTTGATTAATCCACACACACACACAGACACACACACACACACACACACACACACACACACACACATATATATATATATATATATATATATATATATATATATATATTTGTGTGTGTGCACACGTGCGCGCGCGTGTATATATATTTTCTTCCACTAAGTTCTAGTTTATCTTTGTATAATGTCTCCATGATATATCTGAAATACTGCATAACCCAGAGAAATATTAATAGTAATATTTATATGGTTGTTGTCATCAAAATCAATACTTAGGGCATTAACACTTTGGTCCATGATCGTATCATCGGAGTATAATTGGACTAGGGATCAATCTGCTGCTTTGCCCTTACATATCTTATCTATGACCAACACCCAGAGATAGGCAAGGTCATGGAGAGATGCCTAGAGATCGGCATCATAGACACTGATACCTGAACATAGGGATTGGTATATAATTAAACTTTGCAAGTACTATGCTCAGTTATACTTGCACCCGTGTGGACGAGAGAATATAAGCCGCATAATCTCAGCTACAATGATGAACCACAAACTTTGTTTACAAATGAATGAGATATGTATACCAGATAATAATGATGTTGATCGATGATATGCAGTTTTGTTTAGTTACACGAGAAATGTTTGATCGATCATAAGAAAAGCTAAGTAAAAGAGCAATACTAGGAAATTACATATACTTTTTTATGTGTATGGAGCTACAATAAATAAAGAGCATTACAGAGATCATAAACACATGTAGATATGATATATAAGTAATTACATTAAAGATAATTAAATATATGCAGGCAAGTACCTAGGCAAGAAAATAAGATGTAATAAAGTAAATGAGATAGAGTTGAACAGAGAGAAACTTTTATTTACATCATCACCTTTGAGTATGAAAAGAGCGAGGGTCATAGCCATAGAATATCGACCTATATACAGAAAGTTCCAAAAATAATAAAGAGAAAAAGAATCCATCTTCAACCAAGTACAACATAGATCATTTATAGTACCTACCCCTCTTGGCCTTCATCTGTTCTTTCTTCGATGGTGTGCGCTTCCTATTCATTTTCTCAATAGAATCTAATGATCCAAATCAGTTTCCTGGGTCAAGTTCCCAATCATACTGTCAGATCCTGTGAGAGTTTTAGGAGGTTTGTCGGTTGATGTGGGGTTAAGTAAGGAAGCAAGGGGACATGAACTGGGAAGGTTAACACGGAAATCGACAATGGTGGAGGAATCTTCTTCGCCCCTGGTTAGAATTTTACATTTTTCAACTTGTAAGTCGGTAGCCTTAATTGCCGCCAAGGTGGGTCTGGGCCCCATCTCTTTAGTGACAATAACCTCCTCCACCGTCATTGCCTCCCCCGGTTTCATCTGAAACTTCTCACTTAGAGCATCGATCTTTTTAGCATTTGGGACAAGGAAAGACATAGCAGAGGAAGTGGCGATTGGAAGAGGTGTTAAGATGAAAACAGATGTGGTAAAAGAAGTAGTCATTGGAGGATCCTTAGCAGGAGATGATCCCGGGAGTGTTACAACAACGGGTTGACCTGTAAGATGGCAATTAGAGACTAGATTATTAGAAATTTCTTCAGAAGACATTTGAAGATTTTCGAAGATAGAAG
This sequence comes from Allium fistulosum, assembly GCA_030737815.1. Taxonomy (NCBI): domain Eukaryota; kingdom Viridiplantae; phylum Streptophyta; class Magnoliopsida; order Asparagales; family Amaryllidaceae; genus Allium; species Allium fistulosum. Next base: position 783,079,506 of record CM060908.1, read on the forward strand.
TGGTTAGAGATATACCTCTTAGAGTCATTGTCAGAGCGTGTGGAGAAACTTCGGCCTACCTCTCCTCATGAATTGGAGACATGACTGGGAAAGTGGGGGCAGTCAGAGGTGGCATGAAGCAAAAATCTTTAGGTTATACACCTCAGACTTTGAATCTGGAGCAGCAGCTGTTGTTGTTATTGATAGTGTAACAACCCACAACTTAGTGGGCACGATTTTTGACTAAATCAAAAGCCCAAGTCCAATAGGGTACAGATCGTTGGTGTTCGTAACCTGAAATAAATATAAGTATATCAAAGAGCCATTTACACAAGCTCACAGCAGAATAGAAATATATAATATAACATATATATCGACTAAGGCTATTACCTTGGAATCAATATTATTCCTTGGATATCTAGTTGCCTTGTCAGTGTCGAGCATGAATGAGAAGACCTCTCCATTTACTATTCCTGCCTGACACAAGTAGCCTGTGCCTCAAAATCTATCATGTGGGTTGTAATAAGGAGGGGATCAAAACAACGTTCTAATGACTGGAAAATTACATACTTTTTCCATAACACTGGTTTATACCGATTGACTTCTATTTAAGTGTTTTGTGTACTATTCATGAGATTATCCATTCAATTCCATTTGCGTATACGATATACCCAACCTTCCCTGAGGTATAACTATACATATACATACATACATACATACATACATACATACATACATATATATATATATATATGCATGTGTGTGTATATAAGTGTTGTACTACCCAAAAAGGAAACCCCGGCCACTTAATACTTCTTAAATAGGGAGGAGGCAGACCTAACGACCATTTAATAACTCAACTCCAAAGCGGGCCCATTGTAACGTAATCGATAGTCAACGACCCTAGCTACGAAGGTCGATGACTCCTAGATACGGCGTTATAATTTAATCCGCCATATTACTAATGCTTCACAAAGACTTATCTAAGGGTTAACTAGCCTACCTCCAACAAACAAACAAGTAATTAAACTTCGAGGTCCCCGACTATCCCATATAGATTCTACACTAGTAGAAAGCAAAAAATGCTAGGGCGTAATCCAAGGCCTTTGTGACGACCGCCCAACACCATTGATGCTCATATAATCAAATAGTGCGCTTTTGATGCATCCAGCTGATGTAGGACGATTGTCAAGGAAAGAAATAGAAGAAAAGAAGGAAAATAGAAGAGAAGAGAGAAATAAAACATCACACAATCACATAACCTGTCGTATATCTCATAGCTTATCCGGTAAAATATAATAGTCAATACATATATAAAATAGGCGAGACTGTAATGACTATATGAACCATATAATCAGAGTGCACAGGCTTATATAGTTAAACAAAACAATAATAGAGTTTATACAACTGATAAATAAACTCAATTGATAATCTGTCTCTAATAATAGTAAGTCAAACACTGTCAAAGCTCTACAGTTTCATACAACAGAACAAACAATAATTAACCCAAAATATAAGTATAATAAAGCGTTACCTCCTGCTACTCCATTTGCACAGCTCCAAGTGCCGTTTACACCTCTATCTAGTCTACTCATTTCAGAGTACTATAGATAATAAGAAGCAAAGCATAAAACCTCGAGTCAGACAACAATCTAGTGTGAGCGATAAATAATCCTAAAACACTATAAAAATCAGTATAATATATGGAATAGAGGGTATGAGGAAACATACATGACTTGTCCCAACATCCACTGAGTTAGCACATAATATAAGATATATGCTACTCTATCTCATAATCATCATGGGTGTATTATACATCAAAGTACCAACTGGTGTCTAGATATCTACATCGATGATATCTACATCATGTGACATCCCCAGGATGACAATCAACCAAAGCAAACATAGCATCCATCATCCATCCTCACATCACTCACTCAGTGCGTTGGATATATGATACTTCTATACTCACTCTCATCATCAAGGACTACTCAATGTCCTCGGCCACTCGATCCATCGAGTTACTAACAAATTCTAACATCAATGAACTCCGCCATATCATTACTATGTCCTCATTTCAACAAACAATAGTATATAACCCTTCCAAGTCCTAACGTCAACGGACTTCGGGTTGCGGGCAGATCAGGTTCTAACGTCAATGGACTCTAATCACATCCTCATATACCCTTATCTCATGAGTGTGCCCTATCATCTTGAGTATCAATAATCCCCTTACACTTGTCATCACTAGCTGAGCAATTCCTGGAACTGTCATCACAACTCCCGTCTAAAGTCATCCTAGTTGGGAACTATTCAAGACCCTCATCGTCTATTGAAGAATATCGTCATGTGTCCTATACCCTTCCTCTACAGTTCCTTTCATTTGACTCATAGTCTACTACTCTACATCTCAAAGTACAACTATCCATAATTGAAGCTGTTACTTCCCATCATGGAATCATCATCGTCGAATCGTGAAGCCATTGTGAATCCTGGTAGTTTGGGAATTTACAAATGTTTTCAAACCAGTGACGAGATTACCACCGAGAAGAGCGATAGAACTTCGTATAGACTTATGATGGGGCACACACTATTAGAAAACCCCCTAGTAGAATGTCACCTAGGGAGATGGAAAAATTGAAGAAGAAGCTGGTAGAACTTGAGCATAAAAGTTTCTTAAGGTCGATAGCTCAACATGGGGGCAACCACAGTATTTGTAAAGAATTCAGATGGATCGCTATGGATGTTTATTGATTGTTGAAAGTTAAATGAGTTAATAGTAAAGAATCATTATCCATTGTTTAGGATAAACGACTTGTTTGACCAATTGAGTGGAGCTAGAATATTCTTATAGTTAGATTTGGCAAAAAGATTCCACCAACTGAGGGTAGCAGAAGATAGCGTTCCATTGACCGCAATTAGAAAAGGATATGGTTCATATGAGTGGTTAGCGATGCCTTTTGGACTGACCAATGCTCGTGCATTCTTTATAGATCTTATGAACCAAATTTTGTGATTAGTTAGATTTTTATTGGTCTTCATTGATGACATTTTGGTGTATTCTAAGAATGAGAGAGACCATGAAGTCCATCTTTGATTATTTTTGGAGACAATAAGACAACATAAATTAATGGCGAAGTTTTCCAAGTGTCACTTTTGGAAATAGGAATTAAAGATTCTAGGTCATGTGGTATCATAGAATGGATTGGCAATGGAGCCATCGGAGGAAAAACATTAGCAGTTGGAAGAGACAGAGACAATCAAAAGATGAGAAGTTTTTTGGGTACGGCCGGCTACTACCGTGGATTCATTAAGGATTTCTCGCGTATAGCCACACCCTTAAATAAGTTAACCAAAAAGAATGAGAAAATCATGTGGACTGATAAGCGTGAAGGGTCATATTAGGAGCTGAAGAAGTCATTGAAAAATGCTCTTGTCTAGATCATACCTGAGGACAATCTGGAATTGGTGTTGTATACTAATGCTTGTGGAAAAGGTTTAGAGGCAGTGGTAGCTTACGCATCAAATCGGTAAAGATCGAAAAAAGTTAGATATCTGACTCATAACTTATAGTTGGCAACAACAGTATTTGCACTGAAATTTTGGAGAAATTATCTTTTGGGAGAGTGGTTCAAGTTTGATACGAACCATAAGTCCCTTAAGTATTTATTCTCTCTGAAAGAGTTGAATATGAGGCAACATAGGTGATTAGAATTCTTGGTGACATATGACTTTAGTATAGAACATACGTTAGGAAAAGGGAACAAGGTTGCAGATGTTTAGCAGGAAGCATCGAAATTGAGTATTAGCATGATTGTGGAATGGAAGACGTTAGGAACATTATCGTCTTGTAGAATGCATTATAGAACAAGTGCAGGATCAAGTTGAGATTCAGAAATAGTAGCAAGTTTGGAAGTCCATCCGACCCTTGTGGATAGGATTGCTACAAGGAAAAATGAGGACCCATTGTTAACCGAAAGACTTAGGTAACTATGGATGGGTGCAAATATTGAAGATCTAAAAGGATTCGAGATAGACTCGAAAGGATGGCTTACGAAGAAAGAGAGACCGTGTGTTTTGCATATGGGAAATCTTTGGAAGGAGATCTTGGAAGAAAGTCATCGGTCTAAGTTTATAATTCATCTTGGGGGCATGAAGATGTATATTGGCATGCAGAGAGTATTCTTTTATGAAGAGATGAAGAGGGATGTTGGTGAATGTGTGAAGAGGTATCTCATATATCGGCAAGAAAAGGCTGAACATTAGAATATAAGTGGATTACTTCAACCACTAGAAGTACCGGATTGAAAATTAGATTTAGTGTCCTTGGATTTTATTGATGGGTTTCCTAGGTCGAGGATGGGAAATGACAGCATTTGGGTGCAAGTCGACGGATTTTCTAAGAGTGCCTATTTTACCCCGGCGAAGTCGACAAGAACGTCAGCTAGTTTGACAAAGTTATATAAGAAAAATGTGATGAGACTACATGGAATTCCAAGCAGTATTATTAGTGATAGAGATCCATTGTTCACTGAAGAGTTCTAGTGAAGTTTGTAGGGTGCATTAGTGCAGAAGCACGAGTATGGCTTACCATCTGTAGAACGATGGTCAAACGGCAAGGGTGAACCATGTGCTCGAAGATCTACTGAAGGCAGGTGTTTTAAATCATGAAGGATCTTGGAAAGTTCATTTGCATCTGGTAGATTTTTCCTATACTAATAGCTACCAATCGAATACCAAGATGGCCCTGCTTGAGAAATTGTATAGTAGACCGTGTATGCTACCTATTTATTTATTGGACACGTGGATTAAGCTCGTGTCGGGACCCGATTTGGTAAGGGATGCTACCGAGAAGGTAGAATTGATTTGCGCTAGAATGCAATCAAAGCTTAAGAGTTATGCCTATAAGAGGAGAAAAGATTTTGAGTGCGCAATGCAGGGATTTATATGCTTTGGGAAGTGGGGAAATTGGCACGTAGATAATTCAAACTATTTCCAATGATTGAGAGGATTGGTAAACTCACTTATCAAGTCAAGTTACCTAGTAGTTTGGTAGGTGTGCATAGTGTTTTTCACATTTGAGGAAATGTGTGCACGACCCCAGTTTGGTAGTAGAATCAAAGGAAGTCGAGGACTTAGTTGTAGAACCAGATTTAACTTATGTTAGACGACTGAAGGGGATAGTAGGTCGTGATACAAAGAGTTAAGGAACAAAGTTATCAAACTTATTCACGTCCAATGGGGTAACAACGATGATGAGTGTACTTGACATCAATTCAAAGCACGTTATATACAAAACAAGACGTACTTTGGAGGGCAAATGTTATTTGGCCTTTTGGCCCGGCTATATTCAGACTGACTGGACAAATTAGACTCAACTGTCATCAAGGTCAATTGCCCGAAGCGATGATTATGATGTCCAGAAATCAAGTGTAGGCAATGATATGAAGGACGATCAATTGAGACTAAGAGATAGACTCTTAAGGATATTCCATGTATGGAATAATGCCTCCCCTTGGCGAGGGATCAGTGCTTATCCCTTTCCCTAGGGAATCTGTACATATTCTCAATTTCTGTCCAAATTAGGTGAGATCGATATAGAGCGACAAGGAAGGCCCCACACTATATTTCAAATCTCAAGTCATTTGGAGTTTGTATGCTCAAGTTATGGGCAAATTATTTCACATAAGAAAGGGATCAGTATAAAAGGAATCGTACAGAAGGGATCGGCATATTTCAGCAAAACAAGTGAAACTCAATTACAAACAATCAATATCTCAAGATCCATAAGTCCAATGCATATGAAATTTTGTGAGCAAGATGCAGGGACCCTAAGGAGCCAACCTAAGGGATCGCACCCCAATCAGAGGAGATTAGAGGGAACGGCCCCTATCCCTCTAGAGGGATCGACTGAAATTAGAATGCATGCAACACAACTCCACGGAAAACACGATCTCTCACAAATGGTAAGTCGAAATGGAACGAAATTTGGAAGGAAAGTAGCTAACATGATGGGGAACCTACCGAAGGGATCGCACCCCATTTGGACACCAAAATAGGGCTCGGGGTTGACCCCTATTGTGGGCCCCAATGAGCGTCAAAACTCTTGTGTGGCCTCGTCTTGACCTGGAGGTTCTTCTGCCGAAATTTCAGCCTGACACATGCACGGCTTCCCCTATAAGTACAGCGGGAATGGATTCAGAAAAGGGATCCTTCTTTCTACTACAAAGGCTCTTCCATTTTTTTCGTCATTCTTATACTAATGGATCCTAGCTGATCCATGCATTCCTGTAATGATAATCAAGTGCAAGATCAATAATAATATGAAGTGGACGTAGGCCAAGATTGCCACACTACTATAAATATATATTTGTTCATTTATGATTTTTGCTCTGTTTTAATTTCATTCTTCATTTAATCTCTACTAAATTGTATTGGGTGTTGATGTCCATTTTTGGTGTCAACAAGTGTAATTATTGTACTTGCATGTAAAACGAATTGATGATGTTGGTCATTATCCTGCCTTATCTAAATATCGAGAATGAAATTCTTATGAGGTGGGGAGACTGTAGTATCCCATATTTAGAGTGCCATAATATAGGTAATTAATTTAATAAATAATTGATTGAATTACATTTTGAAATAATAATTAAGACAAACTTTCATTAATAAGAATGAGGAATGAATTTAAGATGAAGGGTTGGGGGAGTTAATAAGAATATGCTAGAATGATATTTTAGCCCAAAGCCTAAATTACTAACACCCTAACCCTCCCATTTTTCATTCATACTTCACTTGCTTAAAAACAAAGCAAAACGAAGGCCGACCTTAACTTCTAAGGGAAGAGGGAGGAAAATCAAGCAAAAAGATAGAGCATTCATCTCTAAGGAAAACAAAAGTTTTGAAATCAAGTTTAATCAAGCAAAAAAGACGAATATTCCTTTCTCTAAAACCTTCCAAATATGAATGGGTTTAGGATTGTATGCATTTGTGATATTTTTCTTGAATGTTAAAAATCAATTTGATGAAAGTTAGATAATAAATTTTCACGGTTGGAAATTTAAGGGTGATCATTTTCGATGTGTTAAGGTAAAAGATGAATCAAACCTTTTTAAAATTACTTGAAATTTTTATATGTTGTGTAAAATAATAATATGGAGATGATTTTTTAACTTCATAATTTTTTGAAATTATTTGGAATTATTATGAATTTCTAAGTTGAGAAAATGCTTAATTTTGAGAAATTAATTATCTAAAATACAAAAAATAATTATTTTTACTTGAATGTTTTATATATGAGGTAAAATATGATGATTCGGATTTTTGGTAAATTTTTGGAATTTTTTCCATGTATTTTCGAATTTGTATGATTTATTTAGCAAATGAAAGTGTTAATTACTAATGGGTAATTATATAATAGATTATTAAAATAATTATTAACTTTTGGAAAGAAAACTGCATAAAATTAGGTTGACCAATAAGAATTTGACATATAAAAAAGTTTATTGTAAAGTGATTACTTTCGATAGTAGGAAAACAGTTTTCGCTTTAAGTACCAGTCTGTCATTATAGCATGCGATAGCTTTGTGAACCTTAACACCTGATAGCCTCAAAAATGTTAGTATGGATAGCTTGAAATTCAACCTACGATAGCTTAGGAACATCAAATTGCGACAGTTCAAATAGTTAACGTATGATAACTTATATTGTTTATACATAATAGCTAAAAGGTTTAACATGCGATAACTTAAATTGTCGAAATGCAATAGGTCAAATAGTTAACATGCGGTAGTATGAATTATTGACATTCGATAGCTAAAATAATTAACATGCAATAGTTCAAATAGCTAATAGGAAATAGCTTAAATAGTTGCGATAGCTTACACTATTAACATGGGATAGCTTCACAAGCTTAGTATGCAATACCTCCTTAATACCAGATAGCTTAGGGCATGCGATAGGTATAGGCATGCGATAGCTTCTTAATGCTCGATAGTTGTTGGATGCGATAAGTGTTGGCATGTGACAGCCATGAACATTTGACATAAGATTGCCTTGCAATATCAACATGCGATAGCTAAGAATGCTAAGAAATTCCAAGTAAATGAATGAACATTTTGGAGCACTTTGGAAGCCATCTTCCAAAGTGATGGTTGAGAATTTCTTAGAGAAGAATGGCCATAGAGAATTTAAAATGAAATAACTTATTTAAAGAGGAAAATTGATACTAAGCTTAAGATGATAAGTAATATAATTTAAATATTAAAATGGGGAGGAGGTTAAGGCCTTGGAGGAAACCATTTGTCTAAACACAACACTACATTTGATGATTGGTGGTGTAAGTCCTAAACATGCCATCATATTTGATGATTAGTGGTATAAGGCCTTTGTGGCAACCAATTTTCTAAACATGGCATTACATTTGATGATTGGTGGTGTAAGGCATGTATGGTAACCGTTTGTCTAAACATGACATTACATCTTAAGATTGCGATATAAGGTCTATGTGGCAACCATTTGTCTAAACACGACATTATATCTGATGCTTTGCGATATAAGGTCTGTGTGGCAACCATTTGTCTAAACATGACATTATATTTGATGATAGTGGTATAAGGCATGTGTGGCAATCGTTTGTCTAAACATGACATTATATTTCATGATTAATGGTGTCAGGCCTGTGTGGCAATCTTTTGTTTAAACACGATATTATATTTGATGATTAGTGGTATAAGGCATATGTGGCAAATTTAAAATGAATAAACTATAGAAATTAGTGGAAATGTTGTTAAGAGAATCTCACACTTATGTTGAAATTGATGACTTGTGTTTAATCATGGTTTGAATTATTATATAATATGATGTAATTGGTGATAAATGGAAAAGTGAGGGGAAAACCAATTTTGTGCTACAGCGGCATGGTCACACTATATGATTGTTTGCTTAGGCTAAAGTATTATCCTTACCAAGCATTATGTTTGGGCCATATTTTTATTATTTCCCATAAACTCATGGGTTATCATTCGAGTAGGTTGAGTTTATAGTATGATCAAATAACTTTTGGAAAAGACGAATGAAGACTTCAAAGATGAAGTATAATGCACATTTATCAAACATATGTGGCAAATTTATAACTGGTTGAGTGTTCATGTTGACATCTTTATATGTCGAGAATGACACTATATTTACATTTTATTATATTTACCCCTGCATGGGAACGAGATGGGTTAGTGATTATGCAATGACTATGTAAAACAGTTTGATGTAATGAAATTATTTAGCTGCTCTGTTTACTTAATGTTATGAAAAAAAATAATACTGATCTCACTTTGTCGCTTGAAAATAATTATGGTGATGATTGCAACATCATAGACATTTATTTTTGGGTCTTGAATCGGGGGATGTTACAATAGTGGGAGCTTTGATTTTGGTGAGTTAAACTTCAGCTCTTTCTTTGACTTATATGTTCTGAATTCATATTATAGTAGTATGAATTTTTAGACTATGATCAATTAGCCTAGTGAATTAAAATGGTAAATAATTAAAGCACCATTAACCTATATAAATGCAAGATGTGTATATTTGATCAATAAACGAAGTGAGTAAATTTTCTTTTTCATCAATTATGTAAATGATTTATTAAATATTGCTTTACGAACTTACATGACTTAAGTGAGTTAAATCCTTATTTAAAGTTATTTCTATATTCACATTGAATTATTATATGCTATGTTCTCATTTGATATGAACAAAATAATTAATTTAGGTAAATAAATTTAGACAAAGCAATGATGAATATTGGTTAAATGAAATGCTTTATACTATGATATTAATTGCATTGGCTAATTGAGATTTGATTGAATTGGGTGATTTGAATTAATTATACGAAATATTATAAGTTAAGCTTGAAAGAGTTAGTGGTATGCCTTATGGGCTATTATATAATTTGTTATACATATATCTAACTCTATAATCAATCTTGTTAATAATATAAGTGTTTGATTTTATTTATATACTTTGTTATATTGTGATATAAGTAGTTAAGTAATTAACTTAAATTATATTAATAAGAAAATCCTTAAATAAAATGTTATGTGGCTATAGCTACAAGTAGTTGTACTCGTGAGTAACTAATCACAAAATAAAGTAATTTTTTTTCAAAGTATTCCCGGTCAAGATGTTTCGAGAAAGGATATTGATACAAGTGTTGAGACCAGAGTGCCTAAAGCTCCTCAAATGTTAGGCAATGTATTACTCATGGTTGTTGGGGGCACCAAGAGATATACTCATAGTTATTAGATACCTATAGAATGACTCATCCAAGATTTTCCTCTTTGTTAATAACAACGAGGTCAAACAAGAAATCTCAAGGTGACGATGTTACATAGTTGAATCTACTTAAGAATATTGTGGAGTTTTAATGTGCATACTCCACTTTGATTATATTTAAATCATGGCATAGCAATCCATCGAGCAACTATAGTTGGTTTTAAGTCGAAGCATTGGGAGTGAAACACCATTCTATAGAGAATTCGTCTTCTCGGTTGTAAGAGGCTAATATAATAATTAACTACTGTGGATGATATTGGAATTTTGACCAATACCAAATTCCATATATCCTACAGTGATATAGTTTTGACGAAGAGTGCATGAGTAAATTATCATTACTAAAAGGTATTGCTTAAGAAAATGTGAAACTGGATTTTACCAAAAAGGTCTATAAGCAATGAATTTTGCCAAATAGCCACACCACTAGCTATGTTGATGCATGAACATTAGTATTTAAATTGTTCAATATTGATCGTCGGTTGGATTTGCGCCTCTTAGTCTACCAACTGCATTTGGCAATTCTCAAAAAAACCACATGATTTAATTATTTTATAAAATATTATGAATTAATAAGAAAACTAATATTTAAGAAATAATAATTATTAATTTATTTGATGCTTTGGACGTATTTAGTAATTATTTGGATGTATATATAAAAGTTATGTATACAAGAATCGATATACGGTATTGGTATACATCTAAATTGACTTTAAATATAGAAGACTTAAACATGATTTGGATTTTTTTATCCATTAGAGGAGCAAGGTATGGCTGGCCATAGGAGGTAAAACTAGCCTAAATATTGATTTAGATTTGACTAAGAGTTAAAATGGAAAGATTTTAAGGAGAAGAATGAAAAAGGTTTTCATTCTCTCCATAAAAACAAACCTTCCACATTAATTTCATTTGATATTTTTGCTCTTCCTTCCTATTCTGCTCAATGGCTGACAACACCTCCTTCATCCACTCCCTATTGTTTACTCAAAATCGAGATTTCAGGATGTGCTAGATCTGAATAGATGATAATCTTATTTTATTTCACATATTCATACATGCTCACCCTTGACCTATGGATGTATGTAATATTTTCTTTGTTGCCAATAAATTAGATTTAATGTAAAATTGTTATATGTGTTGTTTTACAAATGAAATTCAAATTAAAGTATTTACATGCAATAAAATTTGTTGTTCAATTTTATGTTAATTTATATTAGTCATTACAAATTACACTTTATTTAGTATTAAATAATAAGTATACATATATGTAAATAATTATTTATTTATTGTTATTATGATTTATATTATTACATCTTAGATCATTAAAACATGTGTTTTTCATAAAACGGTATTTTTTTGTATGTCTATTCCCAATATAATATATATATATATGTATATATGTATATATGTATATATATATATATATCTGTGTGTGTGTGCACACAAACATATATCTATGTATGTATGTACGTATATACGTATGTTAATCGTTTTGGTCATGTATGCATTTTTATATACATGGATGTCCGTGCGCGCATATAATGTGAAATTAGAATTAAAATGTATATACCTGGTTCATTTAATTTTAACTACCTTATTTTTATAAATAATCATATGTATTTGTTATGATTCAAAATCTAAATTTTATGCATATTGTGGGTTGCATAATTATGAATCTTAAGACTAATTTAAAACTAGAGGGGGGTAAATAGTGTTTTCTGACTTATGTAAATCCTTTTAATTTTTTTTCAAGATTTATGTTAAATCACATGTTAAAAACATAGAATTATACTAACAATCAGTCATAGATGCAATTACAGATATAAATAAAAGCAGTAAAGTAAGAGTTAGAGAGATGACATTAGAGATTTTATACTGGTTTAGATTTCCTCTATATCGAGTCCCGTACAATTGCATGTATAGATTTATTTTCAAATACTAATCTTTAACTAGGTAGAAGACAAACCCAAATACAATCTCAATTTCGAGGCTACGAGACACACCCTCCTGTACTCCGAATCTGAGGTAAATTCACTTGATTTGATCGGGCTACAAGCCCTCCCATTAGATTTGAACGGGGTACTAAGCACACCACTTGATTTGAATGAGCTACTAGCACACCCAAGTAAACACAAATAGAGTTGATAGTTTTTCCAAAGACAAATTCTTGTATTTTGGATACATTGGATCCTATAGCCTCTTGGATAGCACTTTAGTCTCTGAGTTGAGAGGGACATGTTTCCAAAATAGTAAGAAAGTAGTATTGAATTAATACAACGAAGTATGAATTAATTCTATATAATTTTGAAGAGAATAGAGTATATTTTTAAGAGAATTTTCAAGAGAGTAAGGAGTGGGAAGAAAGTAAGTAATTTGTTATTAAAAAATTCGTTTGCACTCCACTTTATATAGTAAATTAACAGATATTTCCATTCATGAAGTGTTATGTTGAATAGACACTTCCATTCAAAATTTAAAAAACCATTTGGCGGCATGTATGTCGACATACCCTAGATATGTATGTCGATGTATGCTAGTGAAAAATGAAAACTGTTTTCTTTAAAATGATTTGAAAATTCTATACTTTTGTAAAATAATTTGAACGTTGTTTTTAAATACTTTTGGACTTAAAAAACTTTTGTAAATATTTAAAAAGTATAATTTGTAATTAAAATAATTTATTTTTCTTTAAAATATCAAAGATCGGAAATTGGAGACAGAGATCAGAAATTGCTACCAAGGACTTTAACAATATATGCTAATGACTCTATACACTAAATTATAATCTTGAGATCTTCATTTCATTATCTTTGAACGAGTGAGCCTTTGTGTCTTTATCTTGAGTCTTTATATTTTACAATCTTTGATTCATCACCTGTGTAATATTCTGCACTATATACTATATAACTTGGCAAAACATTAGTATCTATATTTTATATAGTTGTGTATGGTTGTTGTCATCAGAATCAATAACTGTGGTATTAAAAATCTTCCCCTTTTTGATGATGACAACCAATAAATATTCCTATATATATAAAATATGATATAACTCCCCCTAAATATATGCAAGTATATTATTTTATATTTTTCTCCCTCATTGTCATAAAAAATGAGTGAAAAACTCCCCCAAAATGATATATTTATAAACTGAATAATCAATCATTTTGGATTAAAATAATTTAAGCTTACATAAGAATATGATTATGATATAACGATGACAAATAAATGATGATTAACATGTGGAGAGTTTACATAAATAAGATAAGTCAATCTTTGTTTATTCAAATCAAACTATACGAACCAAACTAACAATTCAAGCATATAAATCAAAACCTAATAATATTAACAATCTAAATTTAGACCAGCTAATCTTAAACTTATGAATTAATGCTTCTTTTTCATCGTGGGAGACTTATGGATTGGACTAAATGGGTAGTGGAGAAAAAAATTTCCTTTTTGTTCCACAAGATTTCCATTACGATCAAAACAAACTTCTCCTACACACTTGACTTCGTTGTCATCTTCAGCAACATCTTCCTCTTCCTCCTCCATCTCCTCCTTATCATCATCCATAGGATTATGAATGGAAAGATTTGGAGCTTCCTCTTTAATCACTATTGGATTGGCTTCATTATCCAATATATGCTTCTAAAGGTTGCAAAGGATTAGCCCTTGCTTTCCTTGTTCCATTAAGAGGGGTATTTAGATGACCTCTATTTCTAAAAGCATGTTGAGGACATGCTTCAAAAATCATCCTCTATTCTGATAACTTTGGCCATGTGGTGTTTTGGAAGGGGCCTATGGTGGAGGTATTATTGTTTAAGGGGTAGTTTCATCTTTTGGTCTTTTGGAACTTGAAGAATCCATTAATTATTATTTTATTTGGAGTTTTTAAAAAGAATAAGACAGGAAAATTAGAAATAATTCGAAATTTGGTAGTTATATAATCATATTTCGAATTTTGAATTTAAGAAGGAAAATCGGTTTTCAGAAAACTACAGTGTATGTCAACATATAGAAAGTGGGTATGTTGACATATACAGGTAAATTTTGATATTTTTATTTTCCTTTAATTAGAATTTAATGGCTATTATATTTATATTTCAGAGAAAGAATGTATTCCTAATTCTCTTCTAAGTTTAGCAAAAGAAGTTTGAGTTAAAGGTTTGTTAATATATCGATTATTTTATTTTCAGTGTTTATAAATTCGAGTGAAATGGCTTCTTTATTTACGTTATCTCTTAGAAAATGGTGTCTTATGTCTATATGTTTAGTCCTAGCATGATGTATTGCACTAGTGTTATCATGGTATATTGGTGACTTAGTAAAATTTAAACCATAATCTTTTAAAGTTTGTTGCATATAGATAACCTGTGAACAAGCTAATGCAGTTGAGATATACTGCCTATGTTATAGATAGAGACACAGAGTTTTGCTTTTTGCTTGACCAAGAAACAAGAGAGTGTCCTAAAAAGTGACAAGTTCCACTTGTACTTTTCGGTCTGATTTGCAGCCAGCATAGTCAGCATTACTATATGAAAATAAATCGAATGAATCTTCTTTTAGACAGAAGAGTCCATAATCTAGTGTGTTGTTTACATATCTTAGTATTCATTTCACGGATTTTATGTGAGTTTCCTTAGCTTGAGATTGATATCTTGCAAAGAGACAGACACTGTGCACTATATCCAATCTACAAGCAGTTACATAGAGTAAGGATCTTATCATATCTCTATATAGTTTTTGATCTACATCTTTTGAGTTTTATTCCTTATTTAATTTCTCATTAGTCGCCATGGGAGTCGGATTGCCACTAATATTTAACATACTAAATTTCTTAACTAAATTCTTAGCATATTTTTCTTGACTTATAAAAATACTATTACTTAATTGTCTTATTTGTAATCCTAAAAAAAGTTAGTTCTCTCATAAGACTCATTTCAAATTCCTTAGTCATTATATCTGAAATTATTTATTTAACAGTTTATTTGTTGATCTAAAAATAATATCATCTACATATATTTGCATAAGTTGAATATCATTCTCATTTCTTTTAATAAAAAGAGTACTATCTACTTTTCCTATTTCATAGTTAGATTGTAATGAATAGGATTTAAATCTATCATACCATGCCGTAAGAGCTTGTTTTAAACCATATAAAGCTTTCTTTAATTTATAGACATGATTTGGAGGTTTTTCATCTTCAAAAAGTGGGGGTTGTTCCACATAGACATCTTCCTTAATAAGTCCATTTAGATGGGCACTTTTGACATCCATTTGAAATAATTTAAAATTATTATGATTTGCAAAAGCAAGTAGAATTCTAACAGCTTCTAATCTAGCTACAAGAGCAAAGGTTTCATCAATATCTATATAATCCTCCTAACTATAACCTTGAACAACTAAACGTGCTTTATTTCTAATGACTTCTCCTTGTTCATTCATTTTATTTCTTTGGACCCACTTAGTTCCTATTACAAATTTATTTTTAGGGTCTTGGAATTAATTCCCAAATATCATTTCTGGTAAACTGATTTAATTCTTATTACATGGAAAGAATCCATGAATCTTTTAGTGATGCTTCCTTTGGATTATTTAGGTTTATTAATTCAGATAAAAGTTAAATTACTCATTTTATTTAATCGATTTCTTTTTTTACACAACTGACTCTATATTTTCTAGAATATTTTCTATAGGATGAGCTTCCAAATATTTTGTTCTTTTATTTTATTGTAAATTTTTATAATTATTATTACTTTCATTAATAGTGGTTTTATTTTTTGTAATTTCATTAATATTTTCTTCTTCATCAAAACTGGTATTATTGATTTTAAAATTTTCATCAAATGAAACATGTAATGTTTCTTCAATGGTGTTAGTTTTTGTGTTAAAAACTATGACGACCAATCTTTCTGACCCTTAGGAATGACAATTAATACATCCACGGTATTCATGTGCCATTGCTCAGGCGTTCGAAAGACAAGTTGTCATGGGGTAAAATAAAGAACAAAAATGGACAGAATAGAAAATTCTCATAACGGAACGATTATATATAATACAAAATAATATAGTACAAAAGATTTCTCCTTACATGGAGTTATCAAAGTTACACAAAAGTACTACAACTATCAGATTAGACGGTTATACACTACCTTTACACATGCTGATACAAAATATACGTGCAAAATAGAAATAACAACAGAAATAAATAACTAGATAGATAAAGGAGCCTCCCACTCATCCATTGTTACCCAGTAACTTGTCTTGGGAACGAGGTACCGGTTATTGACCTGAGTGCCATCGTTTGGCATCCCTCATTCGACCACCAGCGCTCGGCTAGGGTGGCTCGGCACTTGGTCGCTCGGCATAGGCATGCCGCTCGGCCCAAGTGTCGCTCGGTCAGATCATGTCGCTCGGCATTTATCCCTCGCTCGCTCGGCATAGGCATGCCGCTCAGCCTAAGAGCCTCGCCTGATGTATAAGACTCGCTCGGCATACGAGTGCTGTTCGGCATGCATACCTCGTTTGGCGTTCTCTATTTGACAAACGTCGCTCGACATCTCTCGGCTTCATTCGGCCTAATGCCTAACGTCATCGTTTGGCATCTCTGGCTCGGTGCATACTAAAGGAGCTAACAAGCTGTCAAGCCCACAATAAACTGAGGACGTTCGGCACAACTTTACCTTGAGTCACTTGATGATCGCTGCAGACAGTTCTCGACCGGCATCCCTCATTCGGCGTTCCCTGGCTCGGTGCACGGAAGCCACTTACTACGGGCCGAAGTATCTTGTTCCTGGGCCCACGGGGGAAGTCCGGCCTATCTTCGCCTATAAATAGAAGGGCAGGGGCACAATGAAATGGACCTTTTTTTCGGGAACTCCGGGAAGACTCTGCCATTTTCAAGGCTCATTTATTTTCTGTTCAAACTTGTATTCAATTTGTTGGTGTACGGATTGTATCTTTATTCAATTATTTAGAAAAGTAATAAAGACAAAACTCAAAGTGGACGTAGGCAGTTACGCCGAACCACTATAAATCCGATGTTCTAGTTTTTGCAGTTAATTTGGCATACATTCCTCTATTTTAATTTTCTATCTTCATTAATCTCTCTACATAAATCTTTTCTCGGGTGTTAGTGACCAATTTTGGTGCTAACATTTTGGTGCTTTCACAGAGAACCATTCTCAGGCCATTAGGATCTACTTTGTAGCTACTGGATTGAAGAAATCCCCCGAAGGAGATCCAAGTCATTCACAAGAAATCCATTGATTCTACTCAGAGTTTCTACCGATAACTTTAAAATGGGAAGACCACGTACTAGATCAGCCTCCCACAATGTAGATGTCAATGAGACTGCTAGTGTCCAACAAGTAGGCCCCAGCAATCAATAGATTAATCTGGGCACATGGACTGTCACTACCCAAAATCAAATGGAAGCTATCACTAGGACAGAGTTCAATGAGCTGATGAGATAACTCATGGAGAGCAGGAGACAACTTAGCGAACAGATCCAAGCTAATGCCAACCTTATGACTCAGCTTACTCAACAACAGCATCAGAATGCTGGAGGAAGCCCCGCTCCTTACTCCTCATCCGACGGCTCTTCTTCATCTTATGAACCTCCCAGGCGTAGACGTCGTAGAACAGAAACAATGCAAGCAGGTGCTGCCGATCGATTAACCAGGGATGGTCCAGGTTCTCTACCTGGTGCAATGGCCCCTCACCTACACCAAGAAAATCACAATCAAGCTGGAACGGGAAACTTAGGATCTGGAGTACGAGTGGAAGCCGGACAGCCGGCACACCAAGGCCCTAATGATGCTGGTCCCCAAGGCACACACTTGGTAGATCACCAACAGAGGAGACACCGACCAGAACGGTCTCACAGGATAGACACCAACCTGCCATCTTCCATACAAACCCCAGACCTATCAGCTATGGTCAGACAACTGATGAGAGAGAATCAAGGCTTATCAAATGATGATTGGGGGATATCCAGGAGTCATACTCTGTTCACAGATGTTATCTTACAGGCCGAGTACCCCAGGAAGTTTAACATGCCGACTATTCCGGCCTACGAAGGAAAGACCAATCCCCGTCAGCATGTGATGAGATATGAATGGATGTTGGACTCAGCTAGAGCGAATGATGCAACCAAGTGTAGATGTTTCCCAATAACTTTGTTTGGGATCGCTACCATGTGGTTCACCCGACTTCCTCCATGGACTATCTCCAACTTTGATGAGTTGGCGACGAAATTTGTGGAACAATTCAGGATTCATGCCACTCGTCCCAAGGACGTGATGTCTTTGTCCAGTGTAATTCAAGCTCGAGGGGAGTCGTTGAAAGAGTACTTACAAAGGTTCCATGTTGCCGCAACTGAAGTTAGCAACCACAACGACCATGCTATTTTAATGGTCGTGATGCGAGGGGTAAATCCGGATTCAGAATTTGGAGATTGGCTGGCGGGAAAGCCTCCGACTATGCTGGAACGTTTTTATTCAAAGGCACACCAATTTATAAGAAGGGATGAAGCTAGGTGGACAAGGCGAGACAATGCACCTGTACCTGGCAAGGAGACAGTGTAGGGCAACATTGCTGTAAAACAATCCGGTGACAACTCTGGAAAAGTACAAGTCAGTGTCCAAAACAAGCTCGAACAATCTAAAGGATCTGGTGGGGGAAATCCTGGAAAGAAGAGGGAAGCCGGATAGTGGAAACCAAGGATCCTAACTTACAACGAATACACTCCGCTGAACGCATCTCTGGAGAATATTTACTTGTCGACTTGTAATACTTTCCAACATCGAAAGCCACGACCAAAAGAGTCCACCGAAGAGGAAAAGCGGATTGGGAAGTATTGCCGCTTCCACGAGACTTATGGGCACAATACCGAGGAGTGTAGGTACCTCCATGATGCGATTGAAAATATGATTCGACAAAAGAAGTTGCAGGAGTTCGTTAAGAACCACAGGAAGGTGGACAGAGGGCATCTGATCCCAATTGCGGGTAGGCTCCGCATCGACCTAAGGAACCAGCTTGGAACGTAGGAAGACTAATCATAAATACGGTAGTCGGAGGGCCTCACCCGGCAGACAAGAGTTGGCAAGAGATGGATCGTTATGCTAGTTCGCTGAAGCACGCACATTTCGAGTGTTATTCAAACAAGGAAGACGGTACCCCGGCTAAGCAGCAGCGAATGATGATGGATGATATAGTGTTTAGAAGTAGAGATGTTGATCAGGTAGAGGCACCTACCATTGACCCGATGGTCATCTCGGCCACTATCAGGCCAACATTTGTGAGAAGGATACTGATTGACTGTGGAAGTTCTGTTAATATCATCTTCAAAAAGGCATATGATCAGATGAAGATGGAGACAAAGGACCTGAAACCATCTAAAGCCCGTATTCATGGTTTAATGGTGCGGCTACCGACACGGTGGGCTTTGTTGAACTGCCAATTGAACTTGGGGAAGGTGAACATAGGAGGGTGCAGATCCTACCGTTCGTAGTTTTGGATGTCGACTCCCCGTATAATGTGTTCTTGGGCCGACCGGCCCTGGCAGAGTTTAGGGCAGCTTTGCCCCCATGGTGTTTAACTCTGAAATTTCCGACAGAAAGTGGAGTTGGTATAGTGCATGGCGATCAAGCGACTGGTCATGCGTGTTATGTGGCTGAGCTGAGAGAGGCTCAGCGAAGATAGAAAGTAAAGGTTGTGGACAGCCCTGTCCGCATCCAAGTTGCAAAAGATTGACAAGTAGTGTCCGAGCCTTGGCTCGGGCAAACATGGTCGGATCTATAGAGACATAGATCCGAGAGATGACGATGAGGAACCCAAGAAGGCAAAATCAACACCGGTTGAACTGACAACTGACATTCCAGTCAGCCATGATGACCCATCGCGAGCACTTAAGATTGGATCACAACTTGACCCCTCGATGATCGAGGATCTTACTGATTTCCTCCGAGCGAATCTAGATGTTTTTGCTTGGACACGTTCTGGTATGTGCGGGATTTCTCCCACCATCGTGAGTCATATGTTGAACATAGACCCAAAATACGTCCCAATAAAGCAAAAAAGGAGAGGGATGGACCCGGAGAGGTCCGCTGCTCTCAGAGAGGAGGTGGACAAACTCAAAGCCAATGGGTTCGTCCGTGATGCCCTCTACCCTGAATGGGTGTCTAACCCTATGTTGGTGAGAAAAGCGAACGGGAAATGGAGGATCTGTGTTGATTACTCAGACTTGAACAAGGCTTGCCCTAAGGATAGTTTCCCTTTATCCAGAATTGACCAGCTGGTCGATTCAACGGCCGGACATGAGTTATTATCATTTATGGATGCGTATTCAGGATACAATCAAATCCCGATGCATATCCTGGATCAGGAACACACTAGTTTTGTCACGGACGTCGGACTGTACTGTTACGTAGTGATGCCTTTCGGATTGAAAAATGCGGGAGCAACCTATCAACGTCTGGTGAATCGGATGTTTAAAGACCAAATCGGTAGGAC
The DNA here is from genome assembly GCA_030737815.1 of Allium fistulosum. Classification (NCBI taxonomy): domain Eukaryota; kingdom Viridiplantae; phylum Streptophyta; class Magnoliopsida; order Asparagales; family Amaryllidaceae; genus Allium; species Allium fistulosum. The sequence goes on from CM060908.1 coordinate 783,100,326, forward strand.
GATGGAAGTCTATGTGGATGACATGCTCGTGAAGTCAAGACAGTCAAACGACCACATTCGAGACTTAGCGGAAATGTTTGATATACTCAGGTATTATGGAATGAAAATCAATCCTCTGAAGTGTTCCTTCGGCATTGCATCAGGGAAGTTCCTGGGTTTCATCGTTAACGCACGAGGAATTGAAGCTAACCCAGAGAAGATTCAGGCTATTCGAGACATTCAAGTGCCCGGAACTATAAAGCAAGTACAAAGCTTGAATGGAAAAGTGGCCACGCTGAGTCGATTCATATCCAGAGCGACTGACAAGTGCATTCCTTTCTTCGATGTAATAAAGAAAGGGAAGAGGAATTTTGAATGGACGCCCAACTGCGAGGACGCATTCCGAGCTCTGGTAAGACATTTGGAAAGTCCCCCGATGCTGTCGAAGCCTATAGACCACGAAGTATTATATGTGTACTTGGCTATATCTCAACATGCCATCAATACGGCTTTGGTTCGTGAGGAGGACCGAGTTCAAAAGCCGGTGTACTATGTTAGCCAACGTTTAACGGGGGCAGAAAGAAATTATCCTAAAATTGAGAAGCTAGCCTACTGCTTGGTGATTACATCACGCAAGCTTCGTCCATACTTTCAAGCACACCCGATCAGTGTTTGTACCGATCAACCTCTCTGACAGGTGCTCCAGCGACCAAAAACCTCAGGAAGGTTGCTAAAGTGGAACATCGAGTTAAGTCAATTCGATATTACCTACCTGCCGAGGAGAGCTATCCAAGGACAGGCGTTAGCAGACTTTATTGAAGAATTCACAATACCTGTCGAGCAAAGTAATGAAGACATTACTCCCCCCATTTGATGGAAGTTATACACCGATGGGGCGTCAAATGACCGTTGTTCAGGAGCTGGTGTTATTCTAGTGACCCTTGAAAACCGATCTATCTGTTATGCGTTGAAGCTTGATTTTCCAGCCACGAGTAACGAAGCAGAGTACGAAGCATTGCTCGTTGGCTTAAAACTTGTCAGGGAGCTTGGAATAAAAACGATTGAGATCTTTTGTGACTCTCAATTGGTGGTATACCAAGTGCGAGGAGATTATCAAGCAAAGGGGCAAAGGCTTGCTCCATACCTCGCTCGGGTTCAAGAACTTTTGGCAGACCTTGAGTATTATGATATTTCGCATGTCCCGCGTGAACAAAACAGGGAAGCCGATTCATTAGCAAAATTCGCAAGTACTGGCAATGCACAACAGATGGGCTTGGTTCCTATTGAAGTTTTGCAATTTCCATGTATAAACGAGATGGAAATAGACTTTCTGCTAGAAGCAAAAATTGAAATGGAGTCATGGATAACCCCATTCAAGCTGTTCCTGTTACACAGAGCTTTGCTTGAAAAGAGGAACGAAAAACGACAAGTCGTACGCAAAGCCTTAAGATATGTGATGCAGGACGAAAAGGGTTCTCGGTTCCATTACTTCGTTGCATCGCCTAGCGACCATACTGGGGGGCAGACACTGGCAAAAAAGATATTCCGCTATGGATACTATTGGCCCACTGTAAATCGGGATGCTGCAGACTACATAAGAAAATGCGACAGATGTCAAAAGTTTGTGAAAATCCCGAGAGCTCCGCCAGCGGAACTCACACAAATGGTTAGTCCCTGGCCATTTGCGATTTGGGGGATCGATATAATCGGTTCCTTACCGATTTCCAAGGGTGGTGCAAAGTATGCAATTGTTGCGGTTGATTACTTTACTAAGTGGGCAGAAGCAGAGCCTTTAGCTACGATCACCACCAAAAAAGTAATTAATTTCGTTGTACGAAACATCATATGCCGTTTTGGCCTCCCGCGAACTATCATCACGGACAATGGAACTCAATTTAAAAGTAGAGAATTCAAAGAATTTTGCCAGAAATATCATATTGACAAAAGGTTTTCGACGGTCGCTCACCCTAAAACGAACGAACAAGTGGAAGCCATAAATAAAATATTCAAGCTAATATTAAAGAAACGACTGGAAAAGGCTAGAGGCAAGTGTGTGGATGACCTTCCGACAGCGCTTTGGGCTTATAGAACCACCCACAAGTCCGCGACTGGCCATACTCCATTCACCTTGGCATACGGCACTGAAGCTGTGATACCCGTGGAACTTGAAGTTCCTTCTCATTGGGTAACTCTTTATGATCCCAAGACGAATCAGAATCTTCTATTCGAATCGTTGGACTTTGTTGATAAAAAACTTGAAAAGGCTTATTTAAGAGCGGCTGCACATAGGCACCGAGTTGCTCGGTATTATAATGAAAAAGTCCGACCGAGAACTTTCAATGCGGGTGATCTCGTTTTGAAGCGAGTTTTTCCGACCCCATCACATTTGAATCCCACATGGGAAGGTCTGTATGTCATCGAACAGAGGCTTGGAGAAGGAACTTTCAAGCTAGCGACCGTAGATGAAGTGGCACTTCCTCGCGCATGGAATAGCGAGCATCTGCGTCGTTATTATACCTAGTCTATTTCTTTTTTCATTTTAGTTACAATTATTTCCAATGTATGTTCATTTCGTTGTTTTTAGTTTTTGCCATGCAATAAGACAATTCAGTTTGTTTCCATTTGTTATGATCAATAAAGGCTTGAAGCCGTCTTTTACATGAACTATTGATGTTTCTGTATAGTACAATTCTGTGACGAAAATTAAATTTCGTTATTCTGTCTGGCGTATGAACGCACACCCAAACTTGAAAAATCTCTAAGTCCCCAGAGTGCGGACTGGAGTACTCTGAGTCCCCAGAGTGCGGGCTAGAGTATAAACGACCTAAAAAATCTCTAAGTCCCCAAAGTGCGGACTAGAGTACTCTGAGTCCCCAAAGTGCGGACTAGAGTATAAACGACTAAAAAATCTCCAAGTCCCCAAAGTGCAGACTAGAATACTTTGAGTCCCCAGAGCGTGGGCTAGAGTATAAACGACTAAAAAATCTCTAAGTCCCCAGAGTGCGGACTAGAATACTTTGAGTCCCCAGAGCGTGGGCTAGAGTATAAACGACTAAAAAATCTCTAAGTCCCCATAGTGCAGACTAGAGTACTCGGAGTCCCCAAAACGCGGACTAGAGTATAAACGACCTAAAAAATCTCTAAGTCCCCAGAGTGCGGACTAGAATACTCTGAGTCCCCAGAGCGCGGACTAGAGTACTCTGAGTCCCCAGAGCATAGGCTAGAGTATAAATGACTAAAAAATCTCTAAGTCCCATGAGCACAGACTGGAGTACTCTGAGTCTCCGAAGTGCGGATCAGAGTATAAACGACTTGAAAAATCTCTAGGTCCACAGAGTGCGGACTGGAGTACTCTGAGTCCCCAGAGTGCAGACAAGAGTATAAACAACTTCAAAATCTCCAAAGTCCCCTAAGCGTGGATTGGAATACTCTGAGTCCCCAGAGTACGGATCAGAGTATAAGCGATCCAAAAAATTTCCGAGTCATATGGAAGTGAACTAGGGCTTATGTAACTCACAAGATTTCGAATTTCGACTACGAGTTATACAATGGGATGAACAAAAAAAAGTCATTTGAAAGACAAAGAACGAAGTTTTATTCATTAATTCAAAATGAAGTCCTACTACAACTTCTCCCAAACTCGGGGCAAAAAGTCTATCTACAACGGCTATGAAAATAGATTAAAATAATTACATAATCCAGGCTGATTCTCATTGAACGAGCATGATAGTTACTTCTTTGGCTTCTTATCCTTCTTCGATTTCTCAGACGACTCCTCCCCCACGCATTTTCTCTTGGACGTTTTGCTCGCCAGAGAAAGGGTGTCAGAGGAAGGAGGAACTTCTAATGGCCTAGTCCCACCTGGAAGAATAATCTTCAAAGGCCTGTTCAGTGGGTCATCGAGTTCGACCACTTGAGGCTCGGCCTTAATTTCGGCTTTCTTTCTCCCCTCTTCAATGACTTGTTCCTTCATACTCAGCTTTGAAGTGTGTTTGGAGGCGCCAGTAATTTCAACTTCGTAATGTTCCTCGACGGGCGACGGATTGTTGGATTTGTCTTCGTTAAGCACCTCGATCACTTAAGCGTCAGGTCTGGGAGTCTCTTCCGCTTGCGTTGTTTCTCCCGTCTTCTCCTCCTTCTCCATGGCGGCATCGCTCCTTGGAGTAGGTACGGGATAAGGATGACCTATGCGGAATCGTAAGAAACAAATGTTAGAATACATTTATCACTCGCTGAAAGCGAGAACCCTTTTAACTTTGGAGGAAAAGTTATGTACCGGTATCTGGTTGACTCTCAACTTTTCAGGGAGTTTCGCCTTCTAGAATAGGAGATAGAACGTGAATATTAAGTCCAGGGTCCTCCGGGTTATAGCCAATGTGTTGCTCGAAGGGGTCAAGTGGTGGACGACTGGACGGCAGAGTAGGGGGAGGAACCGGAGACTCGGTTCCGGACGGACCGACAATGGCGTCTTTTCCTTTTGATAAAGGGGAGTCTCTGCTGTAAAGAGCCTTCATTGCAGACAAGTCCGAAGGCTCATTCCCCAGGAGAAATTCCTTCGCTAAAGCTTCTTCGTCAACCTCTTCAGTCCCCGACTCAGCCTTTTTGATCTTTATCAAAGTCTCCCTACTTCGGCCAAAGATTTGAGGTAACCCTCGCCGAGAAATGTTAAGTCACGATGCATGAGGACTCGAGCGTTGCACTCGGCTATAAGCGGATCGAATTGGCATTAGATCTCCTCCCTACCAACTTCGGCGACCGCCTCAAGGCGAGAGTCCATCTCTGTAAACGCTATTCTTTTGCCCTATTCACGGGCTTCATCCTTCAGCCTCTCGTCCTTGGAGAGTTCTTCATCGAGCTTTGTCTTCAGGCGCCGTGTAGCGACAATCTCGTCGCAGTAACGTTGCGACTCCCCTTGAGCAGCAACCTTTTCTTCTTTCTCTTTAAGAAGTAGCTCTTCCAACTCTTTGACTCGTTGAGCGAACGCGTCTCTCTCCTTTTGAACGAAGTCTTTCTCTAAAGCTAAAGCGCCACAGCGTTGGACAGCTTCATCGATCTCCTTTTTATGTGTGGCCTCCAGGCGACTGACTGCCTCTGCAGTATCTTTAGCGTTCTTCTGGGCGGCCTCAAGATTATATTTATATGCGGAAAGCTCTTTATCTTGAGTCCTAATGATGTCTTTGTCATGGATGGCCTCGAGCTTCAAATGATTGATTTCATGTTGGCGTTCCATAGAAACTTCAGAAACTTTTTCTACCAAGTGAACAATTGCGTCGTGTTGGACATAAACATCATTGGTGCAAGCAAGGGCACTTTGCTTAACATTCCTCGGAATAGGATGGATGGTTGGAAGAAATTTTAGTCCGTCAAAACATATTTTTGGGAATGTCGCTTTAAGCTCGATAAGTTTCTCCGCTATCGACAGATCAGGTGCAGGAGTAGAGGAGGTTAGCTTTGTCGAAACTACGGACTTCTTATGAACCTCCCAAGACTGCCTAGTACTAGAGGAACCCGAGTGTTGGTCGCGAGGAGTTTCAGATGGTGGTCCCCTTTGACCTGATTTCTCCCTGCCTTGATCCAGTGGAGGTGGTGGATCGTTGGAGTACGATGAGTGATTGTGAATTTTCCTTCGAGAAGATGAATCTCGAGAGCGATAATCTCTGTCGCTGTCGTCACCTCTATCTCGGCGTTTGCCATATCTAGAGTCTCGGCCGGAAGGATGGAAAATGGAAGAGCCGCGAAGGTGGTCGAATCCGTGAGAGCGTCCCATATCACCTGCGTAGAGGTTAAGTGATGACAAGTTAGCAAAAATGGCATGACGACTGAAGTTTAAGTGCAAGGTGAAGTGCAAGTGTTCGTGTGTGTCCCAGTGTTTCCCCCTAACGGACTAGTTTCTTTAGCTCTACTTATCGGAGTTCTTTCTCCTTGGTGATGGCCTGGAACCCCTTCACTGCCTTTCGCCGGCGAATGAAGTTTTATGGCTTCCGGGTTGTCGAAACCATAGTTGAGCAAATCATCAAGAATTGTAAGGTCAGACAAGCCTTTCAATGAACTCTCTAAATGTTGAGGAGAAGACTCTCTCTCTCTACTGGAATGATTGTGACCTTTGAGGTTCTGCCCATTGTCTTTTTCCTCAATTTGTAAGCTAGTTTCTTCTCTCCCTTTGAAGGAGGAGGTGTTACTTCAATATCGTGTACATCAACCACCGGTTCCAGGGTGGGACAAACATTCTCGCCCGGTGCTTCAGACACCTTAGTTTCTCTAATCTCGCCCTCCTCAGGTGTGTCAGGGGCACCATGTGACAAAGGCCCAGCTTGCCTTTTGCCTTTATCCAAGGCAGGTCCAGTTGAAGTGGCGCCGTGAGGAAGACTTATTCGGCGACCTTCCGCCAGCAACCCAAATTTCGAGAGCGATTCATTGGAAATGATGGATTTGATGTCCTAATCTTTCGTGGGGACAGCTCAAATAGCTTCGACTGCCTCAGAGTACCCGAAGCCTTCGAGACGTAGGCTGATGCCTGTAGAAAATCGAGAAAAGGTTTAGAAGGAATGCACTTCCTGACTCGTACGACTATTGATCTAGAAAAGGAACTTACTCCCTTCCAGCCATCTCCTCGCGAAACCGGGGGGCAGCGCACGTAAAACCACTCTTGCTTATATTGGGCGAATTTGCTCCACACACCTGTGAGGATTTGGCACTTGCTATGTGGCTCGAAGAATACGAAGGATGGGCTGTCGGACCGCCTCTTGAAACGGTAAATGTAGCCGATATCTCCAGGAGTCGGGAGCCTGAATAGAATGCTCATGAAGAGAATGCACGTGCCATATAAAAACGCATGACTATTGGGATGTAACTGTGCTGGGGCGATCTCCATATATTGCAGCACGTCACGGAGGAAGGAGTTGAATGGTGGCACGCTACCAACCCAACACATAAATTTGTTGCAGGCAGTATATCCGGTTGGGGGCAGGTGGGGAGATCGTCCTGATGGGTCCAATACATCGCCAAAAGGAATTCCATGTATCGAGCATAGACGGCGAAGGGCGCTTTCATTAACTCTCGAAGCTTAAGAATCTACCAGATTGTCTAGAAAGATCGCTGCATCTAAGGCATCGGGAGCCAGGTCAACAGATGCGATCGTGGGACTCGGAATATCTTGTATTGGAGTTGTCAATGGATTTGAAGTTCCAACCACTTCCTGTTGAGAACTCGGCCCGGGTTTATCTGAAACTGTGGCGGAGCTTGACTTTCTAGACATCTTCAATGAATGTTGAATTTGATTAAACACCTGTTTGAACTATACTTGAAAGACAATCAATATTAGACATAACGACAAAAGTGCTCCCCCCGTGTGGTGTGTGGACTAGTGCAATTGTAAGAGTAAAAGCATAATAGAATTAAAAGTCATGAAGCTGATAAAATAAAGTTATGCTTTGGACTGTCATCTTCGAAGACCGTCTCTGATAGCCTGTTGTATGATGGTTTCAATTTTGAACTCGGCATTAGCACTGTATGTTGAAGGCTATTATTTGTTTTACTCGAGTTAAACTCAGGATTATAGTTGTTGAAACTGGGAAGTTATCAGTCTGAATTAGTTCGATATGCTTGTTTGCTTAAGTCCTTGTCCTTGTTTTTTGTTATGTGTTTAGGCATAGGAAATGAATAAAGTCGACATGAACTATGTTCGAGTTGGGATGGTTTCGACTTTTATAGCCTACTGCGACACTCAAAAGCCTCGACACCGAGCCGCATCCGCTCGGCACACTGAACCCGACTCACACTTCTCTTCTACACTCTCTGTTCACCGTTCGGCACGCGGGAGTCATACCAAGACGCATTCGTTCGGCATACCGGACCAGGCCCGTGGTCTTTAACCAGGCCATAGCACAACACTCGAGAGACTAAATCCTACACTCTCCCTCGCACCGGACGATACCGAGCCACAGCCAAACGTCCTACTCCAACTCACTTCTTCGAGTAACCTAAACACCTTTCTAAGTGGCCAGTCGAATGTCACTCCTACCCATACACCGCGCTCAACCAACACTTCCTAATCTTGCTAATTTCTACTGAGCCAACCACGCTCCCTCTTCCCTCAGTCAACAACCCAACAGGAACCTACGTCCTAAAAACCTACGCCATCCTCTTCCTTCCTCCTCTCCATCTAACCCTAAGGAATGTTTAAACCTTAAATTCATCCTCCTCATCTAGATGACTTCTACTGTTTGTAGTTTGAAAGAAAGTTATGAATTCGAGTCTCATGCAAAAACCCTAATCGGGAGAGTCGAATAGGTGAAAAATTCATACCTAAGGAAATGGCTCGAAGCTTAGGGAAATACTGGAGTTGGAATTGAAACTCGTTCAGGTTCGTTGTTGGGAGAGGTTGTGAGGCAACGTACTGGACTCGGGAAGAAAAGGAAGATTGAGGTGTTAGCAGGAGTTTGGAGGAAGACGAGTTCGAAAGTCTTATAGAAGGGAAGTAAAGGTAAAAAGGAGAAAAAGGAGAATTATTGGCTTATATAGGAAAGAGGGGAGGTGAACAGGCATTAACCAGTGGAACCGGTCAAGATATCTCGATGGTTCAGCATACAAGGCCTCGCTCGGCATTCAGGCCCCGCTCGGCATTCAAGAGTTCGTAAGAATCCACCATTGAGAAGTCAAAGCAAGGGCTTAAAGGAAAAAATGGATTGCTCGTGGTTCAAAGTGCATCGTGCTGGTTCACACAATACGCTTTGGGGGGGCAGATGTTACCCTGTAACTTGTCTTGGGAACGAGGTACCAGTTATTGACCTGAGTGCCATCGTTTGGCATCCCTCATTTGACCACCAGCGCTCGGCTAGGGTGGCTCGGTACTTGGTCGCTCGGCATAGGCATGCTGCTCAGCCCAAGTGTTGCTCGGCATTTATCCCTCGCTCGCCACTAAGAGCCTCGCTCGGCATAGGCATGCCGCTCGGCCTAAGAGCCTCACTGGGCGTACAAGCCTCGCTCGGCATACGAGTGCCGTTCGACGTGCATACCTCGTTCGGCGTTCTCTGTTTCGAGCAACGTCGCTCGGCATCTCTCGGCTTCGTTCGGCCTAATGCTTAATGTCATCGTTTGGCATCTCTGGCTCAGTGCATACTAAAGGAGTTAAGAAGCTGTCAAGCCTACAACAAACTGAGGACGTTCGGCACAACTTTACCTTGAGTCACTTGATGATCGCTGTAGCAGTTCTCGACCGGCATCCCTCGTTCGGCGTTCCCTGGCTCGGTGCACGGAAGCCACTTACTACGGGCCGAAGTATCTTGTTCCTGGGCCTGCGAGGGAAGTCTGGCCTATCTTCGCCTATAAATAGAAGGGCAGGGGCACGGTGAAATGGACCTTTTTTTCGGGAACTCCGGGGAGACTCTGCCATTTTCAAGACTCATTTATTTTATGTTCAAACTTGTGTTCAATTTGTTGGTGTACGGATTGTATCTGTATTCAATTATTTGGAAAAGCAATAAAGACAAAACTCAAAGTGGAAGTAAGTAGTTACGCCGAACCACTATAAATCCGGTGTTCTAGTTTTTGCAGTTAATTTGGCACAATTCCTCTGTTTTAATTTTCTATCTTCATTAATCTCTCTACACAAATCTTTTCCCGGGTGTTAGTGACCAATTTTGGTGCTAACATTCATCACCTTCAAAGAGCCTAAAGAAAATCTACTACTCTCGGACTACTCAAATATAATTGAGCACCCGAGAGTTTAGGAAAAATAAACAACTCGGGTCAAATAATAAGTTTGTTATAAGTAAATTTTTAAATAAAAAGATGGAAATAAACACAATATGTAGGACCACATCCCCAACTGTGGAACGGTAATAACATCCAATCATAACAATGGATACAAATAATTAAACATCGCGCAGTGCTCACAACACTTCCAATGCAATTAAGACAGAAGTAAATTTAAAATTTTGGAATCAAAGGGAAGGAATGGAAATTTTCTAGGAGGGTGCACCCCTCTCACCGAAAGTATACCTCAAGAAATATAATTGAGGGTTACGATGGCCCTCGGAAACCTCCAAGCCAGACCCCGCTAATCTTTACCGAGAATCCGAGTAGTTCACATCTTGTTGCACATGTAATCGAAACCGACCTACAGTAGATGTGAAAATACCCTAATGTGAGCAACTCCACATAGCTTGGCCCCACTAGCTCTTTGCTTTTACTCATTTCCGACAAAGGATATCAATACTCAAATTAGCAACAAATCGTCTAAGATTGACGATACACGATGAAGAAAGCTAAATCGATATTTAACAAATAAACTGTCAGGGATAATAAAAAATGATCCTATATGGAAATTAAATTTCATAGTCTTACCACTACTCTTCGATTCCAAATAAGTGCTATCCCTCGGTTGAAAATGAAGTTGGGCAAGTTGAGGTAATGTTACCTCTAGGCATTGCCTTGGCGACATCTTTAACCTTCGAGATAGAAACGAGTCCATTCCTCAATGTTTAGTATTATAACTAAATCCTTTCCATATAACTGATGTCGGATTACGGAAACTTCTATTCCATAATCGAGTCGAACCTATATACTTTTAAAAACCAAACTTGTGCTGGGGTTTAACATTAAAAATATTAACTTTAAACAACTTTATCAAAATGAACTGGTTTACATTAAACAAAAATTAATTACCTTTTTAAAACTAACACTTTCCTTTAATATCATTACTTAAAATCATAATCAGCTTTAATCAAGGATTAATTATTTTCAAAACATCTTTATTTAAAATAATCAATTAGCTTTAATCCTGATTAATTGCTTTAAAACAACATTATTTAAAAAGATTAATTAACTTTAAACCATCCTTGTTTAATTGATTAATTTTCTATAAAACATCATTATCCGAATAATGAGTTAACCTTAAACACCATTATTAAAACAATTAATTAATTTTAAACATTGTTATTTAAAATGATTAATTAAATTTAAAACATTATTATTAATGTGATTAACTAATCTTAAAACATCATTACAAAATGATTAATTAATCTTATTACATCATTAACTAAATAATTAATCAGCCTTAGACATCAGTAGTTAAAAAGATTAATTAATTTTAAACCTTCATAAATAAAATGATTAATTAATATTAACCACATCATTATTTAAGTAATTAATTAACCTTAATCATGATTATTTAAAATGATTAATTAATTTAAATATCATTATTAAGATAAATACTTGAATTTATTCATCTTTATTTTAAAAATTAATTATCTTTGTGAAATCCATGCATAAGATTTAAAAATATTTAAAAAGGGACAACATTTTTAAAGTGTCGATATAGCGATTGTCGCTATATAGGCATTTCATATATACTTTTTATGAGTCACTTATTGAACCAAATATCATATAGCATAAGGGTGAGCATGAATACTAAAGCAAGTAACACCTATACACATATAGAGAACGTCTCTTATCCAATATGAATTTTACTAACATACAATTCAATGTCCAAATCAATATAATAGCAGGACGGGGATTTATTCTGCTGGATGAATGTCTAAATAATTATAGCAGAATGTGGATATGTCCTACTTATTAGATGTCCACAAAAATCAAATCAACTAAGTTATAGCAGAACGGAGATTTATTCTACTAAACAGATGTCGTCAATTTAGTATAACTTATTCATATTTTTATGGTTACTTAATGGTATAGACAATCGAATCCCTTATGTTCAAACTATTCTTTGTAAAGGGAAGTTGTCTTTAAACAAATTAATTCTTGGAAAACAAAATAATTAAAAACTTAAACCTCTTATTAAGCAATTAATACAAGTTAAACCCTTGATTAAATCACAGTTAAATCTTAATTATGTCTTAACTTAAACTTAATTTTTGATTAAGAAATAATGTAACATCCCCTATCTGGAGGCCCGAAACTAAGCGCTACAGATGCTACAGTCATCCATAGAATTAACTTCCGATGACCAAATACGGTAATGTTAATGTTATCCATAATATCAGAAGCACTTCAATATGAAATAAAATCATCACAGATTAAAACACTTTTCTGATTACATTTCAAAACAACATTTCATATCCAAGTTACATAATCCCTAACACTTCCCATATTCAGATCAAATATAATTATTACATAAATACGCCAAGAGTGACATATGAAGATGTCCCCTTAGATGACCAGAGTACTAAATAGTCATAACAGCCGTAATACAACACAGCGGTAACAACTCCTAAATATAGCTAGCATCAGCCTCCTGCTCGTCTCCGGAAGCTTTATTCATCCACCTACTAAAACCTTAAAATCCTCGACCCTCAGCCTACTCAAATCAATTTTGAACACCCAAGAGTTTAAGGGGAAAAACATAAACTTCGAGTCAGACATAGAGCCTGGTGTGAATAATACTATACATCCCGGTTATTTGATATTAAGTGAGACCACGCCGCTTAGCGGAACCTGTTTCCCCTCACCAATATCATTTTAAAACATATCTTTTGCAAATCTTAATCCTGCAACCAAAACTGGTTAAAATAGTAAAGCAATATCATGTAAGCATATAAATTAGGTAACAAATGGACTGTCTGTCCGAATACTATAGTTTTGTTTGGTTAAGTACTAACCTTTGGCTGACTAGGGCCTACCAGACAAAATAAACAAATAATCTATTTTTTGTTAGATACTCCTCTTCTGTACGGTCTGTCCCTAACTTAATTATCCTAGGGTCAACTAATCCTAATGGTTTTGCGGGCTCACCAATAACCTATCTCTCCTCTATAGATTCCTTTTTGTGTGTTACATTATTTTAGTCTTACCTATGATAAAGCCCTACACACTGGAATTATGGACATATATTAGCTAGGGGCTACTAGCTAAAGTATAGGGCGCGACCCCATACCAGTCCCATCTGGTATTCTAATATCTGAGACATTTTACTTAGGGTCATCGACCCATAAAATTTTCCTTGAAAACATTTTCTCTCGAATTGATTTAATCCTTTAGATCATACTTTAAACAAGGAAAATATACTCTATACTTTACCCAAATCACCTCGCCATGTTATATATACTTTACACAAAACTTTGTTGATGAAAACATTTAAACCTTTGAAAGTACCCGTTTCGAAACCATTGAAAGTACCCCTTTCAAAACCCAGTAACTTCTTTGCTCTATAACCTTAGGCCGAAAGGCCAAAACATACCTATAAAAACCATTCTTAATAAACCTTTCGAAAACATTGAAAAACATTCTTTCGAAAGCTTTAAAACCTTAGACATCCTCTTATCAAAACAATATAAACATTGCCTTTCGAAAACATTGGAACCTTCCATTTCGAATCTTTCGAAACCATTGGGAAACCTCCCTTTCGAAACCTTTATCTTAAACCTTTCGAAAGCACTAAATCCTTTTCATAAAATCAAACCTTTCAAAAGCATATGGGTTCAAGTAAAACATGTGGAATAACCTTTCGAAACCATTTAAAACCATTCCTTTTGAAACCATTGGGTTTAACTTTCAATGGAACAAAAGGGTCATAAAACAACTAAGTCGAAATCACTCTTCCGAAAGATATTTCCTAAGTAAAGAAGTGTTGGTCTAGAAACCAGCTTTTCAAAAGCATTGGGGAAGTGGCTTTAATTGAAAAACAATGGGCCCTTTCGAAACCATTGCTTCAAAAGGAATTGGCAGCAAGGGGTTTCGGCTCCTTCGAAAGCATTTACTTAAAACAAAAGGCGCAGCGTCTTTCGAAACTATTCCTTTAAAACAATTTGACCCAGTCGGAAGCTAACCAAGTCGAAAGCAAAAGCAAAGTAGGTGCATTTTTCATTTATAACCAAAGCAAAGCTTCGACCCCTTCAGAACCTCTTGTTTCGACTACATACCTTTCGCCTGTCCAATTCACCGCATACCAAGTCTTTGATACCATGCGCATTGGTTTCGATGGTGATGGAGGCGGAAGTACATAAATAAATTATTTAAGTCCCATACCTTTAATAATTTTATATACTTATTAAAACACTTAGGAAAAATCTATAAAAATTCCCATAAATCATATTTAATATGTTTACTAACATATATTAATTTCTGACCCAAAATAATCACAACGTAGCTGTAATTAATTTTAAACCCAAATAACCATTTTCTTTATTAGAAAATTGATATTAAATCTACATTAATTCAAAAAATTATGAAAATTGAAACCCATCTCTAAATATCATTTCTGATCATATACTAAAATTGCAATGCATTTGGATGTCATTTAACAGGATTTTTACATTAAAACATATCATAAAATCTATATGAATTAGCATAAATCATCAACAAGCATATATATCCAATTTAACAATAAAAAACATGGCAATATGCTTTGCAAAATATTTGGATCTAATCTAGAAACCAAAAACATAAAAAATATAAGATGTAACATATTATTCACCTTAGCTTTGTGTTTAAGGAGTTGAGATTTGATCTTTGATTAACTTGCTTAAGCTTTCCTCTTGAAATCTTGCTTATCTTCCTCTTATTATCCCTTAATGGTGGCCGACCTATCTTTCTTATGTTCTAATTTGTGAATTTGTAAAATGAACGTGAGAATGGTTATGGTTTAAGGGTTTAGGGTATAAGAATAATACTTATTCCTATATTACCCTTGTTTATTTTCCTAACTTATTTTATTTCATCTTCCCTTAGTTCATTTGTTATATGGCACGACTACCTTTCTATTAACACAAATCTCAATCCACTAATCATCATATTATTCTATTTAATTTAACTAATTAAATATCCTAAATAATGTTACTAAAAATTAGGGTCATTACAGACTCACCTCCTTAAAGATTTTCGTCCTCGAAATTATGATAAGGTACACAACAAATCAATCAAAAAGGTAAAACATACCATCAAACAAATCAGGATAAGCGTCTCTAATCCTGCTCTCAGTTTCCCAAGTATAGTCTCTATCGTCGTCACTCCACTGGACCTTAACTAATCTGACTGTCCTGTTCCTTAGCCTCTTCTCATCTCTTGCGACTATACGAACTGGCTTTCTAACTATAGTCAAATTCGGCTCTGCCACTAAGTCCTCCGACACAATTGGTGTTATAGTAGTCTCCGGGGTCTCTAATACACTTTCTTAGATGAGAGATATAAAAAACATCGTGGACTCTTGCCAAACTGCTCGGTAACTCTACTATATATGCGAGTTTCCCGGTCCTCTCTACAATAGAAAATGGTCCAACAAATCTTGGTGCCAATTTCCCTGACCTACCAAATCTGATTACACCTTTCAATGGTGATACCTTAATGAAAACATGATCTCCAATAGAGAACCCTAAGTCCTTCCGTCTTTTATCTGCATAACTCTTCTGCCTAGATTGAGCTTCCTTCATCCTAGCCCGAATCAACTAAATCTTCTCTACAGCTTCTCTAACTAAATCCGGACCAAGAACCAACCTATCCTGGGTCTCTAACCAACAAACTGGAGATTCGCATAGCCTTCCATACAAAGCTTCAAACGGTGCCATCCTTACTAGCCCGATAACTACTGTTATATGAAAACTCGACTAAGTGTAGATGGCCTTCCCATGATCCCTCAAAATCTAGCACACAAGCTCGTAACAAATCTTCCAAGACTTTGTTAACTCTTTCCATTTGCCCAACCGTCTGCAGATGGTAAGCTGTACTCATCTTGGGCTTAGTACCTAAAATCTCCTATAGACTTTTCCAAAACTCACTAGTGAATAGTGAATCTCTATCACTTACTATACTACTAGGAATTCCATGAAGTCTAACTATATTCTTCATGAATAACTTAGCTAAAGCAGGTACCGTCCTAGTTGACTTAACTGGAATGAAATAGGCACTCTTGGTCAACCTATCCACTACGACCCATATAATTTCATTTTCTCTATTAAATCTTGGCAACCTGTCTATAAAATCCATAGAAATAGAATCCCACTTCCATACTGGAATATCTAATAGCTGAAGTCACCCACTTGGCTTCTAATTTTTGGCCTTTACCTGTTGGCAGTTCAGACACTGCTTTACCCATAGGCCTACATCCCTCTTCATTCCTTCCCAGAAGAAACTCTTCTTCATGTCTTGATACATCCTAGTTTCTCCCGGATGAAAAGTGAACTTCGATCGTTGGCATTCCTCAAGAACTTCTTTTCTGATGCCTCCTATATTCGGTACACACAATCTCTCTTTCTTCCTCAACCACCCATTCTGGTCAAGATAGAAATCCTTCAAGTCATCGCTCTCTGTTCCATCCCTTAACTTCCTGATCCGTTCTACTAATACTGGATCCTCTCCTTGCTTAGAAGCAATCCTTTCGATCATTACCGATCAAACTCCTAAACATGAAAACATAGCAGTCTCCTTACTAGATCTAACTTCAAATCTCCACTGCACTTTGCATGTCATTAACTCTTCTAAATCTTTCTACTCAGCTATCATTGCTAACACTGCATTTTGATGTTTTCGAGTAAGTGCGTGTGCAATCCTACTGCCCTTTCCTGGTGTGTACTAAATTCCAAAGTCATAAGCAGCTACAACCATCTCTACTGTCTCATATTCAGCTCCTTTTGAGAGAATAAAGACTTCAACGACTTATGATCCACATACAGCTCAAATCTTTCTCCCAAAAGATAATGTCTCCACACCTTCAACGCAAAAATCACAGCAGCTTATTCCAAATCATGCGTCCGGTATCTCACCTCATGCGGTTTAAGCTGTCAAGAAGCATAGGCAATCACTTTACCTCTTTGCATTAACACAGCTCCTAACCTAGTTCCACAAGCATCTATGTATACTAATAAATCCCGATTCCCTTTCGGAACAACTAACACTGGTGCATTAGTCAACAAGTGTTTCAAGCTCTGGAATGCTTTCTCACACTTGTCGGTCCACACAAACTTCACATCTTTTCGCGTTAGCTTGGTCATCGGTGCTGCTATCCGTGAAAAATCTTTAATGAATCTTCAATAACACCCAGCTAATCTAAGAAAACTCTTTATCTCAGTCACTATCTCGGGTCTCTTCTAATGATTCACTGCCTCGGTCTTAGTCGGATCTACTGACAGCCCTTTCTCTGAGAATACATGACCAAGAAACTTCACTTCCTTCTTCCAGAAATGACATTTTGAAAATTTCGCCTTTAGTTGATGCTGCCTCAGCATCTCAAGCACTACTCTAAGATGAACATCATGATCACTTTCATCCTTAAAGTATATCAAAATATCATCAATAAATACCAACATGAACCTATCCAAGTGCTCTTAGAGAATTCGGTTCATCAAATCCACAAAGAATGATGACGCATTAGTTAGTTTGAATAGCATCACTAACCATTCGTACGATCCATATTTAGTTCTAAATGCCGTCAAAGGAATACTATCCTTTGCTACTCTAAGCTGATGAAAACCTGTTGCTAAATCCAACTGAGAAAATACCGTGGCTCCACTCAACTGATCGAAAAAATCGTTAATTCTTGGCAACATATATCGATTCTTTATCATCTTCTCATTCAAAACTTACGATAATCGATACATAACCTTAATGATCTGTCCGACTTTTTAGCGAACACTGCGGTTATTTCTCAAGGTGAACTACTTGGCCTAATAAAATTCTTGCCTTCCAAATCCACCAACCGCACCTTCAACTCTCTCATCTCGGTAGGCATCATCCTGCTTGGCGGTCTACTCACTGGTTCTGCTCCCGGCACCAAATCTATCTGAAACGACTCATTTCGGTGGAAGTCCTACTACGGGTTCAAAGACATCTACGAATTCTCTAACCACGAAAACTCAATTTAAAAACTCGATTTAACTCGTCTTCTACCTCCACAACATCCAACAAAGCATTCACCTCACAGCAAGGGTTTTCTACGGTATATACAATCTGATCACTACAGTAGGGTGTCTAAGGGATATTTTCCTATCATGGCAAAATATCCTAGCATCGTACTTGCTTAACCAATCCATACCCAAAGTAATTTCTAACCCCATGAAATCAAACACATGAAAACTACAAACAAAGGTATGACCTAACAAATCAAACTCTAGGTGGTCACACTTCATCCAAAGTGTCACATACCCTCCTATCAGATTTGCAACTCGTAAGGAAGTAACTAGGTATAAGGGTTCTAGGTTAAGCTTATCTAGCAAACAATGAGATATAAAAGAATGCGATGCACCTGTATCAAATAGAACGCTAACTGACATACCATGAATCAGAAGCGTACCTCCCAACAAAACTTTTCCTTTTTCCTCTCCTGTTGGCCTCAAGGTAGCTGGCTCCAATGCATATACTTTGCCCTTCCCATCCTTAGCAAGTTCCCTGCATTGGTTCTTATAATGTCCAATTTTATCGCAGTTGAAGCATCTGATATTCTTCCTCTTGTAATGTCCAATTTGATCGCAGTTGAAGCATTTGATATTCTTCTTCCTGATCACCTTCTTTGCCTCTCTTAAGCGACATTCATTAGCAAAATACCTTTCTTATCACACTTAAAGCAGACAACCTCCGACTTCCCCTTCTTTGCACCTCCACCCTTCTGAGCTCCTTTCTTATGGAAGAACTTCCTTTTCTGACTCTACCCCACCTAAACTTCCTTTGCCTTATTTCTCTCCAGAAAAGCAAGTATCTCTTTGTTCATCAAAGCCATTTCCACTACAACGTCATATGGATCCCTGATATGCGGTAACATTGCCCTAGCAAGCTGAAGCTTCTACCCCCTAATGAACTTCTCATTCCTCTTAATCACAGTATCCACCGTACCATAGCCATATCATGCTAGCTCCTAAAACCTTGCCGCGTACTCAAGAACAGTCATATCTCCCTACTCCAATTCAGCAAACTTTCTAAGCAGAGCAGACTTAGCAATCTCCGACATAAACTTCTCTCCAGACCTCGTCTTGAACTCAGCCTTTGTCATTGTCTCCTCATTAACTCCAACTGTAACATTGTTCCACTAGTACAGCGCTGCTCCTTGTAACTGTCTCGAAGCGAGTCTTCTCTTATGCTCATCATTGAGCCCTGGATCAGCAAAAAGCCTCTCGTAATGAAGCAGCCAATTCTCTACTTCAATTGTGTCCTCAGTTCCGGTAAATGGCTTTCCTCCCTACCGAGCATAATCCCTACTCAAAATAGCATAGTTATTCACCACCAGGGCTTCCTGAACTCCTCCTCCAACTACTCTAGCAACAACACCCGCTTGCATCATGTTATAAAAGAACTGATACATTGCTCCCATGTCAACTTGCAGAACTCCAGCACCCACATTTTCAGCTTGTGCTTGACCTTGGTTCCTTCTCATATTTGGTCAGGCATTTCCATTTGTAGTGGTACTTCCCCCTCCAAGGTTAACCCTTCAACCCTAGCATCCATATCTGTATTCAAGCCTTGTAAGGTACAGAAGAATAGCCTAAGAGAGCTAGAAAAATAGAGATTTAGCTATACTTATATATCGCAATTACTAGTACGTTACTATAGCATTATCCCATACCCCGATCTTATCTCTAATTCTTAGGTTTATGTTTTCAAAAATCATTTTGTTTAAAGTTTTTCATAAACCTATGCTCTAATACCAAGTTGTAACATCCCTTATTTGGAGGCCCGAAGCTAAGCGCTACAGATGCTGCAGTCATCCATAGTATTAACATCCGGTGACCAAATACGATAATGTTAATGGTATCCATAATATCAGAAGCACTTAAATATGAAATAAAATCATCACAGATTAAAACACTTTTCTAATTACATTTTAAAACAATATTTCATATCCAAGTTACATAATCCCAAATGCTTCCCAGGTTCAGATCAAATATAATTATTACATAAATACGCCCAGAGCGACATATGAAGATGCCCCTTTGGATGACCAGAGTACTAAATAGTCATAACAAATTTAATACAACACAGTGGAAATAAAACATAACAACTCCTAAATATAGCTACCATCAGCCTCCTGCTCGACTCCAGAAGCTTTATTCGTGCACCTACTAAAACCTGAAAATCCTCAACACTCAACCTACTCAAATCAATTTGAAAAGCCGAGAGTTTAAGGGGAAAAACATAAAATTCGACTCAGACATAAAGCCCGGTGTGAATAATACTATACATCTTGGTTTTTTGATATTAAGTGAGACCACACCTCTTAGGGGAACGGGTTTCCCCTTACCAATATCCTTTTAAAACAAATCTTTTGCAAATCTTAATCCTGCAACCAAAAATGGTTAAAACAGTAAAGCAATATCATGTAAGCATGTAAATCAGGTAACAAATGGACTATCTGTCTAAATACTATAGTTTTGTTTGGTTAACTACTAACATTTGGTTGGCTCGGGCCTTCCAAACAAAATAAACAAACAATCTAACTTCTGTTAGATGCTCCTCTTCTGGATGGTCTTTCCCTAACTTAGTTCTCCCAGGGTCAACTGATCCTAATGGTTTTGTGGGCTCACCAATAACCTATTTCTCCTTTATAGATTCCTTTCTATGTGTAACATCATTTTAGTCTTACCCTTGAAAAAGCCCTAGACGCTGGAATTTTGGACTTATAATAGCTAGGGACTACTAGCAAAAGTATAGGGCGCGACCCCATACCAGTCTCATATGGTATTCTAATATCTGAGTCATTTTACTTAGGGTCATCTACCCATAAGATTTTCCTTGAAAACATTTTCTTTCGAATTGATTTAAACCTTTAAATCATACTTTAAAGTAGGAAAATATACTCCATGCTTTACTCAAATCACCTCGCCATGTTATATATACTTTACACAAAACTTTGTTGATGAAAGCATTTAAACCTTTGAAACTACCCCTTTCGAAACCCAGTAACTTCTTTGCTTTATAACCTTAGGCCGAAAGGCCAAAACATACCTTACGAAACCATTCTTAATAAACCTTTCGAAAACCTTGAAAAACCTATCTTTCGAAAGCTTTAAAACCTTAGACATCCTCTTATAAAAATAGTATAAACATTGCCTTTCGAAAACATTGGAACCTTTCATTTAGAACCTTTCAAAACCATTGGGAAACCACCTCTTCGAAACCTTTGTCTTAAATCTTTCGAAAGCACTAAATACTTTTCATAAAATCAAACCTTTCAAAAGCATTTGGGTTCAAGTAAAACATGTGGAATAACCTTTCGAAACCATTTAAAACCATTCCTTTTGAAACCTTTCTGTTTAACTTTCAATAAAACAAAAGGGTCATAAAACAACTGAGTCGAAAGCACTCTTCCGAAATCTATTTCCTAAGTAAAGAAGTGATGGTGTCGAAACCAGACCTTTGAAAGCATTGGAGAAGCGGCTTTAATTTAAGAACAAGGGGCCCTTTCGAAACCATTGCTTCAAAAGGAAGCGGCAACAAGGGGTTTCGGTTCCTTTGAAAGCATTTACTTAAAACAAAAAGCACAACCTCTTTCGAAACTATTCCTTTAAAACAATTTGACCCAATCGAAGCTAACCAAGTCGAAAGCAAAAGCAAAGCAAAAGCGTTTTTCATTTAAAAACAAAGCAAAGCTTCGGCCCCTTCGGAACCCCTTATTTCGACTACATACCTTTTGCCTATCTCCAATTCACTACATACCAAGTCTTTGATACCATGCACATTGGTTTAGATGGTGATGGAGGGGGGAGTACTTAGTCGAAAGCTGGGTGCTGAAAGTGGCGAAACATGTAAAAAGCATGTATAAACTGATTTTTAACTTTTTAAAGCAATTCCTTTTTAACAAACCTGCCTTGTTTGTAAAAACATGATTGGTTGCTAATTTCTTTTCTAAAAGTACTGCTGAAATTTCTGAAATGAACAAATTAAATTATTTACAAAATGCCCCTTCTCCTTTTATAAATATATAAAACATTTAAGTCCCACACCTTAAATAATTTTATATACTTACTAAAACACTTAAAAAAATCAATAAAAATTCCCATAAATCATATTTAATATGTTTTCTTGACATATATTAATTTTTGACCAAAAATCATCATAAAATAGCAATAATTAATTTTAAATCCAAATAACCATTTTCTTTACTAGAAAATTAATATTAAATCCACATTAATTCAGAAAATTATGAAAATTGAAACCCATCTCTAAAATATCATTTCTGATCATATACTAAAATCGCAAGGCATTTGGATGTCATTTAATAGGGTTTTCATATTAAAACATATCATAAAATCTATATTAATTAGCATAAATCATCAACAAACATATATATCCAATTTAACAATAAAAAAATGGCAATATACTTTGCAAAATATTAGGATCTGATCTAGAAACCAAAAACATAAAAATAATGAGATGTAACCTATTATTCACCTTAGCTTTCTGTTTGAGGAGTTGAGATTTGATCTTTGATCTTTGATTAACTTGCTTAAGCTTTCCTCTTGAAATCTTGCTTATCTTCCTTTAATTAACCCTTAATGGTGGTCGGCCTCTCTTTCTTATATTCTAATTTATGAATTTGTAAAATTGTAACGACCCGTAAATTTCTAATAATTTTATTTACGTAAATAACTGAATTTTTTTGAAAATTAAATAATTGAATTTTGAATTAAAAATTTGATATTTGGATTACGTCCATTAAAACATAGCAAATGGTAAATTTTCATCTGATAATATGGAAGTTTATTTTATTGTGTAATTTTATATAATTTAAATCAGTTAATATTAGATGATAATAAAATATTTTCCAAACCTAAAATTTTTTATATAATAAATTTGTAAATCATCTTCTGAGTGAGACGTCATATCTTGTTTCATCAAATTTGGACTGCTATTGCTCCGTTTATCTTATTTTCGGTGTTTTAGCAGGATTTTCGGTACCGATTATCGACTTTTAATAGGATGATCGTACCACTGATATCTGTATACCGTTTTGATGGTCTCGTCATGCTGATCTCAGCGGTATATTCCTTTCTGTTTTTCGAATCCCGGTAAATCGAGAAATCAGTAAACGGTTAGCCATTGTGGTTCGTTATTTTTAGCCTCTTGGTTTCCTATTGACTATTCAATTACCCATCAGTTGAATATAAATAGCCTATAGCATTTATTATCTTCATAAATCAATACTTGACTCTGCCTTTCCACCGTTCTATTCATATGGTATGGGTGTTCTTTCAAATTTTCATTTTCTTCACTAAAAAAACAATGAAAGTTCTGTTTGCCTGGAAACCACGCGGCCTTCCTTTCAAATCCTCCTCTCCTCTCTCCTCCTACCTGTTGTTCTCTCCACGTGTGCCAATCCATCACCGTGACTCATCTTTCAGCCATCACCACCTCCGAACCCAAGTTAGACCGAAGCCTCACCTCGCGCATCCCCTTCACCACTGCTTCCGAGCCTTCTTCCCATTCTTCCCAAGCTGTGCGTGTGCCTTCCATGACTGTGTGGCCTTCCTTCCATCACTTCAGGCGAGTAGCCGCAACCAGCAGTCGACCCAACCCAAACGCCACCCAGCGCCCCTCCTTCGGCCCACTACCTCCACATCACCGACCACCTAACAGCCTCCTAGATCCACGTGCACCAACTCGGCCTTCCTCCTTCTCATTTGTGTTTGTTATATATAGTGTAAGTTTATATATATATATATATATATATATATGAGTCAGTATATATAAAGTTATATCCTGTTGTTGTATATATTATATAAGAAAGTAATATATAATATGTTAGCTGTATATAGGAATATACTAGTGTATCTTTGCCAGTTTTATGTATGTTATAATAATAATAATATAAGTTGATTTATATATTAGTTATATATATAGAAGTATTGTATTTATGCTGTTAGTAAGTAATGGTTATAAAGGTTTACTTTGTGCATATACGATTTTGATTTATGGTTATTAAATGCATATTTTGAAATTTAAACAAATTCAAATGGGAAATTTAGTTATATGTTTATATATTATAGTATAATATATATATATATATATATATATGTTAGTCTGCCTACATTTTGTTTAACTTGTTCACTTATTTTGTTTGTTTTATGATCTGCATACATATACATTATTGGTCTGCACATTTATTTTGAAGTATACATATTAGTATATATATAGTCTGCACATATAATATAGTGTCTGCATACTTATGTAGTATCTGGTTTTGAATATGTATAGTGTCTGCACATAGGTGTGAGTAGCTTGCATATTTATATATATGGTCTGCACATCTATCTGTTTTGTGAAGCTTGCAGCCTTCATTTTATAAAGATAATATATGTAAATATATTAAAGGAAAAGGTAAGTTTAAGTATAAAATATAAGTACATATGCACAGTGTAGTTTGCATATTTGCTGAAGCCTCTTACCGCATATTTATAAATATAATATGTACAGTATTATATATATAGATTTTAAGTTATATAAGTTGTAGATAGTTGTTTTCATTTTTTTCTTCATTGATTTGAAACTATACTTTGTATGTTAATACTTTGTTATAGGTGTTTTAAATGTAAACAAGGATTTTTAATTTTTATATTCGTCTTAAATTTAATATTGATTTCATGGGAAAATAATAATATATATTATGTTTCTATCTAGATGATTCTGATTCGTTCTCATCAATTCAAATTATCAGTCTTGTTCGTCGAGTCTGTGTTCACCTCACCTTGCTTTGAGATCTGTCATTTGGATTTGTCGATTGTCCAGTTCAAGATTCAAATTCGTAGCTTGTTCTGTTGTCTAACTCCTCTAACCTCGGAAGATGAGCAATCACTCACGATTAACGTTCTTATATTTATTAAATTTGATTTCAATTGAAACGACAATTGAAATATGCTGTTGTTAGTTATTTACATTGCTATATATATACTATTATCTGTGTCTGTTCACCTGCGACATCTGACACAGTTATCTATTATTTACATTGATGATATATGCTTGTTATGTTATTATCATATCTATTCTCACTCTGCAAGTTCCCTGTTAGTATAGAATTCCCTATAGGTTGAAATGATACATACCCGAACGTTCTGTAGAATAGGAGAAAATCGTTATGGGTTGAAATGATAAACCCAAGCGATTTTCATTGAATTGAATTTGGGATTGCGGGTTGAAATGATATATACCCGTATATATTTAAATTACGGATTGAAATGATAAATATCCGTATCACTTGACCATTGGATATAGAATTATATACAGACCCCGTTGGTCTATATATAAATATTTTGGAAATGATTTCCATGGTTTTGGAAAGAAATATATGGATTAATAAATATTGATTTCAAGATACTATATATAAATGTATTTTATAAAGTTAAATTCTTGATTTTTAAATTTATATGTTTTGAAATTTTTTAAAACTATGAATTAGTTTTGAAATTATAATTTTTAAGAATTTACTTAAAATTTTACTATTTAAAAATATGTATAAATTAGTTTTATTATAAAATAAGTTTGATAATAAGATTTAATTTAATAAGTTTGATTTAATTTATATATAATATGTTTAAGTATTTATGTAAAATTATATTTTTAAATATAGAGTTTATAATAAATTTTTAATAAATTAAGGTTGGGAAGACAGATTTGAAATTGATTTGAAATGGTATTTAATTAAGAAGTTTATTTAATTAAATCAAATTGAAACTTATGGAATTTGAGATTTTTAAAGGATATGATTTTATAACTTGATTTTGGTTTAAGGTGATTAAATGAATATTTCAAGTTTGAATAAATTGAAGGAAATATTTAGTGATTTGAAATTTGGGGTTTTATTTAAATGATATTGGGTTTATTAAGTGGATATTTCAAAACAAAATAATAATGATCTGTTAAATTAAGATATATAAGAAATTATCAAATTTAGATTTGAAAATTTAATATATTTAAAGCTTTGAAATATATTGAAATTGAAATGGTTTATTTTGTGGTTTAAAATCTGTATTTGAAATCGATATAGTTTGAAATGATTTATTGAGAAACGGAATTGAATTGGAATTGATGAATTGAGATTCAATTTAATTTGAATTTTTGAATTCCAATTGATTTGAATCGATTTGTGAAATTTGAGGAAACTATTTTATTATATAAAGTATTTTTAAATTATATTTAAAACTATTTTATATTTTACTTTATAAATTATTTTATATAAACTATTTTAATATAAATCATTTTTAATATAAACTATTTTAATATAAACTATTTTAATATTCTAATTATTTTAATTATAAACTATTTTAACTAATAACTATTTTTATATAAACTATTTTATTTTATAAACTATTTTATTATATATACTATTATTAATACCTAAACGGTTTAAAGGAAATGTTACGATTTCAAAGCGTTATGATTTCCAAAGTGCTATGATTTCAAAATGTTGTGATTTCCAAAGTGTTATAATTTTAAGTGTTTTGGTTTCGGAAGTGTTATAACTTTGAAATTACTATGATTTTTGAAGTGAATATATTTGAAATGGAAATGATATCGCATTGATTTGGTTTTTGAAATGGAAATGATATTTTGGTTTTGAAGTATAAACTAATTTGAAATGACCGCGGTGTTATAATAACGTTTGGTTGTTAAAGAGACCGGGATCGAATATGGGCATACTCTTTGTCGATACCGAAAACCACTTTAACAACTGCATACGCGGTGGAGATTCCAGAATGAAGTAGGATGGTGGCGACGATCCTATATGAGGTATATACGTGGACCTAACTCCCGTGAGTTAGCATAAGGTGGCTAAAATAGGAGCAATTGACGGGCCAAGTGAGGTAGCTCCTCCGATCGGACACACTCCATCGTATGCCATTCTATTACTTTGTGATTGATTTGGTGTGCACCTTTGATTCGGGAGCGTGGCTCAAGTTTGACGATTGCTACGGCTCTGCGTTACCAACAGCCCGGAAGTGTAATTGGTATATCTACCCTGGCATTGCCTAGTTGTGCCGTGTCACCTACCCTAGCGCGCCTTTTACGAGTTTGATTTGTGTCGTACCTATGGAGTACCCTCTGGTAACTCCAGTTTATGGGGTATTACGGTACTGTATGGACTATTGGCACTATAAAATGTGTTAAGGGGGAAAATGTAACGCCTTAACGCTATTTTAATAGTTTACTTTACTATAGACATTATTATAATAGCGTATATTACTACATAGTAGATAGTTTAACGGATGCTTAGAGGATGGTTATCCCAAACATCCTTTAAGTTACTTGTATTCCAGTTGATATTTCACTTGAGTTGGATTTATTGATTTAAGAATGTTAATCCTGACTCGAGTGTTTTGTGTTTTGCTTTACCCTCGAGTCAGACTGAGTGTTACATCTTTTGAGACTCACCTTTGGGGTTGGAGCTTCGTTTGGAGATCCATCTATCTATACAGCTTGTAGATCTTTAGTTGACTTCTGTGATATATTCTGATCTTGTATTTGACTATTGTATTCGAGACTTCTGTTGTGTCTTGTTTTACTCTATTATATATATAGTAGCTTCATGAACTACTATTCATTTGTTTCCGCTGCTTATTGTGATATTACTCTGTATCTATGATTCTATGATTGATTTACTTACTGTATATGCTGAGTTTTGCCAAATATAAATTAACAATCTAATATTTTGAGCAATTCAATTCCGACATGTGTGTCTACTTATGCACTTGGCGTATGCAGCATGATAGGGGGTTCTCGCATTTGGGTTTGGTAGCGAGGGGATGACTCTTACTCTTACATGTCCCGCGGGGTTGTTGCAGTCTAGAGGCTGGCCGTAAAAGCAGAACACAGGTACCATTGTATGCTACAGTGGGCGTTACCCCACTTGGCGTTGTCCTGTTACAGTTGGTATCAGAGTGAGGTTTTAGACAAAACTTAGCATATAAAGTAAATTTAACTACAGAATCGCCTTCGTTCGAGCTTGAATCTCTTCCTTTTTGATTCGGGTGTCCTCTGAATTTTAGAACATTCCTTTGTTCTAAAATTTATTTTTGTCTCTCCCTATTTATGTTTTCTTGATTTCGGAGCATCCCATAGCTCCCCTGAATTATTTGTAAAAGGGGTAAAACTCCTTTACAACAGGCATTGATTCACCAGAAATTTTGTATCGTCGGTTTAGATGCTGCTATCTCTTGCTATGCCCGAATTCTATCTCTTGAGATCAGATGTCAATTTGCCTCAGAATTCTGCATTGGTCTTATTCTTGAAGTCACGGTTGGCCCGGTTAAGGTCACCCGCGATTAATATTAGTCTATCCATCTTTCTATTTTGTTATTTAATTATTTTATCTTCCATTCAAGCCTATCTTCTTAGCTGGAATTCACTTTGATTTGGATTCATCTCATTTGAATCTTTATCCTTGTTCTAGAATTTATTCTGGAATCATTAAGTGAGGGAGTGTATTTGTTATTAATATAAAATGTTTTTATATGTTATGTTGTTTGATTTGTTATGTTGATTAGAATTTTTGATCGATTCGTCTGATCAACGCTATCGATAGGAATTCCAAAACACTTGAACAGAGCAAACTGACACAATATTGTTTTTAAATTTGGTAAATGAAATAAATTTCGTATGATTATACTATATATATATAAGTAAATTTTTCTGAAACTAAATAGTTAAATGAATTGGTTGTTAGAAATGATATTATTTGATTTTCAATTATTTTGTAAACCAATGACTATTTCCACAAAATAAATAAATGATATTATACACATAGTTTACAAATTGATTTGAAATTTAAATGAATTTAAATTAAGAATTTGAGAATTTAAACTTCCGGTAATTTCAAACTGGTTTTAAAATTTTAAAGTGTATATTATTTAAAGTATTTTTGAATATAAATCGTTTCCAAAGAATTTTTAAATGTTTAAATCAGTGCTCTCCTCTTTTGTCGCTGGGAAATAATTTCTACGATGGCGGCCGCATCATCGACATTCATTTTCGAGTTTCAAAGTAGAGAGACTATTTAGTAGCTTTGCTACACTTTTGTATTGGAAAATGAATTTGATTTGAATTTATAAAGCATGATTTGATGTATAATATATATAGGTATATGATTTTAGATTTGATTTGAATATACATACATACATACATACATATATATATATATACATATATATATATATATATATATATATATTTATCTCTAAATGGTTTGAATGAAATCGGAAATTCAACTCTTAAATTCTTGAAAAGATATTTAAACTTGAAATAATTGAACTTGGAAATTTCTACTTGTATGATACCCAATTACATCCCAATATGTAACTTAAGTAAAGTTAATTGAATAATAAAGGAGTTAAATTTTATTTCAATGAAACCATTTTGTAACAAACATTAATAAATTTAAATTAACTGAATGAAATACCTTGAATTTAAAATCAATTATTGAAAATTAATTAATTTAAATTGAAATTTATATGGTTCGAACTAATTGTTTTATCTTGTTTTTCAAACTATTTTCTTCTGGTTGTTCTATTCTCCTACCTCGTTCCTTTTCGGGGACGAAAAGTTTTGGGTAGGGGAGAGTGTAACGACCCGTAAATTTCTAATAATTTTATTTACGTAAATAACAAAATTTTTGTGAAATTTAAATAATTGAATTTTGAATTAAAAATTTGATATTTGGATTACGTCCATTAAAACTTAGCAAATGGTAAATTTTCATCTCATAATATGGAAGTTTATTTTATTATGTAATTTTATATAATTTAAATCGGTTAATATTAGATGATAATAAAATATTTTCGACACATGAAATTTTTTATATAATAAATTTGTAAATCATCATCTGAGTGAGGCGTCATATCTCGTTTCGTCAAATTTGGACTGCTATTGCTCCATTTATCTTATTTTCAGCGTTTAGCAGCATTTTCGGTACCGATTATCGACTTTTGATAAGATGATCGTACCACTGATATCTGTATACCGTTTTGGTCGTCTCGTCATGCTGATCTTAGCGGTATATTCCTTTCTGGTTTTCGAATCCCGGTACGTCGCGAAATCAGTAAACGGTCAGCCGTTGTGGTTCGTTATTTTTAGCCTCTTGGTTTCCTATTGACTATTCAATTACCCATCAGTTGAATATAAACAGCCTATAGCATTTATTATCTTCAGAAATTAATACTTAACTCTGTCTTTCCCCCGTTCTATTCATATGGTATGGGCGTCCTTTCAATTTTTCATTTTCTTCACTAAAAAAAACAATGAAAGCTCTATTTGCCTTGAAACCATACGGCCTTCCTTTCAAATCCTCCTCTCCTCTCTAATCCTACCTAATGTTCTCTCCACGTGTGCCAATGCATCACCGTGACTCATGTTACAGCCATCACCACCTTCGAACCCAAGTTAGACCGAAGCCTCACCTCGCGCGTCCCCTTCACCACCGCTTCCGAGCCTTCTTCCCATTCTTCCCAAGCTGTGCGTGTGCCTTCCCTGACCATGTGGCCTTCCTTCCATCACTTCGGGCGAGTAGCCGCAACCAGCAGTCGACCCAACCCAAACGCCACCCAGCGCCCCTCCTTCGGCCCACTGCCTCCACATCACCGACCACCTAACAGCCTCCTAGATCCACGTGCACTAACTCGGCCTTCCTCCTTCTCATTTGTGTTTGTTATATATAGTGTAAGTTTATATATATATGAGTCAGTATATATAAAGTTATATCATGTTGTTGTATATATTATATAACAAAGTAATATATAATATGTTAGTTGTATATAGGAATATACTAGTGTATCTTTGCCAGTTTTATGTATGTTATAATAATAATATAATTTGATTTATATATTAGTTATATATATATAGAAGTATTGTATTTATGATGTTAGTAAGTAATGGTTATAAAGGTTTACTTTCTGCATATATGATTTTGATTTATGGTTATTAAATGCATATTTTGAAATTTTAAACAAATTCAAATGGGAAATTTAGTTATATGTTTATATATTATAGTATGATATATATATATATATGTTAGTCTGCATTTTGTTTAACTTGTTCACTAATTTTGTTTGTTTTGTGATCTGCATACATATACATTATTGGTCTGCACAATTATTTTGAAGTATACATATTAGTATATATATAGTCTGCATATAGGTTGAATATATATAGTATGCACATATAATATAGTGTCTGCATACTTATGTAGTGTCTGGTTTTGAATATGTATAGTGTCTGCACATAGGTGTGAGTAGCTTGCATATTTATATATATGGTCTGCACATCTATCTATTTTGTGAAGCTTGCGGCCTTCATTTTATAAAGATAATATATGTAAATATATTAAAGGAAAAGGTAAGTTTAAGTATAAAATATATGTACATATGCACAATGAAGTTTGCATATTTGCTGAAGCCTCTTACCGCATATTTATAAATATAATATGTACAGTATTATATATATAGATTTTAAGTTATATAAGTTGTAGATAGTTGTTTTCATTTTTTTCATAATTGATTTGAAACTATACATTGTATGTTAATACTTTGTTATAGGTGTTTTAAATGTAAACAAGGATTTTTAATTTTTATATTCGTCTTAAATTTAATATTGATTTCATGGGGAAATAATAATATATATTCTGTTTCTATCTAGATGATTCTGATTCGTTCTCATCAATTTAAATTATCAGTCTTGTTCGTCGAGTCTGTGTTCACCTCACCTTGCTTTGAGATCTATCATTTGGATTTGTCGATTGTCCAGTTCAAGATTCAAATTCGTAGCTTGTTCTGTTGTCTAACTCCTCTAACCTCGGAAGATGAGCAATCACTCACGAGTAACGTTCTTATATTTATTAAATTTGATTTCAATTGAAACGACAATTGAAATATGCTGTTGTTAGTTATTTACATTGCTATATATATATACTATTATCTGTATCTGTTCACCTGTGACATCTGACACCATTATCTGTTATTTATATTGATGATATATGCTTGTTATGTTATTATCATATCTGTTCTCACTCTGCAAGTTCCCTGTTAGTATAGAATTCCCTATGGGTTGAAATGATACATACCCGAACGATCTGTAGAATAGGAGAAAATCATTATGGGTTGAAATGATAAACCCAAGCGATTTTCATTGAATTGAATTTGGGATTGCGGGTTGAAATGATATATACCCGTATATATTTAAATTACGGATTGAAATGATAAATATCCGTATCACTTGACCATTGGATATAAAATTATATACAGACACCGTTGGTCTATATATAAATATTTTGGAAATGATTTCCATGGTTTTGGAAAGAAATATATGGTTTAATAAATATTGAATTCAAGATACTATATATAAATGTATTTTATAAAGTTAAATTCTTGATTTTTAAATTTATATGTTTTGAAATTTTTTAAAACTATGAGTTAGTTTTGAAATTATAATTTTTAAGAATTTACTTAAAATTTTACTATTTAAAAACACGTATAAATTAGTTTTATTATAAAATAATTTTGATAATAAGATTTAATTTACTAAGTTTGATTTAATTTATATATAATATGTTTAAGTATTTATGTAAAATTATATTTTTAAATATAGAGTTTATAATAAATTTTTAATAAATTAAGGTTGGGAAGATAGATTTGAAATTGATCTGAAATGGTATTTAATTTGGAATTTTATTTAATTAAATCGATTTGAAACTTATGGAATTTGAGATTTTTAAAGGATATGATTTTATAACTTGATTTTGGTTTAATGTGATTAAATGAATATTTCAAGTTTAAATAAATTGAAGGAAATATTTAGTGATTTGAAATTTGGGGTTTTATTTAATGATATTGGGTTTATTAAGTGGATATTTCAAAACCAAATAATAATGATGTTAAATTAAGATATATATGAAATTATCAAATTTAGATTTGAAATTGTGGAATATTTAAAGCTTTGAAATATATTGAAATTGAAATGGTTTTTGTGGTTTAAAATCTGTATTTGAAATCGATATAATTTGAAATGATTTATTGAGAAACGTAATTGATTGGAATTGATGAATTGAGATTCAATTGAATTTGAATTTTTGAATTCGAGTTGATTTGAATCGATTTGTGAAATTTGAGGAAACTATTTTATTACATAAAGTATTTTTAAATTATATTTAAAACTATTTTATATTTTACTTTATAAATTATTTTATATAAACTATTTTAATATAAATCATTTTTAATATAAACTATTTTAATATGCTAATTATTTTAATATAAACTATTTTAACCAATAACTATTTTTATATAAACTATTTTATTTTATAAACTATTTTATTATATATACTATTATTAATACCTAAACGGTTTAAAGGAAATGTTATGATTTCAAAGCGTTATGATTTCCAAAGTGCTATGATTTCAAAATGTTGTGATTTCCAAAGTGTTATAATTTTAAGTGTTTTGGTTTCAGAAGTGTTATAACTTTGAAAGTACTATGATTTTGGAAGTGAATATATTTGAAATGAAATGATATCGTATTGATTTGGTTTTTGAAATGGAAATGATATTTTGGTTTTGAAGTATAAACTATTTTGAAATGACTGCGGTGTTATAATAACGTTTGGTTGTTAAAGAGACTGGGATCAGATATGGGCATACTCTCTGTCGATACCGAAAACCACTTTAACAACTATGTACACGGTGGAGATTCCAGAATGAAGTAGGATGGTGGCGACGATCCTATATGAGGTATATACGTGGACCTAACTCCCGTGAGTTAGCATAAGGTGGCTAAAACATGAGCAATTGACGGGCCAAGTGAGGTAGCTCCTCCGATCAGACACACTCCATCGTATGCCATTCTATTACTTTGTGATTGATTTGGTGCGCACCTTTGATTCGGGAGTGTGGCTCGAGTTGGGTGATTGTTGCGGCTCTGCTTTACCAACAGCCCAGAAGTGTAATTGGTATATCTACCCTGGCATTGCCTAGTTGTGCCGTGTCACCTACCCTAGCGTGCCTTTTACGAGTTTGATTTGTGTCGTACCTATGGAGTACCCTCTAGTAGTTCCAGTTTACGAGGAATTACGGTACTGTGTCGACTATTGGCACTATAAAATGTGTTAAGGGGGAAAATGTAACGCCTTAGCGCTATTTTAATAGTTTACTTTACTATAGACATTATTATAATAGCGTATATTACTACATAGTAGATAGTTTAACGGATCCTTAGAGGATGGTTATCCCAAACATCCTTTGAGTTACTTGTATATTAGTTGATATTTCACTTGAGTTGGATTTATTGATATAAGATTGTTAATCTTGACTCGATTGTTTTTTGTTTTGCTTTACGCTCGGGTCAGACTGAGTGTTACAGCTTTTGAGACTCACCTTTGGGGTTGGAGCTTCATTTGGAGATCCATCTATCTATACAGCTTGCAGATCTTAAGTTGACTTCTGTGATATATTCTGATCTTGTATTTGACTATTGTATTCGAGACTTCTGTTGTATCTTGTTTTACTCTATTATATATATAGTAGCTTCATGAACTACTATTCATTTGTTTCTGCTACTTATTGTTATATTACTCTATGTCTGTGATTTTGTGATTGATTTATTTACTGTATATGCTGAGTTTTGCCAAATATAAATTAACAATCTGATATTTTGGGCAATTCAATTCCGACATGTGTGGATGCGAATGGTTGAAAATATCGGGATGTTACAAAAATAAACGTGAGAATGGTTATGGTTTAAGGGTTTAGGGTATAAGAATAATACTTATTCCTATATTACCCTTGTTTATTTGCCTAACTTATTTTATTTCATCTTCCCTTAGTTCATTTGTTATATGGCACGGCTACCTTTCTATTAACACAAATCTCAATCCCCTAATCATCATATTATTCTATTTAATTTAACTAATTAATTATCCTAAATAATGTTACTAAAAATTAGGGTCGTTACAGACTCCCCTCCTTAAAGATTTTCATCCTTGAAATTACGATAAGGTATACAACAAATAATTCAAAAAGGTAAAAACATACCATCAAACAAATCAGGATAAGCGTCTCTAATCCTGCTCTCGGTTTCCCAAGTATAGTCTCTATCGTCGTCACTCCACTGGACCTTAACTAATATGACTATCATGTTCCTTAGCCTCTTCTCATCTCTTGCGAATATACGAACTGGCTTTCTAACTATAGTCGCTCTGCCACTAAGTCCGCTAACACGGTTGGTGCTATAGTAGTCTTTGGGTTATAAATAAGGCTTTCGAAGGGGTTGGAGCTTTCGACTTAACCAACTTACTTCTGTTTATATAAAGAAAGGGCTTTCGAATGGGTTTCCGCGTTTTGTTATTTAAACAATCTTTCGAAGGGGTCGGAACCCTTGCTGCCGCATTCAACCCTTTGAACCAATGCTTTTAGAAAGGGTGCTTTTGCCTTTAAACTTCAAAGCCACTTGTCCACGCTTTCGAAAGGGTTGATTTTGAAACCATCCACATTCTTTTACTTAGGAATAATGCTTTCGAACGTAATGCTTTCGCCATAGTTATTTTCGAACCCTTTGTTCTATTAAAAGATAAACCTAAAGGTTTCGAAAGGAATGGTTTTAAATGGTTTCGAAGAGATGTTCCACAGACTTTTACTTAAATCCAATGCTTTTGAAAGGTTTGTTTTAAGTTGAGGACTATAATGCTTTCGAAAGATTTATATATAATGAAGGTTTAAAAGGGGAGATTCCCCAATGTTTTTGGAAGGTCTACTTTTAGTATTTGAATGGAAGGTTTCCAATGCTTTCAATAGGCAAGTTTAAAGTATTTTGAAAAGAGGATGTCTAAGGTTTTATAAAGCTTTCAAAGGGATACTTTCAATGATTTCGAAAGGTCTATTTTTTAAGGTTTCGAAAGGTATGCTTTGGCCTTTCGGCCTAGTGTGTCAAGGTGAAGTAGCTAACCAATTTTAAAAGGGGTACTTTCAATGGATTTGAAAGGAACTGTTTAAAGTTTTAAACAAGGGTTTCAAAGGTGATATCTTGGATTTATAACCTAATGTTTTCTAAGTTATAGAAGGGCTTTAACTTGTTTTAAGGGGATAGATAACCCTATTGATTTAGGTTTTCATCAAAATTATTTTGTGTAAAGCATATATAATAGCAAAGATATTTGAGTAAAGCAAAAAGTATATTTTCCTTGTTTAAGTATGATTTAAAGGGTTAAATCAATTTGAAAGAAATGTTTTCAAGGAAAATTTGATGGGGTAGTTAACCCTAAGTAAATGACTCGGATATTAGAATACCAGATGGGACTGGTATAGGGTCGTGCCCTATACATTAGCTAATAGCCCCTAGCTAACATAAGTCCAAAATACCAGTGTGTAGGGCTTTGTCACAGGTAAGACTAAAATGATGTTACACACAGAAACTTGTTTTCAAGGCAATGTTTCTATCTTGAAGGGATACTTTTCAGTAAATACTAATGTTTCTATCTCGAAGGTTAAAATTTTTGTCAAGGCAATGCATAGAGGTAACGCTAACTTAACTTGCCCGGCTTCATTTTCAACCGAGGGGTAGTACAAGTTTGAAATCGACAGGTAGTAGTAAGGGTATGAGATTTAATTTCCATATACGATCATTTTGATTATTCTCGATAGTTG
Source organism: Allium fistulosum (assembly GCA_030737815.1). NCBI lineage: Eukaryota > Viridiplantae > Streptophyta > Magnoliopsida > Asparagales > Amaryllidaceae > Allium > Allium fistulosum. The sequence continues at coordinate 783,136,850 of CM060908.1, forward strand.
ATTTATTGACTATCGATCAGCTTCTTCTTTGTGTATCGTCAATTTAAGATGATTTTTTGCTCATTTGAGCAGTGATATCCTTTGTCGAAAATGACTAAAACCAAAGAGCGAGTAAACGTCTAGTTATGTGGGGTTGCTCCCCTTAAGGTATCTTCACATCTACACTACATTGGATTCGGTTATATGCGCGTGGAGATGTGAAATACTCGGATTCTCAATTAGGTTGGCGGGGTTTGGCTAGTACATTTCCGAGAGAGTCACATAGAAAATGAACCTCTCAAGTATATCATCTAGAGGTATACTTTTGGTAAGAGGGCCCACCCTCCTAGTCATTGTTGGAAAACTTCCTTTTTCCTTGTTTTTGATCAAAATCTTTGAATTGTTTTCGTAATTGCATCGAGAAGTGAATGGAGCACTTCTCGATGTTTAATTATTTGTGGCCATTCTTTAAGTATGGATTTTGATCTTGTTTATGCGTATTGTTTCAAGTTTGGGGTTTGATTCAATTTAATTCCATTCATTCATGTATGGAAGTTGTTTCTTATGAGGTAAAACCCATTTCACATTTGGCGGCGTGGTCTCACAGAGTTATTATGCGTTCATCATATTACTTGAGTTTTCTCACACTAGAATCTCCAGACTGATCCGGGCGTTATTTGATTATAATGTTTGGGTCAGACCGAGTATTTTTCTAGGTTGTCATTGGCGGGACATGGAGCACATGGAGTAGAGCTGGATGTTCACCTGCCGTAATATTTTTATTTCTGCTGTTTTATTATATATAACCATTAGCAATTGTAAGGTCAGGAAGTTATAACCATTCAGGCTGATGAGGTTTGTTTTTAACTCTGATATACCATGTAATTTAGAGTGATAGTTTACTGTCTTTGTTATATTTGTTATTGTTTCGCTATGAGATTCTGATTTTCCCTATTCTTTATATTTTACCCTAACAATTTACCTTTCCGGCAATTGAATATTCGACATTGGAATACCGTAGATGTATTTAGTGTCGACTTTTGATGGTCAAAGGCAGATCATTATAGCTGGTATCAAAGTTGAAGGTTAAGCGAGAACCTTAGCTTTGGTAGGGTATGGCACATTAGAGATAGGGTAAGTGACACACTAAAATGAGTTTGAGAGTATTATATATACGAGTGCGTATTTTTTAGTGTTATAAAAACGTATTGTATTAATTGGTATACTGAGTTGTTTATGAATTATGATCGATACGTAGGATGTCACGGCATCAATAGGGATTTCTAAACTCTCGAACAAGGCAAATGGATATGGTATTTGTTTCCTGGAGATTTGACCAGGCAACTAGTACTCGGCATCCAGCGGAACTGGCATCGGAGAGTGTTCGACATCAAGGAGTACTCGGCATCAGGTAGCACTCGACATCTCATAGTACTCGGCGTAGTGCTCGGCATCCATGGTACTCGGCATCCATGGTACCCGCCATCAAGGAGTACTCGGCATCCAGTGGTACTCGGCGTTAGAAGACGTTCGGCGTATATAACTACTCTACATGGCAGCATCGTTCGGCTAAGAAGCATCGTTCAGCCAGAAGGCACGTTCTGCTTCGACTGACAACTGTTCTGCACTTCCCACCCATCAAACGTACCGTTCGGCATTGAGAAGGTGGTTCGGCGTCAACGTGTTCGGTCTACTTGGTTCGGCATACAGCGACCACTACACTTGGACTAGAGTGTTCGGCCACCAAGCCCACCTGGGAAGTCCAGCCCATATTTGTCTATAAATAGAGGGGCAGGGTCACAGTGAAAAGGGACCTTTTTTGGGAAAACAATGGGGAGACTCTGCCACTTTCAAGACTGATTGTTTTCAGTTCAAATTTGTATTCAAGTCATTAATATATGGATTGTATCTGTATTCAACTACTTGTGAAAGAAATAAAGATCAAAACTCAAAGTGGATGTAGGCAGTTACGCTGAACCACTATAAATCCGGTGTTCTTACTTTCTGCATTTAAATTAGCATATTCTTCCTTGTTTAATTTAACTTCATCACTTACATCTCTACACAATCTTTCTCAACGAGGTCAGTGACCAATTTTGGTGCTAACACTTTGGTGCTTTCACTGAGAATTGAATTTTCAGCTTGATTGGATCTCATTGTCTACTAGTGGATTTCCATATTCGCAAGATAGATCTAGTTGTTTACTAGAAAACTTCCTATTCTACTCAGATTTGAAAGAAATCTAAAGGAAGCTGATAGCCGTAGATTGGATTCACTGATGTACGCAAGATCTGGGGATTGGACGTTGAAGTTTGCACTCAAGTTGAATGAAGGCCGACCCTCCTCTGAAGGCAATTCGGCCGATCGCTCCAGAAAAGGCGTATGCCGAACACTCCAGAAAAGGCGTATGCCGAACGCTCTAGAAAAGGCGTATGCCGAACGCTCCAGAAAAGGCGTATGCCGAACGCTCCAGAAAAGGCGTATGCCGAACGCTCCAGAAAAGGCGTATTCCGAACGCTCCAGAAAAGGCGTATGCCGAACGCTCCAGAAAAGGCGTAGGCCGAACGCCCTTCCAGGCCGAACATACCTCTAGGCCGAACGGCTCTGTAATGCCGAACGGTAGTGTATGCCGAACGAGTCGGTTGTGCCGAACAAGAATGAATGTCGAGCGCCTCTGTAATGCCGAACGGTATTGTATGCCGAACAACTCGGTTGTGCCGAACAGTGTGAATGCTGAACAGTGTGAATGCCGAACACGTGTGGGATGCCGAACAGTGTGGATGCCGAACAGCTTTGGCCGAACCACTCCTGGACGATCCACTCTATCGAACAGATTTGGCCGAACAGCTTTGGCCGAACCACTCCAGGCCGATCCACTCTGCCGAACAGCTTTGGCTGAGCTACATGCCAACACCGAACGCTCCAATGCCGAACGGTACTTCTGTATGCCGAACGGTACTTCTGTGCCGAACGAAGTATCCAGACCGATCCATGCACTATATACCGATCTCTCTCTCAAAAAACAATCTGACTGGTCCCTATACAAAAAATATATGGATCGGGTACGACCCTTATTTTCAAAAAATAACTTTTTCGGGTACGACCCAAATTTCCAAAAAAAAGAGGCTAAATAAATTTTTTCGGGGGGAATTCAAAACTCAACTTAATAAAGGAACATTTTATCCACTTCATTGACATCCATGATCGACCAGGGCATAGAGGATCTAGCGGCATCAAGAGAACGGACAAGCAATCGCTATTCAAGCGGTACTCCCAAAGGTTGGAGAATATAGATGATATGACTCCAAGCAAATCAATGCTCTAAGCAATTTATTCCAAATACTAACAAGGGTATCATACTGATCGCGTTTGAGGAAAGTCGACCTCCAGATATATTTTGGCAGCTAGTTAGCTAAAGAGCCTCCTACGACTATGGATCATTTCTTTTACAAAATGAATCAGAACTGAAGTGAGGAGGAGTGGAGTAGAATAAGAAAAATAACAATGAAGGTTCGCTGGCTAAGGATGTAGATCCCAGTAGCCGAAATAAGAGTTCAGAATTCAGCTCATATGCTCTTTGAAAGATTCAATTGACAACCTCTACTTGAAGACTCACGACTCGGAGTGGTACTGGAAACCAACCTCGAGAGAGTACACCAAAGTCTAAAGAAAATTAGGGGAATGTTGTATATTCCCGGATGCTCGCTGATCCTAACACGGGCGATTACAAACACCTCCGAGGTGTGATCGAAAAGATGACCTAGAAAGGGAAGCTTCAATAGTATGTACAAGTCCTGCAGAATGGCGGGCAGCGAATATCCGATGCCTATTAATAAAGGGCTATGATTATCAATTGGACGGTTGACGGCCGACATCCCTTTGAAAGGAGCCAAGGGCAGAGTCGAATAGCAAGCACACGATGCTGCTTCACATATCAATGAGATTTACCATAATCTTCTTTGAATTATTTCCATTTCCATCTCTATTTCAATTGTTCTATGAACTACGACTAGCTTGAACTAAACTACTTTCAAAACGATGCAGGTGACCAGGTACTCAGATTTGGTTGCCAACCAATCTACGCAGACCATGATCGGACGTGTGGAGTTACATCTGGACGAGCATAACTCTATCGCTCATCATCAACCATATGCCTTTGATTTGGGACTATGGATTAAATACAATGTACAACATCACGATGCACGGAGAGCTGAATTCCATCCTGCAAGTGGAATTTATTCAAGTAGAGAGTGGCTGTGATATAGCCGGCGACTCGCTAAGTGAAACTCGAGCTCGGGGGCAAGCCATCACATCATGGCTAAAAATTGGTTGATACACGATGATCCTTCGCACAACTCCGTACTCCCAGAGTGCGAGACGGAGTATAAACATCTACTTAACTCCGTACTCCCAGAGTGCGAGACGAAGTATAAACATCTACTTAACTCCGTACTCCCAGAGTGTGAGACGGAGTATAAACGTTAATCAACTCCGTACTCCCAGAGTGTGAGACAGTGTATAAACATTCGCTTAACTCCGTACTCCCAGAGTGCGAGACGGAGTATAAACATTAATCAACTCCGTATTTCCAGAGTGCAAGATGGAGTATAAACATCTACTTAACTCCGTACTCCAAGAGTGCGAGACGGAGTATAAACGTTAATCAACTCCGTACTCCCAGAGTGTGAGACGGAGTATAAACATTCGCTTAACTCCGTACTCCCAGAGTGCGAGATGGAGTATAAACATTAATCAACTCCGTATTTCCAGAGTGCGAGACGGAGTATAAACATCTACTCAACTCCGTACTCCCAGAGTGCGAGACGGAGTATAAACATACATCAACTCCATACTCATCCCCAAAACTGGGGGCAGAACCAAAGCAAAGCACGCTAGTTGAACATTTGTCTAAAAGAAGATTGCAATGAAACGATTAAAAGACGACTGTCAAGCAATCAACTGAACGGAAATATTCAGCATGAAAGACTGCGGTTTTTCAAAGAACGTCATGTTTACACAAGACGTCCTTTGGGGGGCAAATGTTATCCCGCCTTTTGGCAAGGCTGTGACACCAAGAACTTGATTAGAAACCAGTGACAGTTCGTCTTGGAGATCGGTTACACAAAGGCTCACTATGGATATCGATGGATTTTATCCGAGTCTGGATCGAGCCACGATTAACAAGACATAACAATCAAAGCTAGGGAAGCCAACGTTCCAAGTTTCAAGACGATCTGAGTTCGTATGCTCAACTTATGATCGATTCGAACAACCGACCATTCATCCATCAACCTCCACATTTGACTTGGAGACCTAAACTGCTTGGAATGAATATGGCCCGATCATCCAATCTAATCGAGTCATAGAACAAAGTTCAAAAAAATACAGATACCCCTCATGAAGCTCAGTGACGCCGGGATCCGTCTAAAGTGGACGTGATTTGATCATCTACACATCAAATCCTACCCTGAACACGAAAGGTTGTTCGAAAGCCCAACTTGAAGTAGCTATGGTAGACTGCGTACTCGCTAACCATCGCTGTCAATATATGGACACGACTGCACCTTGGAACATATGCAACTTACATTGTCTACTCAACAATCTATTATCCTTATTTTCTAGAAGGAGATACGGAGCAAATTGTAAGAGATTTGGCTGTCTAACCCAACATGGATGTGATCCAACCATCTGTCATATACCTCCTTCCTTGACTTGATTAGAAGAGCTACAATCACCAAGCGGACGAGAATCGATCGTCCATTTTTCAAATTCCATCCCTCATCCTGGGGGGCAGAATCCCATTCCGTGAGCAAACATGGTTCGATTGTTCATTCGACGAAATTAGCCTCGATACAGTGGATGAATACAAATTAAAGAGTGGAAATACGACTGCTCTCAACTTAAACCTCCAAGTCCCCAGAGTGCGGACTGGAGTACTCTAAGTCCCCAGAGCGTGGACTAGAGTATAAACGACTTAAACCTCCAAGTCCCCAGAGTGTGGACTGGAGTACTCTAAGTCCCCAGAGCGCGGACTATAGTATAAATGACTAAAACCTCCAAGTCCCCAGAGTGCGGACTGGAGTACTCTAAGTCCCCAGAGCGCGGACTAGAGTATAAACGACTAAAACCTCCAAGTCCCCAGAGTGCGGACTGGAGTACTCTAAGTCCCCAGAGCGCGGACTAGAGTATAAATGACTAAAACCTCCAAGTCCCCAGAGTGCGGACTGGAGTACTATAAGTCCCCAGAGCGCGGACTAGAGTATAAACGACTTAAACCTCCAAGTCCCCAGAGTGCGGACTGGAGTACTCTAAGTCCCCAGAGCGCGGACTAGAGTATAAAAGACTTAAACCTCCAAGTCCCCAGAGTGCGAACTGGAGTACTCTAAGTCCCCAGAGCATGGACTAGAGTATAAACGACTTAAACCTCCAAGTCCCCAGATTGCGGACTGGAGTACTCTAAGTCCCCAGAGCGCGGACTAGAGTATAAAGGACTAAAACCTCCAAGTCCCCAGAGTGCGGACTAGAGTACTCTAAGTCCCCAGAGCGCGGACTAGAGTATAAACGACTTAATCCTCCAAGTCCCCAGAGTGCGGACTGGAGTACTCTAAGTCCCCAGAGCGCGGACTAAGTATAAACGACTAAAACCTCCAAGTCCCCAGAGTGTGGACTGGAGTACTCTAAGTTCCCAGAGCGCGGACTAGAGTATAAACGACTTAAACCTCCAAGTCCCCAGATTGCGGACTGGAGTACTCTAAGTCCCCAGAGCGCGGACTAGAATATAAATGACTTAAACCTCCAAGTCCCCAGAGTGCGGACTAGAGTACTCTAACTCCCCAGAGTGCAGACTCGAATATAAGCGAATCGGATCTCCAAGTTCCCTGAATATGAACTATGACACAAATGACTTGAATTTGTCAAATCCCTGACATACGGGCTAGAAAGTATTCTAAGTGCTCGAAGCACAGAATGGAAGTTCAACGACTCCCGAAGAGTTTCCGAGTTATATGAAGATGGACTGAGAAGTCTATGTTACTCACAACTGCTTGGATTAAAACCACAATCACAAAGAAAACTGAACAATAAGAGTCTTTTGTAAGATAGAAAAAGGAACTAAACCTTATTCAGAAATGAGTTTCTATTACAACCCCTCCAAAGTTCAGAGTCGACATTCTATCTACAAGGACTAAGGAAATAGATGAAAATAATTACATGACTTAAACTAACCCTCGTTGAACGAGGATAGCAATCACTTCTTGTGCTTCTTCAACTTCTTTCCAGACGGCTCCTCTCCAGAGCATTTACCCTTGGTACTCTTCTTTGATAGAGGGGTAGCAACTGAAGGAGTACGGGGGCTTTCCATGGGCTTGGACCCGCCAGGTAGGATGACCTTCAACGGCTTGTTCAAAGGATCGTCCAAGTCCACAACTCGGGGATCTACTATGACCTTGACTGTCTCCTCCCTCTCTTTCTCGAGCCGCTCCTCCATGCTCAATTCGGATGTATGCTCAGAGGCGCCTATAATTTCTAATTCATAACCCCCGTCGGTAGGAGAGGAGGTTTCAGACTTGTCTTCATCAAGCGCTCCGATCACCTGAGCGTCTGGACCAGAAGCCTCCCCTGCGTGAGTGGCTTCACTTGTTTTCTCCCCCACTTCCTTGGCGACATCGCTCCTCAGAGTGGGCTCGGGGTTAGAATGGCCTGCACAAAATCGTGGAAAACAAGCATTAGAATGCAATAGTCCTGCATAAAGAATAACGACTTTCGAAATCTTAAAGAGAATCTTAAAAAGAAGGATTATCTACCAGGTTTAGGCAAACTCTCAGCCATCCGGAGGGTCTCACCCTCTAGAATGGGAGACAGAATGCGGACTAAAGTACTCTAAGTCCCTGAGTACGGACTAGAGTATAAATGACTCAAAAACCTCTTACATGCCTTTTCTCCCTGGCAGGCACGTAGTCAGTTACGTCCCCAGAGTGCGGACTACAGTACTCACAGTCCCTAGAGCATGGACTAGATTATAGACGACTTTAGAAAAATCCCAAAATCCCAGAAGCGGACCAGATTACTCTAAGTTCCCAGAGTGCGAACTAGAGTATAAACGAGTTGACGAAAATCTCTGCGTCTCGAACTGTGGACTAAAGCATAAACCATTCGACAAAATCTCTAAGTCCCCGGAGTGTGGACCGAAGCATGAACACAAATTGGGCGCGAGTCAACTGGGGGGAGAATATCACTAAGTCACCAGAAAGCAGGGTGGTGTATAAACATCGATAAATAGATGAGTGGATTCCGACCATTTTCTATTCCGCAAACTTCGGCCTGGAATCGACAGGAGGATTATTAACCCACTGAGGATGGAGTTTGACCATCCAACTAGTGACCTGGCCAAATCAATGCTGGGGGAAGGAGTACAAAACACTAAAAAGCCGAATACGATAGCTTACTATAGCTCTAGCGTGGCGTTCTTTATAACTTGAGGCAGCGACTGTAGGGAGGCCTCAATATAGAACCAATCGAAATGGAATCCAAAGCTACGAGCAACCTACTATATCATACCTCAGACCAAGGGTCAATGCCGATCCGCACCAAGCACATGCGAATGTGACTCGGATGTTTTTTGAAAAACTATGACCCCCAGAGTATGGAAAGGAGGGTAAACCACGAATACTCGGTCAAAAATTCTCTTGCACCCTCGTTCGATTCGTCAGGAGGAGTATGAAACTGGATGAGCATAACCCGACTGCATTTGTAGCCAACTTTACCCCGAGATCTGATTACAGAGCATGAACCAAATTGGACGTGGATGACCATCCACTGTCCAAATTACGCCCTGAAACTTACGTGGCATCGAAGTATTCCTTTTGGAATGAAAAACCACGATAAAATCTAAGATAGGCGGGACCTAGTCTCCCATCAACTGACATGATCCCACGATTCAACGGGAAAGAGAGTAAAGCTAAAGTGGGCGTGGCTGGCCTTCCTACTTATCGATATATGCCCCAGACCTGGGGGCACGAGCAAGAAGCAAGACGAATTTGAACCGACTATTCACTAATCACCTCTATGTCTTTGGAGTTTAGGTGAAAACATAAACATAGCTAAGACGAGACTCAACCGTCCATGCAGTACATTTAACAACCCGAGACTGGGAGAAGACGCATGGTCATCAAAAAACTGGCTACGATAGCTCAGTATTAAAACTTATATATAGTGCTTACAGCTACTCAAGGCAACGACCGAAAGGATGCCTAGAGATAGAATCGTTAAATCAATACCTTAGCTCATGGGCAATTGACTTTCACTCCAACCCGAAGGACGAGTAAAGAATCATGAATGCATTAAATAGAAAGTGCGTTACTCGAATGCATAAGCAAATTCAAACTCATAGCAAGATCCAACTATACAGTTGCATGCCACTCGAGGCCAACCCCTGCTCGACGTTTCCTTCAACGTGCTTTTAAGCCTGATCTTTGGCCATTTGCAGATAATCAATTAGAGCATTCAGAGCCCTTCATTATTTGACTTAACAACTCATGACAAGACTCAAGGATTCGACCAGAGTAACCATCAACATTGACCGTCCCAACCATATTTCACATTGAATGTTATGCAAAATAGTTACATCTTTACTCAAAGAATCTGGGATGGCACCTGCTAAGCTGACAGTCGACATTACAGCCAGCCATAGTGACCCTTTCCGGGTGTTGAATATCGGATCATAGCTCAGTGCAGTGATGATAAAAGAATTAGCTGGATTTTTCTGAATAAATGATGATATGTTCCCTTAGACCCATTCTGACATGCATATGTGATTTCATTAACTATCGCGAGCCATGCATTAAATATCAACCCGAAGCTAAAAAAGCTAGCACAATCTCTATTGATTTCATCATGAAGAACTCTTAACCACGACCAAGATGAAGAAAATAATCAACTTCTTTATCCGTAACGTCATCTGTCCTTATGACCTTCCATGATCCATTATAACTGCAAATGGACAGATTGAAGCTGTGAACAAAATATAGAGTCTGTACTGAAGAGAGGTTTGGAAAACTCCTCAAGTGGCTGATTGCAACCCTTATTTCACAGAAAATACAAACAAGGAATCGCGATTGAATTTCTATTAAACTAGACGGAGTTGGTGACGACTTATGAGCATATAAAATGCATCCGAGAGCCAATGGCAAGAACATGTACCCGAACGTGCATGTGTACATCCGAAAAAGTTCGACTTCTTGAAATCAACAGAAATTGAATTCTCACTAAGGGTTATTAAGAAAAGACTAGATCAGATAGCCGAAGCTTATTAGCTCTGCAGAATCAGTCACGGATGACCACTAATGAACTACAACCCTGGATTTATAATATTGGGAATCGACCAAGCATCACGATGACCAAAGAAGGATACAACACCTTGGGAGGATAAATTGGAGGATAATGACTATTCAAGAAACATGGTGGATTTCTTTTTGAAGACAAGGAATACTCGCCGATTCAAAGCATGTTGTGTTGCTTCACACGACACACTTTGGGGGGCAAGTGTTTCCTGGAGATTTGACAGGCAACTAGTACTCGGCATCCAGCGGAACTGGCAACGGAGAGTGTTCGGCATCAAGGAGTACTCGGCGTAGTACTCGGCATCAGGTAGCACTCGGCATCTCATAGTACTCGACGTAGTGCTCGGCATCCATGGTACTCGGCATCCATGGTACCCGCCATCAAGGAGTACTCGGCGTAGTACTCGGCATCCAGTGGTACTCGGCGTTAGAAGACGTTCGGCGTATATAACTACTCTACATGGCAGCATCGTTCGGCCAAAGGATCGTTCGGCTAAGAAGCATCGTTCAGCCAGAAGGCACGTTCGGCTTCGACTGACAACTGTTCTGCACTTCCCACCCATCAAACGTACCGTTCGGCATTGAGAAGGTGGTTCGGCATCAACGTGTTCGGTCTACTTGGTTCGGCATACAACGACCACTACACTTGGGCTAGAGTGTTCGGCCACCAAGCCCACCTGGGAAGTCCAGCCCATATTTGTCTATAAATAGAGGGGCAGGGTCACAATGAAAAGGGATCTTTTTTGGGAAAACAATGGGGAGACTCTGCCACTTTCAAGACTGATTGTTTTCAGTTCAAACTTGTATTCAAGTCATTAATATATGGATTGTATCTGTATTCAACTACTTGTGAAAGAAATAAAGATCAAAACTCAAAGTGGATGTAGGCAGTTACGCTGGACCACTATAAATCCGGTGTTCTTACTTTCTGCATTTAAATTAGCATATTCTTCCTTGTTTAATTTAACTTTATCACTTACATCTCTACACAATCTTTCTCAACGAGGTTAGTGACCAATTTTGGTGCTAACAGTATTGATTTTTGAAAATTTGGTAAATAAAATATTTTACCTAGGGTTATATATATAAGAAATAATTTTAAAATTTATATAATTATTATGGTGTGTTTGTGTGAAAATGATAATATTTATTTATTATTTTTGTTGTTTGATTAGTCATGCTCAAATAGTTTAGGAGCATTGACTATTGTTTGTGGATTGTTAATATACGCTTGACCGGTTAATGAGCATTTATTGTTTGATAATTATAAGTACATTAAAATGAACCCCTCGTGAATTGAGTTTCACAATATGACTATAAGGTGTTTGAAGAAAATGTTAAATTAAAAGTCATCTTTTAGTAATGTTGTGTTAAAAGTAAACTTTTAATAAAGTTGTTTAATTTAATCTAAATAGGAAGATAAAACATTTAGAGGATCATTTGTGAAAAGTTTATTATAATAAAAGAAAGTTATCATAATATAAGCATTGATGTCAAAAATGGCTTCCAACACCCAAATAATGCAAAAGCATCACCAATCCAATATTAAATATCCAAATAGAGAATTAAACGCACATATCACAAATCCATATGCAAAAAAAATAAATGAACCTGCGAATTTTATAGTGGTTCGGCGAATTCTAGCCTACGCCTCCAATAATCTTTTTATTATACTGTAGAATTACAAATATAGTTTGTTTTAGGCTTAGAAAATTAATGGAGGAAGGAAAGAGAAACAATGAAGAAGAGCCAAAAGAAGATCAGCCTAGCCGAAAAAGAGGATTCCCTGCAATGAGCCAACGATCCTGTGTTTATAGGAGAAGACGTGCAAAATCCAGTTGAATATCCACGTGCAGAAGACCAAAGCCAAGATGGATAGATCTAGAAAAAATAGGGCCCACCTGAGCTTTTATGAGGGATCGGGGCCGACCCCTATAAGGGGATTGGCACCGATCGGTCAAGAGGGCTATATGGGGTTCGACGATCGGTGGTGGTGGTCCCCTCCGACTCCCTCTTCGTGTTTCCTGAGTTACTTGCCCGATCCCTTTGGTACTTGTTAAGTTATTGAGTGATCATCATTGAGTTGAACTGCTAGTCTAAGTGATTCATAGCCACAGTGATCTGATCCGTTGTCCATTGCATTAATCCGATCCCCTACCTAGGGGAAGTGCAGATCCATACTTAGCCATTTCTTGGATGTTATTTGCTTCAATCCACTTGACTATCATCCATAGCCTTAGTTATTTTTTATCTCCGAGCTTGATAATCATCCCTCCGGCCTTCCTACCTTGATGATTACGAAATCCATTGGGTTAAATCCATGGTATCACGGCCTTACCAAAAGGAGGGATACAATAAGATGATTTTAAAAGGAACATTTTATATGAATATGGTATACAAAATGATTTATATGATTTATAAAAGGTATTTATAAGTAAAAAGAGTTTTTGAGAATTTAAATCTCGGTATTGCTTGAAATAATTTCAAAAGGACTTTGAGAAAAGTAAAAGTAGTATTACTTGGAAATATTAATAAGTATAAATATTTCAAAGAGAATTTTTGATAAAGATACATTTTCTTTGGATAGTTCAGGGAAACATCTCGATTAGTTTTATGGTGATCTGAATAATTTTCTAAGTGACGATCAAACGTTTGCGTAGGCAAATATTGCAGTGCACTAAGTAAATTATTCTCTTTATCATTGTGCGATCAAAATGAGTTCAAATTCTAACGAACCCAAAGTCGGTGTTAGCGAATAGATTGTTAAAATTATTTTATACATATGGAAATATATGTAGTATAATTTCAAAAAGGGTTTGAAAATAAAAATTGGGTATTTAGATCTTAAGTTTCCTTAAAAGTGAATTAATTTTAAATAAAACGGGTATTTTGATAAATAATTTGATAAACGCAAATTTTAAACTCTTGGATAGAAAAGCGATAATTTAACTCAAGTTTTAAATAGGTTAAATTGGGTAAGAAGGATTTAATAAGTGTTTTTTTTATTAAAACTGTAGTTTTTATTTAAACATCTAAGTCTCATAAACTGTTTAATGTTATTGGATCGACTAATAAACATTTTTCCTTAGATTCCTCTAAAGTAAAAAGGTCAATGTAGTCAACTCAGTTTTAAGACCCATATCTTGTTTGGGCCTCAATTTGAATTTAGAAAAAATGAAATAATAATAATAATAAATAAATAAATAAAATTTAACATTTTTTATATACTCTTAGGATGTAGAGGAGTATTATACAAGTAGATAAAAGTGAAGAAAGTTTTTAATTTAATGTTTTATAAAGAAATGTCTTTATAAAATGTTGTAAACTTAAGCGAAATTTATAAAGTAATTTATATATAATTTAGCATTGAATGAAATACTAAAAATAGAAAACGAAAATGATTTAGAAAGAAATTGGTGTAATTAAGAAACTAATCGAATTAAGTACGTAATTTATACGTAGATCATTTTGTTCACACGGATTTTGATCTAGGATTCAGTACATACTTCGAGGTGATTCACACTAATCGGAAAAAGGATTTCTCACTTGATTCTTTTCAGTGAACACTCGTTTCAGATTCTTGATATGATACTTAGCTTTTCTATCGTAGTATATGGATATGTAAGGAGAATGAAGGTTTCTAATCGAGGAACCTGATCAGAGTCTACACTAGGGAGGTCGAGTGAACGATCTAGTTTGGAAGTAAAGTTTATGTATCATAGCAAGTGGTCGGATAAGAAATTGCATATGAATGATTTATTTACATCATACGGGCTTAGGTTTATTTGTATGATTTGTTGGATTGCATAGGAAATTATTTATATCCTCAGACGATCGAGAAAGTTGTGAACCAAAGCAAAATTCTAAATCTTGTTTGTTGGTCAATTAACATTTTAAATAATGTCAAGTTTTAGTTATTCCTTTATCAAATATAATTTGACTGATAGTGTGATTTATAGACTACGGTTTATAAAGTTGTTATTTATTAGGATTTAAATCCCAGTGCCCTTGAAAAGTGATTTCGAAAGAATTTGTGAAGGAATAATAATATTATTTTAGAAAACTTTGGTGAAGTATTATCATTTCAGGATATTTGAAGAAAAAAGATTTGTGAAGTGATTTTTCAGTTATTTTTTGTTATGACTAAAGATGGACATTTGGGGGTTTTCAATTTGAAAAACTCGCCGGGTATATTTGTTTACTCTAATTGTTGTTTGGAAGGAACTGAAATACTGTTGGATGCTCTGTGTTGTTTTGATTTTAGAGTTGTACCATGCTTTGGTAGGGGAGCCCCCTCCTTGTCATAATTGATTTTAGTTTTGATTTATTTCTCTTTGGAGGAATTTGAAAATATATTTTGAATACAAAGTCCCAATATTTACACTACAACAAAAATAAATTACTACAACATTTACAACCTTTATAACAAATGATATAAAAAAGCATTTTACAACTGCAGTGTACAATGTTTTTATATTGAAAGTTGTAACACAACTATTAAAACATAATCATTGTAAAAAAGTTATATTTTACAACGTTTGAATGACAAACATTGTAAAAAGGTTAGTTTTCACAACATTTGAATGAAAAATGTTGCAAAAAGTGGGTTTTAAAACCTTTTTCTATATAATTTGTAATTAGTATTATTCGATAACTTTTTTCTAGATGTTGTGTGACAACATGTTTTAGAAGTTTGGCTTGAAAAACATTGTGACTATTAATCTATAACAACCTCTTATAGAAGTCATTTTACTCGTAGATTGTAAATAATCATATAACACTTCTTAAGGAAACTTTCACTACAAGAAAATGTTGATTTAGTCCTACTTGTAATTTTTTAACAACAGTTTTTTCTTTGAAAAGTACTAATTAATAGATATATTTAATAATTAATGATTAATAATTAAGAAGTGATATTTAATATTTAATAATTATTAATTACTACTAAATAATTACTATTAAATAATTAATAATAAATATTATATAATTACTTTTAATAACTAATATGTAATAATTAATAATTAATTTTTATTATTTAATTATTAATAATTAATAACAAAAAATTACTACTAGATAATTAAGAAGTAACAATTAATAATTACGGCTAGTGTTTAATATTTACAGTTTAGTAATTAATTTTTAATAATTAATGATTAATAAATAATCTTTAATGATTAAAAGGTAATACTTATTACTTAGTATTTAATAGTTATTAATTATAATTGATAATTATATTTAATATTCAAACAATTTAAATTTTAAATTTTCAATAATAAATTAAAAATATTTATAAATATTAAATATAAAATTTTGAAACATTCAAAAAACTCAAAAATAATTTTTTTTTAAATAAACTTAATATTTTATAAATATCTAAAATTTCAAAAAATTAAATAATATTAAAAAATAAAAAATATTAATTATTTAATAATTAATAATTAACAATTAACTTTTAATAATTAATATTGAACATATAATAATTAATAATTTCTATTATTATTTAGTGATTAACTTTAAATAAATACTATTATGAATTAATAAATAATAATTAACATTTAATATTAATATTCAGTTATAGTTAAGAAGTGATGAGTAATAATTAGTAATTATTAAATAATTAATAGAAGTAATATTTAACATTTAATAATTAACAAGATAATTACTACTAAATAATTAATAATTATGACTCATATTTAACAATCAATAAGTTATAAGTAATGTTTAATGATTAAAAAATAATATTTATTATTTATTATTTAATAATTTTAATGTTTAACATCTAAATGTTAGAAATATATTGTAATTATATTTTATTTTATTTTGACTTCAAACCCAAACTTTACTTTTATTTTGGCTCCAAATCCAAAATTTTGGCGTCCTATGAATTTTCAACTATGTTTTTCCCCGCCCCTAGCGCACCACTTCTAAGATCGATAACTCTAAAATCAAATTGAAAATTAAGAGCATCTTCAACCCAGCATTAATTTTGATGTAATGTCAAGCCACATCAGCAATTGAAAATTGTCTTTTAAAATATTTTCTCCAATGCTAATGTAGTTTATAATTTTAAGATGACATTGTGAAGTGCAATGTCTAGTTTTTGACATTGCACATCACAATGTGAAGTACTAAATTTAAGTAATAATTAATAAATTGTATAAATTATTTTAATTGTCTACGAATAACAGAATGACACGTATGCAAAAAATGATCATTTTTGACATTTGCATTGGAGAGAAATTGTAAATGTCATTGTCGTGTATGCAAACATTGAATTAACATTGTCTACAATCTATTGACACATAAGCTTTACATGACATTATTTGTGAAATGGTTTGAATATGCTCTAACATCCCTCACCAAAACCCCTAACCTCACATCTTCAGCAACCGCAACTTGAGGCCTTGACTCCTCCTTCAAATTGCAACCGCAGCCGACCACATGTCGTGAATGATATCCATACCGACGGTGTTGAGGGTGAATTTGAGGCCTTGAGGTTGTGGTCGTGAATGTCCTTATCTGCAGCTGTGGTCGAGAGAATAGCGAAAGTGTTATGTCCTAATAAGTTAGTTGTTGCTTGTTTTATTGGCCAACCTCTCTGGAACTTTGGGGTTGTCGATGAAGATAGCGGAAGCAACCCGAAAAACGAACGGTGATCCTTGTCAGTGAGGGTAGCTTGTGGCGAGTGGCATTTAGTAATTGGAAAATAAATTATAGCAGCTTGAATGGAGATGTGCTTTTGAAGTTGATGGGAAGGTGTGAGTAGGTACAGGTGAAGTCTATGTTTTTGTGGGCCTGAGAGGTGAAGATATGCAATATTTAGCATTTTCATTGCTTTAGCTTATGAGTGTTTCATGATTGGACTATTTATCATTTGCTGAATGTAATGCATGGGAGATTTGGGTAAAAAATGAAACAAGACCAGTTGAGTTTAAATTTAGTGAACATGGGGATCCATAAACTGGATATTAGTTAAAACCAATGCATTTTGTAGGTAGCTAGGGCCCATTGACTAGATGTAGTTTGAAGCAGCCTATTTTGTGGTAAAATTAAGGCAAGACCTGATGATAAATACTGATTTGAAGCGGGACTAGTTTATGAGGGACCATCTAAAGCAACAACATTCCCATAAGACGACATAGGGGAACTAGATGCAGTGACATGATTGGCATGAGTTGTTCTTCCACTTAGATATGGATGGTAAATTTAGGCAGCTAAAGGGTTGCAAATAGGTTTGTGTTTTGCATGTCTACATGCATAAAATAGTCACAGACATATGAGTGTTTCTATATATTTGAAGGTAAAAGATTGGTTGGGGAAAAGATTGCAGTGTCAAGGGGGTGGAGCAGAGGTCCAATTGGTTGGTTAGATTGAGATTAGTTGACTGAGTTTAGGTATTAGCAGTTGCAGTGTGGGTTTGGTTGTTATTGTGGTGGGTTAGGATCTGATTGGTACTGGTGTGATGTGTTGATGGGTTCAAGCAGTATGGGTTCATATGTGTATTATTTTGTGCTGAATTATTTTATGTCAATAATTACATATTGGTGTATTGTATTACTATGTGTTGAAACAATGTTAACTTATTTTGAATTGCAAGAATTTGGAAAAGTGTTATTTTTTGAACTAATGAATTCTATATATTTGAATCAATGAATTTTAT
Organism: Allium fistulosum; assembly: GCA_030737815.1. NCBI lineage: Eukaryota > Viridiplantae > Streptophyta > Magnoliopsida > Asparagales > Amaryllidaceae > Allium > Allium fistulosum. The sequence goes on from CM060908.1 coordinate 783,154,826, forward strand.
ATATTTGAATTTCTAGAATTGTGATTCTATAATAATTGAAATCGTAAAACGGATTTGGCAATATCTAAAAGGTTTAGTTGACTCTATTACAACATCTAAAAATTATTGTAATTGATTTTATTACAATGTTTTTTGCAACATCTAAAAGACATTGTGAAAGGGGTCAACCCTACCACAACTTCGTCTAACACTACATTTGTAAAAGCATTGCGAAACCTATATTACAATGTTTTTTTGATGTTATAAAATGATATTTTTGTTGTCATGGTAGTTCTAAAATTTATCTTTGGAAAAAAAATTGGAAGCATAATATTCTATTACAGAGTATTCTCTGTACTTATATTGGATATGGTTGTTATATTGTTTATGTTGCTAGTGTATTTCTCTTTTATCAGCATGATTCTCCTTTGATTTAAGTAAGTACAGGGAAGCAAGATATTACTATTTGAGTTCTTACACACTTCCATTTGCATTGAGATGGTAAATTGCTTGCAAAAATAAAAATCTAATGCAAAAGAGGTACGTAGTAGGTTTAAAAATTGGCATTTTGATTTATTGATGATTTTGTGCCCCAGATATGGGAAGCCACTTGACTTTTGTTTTCTTTTGGTTGATTTGGACTAGTTGTGGAGAGCTATAGTTTTTCCGAATCAGTCGCGTAAAGGAGGTGCTGCCGATGTTTTCCATTAAATAAGGGACTTTAAAAGTTTAATAACTCATTTTAATTAATAGTTTTAAACCATAAGAGTTTAGAGACATTTTCTTCCTGTGGGAATTTCAAGGACGAAATTCTTTTAAGGGGAAGAATTTACATCTTAGAATTTTATCGTTTTGATTTTTAATATTTAACTAATTTTAATGTTTAATAATTTGGTTTAAGAGTTTAATAACTTTAATTCAAATATAGGGATTACTTAAATATTTGAATTTTAATTAAATGGGTTTAATAACCTTTGTTTAACTCCATTTAATTAATAAATAATAATCATAAATCCATTTTGTAAATTTATTTACAATAATAAATAGTTCAAATAGATAATAAGAAAATAATTTGTCAAAGAATGACTTGATTTTTATTGCAATATTTTTGAATGAATTTATAGAATTTTTCCATAATTTCTAATTTGGAAAATATTTAAATTGTCGTTTGATGATTTTTCAACAAAGATGGCATTTCTATGATTTTACATAATAAGATAATATGTGTATTTATTGTTGATTAGTGATCATATAGCGTTTTTGTCTGCGAAAGTATTTTATTTTGTCGTTCGCGGCTCGTATGCGAACTGAATTCTATGTAGCGAAATGTCGGAAATACTTAAATAAACCAAACTTCAACCAAGACTTTTCAACACAACTTGACTTTTCTTTTCTTTTTTCTTTTTTTCCTATCTCTTTCCAATTCACTTCCGGGAAGCAAAGAAAGTGAGCAAAATCTTCTTTCAAAATTCAAATCAATTCATATACTAATCTAAAAATTATAAAGTCTGAATCTTTAAACTTGTATAGCCTAGATCTAAAAGTCTATTGGTTGTTTGGAGTTCGCGGTGATGTTTGGAGTGTTTGACAGTTATGGTCGATGTAAGTAGAAAGCTAGGGTTTTGGTTAGGTGAAGATTTAGGTGTCGATTTAAGAAACGGAAGATAGATTTGGGTTCGTCGTGGCAAGTAGCACCTATAGCCGAGTTTTGTGGTGTACGACCTTGAACTGGGGCATGCGACATTTTCTTGGTTGTGTTCAAGACCTTCAGGTCACTTTCCTTTGTGATGGGTCGAGCTGAACATGGAGCTGCCAAGGTGGTGAAGCTCGCGAAGGGGAAGACGTCGGCGAAGTCGGATCGTCAAATAGTGGTGTGGATCTTCGTTTCGGAGCTTGGCTATGCACTATTATGTCTCATGCATATCATGTAGTGAGGCGGGAAGAATTAGAATTTGGGGAAGATAGGTTATTGAGGGTAATTAAGTTAATCATAGTGATTAATGAATTAATTTATATTTAATTAGTTCGAAATCTTATAAAAAATTATATCTTACTCAAACGAGGTCGGATTTGGACGCAGTCAGTTGCGTTGGACTCATAGGAACGTTAGCTTTGCATTGGAACACGTTTCATCGAATTTAAAGATAGCTAAATTTTGGGCTAAAATTGAATGTCGTTCGATTTTAGACCAAACCGAAACGTGAAAGCGTCAACTGGAATTTCAGTGAGTTTACTCATCTTTATGATTCTATGTTGCCATAGATTATTGTTGTTTAATTGTTTGTTTGGAATTAAATTCCCGCTTAATAGGTGGATGGCATAAACAACCATTGTGTTGTAGGGGACAAAAACAAAAGGAAAGTCAAAGTTTATGTAGTGAATAGGTTACTACGGAACACTTCAAAATACACATTCATATATGCGATTTACAAGAGACTTTTGTAGAGAGACTCTAAGGGGTTTCTCGCCAATATTGATTTGCTTATATTCTTATGTCACTTATATTATTGTTTGTTTGAAAATATTTATGACATACTATTTGATTGTGTAAGTGTCATTACAGCAATTATCGTTGTACCATTACTTATGAAATATCATCCCCTTGAATCCTTATTGTGTGATGAACTTGAGATTGTATTTTTACAAAATAAATGTTTGGGCGTGTTTTTGCACTTTGAAAATTGTTTAAACTGCATTTTTAAGTATTTTGAGAATTTTGAAAATAAAGGATAAGTATAAATTAAAATTAATAAAAAGGAGTTATAAATTTAAGTAATTATCTTTTGGGATAGTTAATGTTGTTTAAAATTTATAAAGAGATTATAAATTCGATTAATTATCCTTCGAGATAATTAATGTCGTTTTAAATTTACAAAAGATTATAAATTGGAATTAATTATCTTTCGGGATAATTAATGTTGTTTAAATTTATAAAGGTTATTGACCTTAAATATTTTGTAAATTCTTTTCAAATGGGGTTGTAAGGATTATATAAGTATTTGAAAAGAACTGGAGGTTTCAAATATATTCTTAATTATTATTCAACTATAAATAAAGTTAATTAATAAATTTATTAATGATGTTTGAAGTTAGTTAACCGATTTAACAAAAGTGTTTTAAAGATTAACTAACCGTTTTAATAGAAGTGGTTAAAGTTAGTCAATTAATTTAATAAAGATGTTTAAAGTTAATTAGTCATTTTAAATAACGATGTTTAAGGTTAATTAATCATTTTAATAATGGTGTTTTAAAGCTGATTAATCATTTTTAGTAATGATGTTTAAGATTAATTAATCATTTTAATAAATGATGTTTAAAGTTAATTAACTGGTTTAAATAAAGATGTTTAAAATTAATTATCTGATTTAATAAAGGTGTTTAAAAGATAATTTATTAATTTATTAAAGGAATGGTTAAAATTAATGCTAAGTGTAAGTTGTTTTGGGTTTATAGTAAACGATGTTTTAATGACATTTGGTTTTGACTCTTCTTTTTCTTAATACACTTAAAAATATAATTAGCTCTTTAAAAAAATATTTTTAAAGAGTATGTTTAGTGTGTTTTACAAATATTTATGATGTGAAAACCAAGCATAAGTTTGGTTGATTCGGCTACGGAAAGGATAAAAAAATCAATTTCTGTAAACGATATCGCTTATATGGAAGGGATTTAGTCATACTCGTAGCACTAAACGTCGAGGTATGGAAACTCGTTTCTATCTCGAAGGTTAAAAATGTTGTCAAGGCAATGCCTAAAGGTAACACTACCTTAACTTGCATGGCTTCATTTTCAACTGAGGGATAGTATAAGTTTGAAATCCACGAGTAGTGGTAAGGGTATGAGATTTAATTTCCATATACGATCATTTTGATTATTCCCGATAGTTGATTTATTGACTGTCGATTCAGCTTTCTTCTTTGTGTATCGTTAATTTAAGATGATTAATTGCTCATTTGAGCGTTGATATCCTTTGTCGGAAATGACTAAAACAAAAGAGCGAGTGGATGTCTAACTATGTGGGGTTGCTTCCATTATGGTATCTTGACATCTACTTTAGATTGGATTCGGTATATGTGCACAGAGATGTGAAATACCCAAATTTTTGGTTAGGTTGGCAGGGTTTGATAGTATATATCTGAGAGAGTCACATAGAAAATGACCCTTTCAAGTATATTCTCTAGAGGTATACTTTCGGTAAGGGGGCGCACCCTCTTAGTCATTGTTAGAAAACTTCCTTTTTCCATATTGATTCAAATCTTTGAATTATTTTTTTAATTGCATCGAGAAGCGACTGGAGCTCTTCTCGATGTTTAATTATTTGTGTCCATTCTTTAAGTATGGATTTTGATCTTGTTTATTCTTATTCTTCTAAGTCTGGGTTTTGTTTCAATTTAATTCCATTCATTCATGTATGGAAATTGTTTCTTGTGAGGTAAAACACGTTCCACATTTGACGGTGTGGTCTCATAGAATTAATATATGTTCATCATATTGCTTGAGTTTTCTCATGCTGGTATTTCCAGAATAATCTAGGTGTTATTTTATTATAATGCTTGGGCCAGACCGTGTATTCTATCAGGTAATCGTTGGTGGGACATGGAGTTCATGGAGTAGAGCTCGATGTTCACCTACCGTAATATTATTATTTCCACTACATTATTATATATACCCATTAGCAATTGTAATGTCAGGAAGTTATAACTGTCTAGGCTGATGAGGTTTGTTTTTAACTCTGATATACCATGTATTTTAAAGTGACAGTTTACTGTCTTTGTTATATTATATGTTATCGTTCCACCGTGAGATTCTGATTTTCCATGTTCCTTTTCTGTTGTTCGTTTTACTTTACCCTAACAATCTACCTTTCAGGTGATTAGATGTTTGGCATTGGAACACCGTGGATATATTTAGTGCTTACTTTTGATGGTCGAAAAGGCAGGTTGTTATAATTTTGTGTTAAAAAGTTTCTCTCTCATAAGAAGAGAAACTACCAGGCGATTCTCTTATGCCTAAAACCATTTTTTATGCTATCAAATCTTTGCTGATCCATTTTAATTCATATCGATATTCATAAATTAGGGGATTTCAACTCCATTTCTACAATTCGTCTTCGATTTAGGAATGTAGGAACTCACAGTTCAAATGCTGATCGACGTCTTCAATTTGTATTCGTTAAAGTGTGTATTAGTGGCGATTCCGATTTTACTTTTATATCATATGTCGATGCTTTTAGTTCTAATGCATGATTTTAGGTAAGATTCCTCAGTCGATTATGGATTTTAGGATTTGGTGAATTTAGGATTTGTCGATTTAAGCGAAAAGAGATTCAAAGTTATTTATTTGGGGCGTGTTTGTTTCTGTTAGGCACAAAACTTTCAATTTATTGTGCCTACTGATTTACAATATTGTTTTGGCATTTGAAATTCATAGTTTCGATTTGTGTTATATATGATGATGTTCATATTCAATGCATGGGTTCTGTAACTTAAAATCTATTCATTCATATCCCTATGTCTATATGTAAACAAATTGGAGAAATGTGATCTAGAAATCACTCCTCTTCAGATTGATGGACATTCACTTTCGAGCTTGAACCCCAAAATTAGCATGACTTATTTCATGACTAATTTTGTAAAATCGCAGAAGCAGGAGTTATGTGTGGTGGCGAGATCGATTGTGTGGTTCTGCGGAGTGCAATTCTTGATGATGATATCAGTTCTATGTTCGGGTTTGACATTACCAATGATTGATACTGAGGTAGGGTAAGATTGGGATTTGTGTACCCTTTTTATAAATTTGATCATAACCCAGTTCAGGAAGGAAAAGTCTAGTAATACGGGGTTTGTCAAATTCGTCCTAGCCATGTAATAGGCGGTTATGAAGAGTTGCGGTTGTAGGAAGCATATGAGGCAGCTTCACATTTTCATACCAGTTTGTTTTTTGATGTTTGGAGAAGACTATAATCAGAAGGCCCACAAACCTATTCACACTCACCGCTGGGTCAAAGTTATTTAGTTATGGACTTGGTTGGATGGCATGTGAAGTGAAAAGAAAACTATAATTTGATATAAGGAGTTTATATGGTTTCAAGTAGATTAGTAGCCTTGTTGCTTACGCTATTGTGTATTGTACTTTGTAATTTAGTTATTTTAAAGCAACAGAAGGAACTCATTTTCAATATATATATATATATATATATATTTGAATATGTATGTGAAATTAGAATTAAAATGAATATATGTAGTCGGTTGAATGTTAATCACTTTTTTTGCATTAACAATCCTTTGTTTTGGTTATGATTCAAAATGTAATTTTTATACATATATATCTTCAGAAGATTTTATATAAATAATACAAATATGGAGTATAAATCAATTAGATTTATAAAAATTCTGAATGGGAACCGAAAAGATTTTGATTTGAGATTAAATGGCCATTAAGAGAGAGTTACGTTTTTCACTAGCATTTAAAAGGTAATTAATGAGAGTTGTCTCTGCAAATAACTCGTTTATACTTTACACAAAGTTATTTTCACAGTAAAATGGCTATATATATGTTCATATATATAGCCATATGTGTATGTGTATGTAGGTAGGTAGGTATAAATATATAAACTACATATATATGGTACTATCAATATGTGTATACAAATTATATACATATATTATAGTATATTCAAATATATGTATACACTTAGGCATTTATATTCCCGATATGTATGTGAATTTATCACATGTACATGTAAGTATAATATATGTACATACAATAGATATAAATCTCAATATCTATATATGTGCGTTTATGTGTATGTATATATAGTTATAGACAGGTTCATTCATTATGGTGGTAACATGTTTGTGTGTGAATACATACTAGATATATTCATAATAAATATTAATAAATTTAACTAATATGATTAATTAAATAAATATGAAATATTTTAAAATAAAATATGATTTTATTTTAATAAAATTTATTAGACCTAATACAAGTTAATAGATTACATGGGCCCATTAAAATCCAAATAGTTAATATTTTTTTTGAAATCTACTCATTTCATCTGTTGCGAATAACACCGGGTTCATTTTAAAGCTATTATTAATAACAAGATGTTAAACTCTATTATTTTGATTTGCTATCAATATCGAGTTAACATGAATATCAAAATAGAGATTTGACTGATAAATGGTAAATTGTCAATGTATTTGATGATTTAACTCATTTTATTAAATTAAAATAAAATAAAATTATAAAATAAATATAATTAGGGATGAATAAAATTTATGCTATGAGATTAAATGGACAAGTGTGTTTTCATATATATTGCATGGCTACTATGGAAAATTTAATCGATTGATTTTGTGATTAGTTGATTGGTAATATATATTGATTATATGTTATGCATTGGATGATAGTCGAATTCCTAGAGAATTAATCTCTAGGCAATAAGCCAAATTTGAATTGATTTTTGATTTTTGGCATTTAGGACCTGTTCCAATGACTTTAGCACTTCTAAAAATGTTTCTAAAATTATTTAAATGGGAGTTATAATTTTAAATTTTCAATTTTGAATTTATTTAAATATTTTTTCTAATATTGCAGTAAATGGAAAGAAAAATTATTTATTGTTTTTTTAAAAAATTGAAGTGCAAATGACTTTGTTTTGAACTTAAATGAGGTTCAAAAATCTGAAAATTTGGCTAATTATTTATACATAGTTTTCAAATGGGAAAATCCCATATTTTTGATAAATTTTGTTGTGTGCATGATGTATGGTTTTGTATGTATTTTGTGATTTTTAACTTGATTTTTTGATGCATATAAATGGGCTAAAATGAAATGCCCATCTATGAACTTGGTTATATGAATGCATAGTATGATGAAAGTAAAGTAAGACTATATAAGAAGATGGTGATGCACGAATGTATTATATGTATATAATATTGCTATGCTAGGTGATTATCTAAAGTATGAATGGTTAAAGGGCTTTAGTTACAATGTGATGTCTTAGGCAATGTTAATCGGGTTTTAACTGAGCATAAGTCAATGGAAGTTAGAACAACAAAATGAAGACGAGGCAACTTGAAATCTTGGAAGCACGCTCAGATGAAGCATGGAGACTACTCGGAAATTTTTTATCCAAAAATAGGTTAAGTAAATAACTCAGCACCGAGTTATTTAACTCGTTGCCGAGTCTTTTGATCCCTCTAAAATGCCTCTCTGTTATCCCGCCTTTTGGCAAGGCCAGGATACCAAGGGATTGATTGAAAACCAAGTATCGCTCATCATGGATATCGATGAATTTTGTCCGAGTCCGGATCGAGCTATAATTGATAAGACATGACTGGAAAAGTTAAGAAAGCCAACGTTCCAAAGTTCAAGTCAATCAAAGTTCATACGCTCAAGATATGATCGATGCAAGTTGATGAGCACAGTCACACCTTCGTATCCATCAAGCAGCATTAGCTTCGTATCGATGGAGTCCGTATTCACCATCACGTTCCATTCGTATCCATCAACTTCGCACCGATCGAGTTCGAATCCATTGAGGAACCTCGGCTAGCATTGATCGAGTTCGTATCCATCAACAGGACATGCGCTTCGTATTGATCAGCAACGTCCCTTTTCGTATCCATCCAGCTAGACACGGTCTGTATCCATGGATGAGCTTCCATTCGAATCCATCATCTTCGTATCAGTCAGGGATGCAAATCCTTCGTACCCATTTGTCTCGAATCCATCAGGAGTCCTTGTTCGAATCCATGAATGATTGCTTGTTCGTATCCGCTGAGTCAAACAGGCCAGAAATGACGCGTAAGTCATGGATGCGAACACGACAAAACACTCGGAGTGACTTGATCAAACCGGAGGGAAAAGCGAATCGACATGAGGAGCGTGCGCCACGTCAACATGCTCACGTGCGTTGCCATCATGTCAAAGTGATCGATTCGAAATGACGGGTTCGAACAAAACAGCCTTCGAGGAATCCAATTTCGTATCGACTATATCTCATGATCCACTGATCCGAATTCAATGAAATTTTCACAGGAGCTTGCATACACACTAAGGAATGTCTCTACTAAATTCCAGCTTGATTGGGCATCATCTTGAACGATACGAAACGGATTCGTATCGATCGCCGATCGAGGCGAAACTTTCTGGAAACGGCCGCGTGGGCCCCCTCACGTGCCAGACCAAGTCTCCCGAAGTTTGGACGAAATCTCAGCCTCCTACGCCTATAAATAACACCCCAGAGCCTATAGAAGGGGGATCTTTTGATTCTCAAGCGCCCAGACTCTGCCGAATCGAGATTTGCATCTTATTCTTACTGTTAAGTTCGAACTCCAAGCTGTAGTCTGCTGTTGTTCGCTGTAATCGCTTGTAATCATTGAAAGAGAATCAATAAAATCATAAAAACTTCATAGTGGACGTAGGCAACACGCCGAACCACTCTAAATTGCTTGTCTGCGTATTTACATTTCTGTTTATTGTAGTTTTTGTTAGATAATCTTCATTTTCAGTTTATTTTCTTCACTTTTATCTCTTCAAAAACTTCCGAAGAGTGTTGTGCCCATTTTTGGTACAAACACTCGCTGTAATCGCTTGTAATCATTGAAAGAGAATCAATAAAATCATAAAAACTTCATAGTGGACGTAGGCAACACGCCGAACCACTCTAAATTGCTTGTCTGCGTATTTACATTTCTTTTTATTGGAGTTTTTGTTAGATAATCTTCATTTTCAGTTTATTTTCTTCACTTTTATCTCTTCAAAAACTTCCGAAGAGTGTTGTGCCCATTTTTGGTACAAACACTTTGGTGCTTTCACTGAGAAGAACCCAGTTTTTCTCCTGCTCCTTGGATCTACCATCGACACCGGATTGCATAAATCCAAGAGGAAGATCCAGATCTCTAATTCGGAATCCTTCCATCCTATTCAGATTTGCGTAAAGTCTAGGAAAGGACTCCCCCACTCAAGATGGTTAGCACAAGAACTGCCTCTACAGCTGCTGATCAAGAAGGTCGGGATAGACAGAATCCTACACAGCAGCCGCCATCCAATCAAGACAACACTGCTCACTCAGATCCGTCAGGACTAGTCACCAGGCAAGAGTTCCAAGTGTTGCTTCAAGAACTGACTCAAAGTCGACAACAATTGACTGAACAGTTGCGCGCTAACGTTGAATTGACCAACCAATTAAACCGCCGAAGGCGCAGAAGGACCAGGAGGGATGATGTTTCCCACTCGTCCACTGAAAGTTCTGCCTCATCTGACTATCACGGCAGATCTACCCGTCCCCGATTAAACATGAGTCACACACAAGCTACTGGATATCAACCTGCCTTGACCGTAGGACAATTGAGGGTTGGGCTGTCAACCAGCTTCCAGACCGGCCCTCATCACGAGGAGGTGCTGTTCCATAGTATACCACAGACAATCGCACTACAACCGCCGCGGTAGAAACAAGGGTTGATACCCGAAATCTGTCAAATCCGGACAATCAGCAACGTGGGCGTACTCCTGAGCCATACGTCTCGGAAGATGCTGAGCCAAGGAGGCGAGACATGGACCGTCGACGGCGTCCAGTCAAAACTCACACTGTGGAACCCGACCACACCTTAGCTCAGCATGCACAGAATGGCACGATGCCCGATATTTCAACCATGATACGTCAGATGATTCGCGAAAGTCATGGGCTTACCAATGACGATTGGGGAATCTCCCGTAGTCATACCCCTTTCACAGACAAGATATTATACGCTGATCCCTCTCGGCGATTCAGAATGCCAACTCTCCCAATGTATGAAGGAAGTAGTGACCCCAATCAACATTTTTTGAAATATGAGTGGTTAATGAGCGCTGCAAGGGCTGATGATGTAGTGAAATGCCGAAGTTTCCCCATCTCTTTGGGAGGAATCGTAACAATGTGGTTTACAAGGTTGCCACATAGATCTATCTCTTCGTTCGATCAACTGGCTAAGAAATTTGTCGAACAGTTTCGTATGCATGTCGCTAGACCTAAAGACGTTAACACCCTATCTAGTGTCACCCAAGCTCATGGAGAGACACTCAGGCGTTATTTAGAAAGATTCCACACAGCATGTGTGGAGATTAGTAATCCCAACGATAACTCGATTTTGATGGCATTAACCAAAGGGATCGATCCCGATTCCGAGTTTGGAAATTGGTTAGCTGGGAAACCACCCGCATCGTTGGACCATTTATACTCCAAAGCCGCTCAATTCTTACGGCAAGAGGACACGAAACAGTCTAGGAAGCAGGACGATGCGAGGCCCAGAAGTGAAGGGATACAAAGTAACATAGTAGTTAAATAGTCCGGTGAGAGTTCCGAAAAAGTTCAGTTGAATATACAGAACAAACAAACCCAGCCGAGAGGCAACAACGGTCAGGATAAGAAAAGAGATCAGAACCGAGGCCCACGACGTAGGGCCCCAATGTTTGATAATTACACGCCGTTGAATACATCGTTGGAAAACGTGTACCTACAAACTTGCAACACTGTGCAATATAAGAAGCCTGCTTCGAAACCCTCGTCGGAGAGGCAGGTGCAAACAGGGAAGTTTTGTAGATTCCACGAGAGTTACGGCCATAATACCAACGAGTGTCGACATTTACAGGACCTCATCGAGAAGTTGATCAGAGAGAGAAAGTTAGATCAGTTTGTGCGGGCGCCGCAGTCTGGTGGTGCGGGCCCTTCAAATCAAAATCGTGTGCAAAATCAAGAGAAACAGGAAGAACCCGCTCGTACGGGCGGAAGGCTAGTTATAAATTCAATAAGTGGTGGTCCCCACCCAGCAGACAGAAGCTGGAGGGAAATGGAGTCGTATGCTAGCTCTATCAGGCATGCGGACTTCGAATGCTGCAGTAATTGTGAGGATGGGGCTCCGGCCAAACAACAGAAGACAATGTCTGATGATATCATATTTAGAAACCGAGACGCTGATAAGGTCGAAGCCCCCACAATCGACCCACTGGTCATATCTGCCCAGGTTGGTCCTGCTTGGATGAAAAGGATCATGGTTGACAGTGGGAGCTCTGTAAACATCTTACTTAAACGGGCTTATGATTTAATGAAAATGGAAGCGAAGGACTTAAAACCTTGCCAATCTCGAGTCCACGGCTTCAATGGAAGTGCTACAATACCCACTAGAGTGACGGAACTACCAGTGGATTCGGGGGTTGGAGAACGCCGGAGAGTCTTGATGTTGCAGTTTGTCGTTTTGGACATTGATTCACCTTATAATGCATTTTTGGGCGACTGGCCCTTGTTGAGTTCAGGGCAGCCATCGCCCCATAGCGCTTGACTTTGAAGTTCCCTACTGATCATGGGGTCGGAGTCATTCAAGGAGATCAGGCAGCAGGGAGGGCCTGCTATGTTGCTGAACTACGAGGAGTACAGCAGAAGGAGAAAGGAAAGGGCGTAGAGGAATCTCTCTACGTCCGTTTTGCTGATAATTGACAAGTAATGCCTGGGCCCCGGTCCGGGCACCACAACCAATTCCAGAAAGACCTTGACCCTAGAGACAACGAAGATAAAGATGAATCTAAAGAGAATCAAGCTTCTCCGGCCGAACTGACTGTGGACGTCCCAATCAGTGAGGGAGATGATTCGAGGATGCTAAAAGTTGGATCTTAACTGGGCAAACCGACACAACAGGAATTGGTTGAATTTCTCCGGGCGAATCTCAACATTTTCACCTGGACACACTCTGATATGTGCGGGATCTCGCCGGACGTTGCAAGTCACTCCCTGAATATTGATCCGCAATATGTCCCGGTCAAGCAGAAAAGGCGTGGTATGGATCCAGAGAGATCTACCGCCCTTAAAGAGGAAGTTGACAAGTTACGATCAAATGGATTCGTCCGAGACGCTTTGTACCCAGAATGGGTGTCAAATCCCGTACTGGTTCGAAAACCGAATGGGAAATGGATAACTTGCATTGACTACTCTGACTTGAACAAGGCTTGTCCGAAGGATAGTTTTCCACTTCCTTGGATTGACCAGCTCGTAGATTCAACAGCTGGGCCTGATCAAGAACACACCAGTTTCGTGACCGATCTGGGACTCTACTGCTACAAAGTCATGCCTTTTGGTCTAAAAAACGCCGGAGCAACATACCAACGCTTGGTCAACAAGATGTTCGCCAACTAGATCGGGAAGACCATGGAGGTTTATGTGGATGACATGCTAGTAAAATCTCGATTCTCCACAGGTCACGTCAGGGATTTAGATTCGATGTTCTGCATCCTTCGGGAATATGGAATGAAGCTCAATCCATTAAAGTGTCACTTCGGTGTCGCTTCTGGAAAGTTCCTCGGGTTCATCGTTAACGCTCGAGGGATAGAAGCAAATCCCGAAAAGATCTGGGTGATAAGGAACCTACAAACTCCAAGTACCATAAAACAAGTCCAGAGTCTCAACGGGAAAGTAGCAGCATTAAGCAGGTTCATTTCAAAATCCACCGATAAATGCATTCCTTTCTTCGATCTGATCCGGAAAGGAAAGCGAAATTTTGAATGGACCATGGAGTGTGAAGACACATTCTGATCGCTGGTTCAACATCTTTCCACACCATCGATCTTGTCAAAGCCGATTGACCACGAGCAATTGTACCTTTATCTGGCAGTATCAGAGCATGCAATCAGCGCTGCTTTAGTTCGGGAAGAAGACCGATTGCAGAAACCAGTCTACTATGTTAGTAAACGGCTAACAGGAGCTGAAAGAAATTACCCAAGACTAGAGAAACTGGCATACTGCCTGGTCATTGCCTCAAGGAAGCTTCACCCTTATTTCCAAGCTCATTCCCTTACTATATACACCGATCAGCCGTTATGACAGGTCCTCACACGGCCTGAGACGTCTGGTAGGCTACTCAAGTGGAACATTGAACTGAGTCAATTTGATATCACTTATGCCTCGCGAAGAGCCATTCAAGGACAAGTCCTAGCAGATTTATAGCCGAATTTACTATTTCAGAGGATCTGCCTGAAACCACTATACCTCCTAAATGCATTTGGAAGCTGTACACCGATGGTGCATCAAACGATCAGTGTCCGGGTGCCGGAATAGTACTTGAAACTCCCGAAAGCCGATCCATATGCTATGCTCTGAGGTTCGAATTTCGCGCGACCAACAATGAAGCCGAATACGAAGCTTTGCTTGCCGGGTTAAAACTTGCTTGTGATTTAAAGATTGTTGCTGTGGAAATCTACAGCGATTCCCAGTTAGTTGTATATCAAGTTCGGGGCGAATATCAGGCCAAGGATCGGCGACTAGCTGCCTATCTAGCCCGAGTTCAAGAAGCACTAAGTCAATTCGATTACTACGCTATTTACCATATACCCTGAGAACATAATCAGAAGGCTGACTCATTAGCAAAGCTGGCAAGTACAGGTGAAGCACAGCAAATGGGACTTGTCCCCGTCGAAACCTTGTACTCCCCAAGCATCGATCAAGTAGAGGCGAACTCTGTATTTGAAACCACTCCCAATAAAGAATCGTGGATGACTCCGTACCGAAATTACATCGAGAATGGGACATTGCCCGAGCATAGGAATGAGAAAAGAAAAATTCTACGAAAAGCCTCGCGTTTCGTCATTCAGAACGGAGTCATGTATAGAAGAGGGTATTTTGTTCCTCTCCTCCAATGTATCGCGCATGATGAAATCAAACGAGTGTTACATGACGTACACAAAGGAGAATGTGGCGATCACATCGGTGGGCAAGCTCTCGCTAAGAAGATACTCGATACGGATACTACTGGCCAACTGTGAATCGAGATGCAGCGAACTATGCCAGAAAATGCGATAGGTGCCAGAAACACGCCCGAATTCCAAGAGCCCCACCTACCGAGATAACCCAAATGGTCAGTCCCTGGCCATTTGCGATGTGGGGCATCGATATTATCGGTACGCTACCTCTGGCCAAAGGTGGGGCAAGATATGCCATCGTTGCAGTTGATTACTTCACCAAGTGGGCTGAAGCGGAACCCCTTGCAACCATTACGACAAAGAAAGTAATCAATTTCGTAGTTCGCAACATTATCTATCGATTTGAACTCCCGAATACCATCATCACCGATAACGGAGCCCAATTCAGCAGTGCGGAATTCAAGAATTTCTGTCAACGGTTTCATATCCATAAGAAATTCTCGGCAGTCGCACATCCTCAGGCAAACGATCAGGTTGAGGCTGTCAATAAAGTCATAAAATCCATTCTAAAGAAACGACTGGAAAAGGCTGGGGGCAAATGGGTTGATGAACTTCCTATGGCTTTATGGGCCTATCGAACGACCCACAAGACTGCGACCGGGCACACCCCGTTTTCCTTATCTTATGGCTCAGAAGCCGTTATTCCAGTCGAGATGGAAGTGTTTTCTCATCGCGTGACTTACTATTGAAATGACCCTCCTATTTCCACCATAATTTCATAAGAATTTTTTTTAAGAGATGATATATAGATATATCATTCATTACAAATATATTTCCCAGGGTCATTTTCTTTCTCCAATACAAAATATATATCCAGGATCTTTCACAATATAAAAATATTGTTTTAAATCTAAATCATTCCTAACATACATATATGAAGATATCTATGTTATATTCTACTAGAATCAGAGCATGATAATATGAAAGTAGAAATCCTTTTAAATCTATTAAAATGTGATAATTCCCTTTTAAAAGATTAATTATTGTATCCTGATTTTTGACCATTGAATCCACTGGAAACATGTACTTTAGTCTGTTAGTCTAACTAAGAAATGATCAAGTAATAATCAGTGGAAAGCAAGCTTATAATATGGATGATTGTGTTAAAGTCTGGATAGTATCAAACTCAGGCTAAAAGAAAGTGGATCATAAGTGAACACAAGCAACATCTAGGCGTAATGGAAACGCGCCTAACTTATACATGAGAGGTCACGAGTTCGAGTGCTATGCTGGTCGGTTCAAACCCAATTTTTTTTTTCTCTCCTGTATGGTTTGAAATCTGATATCTACCTATATCTGCACATATATACTTAATTTCATCCTATAATCTAACATACAAAACAAAATTTCTTGCTTTATTATTTTTAAAACCCTTTCCTACAATTGTTCTAGGAATTTATGTTTATATTTTTGCCCAAATATCAACATGTACACAGATATACATGTACATGTCAATATCTTTGCTCATTTTCCAGAAAACTGGGTTCAAAAGGGTTCCTTGCTTCATTGATTTGAAGTGAACAATTTGCCTGACCTATGGTCTAACCAGTTTACATTGCTTATCTGTCTTAAACTTTTAAAGATGATTGTGGTGAAACAATTGCTAAATGTACTAAGCTTTTGAAATGCATTTTTATTTTCAAAATACAATTTATCATGATCAACCAATACATCATTTATTTGAAGCTGGTTAACTCATGTATCCTGTATCTGCTACACACTAGTTCAAAGCAATGGAGATACCCTTCATTGCATTCTGTCTGAAGCTTTTAAAAACATTTTACTTTTCTCAATACGATTCAGAAATGAATTCAAACTTATTTACAAAGCATTTCAGTAAAAAGGAAACTAAAATCCTTATAAGTTTACTTCTAGCTAAATCCAGATTTTATTCTAAAACTCGGTGCTCTGTTATGTCTCAAGATTAACTAATACATAATATAAATTATGCAAAACAGTAGCTCACCTACATATGCATATTTCTTTTCCATGCATCCATATCAATACTTAAGATCATTTCCTTGTTTCCCACTCAGATATTTCTTTTAGATTTTAAACCTTAGTGCATAACAATATATTTAACATGATACAACTAGTCCATCTAATCATAATAGAATTCATTACATGACTGGAAATCTTAGAAACATAAAATTTTTCCTGAATACATGCAGATATAATCAATTTAAGCTCTTATTGAAACTAGCTAGCATGTTCATTCACTCCTCCATAATAGCCATAACTTCATTTTTACTTAGTGCCTGGGTTACCTGAAAGAGCATGAGTGGCTGCCTCATTTTAAAATGAGACACCCCATATGCCATGAGCAAACAAGGGTCAGATCTATGATCTGGTATGAGTAACATCAATACATTCATGATATTAAGCAATAGAGAATATAAGAGCACCAATTAGTTATTTAAGCAAATTCCTGCAATCAATTACTTTAACATAGTATAATTAAGTTGATTCAGGTATGATATATTCATTTATCATTCTTACACTTGCATACATAATCATGCAAACATAATTATCTATTTGCAACAATTGCATTCACTGGAACCATCTTGGTTCCATACCATTCAACCTAAGAAATATCCATATTCCTATTTCTTCATTTACAGGTTGTATAATTCAATTTAAATCCCTGCCTCATCTGCTATTAAGGAATCACGGGGACACATTGCAATGAACTAATTCACAACATTGCACAAAGATCTCAGGGCTTTAACAAACCATGTGCCAACTTGCATACTTCAAATATGACAAGCATTCCAGCAGCCTTCTTGGCCTTCCCTTCCCTAGTTTATTTACTAGTGTATTGACTTAAATCCTATCATCAAATATGCTAAGTGAATATGTCACTGCAAGCATGGAAACATCCATAATCTTTCCTAGCATAATTCTCCTCAGAAATAAGCAGACAGTTATTTCCTAAATGGGATCAATATGTCTTGATCTTAGTAAAATATAAGAATATTTTCAACTGTAAAAAGAGGCATGGCATGTTCTTATTATATTGATCTGCAAGCCTTTATGATTGATTCAGATTCAGGATCTGGTTCAATCATAATTTTAGCTTGTGGGTTTCTTTTTTTTTTTGATTTGATTAAGGGCTCAGCACTTAGAAAATTTCTATTGCACCCTTAACATTTTTCTTCTCAAGCCTCAGCACTTATACCAAGTATAATGCAGCTCCCAACAATTTTTTTTGTAAAGTTTCCATGCCATAGATCTATAACAGTTGAGAGTATTCTCTATATAATTTTAAGATCCTAGACTTTAACATTTATGAGTATAAATAAAACAGTATGATACACATCCAAAGACAAATGTCTCAACCAATCAAAGATCATCAAAATCATCCATATTAAATCATATCAGATTTAAAATAAGACATCCAAAAAGCATTGATGAAATCATATACATCAAAACCAGAAATATATAAATGGCAATATAAAAAGTGGCTGCCTCATCTCAGGTCTTAATGCCATGAACTCAGTGAGGTTACTCACCTAAATATTTCTTCTTATTAATCCAGAAAATCCTTGTATGAGTGTTTTCTCCTTCCTTCCAATATTTTTCTTCCTTTCTTATTTTTGTGCAGCTCGGGGTAAAAATAATTCTACTGGCTAAAACTGCCTATTTATATGCATTTTTCCACTAGGGTTTTGTTAAAACAGAATTCCATTTCTGTCCTGGCTAGCATCATGCATTTTTCATTCATAATACCCCGGCTATATTAACCAATTTAAAGGCTGCATTTTCTTTCTTTTACTTTTCAGAAAATGGCCACTCACCTAGTCATGTTAAAAGTGTGACTATCCTATTTTATATTTTTTATTATTCCTGAGAATCCCCTTTGCTATTTTTGCCTACACAAGCATATTGACTTGTATCACATTTCATGTCATTTTAATGTTATAGTTTCACTTGCTTATATATATATATACTTTTCAGTAAAAATGTATATTTGTATACATATCTTATCTAGGCTTATTTAATTCCTCTTTAATTTCAGAAACATATGCACCTATATGTATACAGGTTTACAAATCCTTATAACATATACATATGTATAATTTTCTTTTCTGGGTTTTAAATAAAATCTGTTTACTGATTTAAAGTAAAACTTACTTTTCTTATTTTCTAAGATGATCCATATAATTCCAGAAATCAAATATCCATGTTGCAAAATCATGTTTGTATTGCTTTTTAATTCTTGTTTTAAATCCAAGAAATCTGGAGTTCTTCCTTGTGCCATTTCAGTGTGCACGTGCACACATATACTTGCACACTATTTATTCCAGAAATTTCACCATATTTAAATCTAAATATTTCAAAAATTAAATCATTTTACAAAAATGATTTTTCACAAAATTTTGGGGTATTACAACTATGATCCGAAAACAAATGCTATATTGCTTGCTGAATCTTTGGATCTACTGGATGAGAAGCGGGAAGAGGCTGATTTGAGAGCAGCCGCACATCGAAGTCGAGTTACTCGATTGTACAATGCCAAAGTTCGACCTCGAACCTTTGAGCTCGGCGATCTCGTCCTCAGGAAAATCTATCCGGTCCCTTCACACATGAAACCAAATTGGGAAGGACCATACGTGATTACACAAAGGCTTGGAGATGGCACATTCAAGTTATCGACCGTTGACGGTCTTACTTTGCCATGGGCCTGGAATAGCGAGAGTCTCCGTCACTATTACACCTGACAGGCTTTATTTGTTTCATTCTATTTTTCCATTTACATTTTGTTTCCGCATTTTTAAGTTTGAATTCTGTAATAAGGCAACTAACTTTGCCACATTTTCTTACTTCAGCAATAAAATGCCAACTCTTCGAGCCAGAGCTGTGATTCATTGAATACAATGTACGACATCGCAATGCACGGAGAGCTAAATTCCATCATGTAATGGGATTTATTCAAATAGAGAGTGGTTGTGATACAACCGGCCACTCGCTAAGCGAAGCCCGAGCTCGGGGGCAAGTCATTACCCCAATGATAAATAGGATTGATACACGACAATCCTATAACTAATTCCAAACTCCCAAAGTGTGAGCTGGAATATAGACCTCAAACAAATATGGTCTTGAGGAGGGCGGATCCGTCCGCCTAATGACCTCGACCGTATTACGACTAAATGCAGTTCCGAAGAGGGTGAACCTATCCACTTAATGACTTCGGCTGTACCTTAAACAATCCCGAGGAGGATGGACCCGTCTATCTAACGACCTCGCTTGTCGACTCAGGGTGGATGCGAATCAACCATCCACAATCCTGATTAATCCACTGTTCCCAGAGTGTGAACGTAATCCAAGTGCCCAAACAAACGTGACTGACCGTTTGTCGGCCAATTCCATGCTCCCAGAGTGTGAGGTGGAGTATAAACTTTAAAATACAGTGTCGAAGAGAGTGAGTCCATTCACTTAACGACTTCAACCATAACTTAACCAAGCTCGAGAGGGATGAACTCGTCCGTCTAACAATCTCACTTGTTAACTCAGGATGGATATGATCGAACCATCCATGATCCTGATACACTTTTCGAACTCCCGGAGTGTGAGTCGGAGTGTGAATACTAACTCCAATTTCCCAAAATATGGGTTGGAGTATTAACGTCAACCCTAAGATCCTAGAGCATTAACGACCACTCACAAGATGACTTGTGTCCCCAGAGTGTGGACTAATACTTGAAAGCTTTCGATAGCTATGGCTGACTGCATGAATGCAAGTGCAAACCCCCAGAGTGCGGATGTAACAATTTATGAAGAAACAAGTGTATTCCGACCACTCGATCCTCACTTATTGCAATCGCAAATTGATCTTTACAACTAAACCCCGGAATTGGGGGCAGATGCAAGTGTTAATCACTACCTGAAACGAGTTAAAATAATGCAAGTATGCAAAACTGAGGTTCAAACACTGCAACATTTAAGCGTAAAAGGAATGAAAGTTGAAACAAAAAGTCAAAACTTTATTTCAACTAATCGAGCACGATGGCTCATATACCAGCCTTTCCAAAAAAATTCCTACTAGCGGGGGCCGAACCCGCATCTATACACGGCATATGAATGAAAAAAGATGACAAAATTCCTAACTGCAAAAGGAAATACATGCCTAAAAATAGTCTATCTACTCTTTCTTTTTCCTTAGTTTCTTCTTCTTCGACGAGGAGCCGCTGGATCCACTAGTGATCTTCGGCTTTGAGCCCTTTTCTTTAAGCGGGTTATCCTCGGACGGGAGCATGATATCGACATCCTCCTTCGAACAAGATTCTAAGGGGATGCTTCCCGCAGGAGGAGTCGGAGGAACAAGATCTATAGCCGGAAGCGGGACTGGCGCACTAGTGTCGACAAGCTTACCCCCGGGGGATATCATCATAAGTGGCGTAGGGCCATGCGCCACCGCTCCGCTCTCTGAGCTGCCACCATGTGCTGCTGCCTCCATCTCGGCATCAATTTCAGCCAACATGTTTGCTTCTCGAAGGGCTCGGGCCTCACTGTGTGCCGTAGTGGTATGTGCCGAAATATCAGAAGTAGATGAAAATCAACCCAGGCCGAATGGTAAGTCCGCAAAGGGGTCACTCTGTCGACCAAGAAGCTCGTTTATCATCTGTTCATCAAAAGAGATTGAGCTCCCCTACGATACTTCAACAGGCACAACTGTCACAACAGAGGTCGCCTCAGAGATGATGGCCACCTGCGCTTGGCATGATTCCTGGATTACAGGAAGCGTTGTCGGTGCAACTTCGGTCACTGATCAGAGAAAGAAGCATTTGTTAGTATACACTTTTATACAAGTTCTTTGGTCCGAACGTACAAGAGATTAGTGTAGAGTACCTCCCTCAGTTTGGCTTGAGGTCGGCTGAACAACTTCAGAAGGGTGCTCCTTTATAGGACATAGATGTGGCTGATCCGGGTCATAAGTTGGTACAGGTTGGGAGTCGATCATCAAAGTCGGCTCGGAATGAGGTGGCATAACGATCTCGGAACTTGCAATGTGATGCTCAACACCAGAGCCTTCTCCGACTTCCCGGGGTTGAGTGCCAAGCCTCTCCTTCTCATGTGAAATCATGGAGTCGTGAAGAACCTTCTTTTCATCATCGTTGAGTATACGGTTCTCCAGCTCAAATTCATCAAAGGCTTCATCAAGATGCCCGGATTTCTCCTCTTCAACCAGCAGATTCCAGGCATTATAAAGATTTGTCGGGTAATCATCGAGCCAAGTCAGATCTCTATGCCTTAATACCTGGGCATTGTAAGTGACTAGCAGCTCCTCTCCTTTTGAAGCATCACCGCCTGATCACAGGCCTTCTCATCAACCCAAGCTTTCTGCTTTCCGCCAGTCGGACCTTCTCATCCTGCTTTCCGCCAGTCGGACCTTCTCATCCTGCTTTCCGCCAGTCGGACCTTCTCATCAACCCCAGCTTCGATCTCGTGGACTTTTTCCATGGCCGCATCCCTCTCCTTTTGAAGCACCACCACCTGATCACAGGCCTCTTGCGCAGAGACGTTTGCCGCATCTTTCTCCTTCATAAGATCGGAAAGTTTAGATTTCAGGTCATTAATCTCTTTGAGGGCTGCATCTCTCTCGATAGTGATGGTGGTGTTCCTATGAACCATGTCTTCTATCGCAGTGTAGTGCTCTTGTTTCATTCTATTCATGGCCGAGTTCGCATCATCGGCCTTTTTGAGAGCTTCCATTTCAAATTTACGGGAAGACTCGGCCTCGGCGTTGAGCACTTGCATAATTCGGTCTTTTTGACCCAACTCCTTCTCCAGCTTTTCAATGGCGACAGCCCGATCAAATGCCACTTTAGATTCTTTCCTCGCGGCCCTCGCCAACTCCTTGTACTGAAAGAATATGTCCGCAACATAATCATAGATAGTATTTTCAGCCGTTGGCGGAATTCTCTTCAGGTGCAGGGGAAAGACGTATCGATCAAAGCAGATGTCGGGGAATTCCTTCCTCATTTGCGCGAGTTTGGCTGCTCCTTCCCCGGTCGAATCAGTCACGACTGGTGTAGTAGTCGAGGAGGCAGTTATTTCGGTTCCACGCTGAGGGTCGGATCTAGGAATGTGAGAGGGCGGCTTAGGCCGTGAAGTTTCAGGAGGACGTGTAACTAGAACTGTGGGCGGTACAGAGGTCCTAGGAGGAGGAGAGCGGGATCGAGACCAGCGTACATATCCCCTATCTCCGTCAGACCTTTCCTGACCAGAATGCCCCGATTCATAATCTCTATCTCCCTCTCTCCTTCGTGGTTCATAGTAACGGCGCTTGTTGCGCAAACTGCGAAGCACAGAGCCACGACCAGACATCGTACCTGAAAAGTAAAATAAGGAGGATTAGTAACCATTTATGATATGCGTCTTGCGGTCAAAGATTGTGTAGTGCCGTGAAGAGTGTATGGATGTGTAACCCCCCAGACCAACCAGAAGTGTCGACCACACTGGTAGAAAGGGACTCGCTAATGTCAGAAGTATGCTGCAGTTCGTCCAATTCGACATCATGTTGTGCGGACGCGAGGTCCGGAATCGGGAGGTCGGCGAGCCCTTCGAAGGGATTTTCCGCTTGCAGGGGGGATGCCTCCAAGATTCTAACTCCTGAAAGGGGTCGGTTTAAGACCACAGACTTTCGCCTCCCAGATTTAGATTGTTTAAAAGCCACTACCTTGCCTTTTCTCTTTTCCTCAGAGTCCGGGGTCCCATCAGCAGGCCCGACCAATGGTTCTTCATCGGTATGAGTTCTTTCGGAGTCAGCTTCCTCGATTATAACGACTTTGGGCTTCTTCCGTTTGACCTTTTCTTTTGAGACAGTCCTTAATACGCCATCGAGCCTTATGCTTTGTCTCCGCCCGATCAACCCGAGAATTCTGAGATTCCGATCCGACAACAGCAGTTCGATATTCCTCTCTTCACTTGGAATTTCTTGGAGAACCCGGATTATCTTTATAATAACCACCTTCGGGTCGCTGGATTATTGCTGAAAAAGAAAAAGAAATGTGAGTTCGATTTCGTTCGTAGTTGCCTTATCAACTACTTGGGAAATTGATAACACTCACGTCTGAATAGCCATCTTCTGGAAAACCCTGGAGGGCATTAGACGTAGAACCACTCCGTCTTGAAGTAGCTCAGTCTAGTCCAGGACTCTGTGACCACTTGGCAATTTCTTACAGAATCTAGGAATGTGAAAGATGGACTGTCAGTTCGACTTTTGAAGTTGAACAAATATCTTATATCGGTCATGCGGGGAGGTCGATAGAGGTACTCCATAAACGCAATGAACAAGCTATTGAGCGAAGCATATCCATTCGGGTGCAGCTGAGATGGAGCGATCCCCAGATAAGCCAAACTTCTCTTATATAGTCATTGAACGGAGGAAGTGTCCTGGTAGCGCATGCATGACGATTAAATGCAGTATATCCCTCCGGAGGATTATGTGGTCTGTCATCTGGCCCTGGCAGTAATACATCATCCATCGACAGACCGTGCCTTAAGCATATTCTCCCTAGCATATCTTCATTAATGTTGGACGGAACGGAGTCAGGTGGACTATTAATGAAGGACGCATCAGGAAATTCGTCCGGAGTTGGACCGATGACTTCAGCCTCGCTGGCCAGTATTTCAGGTCTGGGAGGAGTTGTACTCTGAGTTTCTTGCTGCTGCGAACTTGATGGTTCCATAACTAGCTAACTCACGAGAAATCATCGTTAGATGCTACAAAGCCCGTGTGTTCCCCCCGTGTAAAGTGTGTGTTGTGCAATACAGTGCTGTGCGTAACTTGTAAAGATTCTGCAGAGTTAAAGAAAATTTGCAAACGACAAAGATAATCGGAACCCAGTTGGAATGACCGTCATCGCTGACCGTCATCCTCAAACCATCTCGATGTTGGTGATCGATTCAAGTTAAAGTTTGTTATCAATGTTAGGTTATAATTCCATCGACGAGCTTCGATAGGCAGTCAGATATGCAGCTATCAGTCAAGTTCAGATATGTGAGAATGAAGCTCGTCGGAGTTATGCTGTTAAGAGTTCAAGATTTTGTATCCATCATGATATGGGTTCGAATAAGTCACGTGAAGTATGTAAGCCAAGGTTACAATTTGAATTTCATATCCATCACTGGAAGCATGCTTCGAATCGATCATCAGGGCACGACTTCGTATCGATCAGAGAAGGTGTTTTCGAACCGATCACTAGTTGTTAGGTTCGTATCGATAAAAAAAACAAAACCACGACTTCACACCGATCACCCCATTAGGATATTCCAGCGATCGATGCGAAGTCCAAGGAAAAACACTGTTGCATTCATTGACTCGAACACCGGTCCCCCAGATCGACACGAAACACGGATCGATTCATCTCTTCCGTTCCTTCTTCCTCAATCATAGGGGCATCGCCATGGCCATTTTCGACCAAGCTTTGGCCCAGATCCAACTCTGGCATTTACCAAAATGGATAATTAATGAAGATGGAGCGGATCTAAAATTCGAAGCCTCGTTGCTTGGATTTAATTGCAATCGATTCATTACCTAATTTAAAGCTAGGGTTCGAAGAACTGAAGAAGGGATTGGACCGATTCAAAAGCACGGGACAACTCTCCTTTTTACCAAATAGCTGGATCGATACGAGAGCGCAGAAAGTATAAGGAAATAGTAAAAAGTGAAAATGGCTTAAGTCCAGAGTATTTATATGGAGCCTAGGGAGAACTGGGTTGATTCGCCTCCCAGTACACGCGACCGGTCGCAACCGGTTAACCCCACGGATCGAGTCGAACACTCTGTTCGTACCCATCTGACCAGGATTCTCATCGATGCGAAATGGTCAGCGAATCCACCGATACGAAGCGCACAGCGGAGACCTCTGAAGACGATGAATCCCATCGATTCGAAATGGACAGTGAACCATCGATTTGAAGCCCCTATTCGCATCAACAATTTCACAACTCCATCCACCGTATGTCGATATGAAGGGCAATTTCGTATCCATCATATCTTGAGCATTAGCATCGATACGAATGACACCACGAAGACCCATTGGAGTTAATAACCATCGGTACGAACGTGCATTACGCTGGTTCCAAATCCTCCATTTATCGATGCAAAGTCAGCCTTTCAACCTTCCATGTCGATTCAGGAGAGGATCGATACGAAGGAACTACTCAAAAACAACCATCAAGCGTTGTTTCAACTCGAATTTCAAATCGGTTCAGGAGAAAATCAACACGAAATTCGATAACAGGCTAAACTGGCAATGACTCGCGAACGTGCAACGTTAAAGAGAGTCAGCTAATCATTATCACACAGCAATCAATTACAACAATACAGAGTACAACTTTCAACAAGAAATATGATAATTGTTCAGAGAGAAACCGCAGTCGGTCAAAGCACATCATGTTTCCACAAGATGTACTTTGGGGGGCAAATGTTATCCCGCCTTTTGGCAAGGCCAGGATACCAAGGGATTGATTGAAAACCAAGTATCGCTCATCATGGATATCGATGAATTTTGTCCGAGTCCGGATCGAGCTATAATTGATAAGACATGACTAAAAAAGTTAAGAAAGCCAACGTTCCAAAGTTCAAGTCAATCCAAGTTCATACGCTCAATATGATCGATGCAAGTTGATGAGCACAGTCACACCTTCGTATCCATCAAGCATCATTAGCTTCGTATCGATGGAGTCTGTATTCACCATCACGTCTCCATTCGTATCCATCAACTTCGCACCGATCGAGTTCGAATCCATCGAGGAACCTGGGCTAGCATTGATCGAGTTCGTATCCATCAACAGGACATGCGCTTCGTATCGATCAGCAACGTCCTATTTCGTATCCATCCAGCTAGACACGGTCTGTATCCATGGATGAGCTTCCATTCGAGTCCATCATCTTTGTATCGGTCAGGGATGCAAGTCCTTCATACCCATTTGTCTCGAATCCATCAGGAGTCCTTGTTCGAATCCATGAATGATTGCTTGTTCGTATCCACTGAGTCAAACAGGCCAGAAATGATGCGTAAGTCATGGATGTGAACGCGGCAAAACACTCGGAGTGACTCGATCAAACCGGAGGGAAAAGCGGATCGACACGAGGAGTGCGCGCCACGTCAACCTGCTCACGCGCGTTGCAATCATGTCAAAGTGATCGATTCGTAATGACGGGTTCGTACAAAACAGCCTTCGAGGAATCCAATTTCGTATCGACTATATCTCATGATCCACTGATCCAAATTCAATGAAATTTTCACAGGAGCTTTCATACACACTAAGGAATGTCTCTGCTAAATTCCAACTTGATTGGGCATCATCTTGATTGATACGAAACGGATTCGTATCGATCGCCGATCGAGGCGAAACTTTCTGGAAACAGCCGCGTTGGCCCCCTCACGTGTCAGACCAAGTCTCCCAAAGTTTGGACGAAATCTCAGCCTCCTACGCCTATAAATAACACCCCAGAGCCTATAGAAGGGGGATCTTTTTATTCTCAAGCGCCCAGACTCTGCCGGATCGAGATTTGCGTCTTATTCTTACTGTTAAGTTCGAACTCCAAGCTGTAGTCTGCTGTTGCTCGCTGTAATCGCTTGTAATCATTGAAAGAGAATCAATAGAATCATAAAAACTTCATAGTGGACGTAGGCAACACGCCGAACCACTCTAAATTGCTTGTCTGCGTATTTACATTTCTGTTTATTGGAGTTTTTGTTAGATAATCTTCATTTTCAGTTTATTTTCTTCACTTTTATCTCTTCAAAAACTTCCGAAGAGTGTTGTGCCCATTTTTGGTACAAACACTCGCTGTAATCGCTTGTAATCATTGAAAGAGAATCAATAAAATCATAAAAACTTCATAGTGGACGTAGGCAACACGTCGAACCACTCTAAATTGCTTGTCTGCGTATTTACATTTCTGTTTATTGGAGTTTTTGTTAGATAATCTTCATTTTCAGTTTATTTTCTTCACTTTTATCTCTTCAAAAACTTCCGAAGAGTGTTGTGCCCATTTTTGGTACAAACACTCTCCAACTTCATGCCCCTATTATCTACCTTTTCTATTTGTGACCAAGTGTTTTTCCAAAGTTTTGGACGACCAACTTCAAGGAATGAAGAAATAACAGCTGACATAGCAGGATAACTCAAGTGATGAAGGAACGATCATGAGAATCAACCAACTAATAATGAAAACAACATAAAACACATCAATTTGGACTAAGGAAGGAAGAGCAAAGAAGGGGAGCGATTTCCACTTAATAGAATAACTCGGCATCGAGCCAAATAACTTGGTACCGAGTAACTTGTTTAACTTGACTACCTCCGAGTTTTCTTATGTAAGCCTAGGCCAACGTCTGGACTCTACTGCAAGCAGACTTCTGACCTAGTATGCCTGTTTCCCTATAAATACAAGCCATAGTGCAACCAAAAGTGGATCTTCTCTCTACTCTTTCTTCTTCACTCTGGATCTGGGACTCCATTGCTCTTCACCATCTTCCCTCCTCATAATAGTCACCAAGGCAGCTACTTTTGGTGATTCTAGGCTTTAGAACATGTCAACTTCTTGTACTTTGACTCTAACTCCTTGTAATCTCATACAAACTATCTCAGATCCCTAATCAAACTATAAAGTGGATGTGGGCCAAAGATTGTCGAACCATTATAAAAAATTTGTGTCTCTATGTTCTATTTTCTTTTATTTTCAATAGTATCTGCTAGATATAAGTCATATAGTTTCCCTACAACTCAATCTTGGGTGTTGATCCATTTTTGGTGTCAACATGTAATGAAATAAAATAGCTATATGATGGTTGTTTTGAATGAATGGTTTAAGTACATGTTAAGCTATGTTATAATCATTCTTTTATGATGGATGCATGTTTAATGGATGCTAATGCAAGTTGTCCTTGGATTGCTTAGGTTCACATGCAACATGTGTGTGAATTAAATGCTTGTTTGGTTTTTATACAAGTACACTCCTTTAAATGCTTCAGCTATGCTTTAAAATGCATGTCAAGTCTATCCTACAATATACTATGATGATAAAATTAAACTATTATGAATGTATGAGTTCGTGCTATGATATTATGAGTGTTAGTGCAAAATTTCGTCTACACCAACACCCCAAGGTTCGAAAGTATAGCTCCAGAAGCTTGTTGGATTATTGAACCTAGCAAAGTGATTACCGAGACGTGATGTAGTCAAGCTTAGGTTACGAGATGTTGAACCGTAGAGTCGCAATAGCCAATGTGGAGAAGGTAAAGTACATAAAGTAAATAAAACCGATACTTTTGTACTGGTTCGGGCTGAAAGTCCCTATGTCCACTGTCCTTTCCTTGTTTTGTCACAACCCGGTTTTTCGACCTTCGAAAAATCGACATCAATACGTCCATGGTATTACATGCCGAACAATCGAATGCCGAAAATACCCGACCGTAAGAGAAAGAAGAAAGAGGTAGAAGAAGAAGAAGAAAGAGGTAGAAGAAAAGAAGAAAACAACACCATAGAATCTCACAATCGCAGAGGAACAATATATAATAAATAACAACGGATCTTTATACAAAAAGAACTATTACTATTTTATACACTACATCATCAAAGTACAACAGAATCAATAGAAAAATACTGGACAGTTATAATATCTTTTCCTCACAAAACTAAATACACAGTGTACCATACACAGCGGAATATAAGTTAGATACGTGATATACGTCTCCGTCATCCAGCTCGTCCCCTGAATTCCATAGCATCCTATCATGTATCTGTAATACTCGGTCTGACCCGAGCATTGTAATAAAATAACACCCGAGTCAGTCTGGAAAATCAGCGTGAGAAAACACACTCAATTGAATTATTAAAGTTTTCAAAATCCTTTGAAATCAAAGGTATCTCGTAAGACCATGCCACAAAAAAACATGCCGGGTTTTTACCTTACGATAACCAAAACATTTTTATCAAATCTGTCTGATATTATAATAGTGTTTATAGAAAGTAAATAAAATCTAGCTGAAATGCTTACATCTCACGTTCCAGCATAGTAGGGCACAATCAAAACCGTACGGGCGCTTATTGGAGAATGGATTCCATACAATGGCAGGGCTACTAGGGTACCGCCCGTCATAGTACCTGTCCTAGATCAGAATACCAAGGACCACTCCCGCTCCCCTGCAATACAAGACCGGAGCTACCCCTTACTGGATAGTCCGAATAAGATCACCCCGCGGTTGGGATCAGCAACCGCCACACAGCCGAGATCAAAGGGACTCTAGACAGGGATGACCTTATCCTAATTGGGTGCTACCCACTTAGCCTTGTTGCACCTCCCATGTATTAGCCATTCCCAGTTGATGAGGCTTGAGGCTAAACGTTACTTTTTAAATATCTCATTTACTTAGAATGCTCACCGTCCTCCAATGACGATGGTCTGATAGCATTCGTCCATACAAGTTGCCCAGGGTCTGGACAAATCGAATCACCGTCTTCATCATCTTCACGGTATTCATTCACAAAATTCAAACTGGATCGAAGTGGTTTTCGGATAATTAAATCTGATCCCGGTCTCTTCGAAATGATCAGTGCATTGGCCAATATTGATAGTCGGTTATTTAACTATCAAATTAAACAATCATTCAACCAATTCCTTTATTTCCACAGAAAAACCCCAAGTCTTATTAAATTTAGATTTTAAATAAATTAAATCACTTTATCCCAAAAATATACACTTAAAACATTTTAGTACAACTACTTATATTCTTTATTCAAAATAATACTTATGAAATTCTAAAATAACTCTCTAAGTAGAATTTAGCCAAAAACAACTTTTTAAAGTAACCGTTGTATAAAGTATAAATATTTAATAATTATCTTTTAAATCATAATACTAATTTAACCTTTAAAATAATTACTACTAAAATTAACTTAATTAAATTTTTACTTAAAATTTTTTAAAAACAGCTAAATAATAAACTTTTCTAAAACATTCCTTTAAACATCTTTAAAACTTCTAATTTATACTTAAAAATCTTCTTTGAAAATATACTTAGCTTTTTAGGAAAATTCCCTTTCCACTCCAATAAAACCGGAATAACCATTTTAAATCCTTCTCGATTTAACTCCAATTTAATTTATGTCCCAAATTCCGTAAATTTTCTTTCCCATACTTTTAAAAATAAAACTCTCTTTTATTTTTAAAACGATTTACTCATCCCCTTATAAATTCCCACCGTGAATTTATAATTCCAAATTATCCACTGATAATTACCTCACTTTATTTATAAACCCAGTTTATAAATCCATAGCCTCACTCTCCTTTTAATCACTATTTCAAAAACACCTAATCGATTCTCTGAATTAATTTCATTTTGAAATTTATTTCTGGATTTATCAAAATTACCCCAAACCCTGAATTTTCAGATTTACTTCCTTCTTCTGATTCAAAATCTTATTTAAATCTAAAGCACCAATTCCATACTTTATTTCCCAAATTCTCCTTTTATTTTCCCAAACCATTTAAATATTGGATTTAAAAATAAATCCTTTAATTCTTAAACAATATCGCTTAAGTCCTCAAAACTCTCTATTTCCCATTTTATTCAAAAATCCCTATTTTTTCCCATACTCGGAATTTATTTAATAAGACTTAAAAAAAATCAAACTCTTACCCTTTTTCCCAAATTCACACTTTTAATTTATCCAACTTCACTATAAATATTTTACTTAAAATTTTCTTTTTATTTTCCTTCAAAAATCCAATCTTTATATTTTTGATATCTTAAAATACAAAAATATATTCAGCCCAACAATAGCATTCAATAATTTCAATTTACGCTATAATCTATCACAGATTATCAAATAATCATATCACTGAATATGAGAATAAATTACAATATTTTTGAGGAATTCAGTTGGATCCCTCCAACCTGTTTCCCTGCATCCACATATGTTAGCACAATATAAAAATACCAATCCCACTTCGAAGGGGATATCGCGGTATAAAGGGTCATCCGCTATTATGCGGGGCGCATAGGGTCTCATCCGCTATTTAATGCGGGATTATCAATCACTCCAATATATATACTACTATATATGCTATCACATCTAGACTGATAATAATTTATCAATTTCATTCAATCATCCAATAATTTAATTTTAACTAATTAAATTATCCAGTAATCCAATTTGAGTGAGATTAACTCACCTTTATTTTTGTTTGCAATCCACTCCAAACCGGCTCGTCTTCTTCACAATTTTAGACCTTGTATATACATTATACAATTTATTAACTTTTTAAATAATCGGACAATTAATTACCATTTAATAATTTAATTAACTAACAATTTGATTTAAACTAATAATTTCCCTTTTAAAAATCCTTTAGTAACTAAAATAATTAAATAAGTTGATTTAAACAAGTTAATCTCCTTAATCCATTATTTTAAAATAAACTGGTAAGTGGAAATAGGTATGTAAATTATTATTTTATATCGATATATATATTTATATATATTTTTTCCAATCTATATATACTAAACTTAGTTAGTATCTGATAAATGAAATAATATACCTTGTTGTCCTATATATATATATATATATATATAGACACACACATAGCTGATTCAAATTTTTAAAACAAAACTGTTTTGAAATCAACCATTTAAAACTTACTATTTTCAAAAAAACAACATTTTAAAATTAATGTTAATATACCTTACTGCTACAACCCAACTCGAATAGGAAGACAACATCATCACGAAGCAGCTGCACGCACGCGACCCTCCATCGATTCTACCCAGAACCCCCCCACGACTATGAAATCGACCCCGCCCAGAGTCGCGCCGCTTCCTAGAGAAACGAACTCCCCTGCCCTCGCAAGACCACGCTGCCCATGGCCTCGACCACCCTCCAAATCGAACCCACATCAGAGCGAAACCCTAGCTTCAACCTCAACCACCCCATCTCGCGTCTGATTGAATCTGGCCTCAGCACTACTGCGGTCGAACCCGGCCTAGACCAAAAATCGAGCTCCGATTCCTTGCCTCGCGACCCCCGATGCTTAGCACGAACCACAAGGACGCACGCGACTACAAATCGCGATCGATTGATTTCGTGAGATACCCTTTTTTATTATAAAGGATCGATTTCAGCCATTTCCCTCTTTCCTTTTTGCTTTCTGGCTTTGTGAAATTGAATAAGGTTTTTAATTTGAGGGGGAAAGAGAACGTATATCAATTCGATTTGAAACTGTCGCGTTTTTTTTAAAAGGAAACGGGGAAAAGATTTTTGCATGTCGGCTGAGGTTTGTGTACAGTCATTTGAAGAGAAACGAAAAAAGCTCTGATGTGAATGGCATTTTGACCAGTCAACCAAATATATATATATATTTAAATTTTTAAATCATCCCGAATACGCAACTTAAAATCTTGAGCTCCTATCGAGGCATGCCGCTAGGCGTTTATAACGTTATACCCTTATTCCGAACGCGATGGAAAAGCTTCGAGTCCTAATTCGATCATATGGAGAAGATAGCTTTTTGGACCCAGTTATTATATTGAATTTTCGATATAGATTTCAACGCGTTTACATACCGTACGGCCAAACGATAACTCCAAACGCTACGAGATTTGAAATCCGATAATAATACAATATTATGGATCCAATGGAACTAGTTTCATCAAATTCTGAGACTGTGTCTTGGAAGGCTATTTTTAAATGTCAATTTAAACGATATATTTTTAAAACTGAACAAATTGCCTTTAAATTCAATTTTAAAAGTTCTATTATCTTCAGTATCATTAATATGAATTTTATAAGCCTTTAAAATATTTTTAACAAGCTTAAAACCCGGATTTCATATTTTACCCAATTTCCACTCATTTAATTCAATAATTAAATTATCCAATAAATAGAGATATTTGAAATTCAAGTTAAAAAATCAACACCTGAATATTTAAAATCAATTAAATATTCCAATTTCAAATATCCAAAATTCCGGGTCGTCACATTCCTCCCCCCTTAAAAGAATTTCGTCCTCGAAATTGCTAGTTAAGAAGAATGGTCCAAAACCCGTTAACTATTTTCCCAAAGCCATGACAACTTCCCAAAACAATCTTTTTATTAAGAACACCCTATCAATCTTACAAACTTCCCAACTCATCCATAGGTTTCAAATAATATTTTCCCCTCAATAATTTAAATTATAGTTTAAACCAAATTTTAAACTATCAAAAATTTTCTAACTCCTTAAATTTTCAAAAAATTTCGCCAGTGTCTCCTTTGCGCGGATAGATCGGAACAACTACAAAATGCCTCTATGGGCTCCGGATTTTCAAAAGAAAACAAAAGCCAAGTGGCTAGATCAGAAAATCATCAAATTTCATACGACAATTTAAATACATACCTTTTTGTCGGGCAATCAAAATTTATCTTCTGAAATCAAAAACACCAGTTTTCTTTTGCTTTTTTAAATACTTGTATCCTACTTGGCAAAAGTATCCAATCACATAATTAAAAATCATTTTATTCATTTCTTTACAAAATTTTCCATATTTGCTTTACTTAAGCCCGTACGATGCACATATATCATTCTTAGGCAATATCAAATCTGATCGCTCACTCGATCACACAATTTCACCTCCGAACTAGTATCGTCCACCCGACTCCCTAGTGCGGACTCAGATCTGATTTCTTGATCAGAAACCGCCATTCTCCTTGCATAGCCATATACTATGATAGAGAATTTCCAGAATCAATCAAAAATTCATTCCAGGGTTCGCCGTCAAAAATCGAGTGAAAAATTCCAACTCGGATCGATATAACTATCTCGAAATTCTATGCTCGAATCTGGATCAAATTGCTATACGAATAAAATAATACACGTGCAACCTACGTATTTATCTCAATTGATTATTAGCCATATCAATTCTCTTTTATTCACATTTATTCTGATTTCTATTCACTTACCCACACTTATCATTTCACATGCCTTTATTAAATCCTCATTCATATACTAACTTAGTATATCTTCCCAATACCAATTTTACTTAAGAATTTCTCTCAATTTTTCTTAAGTTTATTATAAATATTTTATGCAACCACTTATATTTATTCCTACTTCATCACTTAAGCCTTTATATCTATTTCATTTAACTTAAATTTCCAATTCCATTTTGAATTCAATTTACCTTCCAATTTTTGAATGTTGAATTCTATTCACCTTATCCCAAACCATGTTTAGTTAACCATTTCTTTAAGTAATTCCACTCTCTAATTTATTCATATCTCAATCAAATTTTATTTCAAAACCTTCCCTTTTATTTAGCCCATTCGAACTAATTTTCCGATTTCACTTTACTTACACAATTTAAATTAAATATCATTCCAATATTAAATTTCAATTCATTTGCTTACCCATTTAAATCAATTAGTTTACTTGCTAATTTTGTTTTCAATCCTTTGTTTTGTTTAGTCCAACTTTGGCTAAATTCCTAGATCCCTCTTAGTTCAAGTTAATTCCCTTTCCAGTTAAATTTTCAAATTTTATAAGTTCAAACTTACCAATATTCTATTCACCCATTCCTTCCCATTTTATTTCAATTGGTTTATTTTACTCATTTATTTTAACATAATTCAAATTTAAACATTATTAAAATGTTCGGTTCTAATTTCCATTTAGTTACACTAAATAAATTTGTTCATCCACAAATTATTTCCAACTTGATAAATTTTTATTCAATAATTATTTCCAGTTGGCCTACTTAGGCTTAATATCTCAAATTCACTTTACTTAACTCAATTCAAGTTGATTTTCACTTTAATTCAAATCTTATAAGTCTTCGAACTTATTGATATTCTATAAACATTTTTAAACCAACTGTACAGTCTTTAAACAATCACCTTAGTATTTCAAAATCATTTTTGAAATCAATTGTATCCAAAATCCTTTGGTATATCCATTTATTCCTTTGTATTTCAAAATCAAAACAGTTTTACCCAACAAAAACTTCAACATTCACAACATTCCGGTAGCAATTCCTCTCCTGGAAACTCGAAGATGAACACCGATGATGTCGCGATCATCATCGGAGTTATTTTCGAGCGACCGAAATGAGTTCAGTACTTTTATCTCTTTAAAAACATTTTCAAATATTTTTAGTTCCAAATCTTTCTAGATTTCATAGCCCATTCAAAAATATTTCCGAATAACATCACTATTATTCCTCTGAAGCCCTTTGAAAATTCATTTCCAAACTCAAAGGAGATTATTTTTTTCCAAATTTCGAATTTTAAATCCTTCCAATCTATATTCAAATATTACTCTGGAATTTTATCCCATTCCTGTGATATCCCGGAATTTTTGGACAATATCAATTTAATAATCTGTTTAAATAATTAAATTGATTTGATAATCTTTGATAATAAAATTTGAATTGATTTAATAATCTAATTAAATAAATATTTAATTAGTGAATTTTATAAAATGATTTCTATTTATAATGTATATATATGTGTGTATATATTGTAAATAGATAAGCTTTGGGTTGAAATTTAATAAATAAATAAAATCTTGTTTTTAAATTTCTAATATATATTTTGATAGTTTGGAAATTATGATTTATTTAATATTAAGCTTTTCAAAGCTATTTAAACAAATAACTATATGGTTTTAAGTAAGGTTAATAATAAGGTTTATTTTATATTGCTTAATAAATATGATTTAAGAGTATATATATATAAGTTTAAAATACAATTTACATATGATATGTTAATTCATTTAGTAATAGTAGTAATTTATAATCTCTTTTATAAATTATTTTAAAATTGACAAATTGTTATTTTCAAATTGAATGTGTTGTTATAAATTGACTTTAAATTGGATTTTTTAATATAATTTGAATTTGAATTTAAATTAATTTTGAAATTAAAAAGGGGTAATATTTTAAATATTTGGATTTTATAGATATTTGGATAAGCTTTTATTTATAAGTATAATTGGTTTATTTCTTTAAAAGTTATCTATATATATATATATATAAAAGAAATTGTAAATTAATAAATTAAGAAAAAGCTTTTTACATTTAAAATAAATACAAATTAATTAAAAAAGACAAGTGTTAATATATTAAGTAACCATGTTGACATGTGTTAGTTAATGAGTTAGAGTAAATGACAAATATCAAGTTTTTAAATTTTAGTTTTCTTTTATTTTTAATAAACTACAAATTAACTTATATAAACATATGCCTCTCATCGCATTTTCTTTTTCTATCCTCTTCAATTCAAAAGATAAGAAAAACTTCAGCTTGAAATATACTCAAAAACAAAACCTGAAAATCAAACAAAATTCTCAAAACAATCAGTAATCAAACTCCACAAACCAAAATTTATCAAAATCAAATCCCTCTAATTCATTTCCAAATCAAGATCTTCAGCCTGCAACATTTCTTCAAAACCTGTAATGCATTTTCCAAAAATCAAAACAAAAGACTGTATTTTTTTCAAAATCTGGAAGCATGTTCAAACAAGACATCTCTGCATGCAACTGCAATCTTTTCAAACAAAAGCTAGCATTCTAGTTTTCAAAGCAAATCAAGCATTCAAGTTTAAAAGTTTTTAAAGATCAAAGGGCATTTCAGTTTAAAGGTATTCAAAGGCTTTTCAAAACTGTTTCAAAAGGGGAAGCTCTGTTCATCAATTTTTATTAAGGTGAGTAACATTCTTTTAAAAAAAAAATTAAGTATAAGGGTATCTGTTTGCATGTGAAATTCTGGAATAAAATGTGTTTTGTGTGGATGTATATGATTGTATTTCTGTGTATATATTTGGATGTATAGATGCATGTTGCTGTTGTATCTGTTTTTACCTGTTCTTACTTTTAGAAGCTTAAATTATGATAAAAATTCAATTCCTCTTGATATAATCTCTGTTAGAACTTAGGATTCAAACAACATTCGATTGTTTAACCATGACTTAAAGTTTAAACTTTATTTAAATGAATTAAAATTGGGATTTGCTCTGGAAAACAAAATAGAACAGGAAAGCTTAAGTTTTGTTAAAATTCAAACTTCTAAATTTATTGATTCAGGCATGAAAACCGAATCATCAACCAAAAACTTGATTTTTAAAAATGAAACCATAATGTTTAGCATTAAATTGAGGGAGCAGTTCGAGGTTGATTGGAATTGGAGTTTTAAGTTATCTCTGGTGATCTACTTGATCGGAATGCTTGTGGTCTTTCCTAGAGATGAAGGAATGATCAGAGATTGGGAGAAAAATGTCAGGACGATGTTCAAGGCACTGTGGTGGCGATGGGAGATCAGTGATGCCTGTAACCCTAGTTTTGGTTAGGTCGTGGAATTTTGTTCATGTAGGCACCTCTGGTGGATCGAGTTCCACAGAACTCTGGGAATTGGAAGCTCGGAGGATAGCGAAGGTGAGGTTGGAAGCGTTGGTGCTCTGGTGATCGGAGGATCGAGTTCAAGGTGGTTCCACGTTTTGTCTTTGGTTCCAGATTTGAGCTTGGATGCTCAAATTCAAATTCGAGGAAGAATCGATGATTTGAAGATCGTGATTAGGTGCGAGGGTGATTGTCGACTTGAGGGGATCATTGTTGATGATCGGAGTTGGCTGCGACGTTGGTGCATGTGCACGGTGCACATTTTTGGATTCTGGTAGAGTTTGGGTTTTTACAAAGGAGGGGTAATCGGGATTCTCGCGTGAGAGACTCGAAGAATATAGGGTTTTGACTTGAAGTTTTTTTGTATAGGCTCGGGTAGAATTTAGTTGCAGTTTTAAAAATCTGACAGGAGTTTTAAAAATTTAAAATGAGTTTAAATTATAGAGCAGGATTTAAAACAAAGTTTTAAATCAAATTTGAAAGTATGGATTCAAATTTAATTTGTATCCTAGTTTGAAATAAATAAGTTTATAAATTTATAATGCTTTAACAAATTTAAAATGTTAAAAGTATATTTTTAAAAGGTTTGAATAAATGAATTGGTTTAAAAATCTTTAATTTTCTTTTGTAAATGTTAAGTGTTTCTTTAACATTTGGATTTAAAAAAGTTTTGTAAATTTGATTTAAAATTGGTTAAATTTAAATTTGTAATTCAAATTTAAATCTTTAATTTAAAATGAATTAAAAGAAAGTTTAGAAGTGAAATGTTTTAAGTCTTTTGTTAATAATAACTAGAGTAGTTATAAAGGTTAATATTTTAATTTAGGGATTAATTAAGGTTTAATGATTTAGGATTCATTAAATTAATAAGGAAATTAAAGAGTAATTTAATAATTTAATTAATTAATGATTTGGTGTTAATTAATTAAGATTATAAGTAAATTAATTAAGGGTTAATTAATTTGGAATTAAGGATCATTTATTTAGATAAGTATAGATTATTAATAAATGATTAGAAATTAATTAATCAAGTGATTAAAGATTAATTAGGTAATTAATTAAATAAATTGATAAGTTAAATTAATTAATTAAATTAATTTAAGATAATCACTTGGTGCTGTGATAAGTATAATTACTTAAATGTAATTAATGAAATGTAATTACTTAGGAAGTAATTAAAGGTAATTACTAGAGGTAATTAACTGAAGATGATTTAATAATGAAAGTAATTTGAGTTTAATTACTTTGTATAATTAATCAAGGGATTAATTAAAAGATAATTAATTAAGGAGTAATTAATTTATGAAATGGAGTAATTAAGGGTAGTTAATTACTAAATGAGATTAATCAAAGGTGATTAATAAATGTGATTAATTAAAGATTAATTATTAAATGTAATTAATTTAAATAGGATAATTAATTAAGAGTAATTAAGGATCATTAATTAATATAATTAATGATGTAATTAAAGATTGATTAATTAAACTAATTAATCAATGATAAGTGTTTAAAGCAATTACTGAATTGTAAATTAATTAAGGATTAATGTAATTAAGTATAGTTAATTAATTAATGAAGTAATTAAAGAATAATTACTGTAATGGTTTAAGATAATTAATTTGTGAAATTAATTAAGGATTAAATACTTAAAGTAATTAAAGGATAATTAATCGGGAATGATTAATTAAGATGGATACTTAGAGTATGATTAATTAATTGGTTTAATTAATGATTAAGTAAACAGGATTTATAGAATGAATTAATTAATTTAATTCACTTTAAATTAATTAGAGACGATATAAATCATTACTTAGGGATGGATGAATAATATTGAATGCTTTGCATTGTTTGATATCTCTGATGAGATATGTGCTGATCAATGATATGGATGTTTTGGTTGAATTATAATGATAATGTGAATTATCTGTTTGTGATGATAATATGGATTATCTATTGTGGATTATCTATCTCTGTGTATATAGATAAATAATTGAATTGTTTTAACTTTAAAACAACTTGGCCTTAAAAGATACGTTTTGGATTTCGATGAGACCGGGATCGAGTTTCCAGATTTGGATATCCGAATACCACATCGATCCAAATTAGCGATAGGTCGTGAATCTCAAGTGAAGATGAAGATTCAGAGTGCAAGGGTTTTGGTCGTTAACTCTGAGGGTGATTCCAAAACGAGTGTAACGAGATAATGCCTTCGGTTTCGTTCGAACCCGGAACGAACATGTATGGATTGAATGCTTTCAGCACATCGTTAGGTGGACGATGAGCATTCTAAGTGATGTGTTCTGATTAAAGGTAATCGTAGCCTCAAGCCACATCAACCGGGAGTGGCTAAAACAGGGGAGGTGCAGCAAAGCTTCGTGGGTAGCACCCACTGAGAGTAAGGTCATCCCTGTCTAGAGAGTTCCTTTATTTCGGCTTAGTGGTGCAGTTGGCGACGACCATCTGTGGGGTGATTTTTATTCGGAATTATCCAGTAAGGGATGGTTCTGGCTTTGTGTTGCAGGGGATTGGGAGTAATCCTCCGTATGGTGATCTAGGCCCCGTACTGTGATGGGCGGTACCCCGGTAGCCCTGCCATTGTATGGAATCCAATTTTCAATAAGTGATAACGGACTTGATTGTATAACCCACTTTGTTGGCTAGTATGCTGGAATTTAATAATGTAACAATTTCAGCTATTTCATATTTATTTGAAAACCCTAGACCTATTATAATATAACTGGATTTCCTATCAATGTTTTGGTTATCGTAAGGTAAAAACTTTTCCGTGTTTATGTGCGGGAAGTCTTACGAGATATCTTTTCTTTCCAAATGGTTTTCAAAGTTAAGCAACTTTAACCTGTTACTCACACCAGACCCATGTCTGACCCAAGTGTTTATTTTCTGTTTTATAAACTCTTGGGTACTCAAATTTTTACGAGTAGCCAAGGGATTCAGGTTTAGCTTTGACGAGTTTTCTGGAGGAGCAATGGAGCAAGAGGCTTCAGCGTTCGTAGATATATAGTGTTCCGTTGTGTTGATCTCTGTGATATTGTATGTATTTGAGTTGTAATGTCTAGACAGATGTTTATAATTGTCTAGTATGTGTTGTATATGTTGTGTAACTCTGATAAGTGTTGTATACTATGTAATAGTTTATGTTATTAATATAATTTATTCGTTCCGCTGTTGAGATTCTGATGTCTTTCTTTCTCTCTTCTCTTCTTTTCTCTTTTCTATCCCTTTCTTTCTTATTAATGATGCATCATTCTGTGGAATGAATGGCGGGTCGTTACAATTCCAATTATAAATCACATTTAGAATTCACATTTACAAATTTCATTCTGTTATATGAATTTATTTCTTAACTTTTTGGTTATAACATTAATTTCTTATTTTAATTTTTACGCAACAATGATAATAGTTTAATATTATCATTCCCTAACAACCAAGCAACCATATACTATAATAATCTACAAAAATTATTTCTTCTATATACGAAAATAATTTTAGGCAAAATTATTTCATTTACCCCATTTTAAAACAATACTATGTCGAATTGTTCTATTCAAGTGTTTAGAGATCCCTATCAATAACGTTAATTACTCGTATTGACCAGAATCCATAAACCATTCAACAAACCAATCAACACAATATAAAACAACTTTATATTCACCAACAAATACGCGCTCATATCTATTAATACGCTCAACTCATTCTAGGGTGCTACTGACCATATCTCTAATAAGTAATCCTTACCAGAGCCAAGGTTCTCGCTTAACCTTCAGCTCTGATACCAAAATGTCACGATCTGGTTTTTCGACCTTTGAAAAAATCAACATCAATATGTCCATGGTATTACATGCCGAACAATCGAATGTCGAAAATACTCGACCGTAAGAGAAAGAAGAAAGAGGTAGAGGAAGAAGAAGAAAACAACAACACAGAATCTCACAATCGCAGTGGAAAAATATATAATAGATAACAATGGATCTTTATACAAAAAGAACTATTACTATTTTATACACTACATCATCAGAGTACAACACAATCAATAGCACAATACTGGACAGTTATAATAACTTGTCCTCACAAAACTGAATACACAGTGTACCATACACAGCGGAATATAAGTCAGATACGTGATATACGTCTCCGTCATCCAGCTCGTCTCCTGAACTCCATAGCATCCTATTATGTATCTGTAATACTCGGTC
Organism: Allium fistulosum; assembly: GCA_030737815.1. Classification (NCBI taxonomy): domain Eukaryota; kingdom Viridiplantae; phylum Streptophyta; class Magnoliopsida; order Asparagales; family Amaryllidaceae; genus Allium; species Allium fistulosum. Next base: position 783,197,141 of record CM060908.1, read on the forward strand.
TGACCCGAGCATTGTAATAAAATAATACCCGAGTCAGTCTGGAAAACCAGCATGAGAAAACACACTCAATTGAATTATTAAAGTTTTAAAAATCCTTTGAAATCAAAGGTATCTCATAAGACCATGCCACAAATAAACATGCCGGGTTTTTACCTTACGATAACCAAAACATTTTTATCAAATCTGTCTGATATTATAATAGTGTCTATAGAAAGTAAATAGAATCTAGCTGAAATGCTTACATCTTACGTTCCAGCATAGTTGGGTACAATCAAAACCGTATGGGCGCTTATTGGAGAATGGATTCCATACAATGGCAAGGCTACTGAGGTACCGCCCGTCACAGTACCTGGCCTAGATCAGAGTACCGAGGACCACTCTCGATCCCCTGCAACACAAGACCGGAGCTACCCTTTACTGGATAGTCCGAATAAGATCACCCCGCGGTTGGGATCAGCAACCGCCACATAGCCGAGATCAAAGGGACTCTATACAGGGATGACCTTACCCTAATTGGGTGCTACCCACTTAGCCTTGCTGCACCTCCCCTGTTTTAGCCATTCCTAGTTGATGAGGATTGAGGCTAAACGTTACCTTTTTAAATATCTCATTTACTTAGAATTCTCACCGTCCTCCAATGACGATGGTCTAATAGCATTCGTCCATACAAGTTGCCTTCATTATGGACAAACCGAATCACCGTCTTCATCATCTTCACGGTATTCATTCGCTACGTTCAAACCGGATCGAAGTGGTTTTCGGATAATTAAATCTAATCTTGGTCTCTTCGAAACGATCAGCGCATTAGCCAATATTGATAGTCGGTTATTTAACTATCAAATTAAACAATCATTCAACCAATTCTTTTATTTCCACTGAAAAACCCCAAGTCTTATTAAATTTAGATTTTAAATAAATTAAATCACTTTATCCCAAAAATATACACTTAAAACATTTTAGTACAAAACTACTTATATTCTTTATTCAAAATAATACTTATGAAATTCTAAAATAACTCGCTAAGTAGAACTTAGCCAAAAACAACTTTTTAAAGTAACTGTTGTATAAAGTATAAATATTTAATAATTATCTTTTAAATCATAATACTAATTTAACCTTTAAAATAATTACTACTAAAATTAACTTAATTAAATTTTTACTTAAAATTTTTTAAAAACAGTTAAATAATAAACTTTTCTAAAACATTCCTTTAAACATCTTTAAAACTTCTAATTTATACTTAAAAATCTTCTTTGAAAATATACTTAGCTTTTCAGGAAAATACCTTTTCCACTCCAATAAAACCGGTCTAACCATTTTAAATCCTTCTCGATTTATCTCCAATTTAATTTACGTCCCAAATTCCATAAATTTTCTTTCCCTTGCTTTTAAAAATAAAACTCTCTTTTATTTTTAAACGATTTACTCATACCCTTATAAATTCCCACCGTGAATTTATAATTTCAAATTATCCAATGATAATTACCTCACTTTATTTATAAACCTAGTTTATAAATCCATAGCCTCACTCTCCTTTTAATCACTATTTCAAAAACACCTAATAGATTTTCAAATCGATTCTCTGAATTAATTTCATTTTGAAATTTATTTCTGGATTTATCAAAATTACCCCAAACCCCGAATTTTCAGATTTACTTCCTTCTTTTGATTCAAAATCTTATTTAAATCTGAAACACCAATTCCATACTTTATTTCCCAAATTCTCCTTTTATTTTCCCAAACCATTTAAATCTTGGATTTAAAAATAAATCCCTTAATTCTTAAACAATATCGCTTAAGTCCTCAAAACTCTCTATTTCCCATTTTATTCAAAAATCCCTATTTTTTCCCATACTTGGAATTTATTTAATAGGACTTAAAAAAAATCAAACACTTACCATTTTTCCCAAATTCACTCTTTTAATTTATCCAATGCCCATAATTTTCCACACGGGCAGCCTAGAGTCAGGTTATCAGCAGGATCTGGATGGATTGTTGTTGAGCTCAAGAGACGAACTAGATGGCGAGACGTACTTTCGTATACTATTATCATTCCGCTGTGTATTCATTCATCTGGGCAGGTTATTATAACTGCCAGTGTTGTGTGTTGTTGTTGTAAACTCTGATGATGTATTGTATGTACCGATATAGTTCTTTTGTTTAAAGATTATTCATTTATCTATTATATATTGTTCCGCTGCGATTGTGAGATTCTGTTATTGTTTCTGTTTCTTCTATATCATCTTCTTCTTTATCCCTAATGGTTCGGTTTTCCGGCATTTGATTGTTCGGCAGTTGATACAGTAGACGTATTGATGTCGACTTTCGGAAGTCGAAAAATCGAGTCGTTACACCTTGTTTATATAAGCGACACTATAAATATTTTACTTATAATTTTCTTTTTATTTTCCTTCAAAAATCCAATCTTTATATTTTTGATATCTTAAAATACCAAAATATATTCAGCCCAACCATAGCATTCAATAATTTCAATTTACGCTATAATCTATCACAGATTATCAAATAATCATATCACTGAATATGAGAATAAATTACAATATTTTTGAGGAATCCAGTTGGATCCCTCCAACCTGTTTCCCTGCATCCACAGATGTTAGCAAAATATAAAAATACCAATCCCACTTCGAGGGGGATATCACGGTATAAAGGGTCGTCCGCTATTATGCGGGGCGCATAGGGTCTCATCCGCTATATAATGCGGGATTATCAATCACTTCAATATATATACTACTATATATACTATCACATCCAGACTGATAATAATTTATCAATTTCAATCAATCATCCAATAATTTAATTTTAACTAATTAAATTATCCAGTAATCCAATTTGAGTGAGATTAACTCACCTTTATTTTTGTTTGCAATCCACACCAAACCAGCTCGTCTTCTTCACGATTTTAGACCTTGTATAAACATTATACCATTTATTAACATTTTAAATAATCGGACAATTAATTACCATTTAATAATTTAATTAACTAATAATTTGATTTAAACTAATAATTTCCCTTTTAAAAATCTTTTAGTAACTAAAATAATTAAATAAGTTGATTTAAACAAGTTAATCTCCTTAATCCATTATTTTAAAATAAACTGGTAAGTGGAAATCAACAATTTAAAACTTATTGTTTTCAAAAAAACGACATTTTAAAACTAATATTAATATAACTTACTGCTACAACCCAACTCGAACAGGAAGACAACATCATCGCGAAGCAGCTGCACGCACACGACCGTCCATCGATTCTTCCCAAACACCCCCCCACGACTATAAAGTCGACCCCACCCAGAGTCGCACCGCTCGCCAGAGAAACGAACTCCCTTGCCCTCGCGAGACCACGCTGCCCACGGCCTCCACCACCCTCCAAATCGAACCCACATCAGAGCGAAACCCTAGCTTCAAGCTCAACCACCCCATCTCGCATCTGACTGAATCTGACCTCGGCACTACTGCCGTCAAACTCGGCCTAGACCAAAAATCGAGCTTCGATTCCTTGCCTCGCGACCCCCGATGCTTAGCACGAACCACAAGCCCGCGCGCGACTACAAATCGCGATCGATAGATTTCGTGAGATACCCTTTTTTTTATAAAGGATCGATTTCAGCCATTTCCCTCTTTCCTTTTTGCTTTCTGGCTTTGTGAAAGTGAATAAGGTTATTAATTTGAGGGGGAAAGAGAACATTTATCAATTCAATTTGAAACTGTCGCATTTAAAAAAAAAGAAAACGGTGAAAAGATGTTTGCGTGTCGACTGAGGTTTGTTTACAGTGATTTGAAGAGAAACGAAAAAAGCTCTGATGTGAATGGCATTTGACCAGTCAACCAAATATATATATATATATATATATATATTAAAATTTTTAAATTGTCCCGAATACGCAACTTAAAATCTTGACCTCCTATCGAGGCATGCCGCTAGGCATTTATAATGTTATACCCCTATTCCAAATGCGATGGAAAATGTTTCAAGTCCTAATTCGATCATATGGAGAAGATATCTTTTTGGACCCAATTATTATATTGAATTTTCGATATAGATTTTAGCGCGTTTACATACCATACGGCCAAACGATAACTCCAAATGCTACGAGATTTGAAATCCGATTATAATACAGTATCACGGATCCAATGGAACTGGTTTCATCAAATTCCGAGACTGTGCCTCGGAGGGCTGTTTTTAAATGTCAATTTAAACGATATATTTTTAAAACTGAACAAATTGCCTTTAAATTCAATTTTAAAAGTTCTATTATCTTTAGTATCATTAATATGAATTTTTTAAGCCTTTAAAATATTTTTAACAAGCTTAACACCAAGATTTCATATTTTACCCAATTTCCACTCATTTAATTCAATAATTAAATTATCCAATAAATAGAGATATTTGAAATTCAAGTTAAAAAATCAACACCTGAATATTTAAAATCAATTAAATATTCCAATTTCAAATATCCAAAATTCTGGGTCGTCGCATATTTAGTCACTCTTACCTACGTGAGAGGCTTATTACATTGAGTCTATACATTTCCACCATTAATGAATTTGTAAAGAGAGCTCTAATATAGGAAAGTACAATATGATTTTACATTTCAATTCTTTTTTAGCGCTAGCCCTTTTATTCTAGTAGGTGGTCCTTTATTTATAGCAAATTCAAGGTTCTTCCATTGCTGCAAGTGCTTTCTTTTTTATAACCTTACTTGTTATATGCGACTTAGATTTGAACACTTACCATCATCCGGTTGAATGCATTTTGACGTGGATTATTGATGGTATGCATTTATATATAGCTTCTTGGATTTCTTCCATTTATCTTGACCGTTGGTCTCGACTTAGGATATCCGAGCCATTGAATATTAATACTTGTTAAAATACTTTTGGTTCAGGCAACTGCTGCACTCGACTAAGCTTCTTGTCTTAGCTGGATAATGATCTTGATCTCGATTGACGCTTTGACTCATTCTCTCAGGCTATATGCTCTCGGATACTGAGTCTGATGCTTAATCTCTCATTGGAAACCAAATAATAGGTCTTGAAATTATAAGCCAAAGAACTTTCCTTTCGAATATTCGTAATTTGTACTTTGTATAAATTATGGTGTAACACATGCCCTCCAAAGTTCACTTTATATATTGGATATGGAGTGGACTTTGGTATAGGTGAGTATCATTTATTTTCCTTGATTATCTTCCGAGTTTGATCCATATTATGCATATAAAGGAGTGGTACGATATTGATTCCTAGTAGAGTGACTTGAATATCAAAAGGAGAAATCTTAACTTGGGTTAGAAAACTAGACTATCTTTCTCGAAATTAAATTTTAATTTTGGCTGGAAGGCTTGGTCTTAACCGGAATATGAGGTCTAAATTTTTGAAATCTTGGTTGTCTCTTAAACATCTAGGCTAAGTGATAAGCTAGATTATTTGAACGCCAAGAAGCGAAATCTATTTTGGGACATTGAGGTCAATGTTTTCGAAATCGTGCTTGTCACTTGAAGCCATCTAGGCTAAATGATAAGCGAAATTGTTTGAACGTCGAGAGGCGAAATCTATTTTGGGACCGTAAGGTCAATTTTTTTGAAATAGTGCTTGTCACTTGAAGCCATCTATACTAAGTGGTAAGCAAAATTGTTTGAATGTCGAGAGGCGAAATCTATTTTGGGACCGTGAGGTCAAAGTTTTTAAAATTATGCTTATCACTTGAAGTCATCTAGGCTAAGTGATAAGCGAAATTGTTTGAACGTCGAGAGGCGAAATCTATTTTGGGATTGTGAGGTCAAAATTTTTGAAATCATGCTTGTCACTTGAAGCCATCTACGCTAAGTGATAAGTGAAATTGTTTGAACGCCGGGAGGCGAAATCTATTTTGGGATCATGAGGTCAAAGTTTTTAAAATCGTGCATGTCACTTGAAGCCATCCAGGCTAACTGATAAGCGAAATTGACTAAATACCAAGAGGAAGAAATCTATTTTGGAACCTTATGATCTAAGTTTTTGAAATCATGCTTGTCACTTAAAGCCATCTAGGTTAAGTGTAATGACCTTAATTTTGACTAACATTATTTAGGACATTTAATTAAATAAATGAAATGCAATAATGTAGATAGTTAAGGGATTGAGATTTGTTAATAAATAAGGGATCATGCCTTAATGGATGTATAAGCAAAAGAGAATTGAAAATAAGTAAGTAAGAGGAATATGGTCAGGGTAAAATAGGAATAGCCCTTGTTCTTATACCCTAAACCCCTCTATTCTCCATTCCTTATTCACTCTAACATTCATAAACAAAACTAAAAAACTAAGGGAGCTCGGCCCGCCACCATTAAGGAGATTCAAGAAGAAGAAAAGCTAGGAATCAAGTAGAAAGCTTGAAGAAATTAATCAAAGGGCAAATCTCAACCTTCTTAACACCAAGCGAAGGTGAATAATTTGATTTACATCCTATTTTTGACAATGGTTTCGGTTTCATGATTATGTCAGAATTATTTTGCAAGTAATATGCCATGTTATGGTTGTTTAAATAGATGTATATGCTTGTTGATAATTTATAAGATTTTATATTGGTTTTATGATATGTTTAGATTATAAAACCTATTAAATGACATCCATATGAGTTGCATTTTTTATATATGACCAAAAACGTTATTTTAGAAGTGGGTTTCAAGTTTCAAAATTTTCTAAGTAATTGTGGATTATTATGGATTTTTTATGAGAGAAAATAATTAACATTGGGTTTAAATTATACAAGGCAATTATATGATAATTTTGGGTCTGAAATTTATATGTATTAGAAAACATATCAAAAGTGAATTGTTGTGATTTTTGGGGAATTTTCCTAAGTATTTTGTTGTGGTTATAAAATTATTTAAGTTAAGAGACTTAAATGTTTTATACGTTATATTAAGGAGAAGGGCTTATTCAATTAAAATGTTTTAAATTGTAAATTTGGAATTCAACGGCCTTTTTAGAAAATGATTTGATAAAGAAATGGCAACCAATAATATTTCGACAAATTGGGCAAGTTAGGCGAAAAAAATTACTTTGAAAGGCATAAAATCAGTTTTGTTTCGAATTACAACGTTGTTGCTTCCAACTTAACTCCATCACCATGCCCAGTAGGCATTTCGAACCCATTTGAAACCAATGCACATGATATCAAGCTATTGGTATGTAGTGCGTTGGAGAAAGGCGAAAGGGACTATGTCGAAGGCATGCATTCAAAGGGGTTGAAGCACTTTAACTAGCTTTCAAATCAATCAACTCACCTTTTTTTTTAAAGAAGCTTTCTAATAAGTTGCCACTTGCCTTTGTTTTTAGAAAGGAGCTTTTGAAAGAGTTGCCGCTTGCTTTTGTTTTAAAAAAAGAAGCTTCGAATGGATAGCCACATTTGAACCTATTCGATACCCTAGCTGCCACATTCATACCTTTCGAATCACAATGTATTCGAAAGGGGTGCTTTCGCCTTTTTACTTTGAAGCCGCCTTGTCAATGCTTTCGAAAGTGTCATGTAGCCGCTTTTAAATGGTTTCGGAGGCAACGATTTCGGAAGGGTGGGTTTCGAAGCCACCCTCTTCCCCAACTCTTTTACTTGGATTAAAGCTTTCGAAAGGGATACTTTCACTTCCATTTTCTTTGGCTCAATGGTTTTATTAAATGTTAAATCCAATGGTTTCGAAAGGAATGTTTCCACAATCCTTTACTTGAGTCCAATGCTTTCGAAAGGTATATGTGAATGTTTTGAAAGATATGTTTTAAGTATTTCGAAAGGAAAGTTCTTATGCTTTCGAAAATTAAGTTTAAATGGTTTTGAAGGAGGATGTCTAAGGTTTTAAGTAAAGCTTTTCGAAAGGCTTGTTTTCAATGATTACGAAAGGTATTGTTTAAGATTTTAAATAAGGGTTTCGAAAGTATTGCTTTGGCCTTAAGGCCTAAAGTTTTCTAAGTTAGAAAGAGGTATTACCTTATATTGATGGGATAGAAAATCCCCTTGATTTAGATTTCATCAACATTGTTTTGTGTAAAGCATATATCATGGCATAAGTATTTTGAGTAAAGGAAAGAACCTATTTTCCTTGTTTAGGTATGATTTAAAAAGGTTTAAATCATTATGAAAGATGTTTTCAAGGAAGATTGGACAGGGTAGTTAACCCTAAGTTTATGACTCGGATATTAGAAGACCAGATGGGACTGGTGTAAGATCGCGCTCTATACTTTAGCTAGTTGCCCCTAGCTAATATAAGTCCAAAATTCTAGTGTGTAGGGCTTTGTCATGGGTAAGACTAAAATGATTTTACACACAGAAAGGAATACACAGAGTAGAGGTAGGTTATTGGTGAGCCCGCAAAACCATTAGGATCAGTTTACCCTAGGAGAAGTTGGTTAAGGACAGGTCATCCAGTATTTTATCTAACATAAGTTAGAATATTTATTATGTCTGGTAAGTCCGAGTCAGCCAGTGGTTAAAAGTCAGCCTGATAAAACTATATTGTTCGGACAGACAATCCATTGAGTACCTGATTTATATGCATATATGTTACTACAGCATCTGTAGCGCTTAGCTTTGGGGCTCAAAGTAGGGGATGTCACACTGAGTGATAAGAAAAATGGTTGAAAGCTAAGAGGCGAAATCTATTTTGGGACCATGAGCTTAAATTTTTTGAAACCATGCTTGTCACTTGAAGCCATCTAGGCTAAGTGAAAGCGAAATTTTTTGAACGACGAGAGGCAAAATCTATTTTAGGACCGTGAGGTTAAAGTTTTTGAAATCGTGCTTGTCACTTAAATCCATCTAGGTTAAGTGATAGGCAAACTTGTTTGAACGTCGAGAGGAAAAATTTATTTTGGGATCATGAGGTCAAAGTTTTTGAACTGGTGTTTGTTACTTGAAGCAATCTAGAGTAAGTGATAAGCTAAATTGTTTGAATGTCAAGAGGCGAAATCTATTTTGGGACCATGAGGTCAAATTTTTTGAAATCGTGCTTGTCACTTGAAGCCATCTAGGCTAAGTGGTAAGCGAAACTATTTGGTTTCCGAGAGGTAAAGATTAATCTAAGACCGTGAGGTCAAGATGGTACTTGCAGCATGAAACTTGTAAGTGATTATTCGGGACTAGACCTTTAAAGGGACGGGTTCTGAACTTGCATTAAAAGTAAGTCCAGATGTTGGTGGTTGATTGGTTATCTTCAAGAAGCATCCCTCTTTTCTTATGCAAGGATGAATTGACACCTGATGGGGAAGTCTCTTGATATTTCTCTTATGGACAGTTGTTAAACGAGATATTTGGTGAAAAACTTTTCTCTCTTCAATCTGTACCGTTCCTTCTTAATATAAACAGTCTTCCCTCATTCTCTCCTCTTTTCTTCTATTAAAATTGTAAAACCTCCATTGATGTTTTCAAGCTCTCTTCGATCCTTCCTTTGATATCCGTTCTAGAACCATTAATTTCTTTTCAATTTTATTATTCTTACTAAGATTGCCAATATCATCATCGATACTCTTCCTTTTCTCGCTTAACCAAGAGTTAGATTAAGTATCTTACTGGCTTTAACCTGCCTAATTGTAACATCCCCCTACTTGGAGGTCCAAAACTAACGGCTACGGATGCTGCAGTCATCAATAGTTATTAATCCTCGACGACCAAATACGGTTGTGTTAGATTCATTGATACAGAAACATATGAATATGGAAAAAAATTTAAACTTCAAACAAAATCACATTCCATTACAAAATATTTCCAATTCATTACATAATCCCACAATCGCAAATCACGTCCTGAGAAAATATATTTATTACAACATACGCCAAGAGCGACATATGAAGATGCCCCCTTGGATGATCAAAGTATATATATAGGCAATATAACAACTTTTCCATTACAAACAACACCGTGGAATCAAATAAAAGAAAACTCTATTTAGCTATCATGCTTCCTTCACGTCTCCGGAAGCTTTATTCGTCTAATGAAGTACCTGAAAACCACAACTCTCAAACAACTCAAAATCAATTGAGTACCCGAGAGTTTAAGGGGAAAACATAAACTTCAAGTCAGACATAAAGCCTGGTATGAATAATAATCTACTATCTCAAATCGTTTAGATATCTAGTGAGACCACGCCCCTAGCGGAACGGATTTTCCCCTTACTAGTATCTCAAAACATTTATAAAAACCATATACAGTGCTCCTGCATCCATAATGGTTAAAACAATTCAAAACAACATAATATGATGATATGCAAAATCAATGAATCTATTCTGGATTACTCATCCTCGTTCATTCTGACTATCTTTCGCGATTATAGTTTCTAGGATTACTATTGACCTATTAGTTTTCATGGGCTTACTAATAACCTTTATATAATGTATGGACTCCCTGTCTTATTTCATAGTTTTCATGGGTACACTATGAACCTATTACCTCCTGCCAATTAACTTAATTAATTCATGGGTTCCCCTGAACCTATTGGTGGCTCCAATAACTTCTCTCTTATCCTAGTTTTCATGGGTTGACTAGGAACCTAGTAACAACTGTCAATAACTTAATCCAAATATAGACTTCATGGGTGCACTACAAACCAATTTTCCCCTACCAACCACTCTTTATAACATAGTTTTCATGGGATCACTATGAACCTATTGGTAACCCCAATAACTTCCTAGTTATAGTTTTCATGGGTGCACTATGAACCTATCTCTCTGACAACTTCCATTTTAAGGAATCCTATATTTTGGTCTCCCTGACCTCTAAGATGCAATTCTATTCATCCAGGAGTTCACTTAAATTATATTCACTACTGGGTCAACCTAGCTGGTTATTCTGCCCTTTCCCAAAATACAGTTATGAGATTCAAAACAATGTGAATATATTTATATTTGAAGAACCAATGATAATAACATACCATTACCACTCCTGTGGGTTTAATATAGAACATAGTTAATCCATTTAACCTATAATTTTATCAAGGAAAGATTCTTCTCAAAACCATTACAAAAACTCCTTTAATTTAGCCATGGGTTTTCTTTTTTAAAAATGAGTTTGGGTTACAAAACCTTTCGAGACCTTCAAAACCTTACTTTCGACTTCATAGGATAACCTCCTTCGAAAGCATTAATATCTATCTTCAAAACATTAGGTCCTGCCTTTTTAATACTTTAAAACCTTCCATTCGAAACCTTTCGACTGTATTAAAGTATTAACATTTAATTTTAGAAACATAGCTTCGAAACCAGTTGAAAGTATCCCTTTCGACACCGTTGGAAGTAACCCTTCCGAAATCATTGAAAGTCCCCATTTCAAAACCATTGGGTTTATACTTAAAATATTATTTAGGTCAAAGTGAATATAGGCGAAAGTATCTCTTTCGAAACCATCCTTTATTATACATAAAAATATTAGGGAAACATAATGGCTTCGGCACCACCCTTTAGAAAGCATAAAACATCTGGGTAAAATAGAGGAAGGTTGGCGTCGAAACCCATTTCGAAACCATTGCCTTCGAAACCCCTAACCCCTTTCAAAAGCTATAGGAAGTGGCTTTTACTTATAAAACAAAGTACCTTTCGACATCATTGATATCTTCAATACCATCGAAAGGCTAAAGAACGGCAACAAGGCTTCGACTTGGTTGGAATCCCTTCTTTCAAAACATTCTTTCATAACCAATTCGAAAGAAAACTTATGTTATGGAAACCCTTTCGAAACCATATGCTTCGACTCCTTTGAAGGCTAAATCAAAACAAAGGCAGACGCTTCTCTTTAAAAAACAAACCAAGGTTTCGACTCCTTCGGAAGCCATGCTTTCGACACCTTACCTTTCTCCTTCCTCCAATCCACTACGTACCATCTTTGTGATACCTTGTGTATTGGTTTCAGCTTAGTTGGTTTTGACTGGGTTGAAGGTGAAAGCTCTGTGTTGAAAGGTACTTCCCAAAGTAGGCGAAACCCACTTTTTCGAGTAAACATGGTTTAATACTACTTAAAGCAAACTTTCTTCTAACTAACCTGCAACATGTCAACACCAGATTGGTTGTCTTAACTTTTTCAAATTCTTTACCAAAATAACTACCGCTAATTTCATATCTAAAGCATGGTTAAGTTAATCAATTAAGCCCTTCCATTAAGCAAAACCAATTTTGCAAAGAAGTCCCTCTTCTAAAATAATTTAATTTGCATAGAAAATCACTTTGGAAAAATTCCCAAAAATTCTAGAAATTCGCTTTAATCATGTTATCTAACATATCAAAATTCCAGACCCAAAATCTTAATATATTTTCCAAAATAAATTTATAAACCCAAATAACCATATTTTCGTTTGAAAATTCATTACAATCATTCCATACCTTGGAAAATTATCAAAATTGAAACCCAACTTCAAAATCATGTTTTACCTTGAAACCGTATAAATCCATTTAAACAAATCAAATTTCAAGCATATCATCATTCAATTCATCTTAAAAATGAATTTATCCCTTAAATCTAAAACATATGATTCAAAACCAAATAGAGATGGAATTATTATTCACCTTGATTAAGATAAGGAGATTGGATTGAAATTGATTTCCCCTAAGCTTGATTCTCTAGCTTTAATTAAATTATTCTTCTTTGATTGGCCGGCCCTTCCTTAAGCTTTTGATTTACGTTTCAAAATGATGTAAATGGAAGTAAAATGGTAGGAATGAAAATATATAAGGGTAAGGGTTATGGGTGGAAAATTTCCTAATATACCCTTATGTAATTTAATTAACCAAAAACCCATTTAATTATTTTGTTAGGCTCGGCCTTAATTAGATTTATTCAAACCTCAACCCCCTATTCACTTAACATTTACATTATTCTATTTAATTTATCTAATTAATTCTCCTGAATAATGTTATCAAAAATTAGGGGTGTTACACTAATCCTCGTTTTGGGGATAACGTTGACTTTTCTTTTAATAATTAGATATCTTGGCCCCCTTTTCTTAGGTTGAAAATGGATGATCCTGTCAAAATTCAGTAAGATCTCAATGAAATTTTGTCTTCCTATGGGATCACAGGAGTTGAGACAATCGCTTCTGGCTTCAGAATGTATTTTAGTAACCCTCAAGTAAGGTGTCAATGGAACATTTAGAACATGGAATCTTCTTGCCTGTAGCTCCTTTATTTATTGAGGTCTTAGAGTTTAACCACATTAACCCCTTTCAACTCTTGGCTACTTTCTAATCAACTTTATCTACTACGATGATTCTATACTCCGGAAAAGGTTATCAGGATATATCCATTATTGAGATCAATTATATGTTCAACCTGCTAGAGTATAAGTCCATAGGGTAATTTCCCATGTATTTCCTCAAATTTTTAAGGCCATCTCCTCTAAAGGATCCATTGGGCAAAATAACTCTACATAAGTGGTTCTTTGTTAAGGCCCCTTCTGATCAAATAGTCACCTCTTTCAAGAATGCTAGTATGTCCTTGGATATTGTTTGCGCCAAAAATGGTCACAAACCCCAAGTGTAGTGAAAGCACCAGCGTATGAATACAAATCAACAGTATTCACACACAAATCACAAATCTAAGCAAGTAACAAACAGCAATCCAGAAATAATGAACGAAAACACGAGATTTATAGTGGTTCGGCTATCTCCGGCCTACGTCCACTCCAAAGTTTTTATCTTTTATTGATCGATGCTTGAAGATTACAATTTCCTATCGCGTAGTACAACGGATTTTATGATTATAATCTGAATCTAAGGCAGCAATGGCGATTTGGAGTAAATCTGGCAGAGTCCGGGCGCTCTTTAGCTCTCAAAGTCGTCCGACCCCCTTTCTGAATGACCCGGGGGTCTATTTATAGTTGTAGGAGGCTGATATTTCGCCTAAAATGAGGGGAGACCAGTTCTGGCACGTGAGGGGGCCCACATGCCCGCTTTTTGGAAATCCGGGCCCACTTTGGGATCGATTCGAAGCTACGTTCGAATCGATCAAGAAATTGTCCAAACGAGCTGAAATTTGGTGTGAACATTCTTCAACATGTGATCAAGCTACTGTCAAAATTTCATGGCATTTGGATGTGTAGATCTCAAGTTATGATCGATTCAAGGTTGCGTTTCCGGTTGACTATCCTGGTTCGAATCGATCTTCCTTCGAATCGATTCGTTCGAATCGATCCAGCGTGCGCCTCTGGGATGTCGTGGAGCGCCTTCTTCGTATCGATCCGATTTCCATTCCGTGTTGACTGGGTCGAATCCTGGGTTTTAGCCGCGTTTACATAGTGGACTCGAGACGTTGGATTCGAAGATGGTGGAGTCGAGGGCAAGCTATGTCTTCTGGATTCGAAGCTCCCTCTCTTGATGGATTCGAATTGTAGAAAGCTCCAATCGATTCGAACTTAAGGTATCGTTCGAATCGATTCGAAGTACAGCTATGTTGCTTGGTAGACTCGTATCCTTCGAATCGATCAGACCAACATTCATTCGAATCGATCAGGGCAAGTCACTACCGATCGATTCGAACGAGTCTCGCTGGGGGAATCAAGGCCTCAGAGGATGGATTCGAATAAACCATTGCATGCTTGCCTAACAACCTGGGTGTGTTGCCATCGAGTCGAACCAGTGTCGATCGATACGAATCATATCGATTCGAATTATTTCCTTCATGATGGATTCGAATACTATCGATTCGAACCATTATCCACATTCCATAATCCATCCTTAACTCCATCATATGAACTCTGATTGTCCTGAAAATTGAAACGTAGCCTCTCCTAGTCCTCATCATCATCTCCAATCGATTTCGTCTCGATCGGAGCCCGGTCAAATTTTGACGATATCCATCGTAGCCTTTTTTCCAATCGATCCCCAATCCTGATATCCATCCTTTCCTGTCGATTTGTTTGATGTTCCGGCTTTGACCAAAAAGCGGGATAACATTTGCCCCCCAAAACATGCCTTGTGATAAGAAGGCGTGTTTTGAATAGTTCCGTATCCGATATCCAAAGTCCATAGCCACATCATCCAAGTACATCATCCTTGATTGCTCGTAGTCGATGCCCAACTTCAAACCCGATAACCAAAGCCTTAGTCAAATCCATATCCGTCTGAACCTGACGACCGAATCCTAATCCATCCTTATCCAATAGTCAATAACCGAATCCAAAACCTCTCCGGGTCGATATCCAAATCCATAACCTCTCTGGGCTCTTGCCAAGCGCAATCCACACCTGACGACCGTGGTCCAGTGTCCCTGGACGTTGAGCTAACCTCTCCGGGTTCTTGCCAAGCGCAATCCACACCTGACGACTGTGGCCCAGTGTCCCTGAGCGTAAGTAATGCCGTGGCTTAAGTCCTAAGCCGAATCCTGGTCACTCCGGACCCTTGTTGAGCATAGTCCATACTCAACGACCTGAAACAATAATCGATAATAGGGGGCCTAAGTCCTAGGCCGAATCCTGGTCACTCCGGACCCTTGTTGAGCATAGTCCATACTCAACGACCTGAAACAATAATCGATAATAGGGGGCCTAAGTCCTAGGCCGAATCCTGGTCACTCCGGACCCTTGCCGAGCATAGTCCATACTCGACGACCTGAATGAGTTAATTTACCGCGTTCGGGCAAAAAGACTCATCCCTTGCCAGGCGTAATCCACACCCGACGACCGTTTATCAAAAACCAAAAAGAATCCAGTCAAGACCCAATCCAAAATCCAAATCAAATCGGAAAACCAGAAATCAAAATCAACATCCAAAACGGAGAACAATCATCCGAGTGAATGCCAAAACCAGAGAAACGAGCAAAATCAGGAGTTCAATCCAAACTCCAAAAACCAAACCAGAAAAATAAGTGTCCAATCCAAGAATAAAAGAAAACAGATTTCGCAAACCATGGCTTCGCATTTTATCATCATTCAGAGCATGCCTAGGGGCTATCTCCGTCCCCATACATGTGTAAATGACTCGGTTGCTCGCCAATGGTTTGTTACTTATTTCAGATTATCCTGATCAATTGATGACCAATCGACCATTATTCCTATGCCTCATATCCTCATTGTTTGAGGTAGACGGTGGTTGCTCCTGCTCCACCGCTGCATTCCGAGCCCCAACATACTGCCTCAACTGTCCATTCCTTACATGCTCCTCAATTATGTCCTTTAAATGCCTGCAGCTGTTGGTATCATGCCCGTCCAAATCGTGGAAGAGACAATGCTTTCCTGACGCCCTCTCCCGCTCAGATGGTTCTCTCCTAGCCGGCCTCCGGTAAGGAAGGCGATTCCGAGTTTCCATGTATATCCGCTCCTGCGTCTCGTTTAATTCTGTGTATGTGGAAAACTTTGGATCCTTCCATTGCTTCCTGGTTTTTCCTGAATCGTCATCCAGCTTCCTTTTTCCTTTATCTTTGTCTGAGCTTCCGTTGGATGGTCCTCCACCCCCAGTCACATTCACCTCCTTTAGCTTTAAATCCATACATGCATCTTCTTGCCGAAGAAATCTTTCAGCTTCGTGAAAGAATTCCCCGAGATCCAATGGTGGGTCTCGTACTAAAGATACCTTAAAATCTGAATCCTCTCTGACTCCCGACACTGCCGCCATCAAAACCATTGACGGGTCTGGCCGATCCACCGAAGAAACCGCCGCATTAAATCGAGTTAAAAATGCTCTAAGCGATTCATCCGTTCTTTGCTTTACCGATGTTAACGTCATCACGTTCTTAGGTCTTTTGATGTGAACCCGAAACTGTCCCAAAAACCTGTCCACCAATTCCCTCCAATTCCTGATAGATCCTTCCTCCAGCTGCCTAAACCACATTGCCGCTAGGTCTGTCAAGTATAAAGGGAAACATCTGGCCATCACTTCCTCCGATGCCCCCAGTACTTCCATGTGTCTAGTGTACCTCATCAAGTGATCAGTCGGGTCAGCCTTTCCATTATATACTTCCACGCTAGGTAACTTGAACTTAGGTGGATTCTGAGCCGCCCTGATTTCCCGAGTGAACGGACTCCTGTTTACTCCTTCCAAGTCTCTATTGGCCAAACCTCCACGCATAGTCTTCCTGATGATTTCCATTAATCCAGCCTTGCCTGTTAGGTGTTGCCCCCCATGCTCCCGAGGGAATTCCGGCACATATTCTTCATGTGGCTCATTAGCCGTAATGTTGGCTCTAGCCTGTTGAACTTCTTCCAAAGGTCCTTCTGCCTGGGATCCTGTGGGCCTGCCCCCAAGCCCTTGTTGATTATCTTCCGGTTCTGTATTCTGTCCTCCATTGGGTTCTGCAACCCTAGTTCCTTGTTCCACATTTGCAGTTGCTATAGTTGGTCCAGGGTTCTGTGTTCCTGCAGCCCTCATCTGCTCGAAGAAAGTCTGCATCATATCCTGTTGACTCTTCAGCAACCTCTCATGTAATGAATTCGCCATAGCTTCCATTTCGTCTCTAGTAATGTAGATCGAAGCTTGTCCTTCTCCAGCGCCAGAGGATGCCTCTTGACTTCCTCCCTGTTGGCTTCTCTCAGCTCTTTGCCTTGTTTGTCGAGTCATTGTAGAGTCAGATCTGAATCCTTAAAATTCCAAATCAAAACTTTGAATTTGGTGTAGCGGGTGTTAGTTCCTTCTCAGTGAAAGCACCAAAGTGTTTGCACCAAAAATGGTCACAAACCCCAAGTGTAGTGAAAGCACCAGCGTATGAATACAAATCAACAGTATTCACACACAAATCACAAATCTAAGCAAGTAACAAACAGCAATCCAGAAATAATGAACGAAAACACGAGATTTATAGTGGTTCGGCTATCTCCGGCCTACGTCCACTCCAAAGTTTTTATCTTTTATTGATCGATGCTTGAAGATTACAATTTCCTATCGCGTAGTACAACGGATTTTATGATTATAATCTGAATCTAAGGCAGCAATGGCGATTTGGAGTAAATCTGGCAGAGTCCGGGCGCTCTTTAGCTCTCAAAGTCGTCCGACCCCCTTTCTGAATGACCCGGGGGTCTATTTATAGTTGTAGGAGGCTGATATTTCGCCTAAAATGAGGGGAGACCAGTTCTGGCACGTGAGGGGGCCCACATGCCCGCTTTCTGGAAATCCGGGCCCACTTTGGGATCGATTCGAAGCTACGTTCGAATCGATCAAGAAATTGTCCAAACGAGCTGAAATTTGGTGTGAACATTCTTCAACATGTGATCAAGCTACTGTCAAAATTTCATGGCATTTGGATGTGTAGATCTCAAGTTATGATCGATTCAAGGTTGCGTTTCCGGTTGACTATCCTGGTTCGAATCGATCTTCCTTCGAATCGATTCGTTCGAATCGATCCAGCGTGCGCCTCTGGGATGTCGTGGAGCGCCTTCTTCGTATCGATCCGATTTCCATTCCGTGTTGACTGGGTCGAATCCTGGGTTTTAGCCGCGTTTACATAGTGGACTCGAGACGTTGGATTCGAAGATGGTGGAGTCGAGGGCAAGCTATGTCTTCTGGATTCGAAGCTCCCTCTCTTGATGGATTCGAATTGTAGAAAGCTCCAATCGATTCGAACTTAAGGTATCGTTCGAATCGATTCGAAGTACAGCTATGTTGCTTGGTAGACTCGTATCCTTCGAATCGATCAGACCAACATTCATTCGAATCGATCAGGGCAAGTCACTACCGATCGATTCGAACGAGTCTCGCTGGGGGAATCAAGGCCTCAGAGGATGGATTCGAATAAACCATTGCATGCTTGCCTAACAACCTGGGTGTGTTGCCATCGAGTCGAACCAGTGTCGATCGATACGAATCATATCGATTCGAATTATTTCCTTCATGATGGATTCGAATACTATCGATTCGAACCATTATCCACATTCCATAATCCATCCTTAACTCCATCATATGAACTCTGATTGTCCTGAAAATTGAAACGTAGCCTCTCCTAGTCCTCATCATCATCTCCAATCGATTTCGTCTCGATCGGAGCCCGGTCAAATTTTGACGATATCCATCGTAGCCTTTTTTCCAATCGATCCCCAATCCTGATATCCATCCTTTCCTGTCGATTTGTTTGATGTTCCGGCTTTGACCAAAAAGCGGGATAACAGATATCTTTCCTTCTTTTAATCTTTTCCGTATTCTAGATCGTGTTTCCTTATTTTATTAAATCTCAAACAGTGAGACATGAGAAGAGTGATGACCCGGCTATCACCAATCAATTTAAGGATAGGTATAAGGAAGTCATGAAGATTCCATCTTTACAGCGATACTGACACTTGGTTCTTACCAAAAGAAAAATGAAAGTTCAAGGTCTGCTACCTCCTTATACTAAATTTGCTAGACTTAAACCCTCTAAGAAGTACGAGAAAGTTTCTGCCGTAGTCAGCGATAGCGAAGAAGAAACCGAATCCAATTCTAGGGAAAATGAGACTGAGGATTTCACCTTTTAACCATTAGACTAGCTTGTTTTATGCTCTTAGTACAACTTAGTCTTAATTTTGATTTCAACTTTATCTCTTTCTCCTTGTTGCAGTGACTTCCTTAGGTCGGCTCCCAAGATAACGGAAAGGGGGCTAAGAAAAGGTCAAAGCTATTGCTTTCTGACAAAAATACTTTCGGCTTGAAGAAGCAAAAGGTCTCCAGATCCCCTAAAGCTGAAAGTTCCAAAGGAAAGGATTTGGATCTTCTTACCAGGAAAAAAAAGTAAGCAATAGAAATCACAAGGATTTCCTTTGAAGGTGACATTTTCTGTGCCACCAGCGAAGCACATGCTAGACCTACATCTCTGCCCCAGGAATTCGAAGAGCTATCGAATATAGCCTCTGGAAAAGCGTCAAGGTAGGAATGAATTTTTTCATGTGTATGT
The DNA here is from genome assembly GCA_030737815.1 of Allium fistulosum. NCBI lineage: Eukaryota > Viridiplantae > Streptophyta > Magnoliopsida > Asparagales > Amaryllidaceae > Allium > Allium fistulosum. The sequence continues at coordinate 783,216,962 of CM060908.1, forward strand.
TTGTGATTTTAACATTTGTTCTTACTCTTATCGCCTTTTTCTAGACTATGGTAGAAATCTCTACCCTTCAATATAGGTGGTAGAATATGGAGGAGATGATGGCCACCGCCAAAGCAACCAAAAAGGAGTTTGCGAAATTCAAAATTAAAGTTCAGGAGATGAATACTCAAGTAGAGGAATTAGGTAGGAATGCTGGAGAGAGGGATTGTAAAATTGAGACACTTGAGAAAGCCTTAAAGGAAAGAGACGAGAGGTTGGAGAAAGTCGAGGCTGGGCTGGTTGATAAAGAATATTATATTGCTAAAGAAAAGCATGAGAAGGAGGCTAGCAGACGAGCCTCCCAAGTCTTATTTGATGCTTGTGCTCACCACCAAGACCAAAACATGGCTTTTTCTCTAACCTATCTTAGGAAAAATGCTACCATGGTAGAAGCTAACTTTTCTAAAAGGTATAAGGAACATAAGAAGGAAAAGGAAAAAAGGCCATTGTGGATGATAAAGCCGAGCTCCCGGTAGAGGAGGAGGAAGAAGCTGCTTCCACTGACGAGAAGGTACAAGAAGATACTCTTGATAACATGCTTGATGAAGAAATAATACTGTAACTTGTCCTTGGGACCTCTATAACTTTTGGTTTGTATAATTTTCTGAATGAAATTTTCTTAATGACTCTATAATATTTGAATTACCATTTGTCTTTATATGATGCGATTGTCACATACTATCTCAAACTAGAGCATCCGACATAGAGTTCTTCTTTATTTCCCATCTTTTATCTTTACTAATCTTATAAGGATAAGGTAGTTGAACTTCAAAAGCTAAACGTAACCCTTAAAGCCTTTGAGATTGAGAGCAATTTCCTCGAGTCAAAGCTAGGTCTAAAATTAGCGGCTGCTTTACCTCAGAAAATAGTGAGGCCTAAATAAATATCTGACTCCGGGGAATGACATCGCAATCCCTTTTAGATGGAAGGACAAAAGAAGGCTAAGGATGATGTTGCTAATAAATTCTTTCCGAGATTATGAAACGATGATGGTTTCGGAGAGCTTTGACTTGTCACCCTGGCTTGCTCATTCGGAAAGATCTCCTCCCTTCATTCTTATACTTTATCCTCTGATGCTCTTGATTTTGTAACCCAATTTTTGTAAAATTATTTCTTCACTGAATTAGGCGTTCTTCTCCACCCATTCCTTGTAACACTTGCAAGGAAAAACTACTATAATTGTAAATTGCAAAATTATATATATATATATATATATATCCATATAGATGTAAAGAAACTTCATTCTTTTAGATTTTATTTCTTATGTCGTTACTTTGCTTGAGTGTGCTTTAGAATCTTTTCTTTGTGGTTTATCTCATACCCCTAGTATACTCTTGTAGGAACAATATCTCAGACCCAACCGAGTTTTATTACCGGATCCTCATCCGGAGCCAGCCTAATGGCACAATTAGGACTTCCATCTTGTTCTGATTCTGTTCTCTCTTTCACCTCTTCTCTATTTATCGAGAATCTATTCGATACCTTAACTTAGAAATTTTTCCCTAGCATTCTTCCCTTATTGGAAATCTACCCAATTCTAGTCTTATGCATGATACTACTTGACTATGGCTCACTGTTATTGGGAATCTATTCAAGATTCTAATCTAATTGGGAATCAACCCAATGCATGGTACTATTTAACCATGGATCACTATTATTGGAAATCTACCCAACATTCTAATCTAATTGAGAATCTATATAATGCATGGTACTACTTGACTATGGCTCACTATTATTGGGAATCCACCCAGCATTCTAACCTAATTGGGAATCTACCCAATGCGTGGTACTACTTGACCATGACTCGCTATTATTGGGAATCTACCCAACGTTCCGATCTAATTAAGAATCTATCTGATGCATGGTACTACTTGATCATGGCTCACTATTATTGGGAATCTATCCAACGTTCTAGTATAATTGGAAATCTACCCAATGCATGTTACTACTTGACAATGGCTCACTATTAACATGCATTTTATTTTTTGACATCTTTTTAAACCCAAGTGATATGGCCTTACACTTTGTAGCGCATCACTGTGGAGATGCTCTTATGGTGAGGTCTACCAACTTATCGTTGGGTCTAAATCACAGCCACGTTTGGCGGGCATTGGCCACCTAAAACCATTTTTTACGTGTGTCGACAGTCTAAAACCACTTTTGGTGGGTATCGGTCATCAAAAATAATTTTAAGTTAACTATCATACGGAATGCTAGTTGCAACTTAGTAAAGGGAAGTATGAATTCTTTGAAAAGAGTGCTTTAAGACTATTTTGTAAAAGACTTTTGAAATCACACAGTTTATAAATCACATTGTTCGAAAGAAGGTTTGATTCGAGTTTGAGAAGGAAAACTATTGATAGAATCGGTATTTTTAGTAAAGTGAAACTTTCCATTGATCTCGTTAGATTAATGGAAGAGTTTCATTCCTTGAGTTATAAATGCAAGTATAATAAGCAAAAGTTCTTATGGAGAAAGGACATACCAAAAGAGATAACAGAGATGCTGAGACTTGAACTCACCCTCCTAGTAAAGACTCGGTAGATAGGGTTATGCCGAAGAAGAATGCACCGAAAACAATCCAAGACTTTCTGATTAAACTTCAAGGAATCCAAGACTTTCTGATTAAACTTCAAGGAATCCGAGACCATGAGGCGGTCCCTTAAAGTAGAAACTTTTGTGGAAGAGGTTATGGTCGAGAAGAGCATATTAATAAAATAGGTATCTTCCGTTTGACTGTGGGAATTCAATTTATAAAAAGGATTCATCTTGAAACTTCACCTTTGTAGAGAAGCGCCATATGCATTCATTTGGCAAGAGTTAATTTGGCAAGAGTTACATGGCATTCTCCTGGTGCTATGGAAACAGAACAAAGTAAATAATTTTGAAACAAGCTATTTAAACTAACGTTTAATAAATTTGGTTAACTTCCCTTTCTGTATGAATTTCTAAACTGCATAAGAAAACTTCAACATCCATCCGTCTTATGCCCGTTTGTCAAATAATAGATGCAATATTTCTCACTCTTCAGGTCTTCTTTCTTTGATGGAGGTAATCCGAGTAAGAGAAACCTTTACGAATTTCTAGGAATATGCAAGACAATCCTTGATTGAGTGGAGTAAGAACCCAATCCCGCTTTAATTTCTTTTGAGACGTGTTATCTTGACTGATTGGGAGGGCTCTCTTATCGGAAGAAAACAAATCCTCATATTTCAAAAATTCGATGGAAATGTTCCTGACTTCACTATTCAAGGTCTTGACCATCTTTCGGAGTTAGGGCCGATTCCTGGATCTTCTTTCAAAACTCGTCATCTTGACTGATTTGGAGGGCTCTCTAATCAGAAGAAACCAAACCCTCATATTTCAAAAAATCGGTGGAAAGGTTCCCGACTTCACTATTCAGGGTCTTGACCATCTTTCGGAGTTGGGCCAATTCCTAGAGGGTTCCTTGAAGATATTCTGAAAGTTGCTTGACCTGAGAAGCTTGAAGCTTATAGACATGATCATATTCTTTGCCATTCTTTTTCTCCAAAATGAGGGTCATCAGTCTCTCGTTTTTGTCCTTCAATAAGCTGAATGCGAAGGTTGAGTGGTAGCTCTGAGATGACTTATTCATTTCAGAACTAAACATAACTGACTAGAATGTTCTGTTGGATTTCCAAGAGGAAACAAGGTATGGTGGTTTGGGCCCTCCTTCTAGCGCCAAAAATATTAGTGCAAAATTTTGTCTATACCAACACCAAGAGATCCGAAGGTATAACTCTAGGAGCTGGTTGGATTATTGAACCCGACAAAGAGATTAATGAGACATGATGTAGTCAAGCTTAGATTATGAAATGTTGAACCATAGAGTCGCAATAGCGAATGTAGAGAATGTAAAATACATAAAGTAAATAACACCGAGACTTGTATAGTGGTTCCGCCTGAAAGACCATACGTTCACTGTCCTTTCCTTGTTTAGTCACTCTTACCTAGTTGAGAGGCTTATTACATTGAGTCTATACATTTTCTCCATTAATGAGTTTGTAAAGAGAGCTCTAATATAGGAAAGTACAATCTAATTTTGTATTTCAATCCTTTTTTTAGTGCCAGTTCTTTTACTGTAGTAGATGGTTCTTTATTTATAGCAAATTTAAGGTTCTTCCATTGGTGCAAGTGCTTTCTCTTGGATTGATGACTCGGCTTGCTATGTGCGGCTTAGATTTGAATACTTGCCATCATCTGGTTAAGTGCATTTCGACACAGATTGTTGATGTGATGCTTCTATATATAGCTTCTTGGATTTCTTCCATTTATCCTGACCGTTGGTCTCATCCTGGGCTATCTGAGCCATTGATTGTTGATACTTGTTGAAATGCTTTTGGTTCAGGCAACTGCTACCATCGGCTATGCTTCTTGTCTTAGCTCGATAATGATCTTGATCTCCGATGATGTCTCGGGCTACATGCTCTCAGATATTGATTCCGGTGCTTAAGCTTTTGTTTAAGATCAAACAAAGAGTCTCGAAATTACAAGCTAAGGAAATTTCCTTTGAATATTCGTAATTTGTACTTTGTAGAAATTATAGTGTAATAATGAGATGCATGTACATGACATTACATTTGATGAAAATGGGATATAACACCATTCCGCGTATAAATGGCGTTAGGGAGGCCAAATGTTTTTAATGACATATACTTTTACATTTTTCGAGAATAGTATGAGGTGAGATTCTTAGAAGCTAGTATCCATCCTAGTGGATAGGATTTAGGGTCGCACCCCAAATCGTGGTGATCTGGTCAACCGCCACAATTTAGTTCAAACAACCTGTTGCATGGACACACCCGTAGCTAGCGCTGTGTAAACAGGGAATAGTAGTATTAGTGATGGAGACTCGATGAGTCAGTTACTACAATAAAATAGAGTGAGAACTAAAGATCTAGAGAGAATTGTGCAACTAAGGGATTGTGTGGGAGCACCCACGATGTCTAATCATGGGATATATGGATGAAACAAGCCATGATATCTTGATGTTGAGGCAAAGTCTAGTAGAGCAAACGTCCGATCAAGGGATAAACAAATGTATCAAGCCATGATATCTTTGTTTTAAGGTAGAGTTTAGTAAACAAAATGTTTGATCGAGGGTAACGGATGCAACAAGACGTGATATCTTGGTGTCGAGCCAGAGTTTAGTAAATTAAATATCAAACGAGATTCATTAATGTGTATAAACCTCATAAATGAATGAGTTAAATCGTGTATTTAATTTAAATAACGATTGAAACTTGTAAATGTGGATATGATGTGATGTCCCAGTTGATTAGAGTTGCGGCTATGAGTTACTTTGTATTGTGCCATGACATGAGTATTTATACTGTTTGATTTGATGATACGTGGGTGGGGAGATTATAAAGTGTGTGACATATTTTATTGATTTGACATATCATATTTGTACTAGACACCACACATTGATTATTTATGAGAACAGTTACATTCATGGCTAAATTTTAGTCTCACTCGGGGTTTGTTATACATTTACAACCTCAGATCAGACTGAAGTTGTTTTACAGGTTTAATGTTATGATTATATGTGCTTTGTAGGCTACGGCATGGAAATAGAGTCGATCACTATGGAAGATATTCATTTTTCTTATATTGACTATCTCATATGATGTGATGACATGTTTATGTATTAAGACCCTATTTTTAATTAATGGAATGATGTATTGGTATTATTTAGCGATGTATTTGTATGAGATGTTATATTAGATATCAGTTATGATATATATGTACATTTGTCATCTTTTATTCACCGCTGGTTATGTCAATTTGAGTTTATTCTCATATGTGTCTCTAATACCGTATTATTCAGTCCTGACAGCTCGTATATATTGCTTAGTGTCGAGACGAGATATGTATTAGTTCGGATGTTTTCAGGTATTGTAATATAATTATATTGATCCAAAGTATTGTGTACGTGAGATCACTCCTCTCGAGCAATTTGATTCGAGCTATTGGGTAGTTAACTCCTTCTGATAGTTTGCTCACTGGAGCTGGAGCGTTATATATTCCTTTCAGTGTACAGTTAAAATATAATTGCAAGGAAATTTCACAATTAGTCTAAAAACTTTTGAAATTAAAATATTTTTAAAATTACAAATATCATAAAGTTCTCTAAACTTTATTTAAGCAGTATAGCATATATCTAGGAATCAAGCCAGAATAGCGTGAAAGAACGATATTACCAAAACTAGTTTAAAAGTATCAGAACTTTCTGAAATTGATTTCAAAATGTCAAAAGTTATTAGTGTTACTAGAAGTAATATGATGTATATTGTAAGTACCTCCATAAAATTGATTTGAGGTTATTTCTTTCCAAAGAAAGTTATCGTTATTAGCATCGAAAACCCAACAACAATTTTCCAAATAAAGAGGCATTTAGATTATATAATTTAACTATTCCTAACCCTCACTCTTCTTTCAATTTACATATCATTTCCTAAGACTTTGAAATAATACTAGGATTATCCTCACATAATAAAAGTCTCTTCTAATTTTATATATTTTGTTAGTTATCCGTTTTGGAAAATAGTATAAAGACATCCTACCCGCCCTCGATATGTGAGTTAATATGAACTAATCTTATTTTAGTGGTCCCCCTCTTGAATTTATTAATGCCAATAAAACAGAATTAATAAGAACCATCTTACCCGTTGTCGATAAAATTTTACTGTTCCACCTAGAAAATCTTTTGTTAATTTTATCCATTATAGTTAACCAAACATCATGTTTAAGTTCAGTTGACCTTATCAAAATTTCTAGGCAATCTATAGGAAAATTTATAATTTTATAATTTAATGTACTAGCAACTTGATTCTTTACCTTATCTAAGCCATTCAGTAATAACATAGAACATTTATGAAAATTAATCTTTAATCCAGAAAGTAATTCAAAATTGCATAAATAAAGTTTACGCGTTATAATGTGATGAGGAAAATGAGATGTAAAGATCATGGTGTCATCTACGAACTGGAGAACAGATAAATCTCTACTTGTAATCTCATTTCCTACGCTATCTAAAAACACATTACTAGTAGCTAGCTTAATAGGCCTAGCAAAAACGTCCGCATCTAAATTAAACACATAAGGCGACGATGGGTCTCTTTGTCTAAGTCCCCGTTTCAATTGGATGTATTTTAATGAAAGAATCGACAATGTGAATCGAAAGTGTTTTTGAGACTAGGAGGGGTTATTGACGCTCAGTGAGGATGTTTGCTAGAGTGTATTCAGGGTGTTGACATTCAACTTTGTAGGAGAGTCAGGTGCTCAAGTTAGGGTGGCATCCATGATGGAATGAGTGGTCATTTCATCGATAACGTTGTTTAAGAAAAAAATAAATTAATGATGGGAAGACCTAGGAAGGCAACCACTAAATAAAGTTAAAGATCACTTTAAACTATACACCAGCATAAGAGTCTAGGTGATGAATGTGAATAAGTTTGTTGATTGTATGACCTAGTTCATAACAAATTGATGATAAATATAAGGTATAATTAAACTAAAATTGATGAATATAGAAACATATTGCATGGTGCATAAATGAATGTTAAGTATAGAGTATACTTATGTTAGAAATGATGCCATATGTATGCTCATGATGTAATGATTACTTACGTGATACGATGTAACTGCTGTTGTTGATTTGGTGAGGGAAAAACTCGTACCATTAGGCGGCGTGATCTCACTACACTTATGTTTAGAGAAATATATTACTCATACCAAGCTTTATGTCGACACATGATAAATTACATTGTTATGTCTTATGTTTAGAAGCCTTGGATCTGATCGAAATTGCAGTGCAGAAATGTTAGTAAAGATAAAAATTGTGTTACATATTTCTTTCACCCATTCTTCATATTAAGGAGCAAATTTTGATTTATGCTACTTGTCATGCACTATTGCAAATGAGCTTAAGTGGTTGATTGAATCGAACGACGGGGTAAGAACATTGGTTGTGTTAGGGCCAAAATTGGTCACTAACACCCAAACGTAAATGAGAGCACCAACTAACAGTCATAGATAACAGATAGAGTGTATGTAGAGAGTATAAATATGAAGAATAGTACAAATTAAAAAGAAAGCGGTAATAACAGAAGGTTTATAGTGGTTCGGCTGACTCTGGCCTACGTCCACTCCAGAAATTTCCTTTTTATTGAAACTAGGATCAGTTACAGTCCGGAGTTTTCAAAACAATTATGGCAGAGTAGCCTTAATGAGGAAGAAGATGGGAAACAGAATGAAGATCCCTTTTCGGAAGCCCTACATGCTGTATTTATAGGCAAAACCTAAGTTGTTGGGCTTCTTGAGTAATCCGGGCCCATCAAAGCCATAGCCGAACCATACTCAACACTCCGACCGACCCAGGCAAGCCGATCCACTCCACAGTCAATCCTATCCAGTGTCGATCCACCTAAGCCGAGCCATATCCATACTCCAACACTGGGCCACTTAATGCTGACCCATCCCAAGTCAGTCCCTAGCCTTCCTGCCGACCTACTTCCTTGGACCGACCCACATATGCCGATCCACCAATGCCGATCCCATATCTGACCGAACCATAACTGGCCGACCGAACGACCGTCCTGACCGAACCATACCTCATCTCCACTCCTCGACCGATCCATACCTCCTAGGCCGAACGACACCACCTAGACCGATCCATACCTCCTCTCCACTCCTCGATCGATCCATACCTCCCAGTCCGAACGACACCATCTTGACCGATCCATGCATGATCTCCACTCCTCGACCGATCCATGCCACCAAGGCCGAACCACATCATCAAGGCCGAACGACCCCATCAAGACCAAACCACATCACCAAGGCCGAACCACACCATTATGTCGATCCATGCATGACCTCCTCTCCCTGGCCGAACCACATACGGCCGAGCCACCTCCGAGGCACCATGGCCGAACGACCTACATCGAACCATCCATGATCGATCATCTATCCATCCAACTAGCTCAAACCTATCGTATTCCAGCCTCGACAAATGAGCGGTCGATTTTAGTTAGATCCACATGTCCACGGCCTTGCCAAAAGGCGGGTTAACATTTGCCCCCCAAAACATGCCTTGTGGTAAGAAGGTTTGTTTCGAATAGCTCCAAATACAACATCCAAAGTCCTTATGTTATCCATAGCCATACTTTCCAATTCATAATCCAATCTGTTTTATCCAAGTGCTATTGCCATATCCTTATCCGAATCTATGACTGCTCTAAGTCGATATCCAATTCCTATACAGTAACCAAATCCTCGTCCAATTCCACATCCATCCAAAATCAATCAACCGAATCCACGATCTCTCCGGATCATTTCATCCAAGTCCGGGACCTCTCCGGGTCCTAAAATCCATATCCGGGACCTCACCAGTTCCAAATCCTAAACCAAATCTGAATCTGATAGCCGAGCTCTAATCCATCCATATCCAATAACCAATAACTGAATCCATGACCTCTCCGGGTCGATATCCAAATCTGGGACCGCTCCGGGTCCATGCCTAAATCCTTAGCTGTTCATAGCCAATATCCAAACCTGTAACCTCTCCGGGTTCTTGCCAAGCGTAATCCACACTCGGCGACCTGTGTCTAGCGATGCCTTGGTGTTCCTGGTTCAGTGTCCCTGAACGCTGAGTAATGTCGTGGCTTAAATCCTAAGCCGAACCCTGGTCTCTCTGGACCCTTGCCGAGCATATCCATACTCGACGACCTGAAATAATAACCGATAGATAATAGGGGGCCTAAATCTTAGGCCGAATCCCGGTCTCTCCGGACCCTTGCCGAGCATAGTCCATGCTCGACGACCTTTTAGCCAAAATCCTGAGGAAAATCCAATCAAATTCCAATCCGAAATCCAAATAAAACCAGAAAACTAGAAATCCATACCAAAAATCAAATATCCAAACCAAAAAACTAATAGAACCGGGAGTTCAAACCAAACTCCAAAACCAAAGCAGAAAAAAGCAAGTGTCCAAGCCAAAAAGAAAAGACAGATTTCACAAACTAAGGCATCACGGTTCATCATCGTCTCAAAGCATGCCTAGGGGTTATCTCCTTCCCTGTAGATGAGTACGCGACTTAGTCGTTAGCCCAAAGTTTGTTACTTATTCCAAACCATCACGATCAGTTGATGACCAACCGACCACCATTTCTGGGCCTCGCGCCATCGTCGTTTAGGGTAGGCGGTGGCTGCTCCTGCTCCACCGCCGCATTTCGAGTTTCGACATATTGTCGCAACTAACCATTCCTTACATGCTCCTCGATTATATCCTTTAGATGTCGGCAGCTGTTAGTATCATGCCCGTCCAGGTCATGAAAGAGACGGTGCCTTCGTGATGCCCTTTCGCGTTCGGAGGATTCCCTCCTTGCCGGCCTTCGATAAAGAAGGCGATCCTGAGTATCCAAGAATATCCGCTCCAATGTTGCGTTCAATCCTGTATAAGTGGAGAATTTTGGTTCTCCCCAGCGCTTCTTTTCCCTTTATCCTTGTCTTTACCCGAGCTTTCACCGGGCGGTCCTCCATCCTTAACCATGTTTACTTCCTTTGATTTCATATCCAAAAAGCATCCTCTTGTCGAAGAAATCTCTCAGCTTCATGAAAAAATTCCCCAAGATCCATTGGTGGGTCCCGTACCAATGATACTTTGAAATCAAAATTAACCCTGACTCCTAATACCGCAGCCATCAGAACCATTGATGGATCCGGCCGATCCACCGAAGCAACTGTTGCCTTAAACCGAGTTAAGAAAGTCCTGAGCGATTCATCCGCCCTCTGTTTAACTAACGTCAGTGTCATCACATTCTTCGGCCTTTTTATGTGAACTCTAAACTGACTTAAGAATTTATCCACCAGTTCTATCCATGTTCCAATAGATCCATCCTCCAGCTGTCTGAACCACATAGCAGCAATATCGGTCAAGTACAAGGGGAAACATCGGGCCATAACCTCCTCTGATGCTCCCAGCACTTCCTGATGCCTTGTGTACCTCATCAAGTGGTCAGTGGGATCCGTCTTGCCGTTGTATACTTCCAGAGTGGGCAGTTTGAAATCGGGCAGATTTCTAGCTATCCTGATGTTTTGGGTAAACAGACTTTTGTTCACTCCCTCCAAATCTCTGTTTGTCAGACCTCCGCGAATGGTTCGCCTGATAATGTCAGTCAATCCAGTGTTACCTACCAAGGGTTGCCCCCCATCCACATTTCCTAACTTCCCTCCAAGTCCACGAGGAAATTCTGGTACATACTCCTCGTCACGTACTCCTGTATTCCTGTTGGCGTCGGGCTGCGCAGCGTCATCCGGTATCCCTCCATGGATTGGTCCAGCATTTCCTGGTGGTGTGCCCCCGAGTCTAGGTCCATCCAGATTGATAGTTGTTTGCTGATTGGGGGCTGCCCCCTACTGAACCACTCCATCTGCTTGTCTGTTGAGTCCTTCTGGTCCAACTCCAAGGATCTGAGCTCCTACAGCTCCTACTGTTCCTACCTGTCCAAGTTGTCTGAAAAGTGTCTGCATCATTTCCTCTTTCCTTTTCATCAATTTCTCCTGCATAGAATCCATCATAATCTGCATCTCATCCCTAGTGATGTAGATAGATGCCTGATTAGCTCCAGAGGAAGCCTCCTGACTTCCCTCTTGCTGACTCCTCTCCATCCTTTGCCTCCTGGTTGATTGCTTTGCCATGGTCTCCAGAATCCAAGTTCCTAAGCCTTTAAATCTGAAATCCAAGCTTTCAAATCCCTGAGTGCTAGCTTTCTCAGTGAAAGCACCAAAATGTTAGGGCCAAAATTGGTCACTAACACTCAAACGTAAATGAGAGCACCAACTAACAGTCACAGATAACAGATAGAGTGTATGTAGAGAGTACAAATATAAAGAATAGTAAAAATTAAAAAGAAAGCGGTAATATCAGAGGATTTATAGTGGTTCGGCTGACTCTGTCCTACGTCCACTCCAGAAATTTCGTTTTTATTGAAATCAGGATCAATTACAGTTATAGTCCGGAGTTTTTAAAACAATTATGGCAGAGTAGCCTTAATGAGGAAGAAGATGGGAAACAGAATGAAGATCCCTTTTCTGAAGCCCTACATGCTGTATTTATAGGCAAAACCTGAGTTATTGGGCTTCCTGGGTAATCCGGGCCCATCAAGGCCATAGCCGAACCATACTCAACACTCCGACCGACCCAGGTAAGCCGATCCACTCCACAGTCAATCCTATCCAGTGCCGATCCACCTAAGCCGAGCCATATCCATTCTCCAACACCAGGCCACTCAATGCCGACCCATCCCAAGCCAGTCCCTAGCCTTCCTGCCGACCTACTTCCTTGGACCGACCCACATATGCCGATCCACCAATGCCAATCTCATATCTGACCGAACCATAACTGGCCGACAGAACGACCGTCCTGACTGAACCATACCTCCTCTCCACTCCTCGACCGATCCATACCTCCCACGCCGAACGACACCACCTAGACCAATCCATACCTCCTCTCCACTCCACGACCGATCCATACCTCCCAGGCCAAACGACGCCATCTTGACCGATCCATGCATGACCTCCACTCCTCAATCGATCCATGCCACCAAGGCCGAACGACCCCATCAAGACCAAACCACATCACCAAGGCCGAACCACACTATTATGCCGATCCATGCATGACCTCCTCTCCCTAGCCGAACCACATACGACCGAGCCACCTCCGAGGCACCATGGCCGAACAGCCCACATCGAACCATCCATGACCGATCATCTATTCATCCAACCAGCTCAAACCTATCGTATTCCAGCCTCGACAAATGAGCAGTCGATTTTAGTTAGATCCGCCTGTCCACGTCCTTGCCAAAAGGCCGGTTAACAGGTTGAAATAGGAAACAAATATAAAAAATATGTTAAAATAAGCCAAAGGTAAAATATTGTCGAACAATGAAGAAAACAATTTATGGCCTATTACTACTTAAATTAGATATCAAGCAGTGTGTGTTTTAAATAACATCAATTAGTTTTTTGTGGTTAAAATGAAATATATACAACAGTATAAATAGCACCACTCAAAATAGATTTTGTTTGTGAAACCCACTGCCCTGAGTAGCTCCGCAACTGCATTAGATGGGATTAAAACCCGAAATGGGAATGTTGGAGTAGTGCGGGTCTATTGTGGGAAAATAAAAACAGTCAACATTAACTGGGCTAAAGGAAGAGGGATAAGGGATTATGTAGGAGGAAATAAATGGCCAATGAGTTGGAATTGGGCTATTTAGGAGTTTATGAGGAAATGGGTATTGGCTTGATAAGTTAGTGGGTTAAAATGGGCTTGGAGACTAAAAATTGGGGCAGAGGAAGTTGAATTGAGAGGGTGTGGTGTATTGGCAATGAGATAGAATTTAGTGGGTTGGTTTAAGAAGGTGTGTTAGGCTAGAATAGATGGGTGTAAGATGCATTTAGCAGAGCTTGTGGGTCTGATTTGGGCTATAGAATTGGAACGATTGGACAAGGTGAACCGGGAATAGAACTATGTGAGATGAAATTGGCGCATGTGGGGCAGATGGGTTCAGGCCTACAGGCCTTTAGTTGGTAATTGAGGTCATGGGTAGTGATGCATTCATAGGATGAGTTATAGGCGATAGATTGGACTTCCCAACTTTTGAGTAGTATCAATGTATTTTGAAGTGTTAACATTATCTGTCGAGCCATTCAAATTCAAGGATAGTGTTTCTCTATCCTGTTGCTAACGTTATCTTGTTTCTTTATTTTGTGCTTGAACTTCAGCCTTTGATAAGGGATTGATTTTCCCCATTTGTTAAAGGTTCTAAGTCCCCATTTCAACTGGATGTATTTTAATGAAAGAATCGACAACGTGAATCGAAAGTGTTGTTGAGACTAGGAGAGGTTATTGACGCTCATTGAGGATGCTTGCTAGAGTGTATTCAGGGTGATGACATTCAAATTTGTAGGAGAGTTAGGTGCTCTAGTTAGGGTGGCATCCATGATGGAATGAGTGGTCATTACATTGGTGACGTTGTTCAAGAAAAAGATAAATTAATGATAGGAAGACCTAGGAAGGCAATCACTAAATAAAGTTAAAGATCACTTTAAGCTATACACCGGCATAAGAGTCTAGGTGATGAATGTGAATAAGTTTGTTGATTGTATGACTTGGTTCATAACAAATTGATGATAAGTGTAAGGATAATTAAACTAAAATTGATGAATATAGATACATATTGCATGATGCATAAATGAATGTTAAGTATAGAGTATACTTATGTTTGAAATGATGTCATATGTATGCTCATGATGTAATGATTACTTACATGATATGATGTGACTGATGTTGTTGATTTAGTGAGGGAAAAGCTCGTACCGTTAGGCGGCGTGATCTCGCTACAATTATGTTTAGAGAAATATATTACTCATACCAAGATTATTACTCATACCAAGATTTATGTTGACACATGATAAATTACATTGTTATGTCCTATATTTAGAAGCATTGAATTTGATCCAAATTGCAGTGCACATATTAGTAAAGATAAAAATTGTGTTACATATTTCTTTCACCCATCTTCGTATTAAGGAGCGAATTTTGATTTCTACTACTTGTTATGCACTATTGCAAATGAGCTTAAGTGGTCGATTGAATCGCGGCGTAAGAACATTGGTTGAAATAGGAAGCAAATATAAAAAATATGTTAAAATAATCAAAAGGTAAAATATTGTCGAACAATGAAGAAAACAATCTGTGGCCTATTACTGTTTAAATTAGGTATTAAGCAGTGTGTGTTTTAAATAACATCAATTAGTTTTTTGTAGTTAAAAGGAAATATATACAACAGTGTAAATAGCACCACTCAAAATAGATTTTGTTTGTGAAACTCAGTGCACTGAGTAGCTCTACAGCTGCATTAGATGGGATTAAAACCCGAAATGGGAATGTTGGAGCGGTGCGGGTCTGTTGTTGGAAAATAAAAACAATTAACATTAACTGGGCTAAAGGAAGAGGGATAAGGGGATATGTAGGAGGAAATAAATGGCCAATGGGCTGGATTTGGGCTGTTATGGAGATTATGAGGAAATGGGTATAGGCTTGATAAGTTAGTGGGTTGAAATGGGCTTGGAGAATAAAAATTGGGATAGAGGAAGTTGAACTGAGAGGGTGTGGTATATTGGCAATGAGATAGAATCTGGCGGGTTGGTTTATGAATAGGTGTGTTAGGCCAGAATATATGGGTGTAAGGTGCGATTAGCGGAGCTTGTGGGCCTGATTTGGGCTGTAGAATTGGAACGATTGGACAAGGTGAACGGGGAATAGAACTATGTGAGATGAAAGTGGGCGCATGTGGGGCAGATGGGTTCAGGCCAACGGGCCTTAAGTTGGTAATTGAGGTCATGGAGTGATGCATTCATAGGATGAGTTGTAGGCGATAGATTGGATTTCCCAAATTTCTAGTAGTATCAACGTATTTTGAAGTGTTAACATTATCTGTCGACCCATTCAAATTCAGGGATGGTGTTTCTTTATCTTGTTGCTAACGTTATCTTGTTTCTTTATTTTGTGCTTGAACTTCAGCCTATGATAAGGGATTGATTTTCCCTATTTGTTAAAGGTTCTAAATAGGAATCCGAACACCCAATGAGTATCTTAATTTTGTACAAGTGTTCTGTTCGAAGTCGTCCTTTTCTAATTTGTAGCACAAATTAGAATAATAAAATATGTCGGAAATTACACCTATCCAAACTGTTCGATGAATTTGTACAGTTCATACCTTGTCCGTCAGTCATTCGGTTTGAATGAAGAGCTTCCGTGCAGGAATCTCGTCTGCTCCATGTTTGTCCAAAACTTTTATAGAATAGCACATGAATAATGCTACTAGTTATAAATATAACCGTAGCAATTATTTTAAAAACCCTTAGATGTCCATTTCCTTTTAGTCATCTTAGTATCAATATTTACAGTGTACATATAGTATGAAGATAGAAGATAGAAGATTTTGAATATTTGCGTATATTCCCAATCATTTACTCTAATAGTTTCCATCAAATTAATATTATAACGTGATGCATAAAAATTGGATCGAAACTAATCTAAGTTAAGAATTGGATTGGATCGAGTTCAAATCATAAAGGTCCAATTATGACGGGTTGTCGGATCCTTATGATCAAAACCAACTGGATAATCAAGCAACCTTATTTTCAATGAGCAAAAATTAAATATGTGCTTTTAATTTTAAAACTGATAAATTTAATTGATTATGATACATTTTAATTTTAGTTTTTCGATTGTCGCTAATTTAGATTTGTTATTTTTCATGTTTTAGTTTGAACTTTAAACTCATTACATTTTATCATATCTTCATTATATGATTATAATTAAAACATATGAATTTAACTTTTAAAACATATTCATTTTATTTTTGTTTTTCTATAAACTTGAGGTGAAGCCTTGACGCAACAGTTAGGTCATCCGCATGGTGATATAAGCGTCCAGGTTCGAGTCCAGAAACTGCCACTTCGCGATGCGAAGAAAGGCTGCATACATTATCGACCTCTGCAGAGTTCACTATCGTGCAGGAGCCTTGTGCACTGGGTTCCACCTTTTTTCTATAAACATATTATTTTAATAGTTTAATATAATACTTTTTTGTTCTAGTACTACTATTAGGGGATTATTTGGTTTTAATCTAAATATATGACATGCCATATAATTTTTAAGTTAAATGTTAGTAAAATAAAAAATGTAATATTTTCTATCTAATTCAACTAGATTAAAGTATATTAAAAGATAATTTTATATCATACAATATTCTATACTTCACTTTAGTGTCGTTTGATATGCAACAAGAAGATAATTTATCTATTTAATTCACAAACAACTATTTGTAACATATTACGAATCACCAATAAAAATTAATTAGACAATGAAATTTAAACATTATAGCTGAAAACAAACATTTCTAAATATATAAATTAAATAGTGTATTTGATAACAATAAGACCTAAATATAACCAACGGCTCTCACATATAAGGTCGACATATATGGAAATTTTATCGGAAGCATTAACAAATATCCAACCTGATTAGATCGAGATAGGATCAAATCAGCTTTAAAAATAAATGGAACAAATGCGTATCAGAAAAATAAAGATCTAACTATAAATTGGATTAAATAGACTATTGTCTAAATAAATTCACTGCAAGTCATATCAAGTTTACCTATGCCAATAAGGCGTCGGTATGGCATCGGTAAGCTCATTATTGACGTCTCGCCAATGCCATTAGCGGCTTTGGTAAAATGTTGGTCGAAAAAGAAATTTTGACACCATATAGACGACGGTTGTGGGGTGGTTTACCGATGCCCTTTCGACTCTATACGTCGCGCCATTTCGACGTCAATTTTCCGATGCCATATCAATAACTTGCCGATGCCATTGTTCCGACGACATATCAATGGTGAGATAATTTATCCGATGACGGCTCATCGATGCCAAATATAATTTCAAAATTGGATTTTTTTTAACCCTACCGACGCCATTAGTGGAGCATTTTTGTTGCATTTCTGATGTTTTTCTCACCTCAATCCATAATTCATATATAAATGATATTTCATCACAAAAATATAAATTAATATCCAACATACATACACAATCAATATATGACAATACATATCCAACATCACAAATATCAACATAATTAAATATCCATCTATAAAAACATAAATGGCCATATGTGAATATCCATTAAACACCAAAAATATTCATCCGTCATCACAAATATCCAACATACACAACTGTATCCATCACTGCAAACAATATCCAAACAATAGCATCTACATGAATATCTAAACAATAGCAATAATAACTAATCCCCACAAGCATCATCATCATCACATGCAGAAATTGTTACACAAATGCATCGGTGAGCTTATTGGATTTCTTCTTCAACTTACCGACATGTGATGTAAAGCGTCGGTTTTATTCTTCTACAACAGTTAATTTGGCGTGCCTATTTAATGGTGATCACTACATTTTAATAATAAGTAAATTTCTATTTTAACTATTGTATTTGTGTTTTATAATTGTTATAGATAAATTTGTTGGACTTTGTTTTATTTTTTTCATACAAAACAAATGCAAAATCCTTTAATTAACCTATATAACTCAAATATTTTTTTTTAATTTATTCAAACAAAAATGTATAATTTAACTTATATACTTGCTTAATTTATTGAGTGTTTTAACTAATATGTTTATTTAATTTATTAGACGATTTAAAAAAATGTATAATTGTTAGCACCAGATTTGGTCGCTAACACCCGAAGAAAGGTTTGTGTAGAGAGATTAATGAAGAAGGTAAATTAAAACCATGGAATAAAACAATGGAATGCAGTGATAACTATAAGAAACAAGAACACCCAATTTATAGTGGTTCGGCGTAACTGCCTACGTCCACTTTCAGTTTTAATCTTTATTGCTTTTCAGAATAATTGAATACAGATACAATCCGTAGACCAACAACTTGAACACAAGTTCTAACTGAAAAGAATAAGTCTCGAAAGTAACAGAGTCTCCCCAGTGTTCTCCCAAAAAAGGTCCCTTTCACTGTGCACCTGCCCTTCTATTTATAGGCGAAGATAGGCCGGACTTCCTTCGCGGGCCCAGAAACAAAGTACTTCAGCCCATAGTACGTGACTCTTGTGCACCAAGCCAGGAATGCCGAACGGCAGTTGCCGAGCGAGGAATGCCGGTCGAGAATAGCCTGGTCGATCATCAAGTGACCCGAGGTAAACACTTAGGAGAACCGAACCAGATAGCAGGTTGACTCAGAGTGAAGTCATGCCGAACGAGGTAGCTATGCCGAGCCAGGTGTTCATGTCGAACCAGTGAATACCGACCGGTGAAGTAAGGACAAATGGTACCTAGGCCGAACGAGATGTTCCTACCGAATGACATTCGAATGCCGAGCGGCATTCGAATGCCGAGAGAGGCATTTATGCCAAGCGGCACTTCGTATGCCGTATGAAGTATCTATGCCGAGCGGCACTTGAATGCCGAGCGAGGTTTGTACTCCGGGCAAGGCTCTTAGGCCGAGCGACATGCCTATGCCGAGTGAGGCCCTTAATGGCGAGCGAGGGGTAAATGCCGAGTGACTTGATCTGGCCGAGCACTAGTGGTCGAATGAGGGATGCCGAACGGTGGCACTCAGGTCAATAACCGGTACCTCATTCCCAAGACAAGTTACTGGGTAACATCTGCCCCCCAAAGCATATTGAGTGAACCAACATGATGCGCTTTGAACCACGAGCAATCCATTTTTCTCCTTTTAGCCCTTGCTCCAACCTCTCAATGGTGGATTCTTACGATCTCCTGAATGCCGAGCGAGGCCTAAATGCCGAGCGGGATCTGAATGCCGAGCGGGGCCTGAATGCCGAACGAGGCCTTGTATGCCGAACCATCGAGAGATCTCGACCGGTTCCACTGGTTGATGCCTGTTCACCTCCCACTCTTTCCTATATAAGCCAATACTTCTCCTTTTTCTCCTTTTTACTTTTACTTCCCTTCTATAAGACTTTCGAACTTGTCTTCCTCCAAACTCCTGCTAACACCTCAACCTTCCCTTTCTTCCCGAGTCCAGTACGTTGCCTCACAATCTCTCCCAACAACAAACTTGAACGAGTTTCAATTCCAAATCCAGCATTTCCCTAAGCTTCGAGCCATTTCCTTAGGTATGAATTTTTCACTTATTCGACCCTCCCGGTTAGGGTTTTTGTACGAGACTCGAATTCATAACTTTCTTTCAAACTACAAACAGTAGAGGTCGTCTAGATGAGGAAGATGAATTTTAGGTTTAAACATGCTTTAGGGCTAGATGGAGAGGAGGAAGGAAGAGGATGCCGAAGGCCTTTAGGACGTAGGTTCTTGTTGGGTTGTCGAGTGGGGGAAGAGGAAGTGTGGTTGGCTCAGTAGGAATTAGCAAGATTATGAAGTGTTGGTGGGTCGTGGTGTACGAGTATGAGTGACGTTCGACCAGCTATGTAGAAAGGTGTTTAGGTTACTCGAAGAAGTGAGTTGGAGTAGAATGTTCGGCTGTGGCCCAGTATCGTCTAGTACGAAGGAGAGTGTAGGACTTAGTCTATCGAGTGTTGTGTTATGGCCCGGTTAAAGACCAAGGACTCAGTCCGGCATGTCGAACGAATGTGGCTCGGCATGACTCCCGCATGTCGAACGGTGAAGAGAGAGTGTAGGAGAGAGTTTAGGTGGTTGTTTAGTCGAGTCTTTTGAGTGTCGCAGTAGGCAACAACAATCGAAACCATCCTAACTCGAACATAGTTCATATCGACTTTATTCATTTCCTATGCCTAAACACATGACATAGAACAAGGACAAGGACTTAAGCAAACAAGCATATCAAACTAATTCGGACTGATAACTTCCCAGTTTCAACAACTATAATCCTGAGTTTAACTCAAGTAAAACAAATAATAGCCTTCAACATATAGTGCCAATGCCGAGTTCAAAATTGAAACCATCATACAACAAGCTATCGGAGACGGTCAACGATGACGGTCTTCGAAGATGACAGTCCAAAGCTTAACTTTATTTTATTAGCTTCATGACTTTTAATTCTTTTATGCTTGTACTCGAACAATTGCACTAGTCCACACACCACACGGGAGGAGCACTTTTGGCGTTATGTCTAATATTGATTATCTTTTAAGTATAGTTCAAACAGGTGTTTAATCAAATTCAACATTCATTGAAGATGTCTATAAAGTCAAGCTCCGCTACAGTTTCAGATAAACTCGGCTCGAGTTCTCAACAGGAAGTGGTTGGAACTTCAAATCCATCGACAATTCCTGTACAAGATATTCCGAGTGCCACGATCGCACCTGTTGACCTGGCTCCCGATGCCCTAGATGCAGTGATCTTCCTAGACAATCTGGTCGATTCTCAAGCTTCGAGAGTTAGTGGAAGCGCCCTTTACCGTCTATGCTCGATACATGGAATTCCTTTTGACGATGTACTGATCCCGTCAGGGCAAGATCGTCCCCACCTACCCCCAGCCGGATATACTGCCTGCAACTAATTTATGTGCTGGGTTGGTAGCGTGCCACCATTCAACTCCTTCCTCCGCGACGTCCTGCAATATATGGAGATCGCCCCAGCGTAGTTACATCCCAACAGTCACGCGTTTTTATATGGCACGTGCATCCTCTTCATGAGCATTCTATTCAGGCTCCCGACTCCTGGCGATATCCGCTACATTTACCGTTTCAAGAGGCGGTCCGACAGCCCATCCTACGTATTCCTCGAGCCACATAGCAAGTGCCAAATCCTCACAGGGGCGTGGAGCAAATTCGCCCAATATAAGCAAGAGTGGTTTTACGTGCGCAGCTCCCCTGGTTTCGCAAGGAGATGGCTGGAAGGGAGTAAGTTTCTTTTCTAGATCAATAGTCGTACGAGTCAGGAAGTGCATTCTTTCTAAACCTTTTCTCGATTTTCTACAGGCATCAACCCGCGTCCCGAAGGCTCCGGATACTCTGAGGCAGTCGAAGCTATTCGAGCTGTCCCCGTGGGAGACAGGGACATCAAATCCATCATTTCCAATGAATCGCTTTTGAAATTTGGGCTGCTGGCAGAAGGTCGTCGAATAAGTCTTCCTCACGGTGCCACTTCAACTAGACCTACCTTGGATAAAGGCAAAAGGCAAGCTGGGCCTTCGTCACATGGTGCCCCTGACACACCCGAGGAGGGCGAGATTAGAGAAACTAAGGTGTCCGAAGCACCGGGTGAGAATGTTAGTCCCACTCTGGAACCGGTGGTTGAGGTACACGATATTGAAGTAACGCCTCCTCCTTCAAAGGAAGAGAAGAAACTGGCTTACAAATTGAGGAAAAAGACAGTGGGCGGAACCTCAAAGGTCACAATCATTCCAGTAGAGAGAGAGCCTTCTTCTCAACATCTAGAGAGTTCATTGAAAGGCTTATCTGACCTTACAATTCCAGATGATTTGCTCAACTATGGTTTCGACCCGAAAGACATAAAACTTCATTCACCGGCAAAAGGCAGTGAAGGCGTTCCAGGCCATCACCAAGGAGAAAGAACTCCAATAAGTAGAGCTAAAGAAACTGGTCCGTTGGGGGGAAACACTAGGACACACACGAACACTCGCACTTCACCTTGCACTTAAACTTTAGTCGTCATGCCATTTTTGCTAACTTGTCATCACTTAACTTCTGCGTAGGTGATATGGGACGCTCTCACGGATTCGACCGCCATCGTGGCTCTTCCATTTTCCATCCTTCCGGCCGAGACTCTGGATATGGAAAATGCCGAGATAGAGGCAACGACAGCGATAGAGATTATCGCTCTCGAGATTCATCTTCTCGAAGGAAAATTCACAGTCAGTCATCGTACTCCAACGATCCCCCACCTCCACTGGATCAAGGCAGGGAGAAATCAGGTCAAAGGAGACCACCATCTGAAACTTATCGTGACCAACACTCGGGTTCCACAAGTACTAGGCAGTCTCGAGAGGTTCATAAGAAGTCCGTAGTTTCGACAAAGCAAACCTCCTCTACTCCTGCACTTGATCAGTCGATAGCGGAGAAACTTGTCGAGCTTAAAGCGACATTCCCAAAAATATGTTTTGATGGACTAAAATTTCTTCCAGCCATCCATCCTATTCCGAGGAATGTTAAGCAGAGTGCCCTTGCTTGCACCAATGATGTTTATGTCCAACACGACGCATTTGTTCACTTTGGTAGAAAAAGTTTCTGAAGTTTCTATGGAGCGCCAACATGAAATCGATCGTCTGAAGCTCGAGGCCATCCATGACAAAGACATCGTTAGGGCCCAAGATAAAGAGCTTTCCACATATAAATCTAATCTTGAGTCCGCCCAGAAGAACGCCAAAGATACTGCAGAGACAGTCAGTCGCCTGGAGGCCACACACAAAAAGGAGATCGATGAAGCTGTCCAATGTTGCGGCGCTTTAGCTTTAGAGAAAGACTCCGTTCAAAAGGAGAGAGACACGTTCGCTCAACGAGTAAAAGAGTTGGGAGAGCTACTTCTCAAAGAGAAAGAAGAAAAGGTTGCTGCTCAAGAGGAGTCACAATGTTACTGCAACGAGATTGTCGCTACGTGACTCCTGAAGACAAAGCTCGACGAAGAACTCTCCAAGGCCGAGACGCTAAAGGATGAAGCCCGTGAAGAGGGCAAAATAATAGCGTATATAGAGATGGACTCCCGCCGAAGCTGGTAGGGAGGAGATCAAATGCCAATTCGATCCGCTTATAGCCGAGTACAACGCTTGAGTCCTCATGCATCGTGACTTAACATTTCTCGGCGAGGGTTACCTCGAATCTTTGGCCGAAGCATGGGAGACTTTGATAAAGATCAACTAGGCTGAGTCGGGGACTGAAGAGGTTGACGAAGAAGCTTTAGTGAAGGAATTTCTCCGGGGGAATGAGCCTTCGGACTTGTCTGCAGCGAAGGCTCTTTACAGCAGAGACTCCCCTTTATCAAAAGGAAAAGATGCCATTGCCGGTCCATCCGGAACCGAGTCTCCGGCTCCTCCCCCTACTTTGTCGTCCAGTCGTCCACCACTTGACCCCTTCGAGCAACACATTGGCTATGACCCGGAGGACCCTGGACTTAATATTCACGTTCTTTCTCCTATTCCTGAAGGCGAAACTCTCCGAACAGTTGAGAGTCAACCAGATACTGGTACATAACTTTTCCTCCAAAGTTCAAAGGGTTCTCGCTTTCAGCGAGTGATAAATGTATTCTAACATTTGTTTCTTACGATTCCGCGTAGGTCATCCTTATCCCGTACCTACTCCACGGAGAAGGAGGAGTAGACGGGAGAAACAACGCAAGCGGAAGAGATTCCCGTACCTGATGCTCAAGTGATTGAGGCGCTTAACGAAGACAAATCCGACAATCCGTCGCCCGTCGAGGAACATTACGAAGTTGAAATTACTGGCGCCTCCAAACACACTTCAAAGCTGAGCATGAAGAAACAGGTCATTGAAGAGGGGAGAAAGAAAGCCGAAATTAAGGCCGAGCCTCAAGTGGTAGAGCTCGATGACCCACTAAACAGGCCTTTGAAGATTATTCTTCCAGGTGGGACCAGGCCGTTAGAAGTTCCTCCTTCCTCTGACACCCTTTCTCAGGCGAGCAAAACGTCCAAGAGAAAACGCGTGGGGGAGGAGTCATCTGAGAAATCGAAGAAGGGGAAGAAGCCAAAGAAGTAACTATCATTCTCGTTCAACGAGAATCATCCTGGATTATGTAATTATTTTTATTTATTTTCATAACCGTTGTAGATAGAATTTTTGCCCCGAGTTTGGGAGAAGTTGTAGTAGGACTTCATTTTGAATTAATGAATAAAACTTCGTTCTTTGTCTTTTAAATGACTTTTGTTGTTCAGATCACTGTATAACTCGTAGTCGAAATCCAAATTCTTGTGAGTTACATAAGCCCTAGTTCACTTCCATATGACTCGGAGATTTTTTGATCGCTTATACTCTGATCCATACTCTGGGGACTCCAGAGTATTCCAGTCCGCGCTCAGGGGACTTTGGAGATTTCGAAGTTGTTTATACTCTAGTCCGTACTCCGGAGACTCGGAGTACTCCGGTCCGCGCTCATGGGACTTGGAGATGTTTTAATCGTTTATACTCTAGCCCGCACTCTGGGGACTCAGAGTACTCTAATACGCACTCTGGGGACTTAGAGATTTTTTAGTCGTTTATACTCGCCCGCGGTCTGGGGACTCAGAGTACTCTAGTCCGCACTCTGGGGACTTAGAGATTTTTTAGTCGTTTATACTCTAGTCCGCACTCTGGGGACTCAGAGTACTCTAGTCCGCACTCTGTGGACTTAGAGATTTTTTAGTCGTTTATACTCTAGTCCGCACTCTGGGGACTCAGAGTACTCTAGTCCACACTCTGGAGACTTAGAGATTTTTTAGTTGTTTATACTCTAGTCCGCACTCTGGGGACTCAGAGTACTCTAGTCCGCACTTTGGAGACTTAGAGATTTTTTAGTCGTTTATACTCTAGTCCGCACTCTAGGGACTCAGAGTACTCTAGTCCTCACTCTAGGGACTTAGAGATTTTTTAGGTCGTTTATACTCTAGTCTGTGCTTTGGGGACTCAGAGTACTCTAGTCTGCACTCTGGGGACTTAGAGATTTTTCAAGTTTGAGTGTGCGTTCATAAGACAGACAGAATAACGCAATTTAATTTTCGTCATAGAATTGTACTGTACGGAAACATCAATAGTTCATGGAAAAGATGGCTTTAAGCCTTTATTGATCATAACAAAGGGAAACAAACTGAATTGTCTTATTGCATGCCAAAAACTAAAAACAGCGAAATGAACATACACCTGAAATAATTGCAACTAAAATGCAAAAAGAAATAGACTAGGTATAATAACAACGCAAATGCTCGCTATTCCATGCGCGAGGAAGTGTCACGCCATTTACGGTCACTAGCTTGAAAGTTCCTTCTCCAAGCCTCCGTTCGATGACATACAGACCTTCCCATGTGGGATTCAAATGTGATGGGGTCGGAAAAACTCGCTTCAAAACGAGATCACCCGCATTGAAAGTTCTCGATCATACTTTTTCATTATAATACCGAGCAACTTAGTGCCTATGTGCAACCGCTCTTAAATCAGCTTCTTCACGTTTTTCGTCAACAAAGTCCAACGATTCCAATAGGAGATTCTGATTCGTCTTGGGATCATAATAAGTTGCCCGATGAGAGGGAACTTCAAGTTCCATGGGTATCACAGCTTCAGTGTCGTATGCCAAGGTGAATGGAGTATGGCCAGTCGCGAACTTTGGTTCTGTAAGCCCAGAGTGCTGTCGGAAGTTCATCCACTCACTTGCCTCTAGCCTTTTCCAGTCGTTTCTTTAATATTAGCTTGATTATTTTATTTACGGCTTCCACTTGTCCGTTCGCTTTAGGGTGAGCGACCGCCGAAAACCTTTTATCAATATGATATTTCTGGCAAAATTCTTTGAATTCTCTACTTTCAAATTGAGTTCCATTGTCCGTGATGAAAGTTCGCGGGAGGCCAAAACAGCATATGATGTTTTGTACAACGAAATTAATTACATTTTTGGTGGTGATCGTAGCTAAAGGCTCTGCTTCTGGCCACTTAGTAAAGTAATCAACCGCAACAATTTCATACTTTGCACCACCCTTGGAAATCGGTAAGGAACCGATTATATCGATCCCCCAAATCGCAAATGGCCAGGGACTAACCATTTGTGTGAGTTCCGCTGGTGGAGCTCTCGGGATTTTTGCAAACTTTTGACATCTGTCGCATTTTCTTACGTAGTCTGCAGCATCCCGATTTACAGTGGGCCAATAGTATCCATAGCGGATGATCTTTTTTGCCAGTGTCTGCCCCCCAGTATGGTCGCTACATTCGCCTTCATGAACCTCTTTCAAGACCCGTTTTATCTCGCCGTGGGCGATGCAATGAAGTAATGGAACTGAGAACCCTTTTCGATACATTATTCCGTCCTGCATCACATATCTTGAGGCTTTGCGTACGACTTGTCATTTTTCGTTCCTCTTTTCAGGCAAAGCTCCGTGTAATAGGAACTGCCTGAATAGGGTTATCCATGACTCCTTTTCAATTTCTGCTTCTAGCAGAAAGTTTATTTCCATCTCGTTTATACTTGGAAATTGCAAAACTTCAACAGGAACCAAGCCCATCTGTTGTGCATCGCCAGTACTTGCGAATTTTTCTAATGAATCGGCTTCCTTGTTTTGTTCACGCGGGACATGCGAAATATCATAATACTCAAGGTCTTTCAAAAGTTCTTGAACCCGAGCGAGGTATGGAGCAAGCTTTTGCCCCTTTGCTTGATAATCTCCTCGCACTTGGTATACCACCAATTGAGAGTCACAAAAGATCTCAATCGTTTTTATTCCAAGCTCCCTCACAAGTTTTAAGCCAGCGAGCAATGCTTCGTACTATGCTTCGTTATTCATGGCTGGAAAATCAAGCTTCAATGCATAACAGATAGATCAGTTTTCAGGGGTCACTAGAATAACACCGGCTCCGGAACAATGGTCATTTGACGCCCCATCGGTGTATAACTTCCATCGAATGGGGGGGAGTAATGTCTTCATTACTTTGCTCGACAGGTATTGTGAATTGTGCAATAAAGTCTGCTAACGCCTGTCCTTGGATAGCTCTCCGCGGCAGGTAAGTAATATCGAATTGATTTAACTCGATGCTCCACTTTAGCAACCTTCCAGAGGTTTCTGGTCGCTGGAGCACCTGTCGTAGAGGTTGATCGGTATAAACACTGATCGGGTGTGCTTGAAAGTACGGACGAAGCTTGCGTGATGCAATCACCAAGCAGTAGGCTAGCTTCTCAATTTTAGAATAATTTCTTTCCGCTCCCCTTAAACGTTTGCTAACATAGTACACCGGCTTTTGACCTCAGTCCTCCTCGTGAACCAAAGACGTACTGACGGCATGTTGAGATACGACCAAGTGTACATATAATACTTCATGGTTTATAGGCTTCGACAGCATCGGGGGACTTTCCAAATGTCTTACCAGAGCTTGGAATGCGTCCTCGCAGTTGGGTGTCCATTCAAAATTCATCTTCCCTTTCTTTATTACATCGAACAAAGGAATGCACTTGTCAGTCGCTCTGAATATGAATCGACTCAGCACGGCCACTTTTCCGTTCAAGCTTTGTACTTCCTTTAGAGTTCTGGGCACTTGAATGTCTCGAATAGCCTGAATCTTCTCTGGGTTAGCTTCAATTCCTCGTGCGTTAACAAAGAAACCCAGGAACTTCCCTGACGCAACGCCGAAGGAACACTTCAGAGGATTGCTTTTTATTCCGTAATACCTGAGTATATCAAACATTTCCACTAAGTCTCGAATGTGGTCGTTCGACTATCGTGACTTCACGAGTAGATCATCCACATAGACTTCCATTGTCCTACCGATTTGGTCTTTAAACATCCGATTCACCAGACGTTGATAGGTTTCTCCCGCATTTTTCAATCCAAAAGGCACCACTACATAACAGTACAGTCCGACGTCTGTGACAAAACTAGTGTGTTCCTGATCCGGGATGTGCATCGGGATTTGATTGTATCCCGAATACGCGTCCATAAATGATAATAACTCATGTCCGGCCGTTGAATCGACCAGCTGGTCAATTCTGGGTAAAGGGAAACTATCCTTAGGGCAAGCCTTGTTCAAGTTTGAGTAATCAACACAGGTCCTCCATTTCTCGTTCGCTTTTTTCACCAACACGGGATTAGACACCCATTCAGGGTAGAGGGTGTCGCGGACGAACCCATTGGCTTTGAGTTTGTCCACCTCCTCTTTAAGAGCCGCGGACCTCTCCAGGTCCATCCCTCTCCTTTTTTGCTTTATTGGGACGTATTTTGGGTCTATGTTCAACATATGACTCGCAATGGCGTGAGAAATCCCGCACATATCAGAATGTGTCCAAGCGAAAACATCCAAATTCGCTCGGAGGAAATCAGTGAGATCCTCGGTCATCGAGGGGTTGAGTTGTGATCCAATCTTAAGTACTCATGATGGTTCATCTCGGCTGACCGGAATGTCAATTGTCAGTTCAGCCGGTGTTGATTTTTCTTCCCGGGGTTCCTCATCATCATCTCTCGGATCTATGTCTTTGCAGATCCGATCATGTTGCCCGAGCCAGGGCTCGGGCATTACTTGTCAATTTTCAGTGACTCGGGTGGGGACGGAGTTGTCCACAACCTTTCCTTTCTCTCTTCGCTAGGCCTCTCTCAGCTCAGCCACATAGCATGCACGACCTGTCACCTGATCGACATGTACAACACCAACTCCTTTGTTTGTGGGAAATTTCAAAGTTAAACACCATGGGGTCAAAGCTGCGCTAAACTCTGCCAGGGCCGGTCGACCCAAAAATACATTGTATGGAGAATCAACATCCAAAACAATGAAAGGTAGGATTCGTACCCTCCTATGTTCTCCTTGCCCTAGTTCAACTTGCAATTCAACATAACCCACCGCATCGGTTGTTGCACCATTAAAGCCATGGATACGAGCTTTAGATGGTTTTAAATCCTTCATCTCCATCTTCATTTGGTCATATGTTTTTTTGAAGATGATGTTAACAGAACTTCCACAATCAATCAGAATTCTTTTCACAAATGCTAGCCCGATTGTCGCAGATATGACCATCAGGTCAACGGTAGGAGCCTCAACCTGATCAGCATCTCTGCTCCTGAATACTATATCGTCCGTCATCATGCGTTGTTGTTTAGTGGGGGTCCCATCCTCCACATTCGAACAACACTCAAAATTTGCATGCCTTAAGGAGTTAGCATACCGCTCAATTTCTTACCAGTTCTTATCTGTAGGGTGAGGTCCACCTATTATCGTGTTTATGACCAGTCTACCCATGGTCTGAGCAGGCTCCTCAGGGTGACGTGGAGCTGGTGCGCGACCGAGATTGGACGTTCCCTGTCCACCCTCTTGAGGATTCTTTACAAACTCCTGCAACTTTTTCTGTCTAATCAACTTTTCTATAGCATCATGGACGTGCCTACACTCCTCGGTATTGTGCCCGTAAGTCTCATGGAAGCGGCAATACTTCCCAGTCCGCTTTTGCTCTTCAATAGACTCTTTTGGGCGTGGCTTTCAATATTGGAAAGTATTACAAGTTGATAGGTAAATATTTTCCAAAGACGCATTCAGAGGAGTGTATTAGTTATAAGTTGGGATCCTTGGTTTCCACTTTCTAGCTTCCCTTTTCTTTCCGGGATTTCCCCCACCGGATCCTTTAGATTGTTCAGGCTTGTTTTGAACATTGACTTGTACCTTTCCAGAGTTGTCACCGGATTGTTTTACAGCGATGTTACTCTGCACAACCTCCTTGCCATGTACCGGTGCATTATCTTGCCTCGTCCACCTAGCTTCCTCCCTTCTTATAAATTGGTGTGCCTTTGAATAAAAACGTTCCAGCATAGTCGGAGGCTTTCCCACCAGCCAATCTCCAAATTTTGAATCCGGATTTACCCCTCGCATCACGACCATTAAAATAGCATGGTCGTTAGGGTTGCTAACTTCAGTTGCAGCAACATGGAACCTTTGTAAATACTCTTTCAATGACTCCCCTGGAGCCTGAATTACACTGGATAAGGACATCACGTCCTTGGGAAGAGTGGCATGAATCCTGAATTGTTCCACAAATTTCGTCGCCAACTCATCAAAGTTGGAGATAGTCCGCGGAGGAAGTCGGGCGAACCACATGGTAGCGATCCCAAACAAAGTTATTGGGAAACATCTACACTTGGTTGCATCGTTCGCTCTAGCTGAGTCCATCATCCATTCATATCTCATCACATGTTGTCGGGGATCAGTCTTTCCTTCATAGGTCGGAATAGTCGGCATGTTAAACTTCCTGGGGTACTCGGCCTGTAAGATAGAATCTGTGAATGGAGTGTGACTCCTGGATACCCCCCAATCATTATTCGATAAGCCTTGATTCTCTCTCATCAGCTGTCTGACCATAGCTGATAGGTCCGGGGTTTGTATGGATGATGGTAGGTTGGTGTCTGTCCTGCGAGACCGTTCTGGTTGGTGTCTCCTCTGTTGGTGATCTACCAAGCGTGTATCTTGGGGACCTGCATCATTAGGACCTTGGTGAGGCGGCCGTCCAGCTTCCGCTCATACTCCAGACCCAAAGTTTCCCGTTCCAGCTTGGGTGTGATTTTCTTGGTGTAAGTGAGGGGCCATTGCTCCAGGTAGGGAACCTAGACCATCCTTGGTTGATCGATCAGCAACACCTGCTTGCGTTGTTTCTGTTTTACGATGTCTACGTCTGGGAGGTTCATCAGAGGAAGAAGAGCTGTCGGATGAGGAGTAAGGAGCGGGGCTTTCTCCAGCATTCTAATGGTGTTGTTGAGTAGGCTGAGTCATAAGGTTGGCGTTAGCTTGGATCTGTTCGCTAAGTTGTCTCCTGCTCTTCATGAGTTCTCTCATCAACTCGTTGAACTCTGTCCTAGTGACAGCTTCCATTTGATTTTGGGTAGTGACAGTCCCTGCGCCCAGATTAATCTATTGATTGTTGGGTCCTACTTGTTGGACACTAGCAGTCTCGTTGACATCTGCATTGTGGGAGGCTGATCTAGTACGTCGTCTTCCTATAGTAGAGTTATCGGTAGAAACTCTGAGTATAATCAACGGATTTCCTGTGAATGACTTGGATCTCCTTCAGGGGATTTCTTTAATCCAGTAGCTACAAAGTAGATCCTAATGGCCTGAGAATGGCTATCAGTGAAAGCACCAAAATGTAGCACCAGATTTGGTCGCTAACACCCGAAGAAAGGTTTGTGTAGAGAGATTAATGAAGAAGGTAAATTAAAATTGTGGAATAACACAGTGGAATGCAGTGATAACTATAAGAAACAAGAACACCCAATTTATAGTGGTTCGGCGTAACTGCCTACGTCCACTTTCAGTTTTAATCTTTATTGCTTTTCAGAATAATTGAATACAGATACAATCCGTACATCAACAACTTGAACACAAGTTCTAACTGAAAAGAATAAGTCTTGAAAGTAGCAGAGTCTCCCCAGTGTTCTCCCAAAAAAAAGTCCCTTTCACTGTGCACATGCCCTTCTATTTATAGACGATGATAGGCCGGACTTCCTTCGCGGGCCCAGAAAAAATTACTTCAGCCCATAGTACGTGACTCTTGTGCACCGAGCCAGGAATGCCGAATGGCAGTTGCCGAGCGAGGAATGCCGGTCGAGAATGGCCTGGTCAATCATCAAGTGACCCGTGGTAAACCCTTAGGAGAACCGAACCAGATAGCAGGTTGACTCGGAGCGAAGTCATGCCGAATGAGGTAGCTATGCCGAGCCAGGTGTTCATGTCGAACCAGTGAATACCGATCGATGAAGTAAGGACAAAAGGTACCTAGGCCGAACGAGATGTTCCTGCCGAATGACATTCGAATGCCGAGAGAGGCATTTATGCCGAGCGGCACTTCGTATGACGTACGAAGTATCTATGCCGAGCGGAACTTGAATGCCGGGCGAGGTTTGTATTCCGGGTGAGGCTCTTAGGCCGAGCGACATGCCTATGCCGAGCGAGGCCCTTAATGGCGAGCGAGGGGTAAATGCCGAGCGACTTGATCTGGCCGAGCGCTAGTGGTCGAATGAGGGATGTCGAACGGTGGCACTCAGGTCAATAACCGGTACCTCATTCCCAAGGCAAGTTACTGGGTTACAATAATTTAACTTATATATTTATTAAATTTATTGAAAAAATGTATAATTTAACTTATATATTTGTTTAACTTATTGAGTGATTTAACATGTATTTTTTAAATTTATTGAGTGATTTAAAAAAAAAGTCTAACTTAACATATTTTTTTCATTTGACTTATATATTTGTTTAATTTATTAAAACAAAACATAATGTATGTGTGTGTGTGTATTTGTTTAATTTATTATGTATAATTTTACTTAATTACATATTTATTTAGAGTGATTTAACTTATATATTTGTTTGACTTAATCGTATCTTTTTCTCAAAACATTTTTTTTAACTAATGATTTATTACATCTAGTAGAAAATGAGGACCAAGTTAAATATTTATATTAAGCATTCTTATAAAATACACACACATGTATGGTTATTGGGATTTATAACCAGTGTATACATACATACATACATACATACATACATACATACATATATGTATGTATGTATGTATATGTATGTATGTATGTACATGTGTATATGTATATGGTTTTGTATACGATATACTTATTACCGTATGTGCATAACGGAAGTTAAACTATTACCTTTGAAATATAGTCGTAGTTGGGCTTACGATCACCTCTTTTGGCAATAGCTCCACCGAGTGCATTGAATACCACTTAGTCCACTTCTCTTGTTATTCCACACCTTTACTTTAAAGCGCATCAATCCTAGCCTGGTATTTCATATATATTTTTATGTATTCATTATAATTTTATACATGTATATATGTGTGTAAATATTATTTAAATAATTTTTATGGATAACTTATAGTAAAATCAGTAGAAGCATCATCTACCAAGCTATTAGCGGTGAACCCATCTTTTGGCTTAATCTTGTGAGTCCTACAATAGACTTGCCAAGTTGTAGGCCCACTATGTTGCACTTCATACCGAAATTTGAATTAAGTAAATTATCATATGAGCGTATTTTAATTTATTTAAATGTTAAATAAATTTAATATATAAATATATACTAGATCGTTACGATGATCCATGTATGATTTAGAGCCACCACTATGCAACATACGATTTCAACTCATAATTTATCATTCTATTCCACTTCCTTTTGGCAGTCCTTTATCTCCCAATTACTGCAGGAACTGCCTGTATATCTCCTGAGCAAGGGATGAATGACTTTTTCCATTCCTCCGTGTAACATATATCCATTCGTGATATTTTTTGGTTGCTATGGATGCCCAAGACTTTCTCACAATTTCTTTAGAATTGTCATCTCTCCAAGCAAATTCCCTTTGCAAAAGCAAATTGAACAAAATAAATGACATACATATGTCTATGTAGTGTGTTTGGTAATAAAATTATTTTACCATAAATTCTTGAAACATGACTGCCTTGATGTCATTAGGAATGTCAATAAACATAGGCCAAAATGTTGTGACCGTGCAAGTATGCCTTCACGGATGGCATCGTTGTGCCGATGTTGAGAAAATCATATATGTATGTATATACATATATATATATCTGTGTGTGTGTGTGTATCTGTGTATGCTTATTTAATTAGTAAATTATTATATATAGATGTGTATATTTATGTATGTGTGTGTCAGTGTATATGTATTAATGTTAGTGTGTGTATGATTTTTAATATATTGAAATAAGTAATTACTCTCGTTGATCCTCGTTCTTCCTAGAAGATATCAACTAGTTGGATGGAGGAAGAGTCCATCTCAAACACACGAGTGGATGGACCAATAGCATTAATAGACACATCGATTTGAATAAACAAAGATATCATATGTGCATCGAAGTCAACTAAGTGGGTTCCACAATGGCCTGAAGTGTAAGAGCCACCCTGACCTAATGAGAAGCCGCCTTAATCTAATGAGGAGTCACCATGGTTGTGTACTCTACAACGTCGACCAGACATATCTGTTATAATAATCCATATACATATATGTATACAATATAATAATAAATACATAACTTGTGCTTTACAATGATATGCAGCTAGAGTAGCAATTAGGATAAGTTTTAATTATGTTACATCATAAATGAGTGAATTCGACAATGAAACTAGAAACTTCACCTATGAAAAAAAGAATGGAATAGATTCAGTTTCAATGTGTATAAGCCCAAAATTAAACAAAATGTACATTTAGGTGTCACGACAAACATAGAAAAATAAAATTAACGTGCACATATAAAAACAACATTTCAATAAATTATATGTAAGCTACCAAAATTGTTGGCATCATTATCAGTATCATCATTTACAATATCATCATCATAATCATGTTTAACTTTGACATCATCATCATCAATTTCGACATCTTCATCTAATTCAACTCTGTCGAATACTTCATTGTTAAGTGGTCATATATCATCTGTATCTTATATTATTTGGAGTATTTCATTGTTCTCTAGATCATTTTGGTACGGCTGATCGCTGTTATAATTATGTTCCATCTAGCAACCATCTAGGTTTTTTTAGTGCCATCACACCAGTCGTCATTATTGTTGTTCAGGTAAGGATAAGATGCATAATAAACTTGCGTTGCTTGAGTCGCTAGAACAAATGGATAGGTTCATTTATATTGCCTTTTATGGTTTACCTCAATAAGAGTATAATCTTTACATATATAACATACTCCTACATTAGTTGTAGTATCAAACCACCTGCATTTGAATAAAAAAGTTTTAAGCTTTGTTATTGCAAAATAAGCAAGTTAAATTGTTTCCTGTAAAACTTCATAATAATCTAGTAAATCATCACCTTGTTCATCGCCTTTAACACATACCCACCATTGTCTTTTGTAAATTATTTAACTTAGCTTCAAATTCCGTGATGTGAAATTTAAAGACATTATGTACATGATTGGGCATTTTCTATATTTCATCAATGGACCAAACACAAGAGTTTTATAACAAATACCACCAATTTCATTATCAACAATCTATTAAATTAAATTAATGCACATTAATATACATAATAAACTATTTCATACTAAGTTCATTCAATTATATAAGATTATATATTTTTGAATCCAAGCCTCAAATCCTTTACTGGATTGAATCCATTGATTTTGTTGCTCAAATTGATCATTAAACATATTGTTGAGATAAATACGATTATGATATTTAACATGGGCATTGACAGTAAATAAACAAATATAGTTTTACCTAATAAGATCTGATAATTCTTCACAATTGAGAAGCATCGTTATTCTAGCTATGATAAACTCTTTATGTAACAACCCAAAATTTTGGTTATTTGATTTTAAATGTTTAATTAGTTTTAAATATTTAAAATAGTTGAATTTTGGAATTTAATAACTTATAATTTAAATATATGGCATATTTAAAAATATTTGAATTGTGAATTAAATGTTAATTAAATGGATTTAATAATTTTATTTAACTCCTTCTAATTAATAAATAATATTGGTGAATTTAATTTGTAGATTTATTTAAAATGTAAATAAACCGGATAAATATTGATAATTGAATATTTAAATCTGTAGAATTAGCCTTTCGGGGCACAATCTTGGATTTCGATGAAACCATTTTCATCGGATCCGTAATAGTGAATTATTATAGGATTTCAAGTTTCGTAGCGATCAGACTTATCGTTTGGCCGTGCGAGCTTGAAACACGTGGAATTTATTTTCAGAACTTTAATTAAAATAAATTAATTTAGGAAAGCTATCGTCTGAATATGATGGAATTGGCTTTCGATATTTATTCCATCATATTCGGAATGGGGGTATTTAGCTAGAAACGCCAGTAAGCATACATCGATTGGAATTTGTAAACTTTAGAACGTGAATGGTGCCGGTTGGTTTTCCTATATAAGGACCCTTAGCCTTTCGTTTTGCCTAAAAACCTAAAAACATAAGTCAGCCGCCACTCTCTATTCTCTACATCCAACGGCCAACATTGCTCCAGTCGATAGAGGCAATTTCAGGCGTTGAGTCCAAAAGAAAAAAGGGCGGGGTGGCCAGGGAAGTTCATCGATGGCGATGGTTGGGGTTAAGGTTGTCGGAGGCGGCGGCTATTGCGAGTTGAACGCGGTGATTTTTGGCCGTTAGTTCTCATGGTCGGCGACGAGATGGGGATGGACGAAGATGGCATTAGATGCAGCCGAGGATGGCGAGGCTCCAGTGAAGTTGAGGTGGTCTCTGGTGGTTCCTAGCGGCGATGATAGGTGGAGGTTCGGTCGATGTCAAGTTTCGTTTTCTTGCGGCCTGGAGCTTGAGATCGAGAGTAGGGATTAGTTAAGGGTAATTAACTATTAATGATGTACTAATATGAATTAATTATATTATATAATTCCAAAATCTTATATATGGAATATATATTTCATAGGAGGTCGGATTTGAACGCGGTGAGTTGCGTTGTACTCGTGAAAGCATTATCTACATTTTGGAGGTGGATTGAACGAGATTGGAGCTTGTTGGAATTTATGCTAATGACGAACTTTCGTTCAGTTTTAACCCAAATCGGAATGTTTCGCCGATAACCGAAATCAATGTGAGTTTAACTCACATTAAATTTTATTATATCATATCAATGATATTATAAATATTTACTAATTGTTTGGATGTTAGTTAAAATTGGTTGATTGCTTGTTTGGTTGAATTTTCATTTGGAAAATGGATGACATATTAATTTGATCATCATAAACTCATATGATTATCTATATAGTATCGATAACCATTGTTTTGCAGGAAAAATATATAGAGAGATCCAAAGGGGGTTTCTCGTCCATAAATTATTTGTAAACATTCATATATGCTGTTATATTGATGATAATTGAATAAAATCCTGATATTCCATTTAATAGTTTAAATGTCGTTATAGCGATTTTTGCTATACCGTCGTTTATTAAATTTCATTTGCAAAACCCTGTCATATGAACTTAAGCTTGTGTTTCCGCTAAAAATAATATTGAAAATTTATTAATCATTTTGATTAATGATAATTTGAAATAATTAATTATTTTAATTAATTAATTTGAGATTAATTAACCAATTTAATAACTAATAATTAAAATTGGTTTATCTTTGGATTTAATTAATCATTTTTGCTAATGATGTTTTATACTTAATTAATCGTTTTAATTAATGATTTTTTTTATATTTAATTAATTGTTTAATTGATGATTAGAATTTAGTTAAATCATTTTAATTAATGATGTTTTATAATTAAATAAATCACTTTAATTAATGATGTTTCAATTAATTGTTTTAGCTAATGAAGTTTGAATTTAACCAATCCAATTAATTTTTGATTATTTGAACTTAATTAATTGTTTTAAATAAAATGGAATTTAAAATTACTTATCATTTTAATTAATGATGTTTGAGATTAATTATTCATTTAATTTATGATTATTTGAATTTAATAAATCTTTTTAATTAATGATATTTAAAGTCAATTAATTGATCTAATAAAGGTGATTAAAGCAAATTAGCTAACATAATAAAAAATTGATTAATAAACTGATCTAAAATTAATAAACTGATTTAATAAAGATTTTTAAAGTTGATTTACCAATGTTATAAAAGTATTTGGAAATAGTTATCTATTTATTATGGATAATGGATTTTTTTTATTTAAAAGAGATTTTAAATGTGATTTATTATCTTTCGGGAAAAATGATATCGTTTTAAAGTTATAAAAAGGAATTGGAACTCGATTATTGAGATGTTAAGTTGGATAACCTTCTGGGTGATCGGTTTGATGTTGGTTTAGGCCTTCGAGGTTGCGCACTTGGAAAATTATTCTCTCAACGTTTTAACAATTAGGAACTAATTCTAAAAGTGTTTTACCAATATGGACATCAAGCAAAAGTTCAATTCGTTTTTAAAAGTAGAAGTTTGATTCGTTTGTGGAAATAAATTATTTTTGTAAAACGAATCACTTATATGGAAACGATTTACTTGTATAATTAGCACTAAACATCTAAGAAGTAAACTTGTCGCTATTTTAAAAGTTAAGAGTGATCGTTGGACATGACTTTGAGGTAACACTACCTTGACTTGTCCGGTATTACTATTAACCAAGAAAAAGTACAAGTTTGAATTCAATGAGTGGTGATAGGTATACAAGACTTAATTTCCATATACGATCGTTTTATATCCTCGGTAGTTGGTATCTCAACTATCGGTTACTTCAGCTACTTTATGAACATCGTTCTAAGATGATTTGTTGCTCAATCGAGCTTTGCTATCCTTTGTCGGAAATAAATAAACCAAAAGCGCAAGAAGGGGCCAAGCTATGTGGGGTTGCTCCCATTAGGGTATTTTCACATCTCATCTAGTTGGATTCGGTTGTGCACTTAGATGTGGAAATATCCGGATTCTCAGTAAGGTCTAGCGGGGTTCGGCTTAGAGGTTCCCGAGAAGTATCATATATTAAATGAGCTTCTCAAGAGTTTATTATTAGAGGTATATTCCAAGGGGGGTGCACCTTCCTAGTCATTTGTTGAAAAATTTCCTTTTCTTTTTTGATTCGTATCCCTGAATCTGTTTTATCTGTAATTACCACGAGTAGAGCCAACTCCTCATCACGGCATTTAAGTGTTTATTTATCTCATTCTGTCGACTTTGGACTGTTGCTTTATTTAGCCCATTCTATCGAGTTTGGACTGTTACCTAATTTAGTCCATTCTATTAAGTTGGATTGTTTTCCCTTGCTCTATCTATTCTGTCCAGTTTGGATTTTACTCGGTTTATTTTCATTCTTTCTGGTCTGGTTGATATTATTTATGCTCAATCATATTTGGTTTTGTTTCCTGATATTCATTTCTTCTTTTACATGTATGGATGTTATTCTTGTGAGGTAAAAACCCATTCCGCGTTAGCGACGTGGTCTCACAGAATTTTTATATATGTTTCCCCATTATTCAAGTTATCTCATGCCGGTACTTCCAGACTGATCCAAGTGTTATTTATTTATAATGCTCGGGTCAGATTGAGTATTTTCCTGGTTGGCTTTGGTGTTATGGCATTCATGGAGTGGAGATGAAGATTCACCTATCGTAGTATTTTATTTTCCACTGTATTATATAGTATACTATCGACATTAGTAAGGTCGTGATTTTATAACTGTCCAGTTGATAAGGTTTGTTTTTAACTCTGATATACTCTGTATGTTTGAAGTGACATTTTCTACAGTCCTTATTATGTTATATCCATTGTGAGATTCTGTTTTTTCTGTTGTCTATTCTTTTCTTTTTTTTATTTACCCTAACAATCTGCCCTTTTGTCGATCGGATGCGCAACATTGGAACACAGTGGTAGTGTTTGGTGTCGACTTTCGATGGTCAAAAGGCGGGTCGTTACATTTTGTATCAGAGCGCAAGGTTAAGCGAGAACCTTGGCTTTGGTAGGGTTTGGCTCATTAGAGATAGGGTAAGCGATATCCTAGAATGAGTTTGAGAGTATTATATATACGAGAGCGTATTTGTTATTGTTATAAAAACTTATTATGTAAATTGGTCTATTGAGTTTTTATGAATTCTGGTCGAGACGTGGAATGCCATGGCATTGATAGGGATTTTTAAACACTCGACCAGGGCCAACGGACATAGTATTGAAATTTTTGAAAATTTAGCAAATTAAATATTTTGCCTATGATTATATTTTATATATATAAATGAATAATTTTCAAAAACTCTATATAGTTATAAAGTAAGTTAGTTTAAATGTGATAATATTTATTTATTATCACTATTGTTTGCTCGGTTATGCTTAATTTAAATAAGAAGCATTAACTGTTATTTGTTGATTGTTGAATGGTGCTCGGTTTATCTTGGAGCATTTATAGTTTTGATTTAAAATGAACCCTGTGAATTGATTTTCACAATTTGACTATAAAGGTGTTCGAAAAAAAATGTTAGCTTGAAATTTCACATTTTAAATAATGATGGGTTAAGAACTAAATTTTGTAAAAAAGTTGTAAATATAGTCAAAATGGTAAGATAAAACATTTGGATAATAAACATTTGAGAAAATTTGATTATAGTAACGATGAATGATTATAATATGAATTGATATTTATATAATGGAAATTTTATATAAATTTAGTTTGAGAGTTATGTTTAAAAAGAATTTTTGAATCTAAATCCCAAAATTTTTGAAAATAATTTCAAAGGAATTTTTGAGAAATGAAATAGCAATACTTTTGAAAGTATTTAAAGGTAAAAGTATACTGGGAAGCAAAATTTTAAATAGAATACATTTTCCTTCGGATAATTAGGAGGAAATCGTTTCGACTAGTTTTATAGTAATCTGAATAATCTCCTAAGTGACGACCGGACGTTTTCTTAAGGGAATGTTGTGGAATACTTCGTAAATTATTCTCTTTATCATTATGCAAGCGAAATGAGTTCTTCGAATAAACCCAAAGTAGTGTTTTGATAAATAATTATTTGAAGTTATTATATATAAAAGTATACGGGGTATGCTTTCAAAGGTAAGTTTTAAAATTGAAACCAAGTATCTAATTTTTAAGTACCCTAAAAGGGAATTGGTTTCAAAATAGAAAGGTAATTCTAATAAGAGATTGTTTGGGTAAATAAGGTTTTTACCTTAGATA
This sequence comes from Allium fistulosum, assembly GCA_030737815.1. NCBI lineage: Eukaryota > Viridiplantae > Streptophyta > Magnoliopsida > Asparagales > Amaryllidaceae > Allium > Allium fistulosum. The sequence goes on from CM060908.1 coordinate 783,257,925, forward strand.
AGATAAGGAATAAATTAGAAACAAGTAAATTGGATTAAATTAATAAAGAAGGTTTTGATAAACATTGTTTTATTAAAACCATATAATTGTTTGAAACATCTAGGTAGTATGAACTACTTGTTGATTGGGTCAACCCATAAATATTATTCGCTTTAACACTATATGTTAAGAGGGTTAATAGGTTGAATCGGCTTTAAGAAATCATATATTGATTTGATCCACATCTGGATCTTTGAAAAGGTTAAAAATAAAATTTATATGTACTCTCAGGATATAAAAGAATATTATAAAAAGTTAATAATGGGAAATAAGTTATGATTTGATGTTTTACAAAGAAATAACTTTATAAAATATTTTTGAAAAACTTGGGTGAGAGTTTGTATAATAATTCATAAATAATTTTAGTATTGAATAAAATACTAAGTGAAAATATAAGTGAATTAGAAATTAATGGGAGAAAATAATAATAAAATATAGAGTATTACTTTCCATTTTGTCCGAGTAAGTTTGGATAATCTTCTAAGCAATGACCAAAGGCTAATGAGCAAACGATATGCTTAGATAATTATCTATATTTTTGGACGATCAAGAAAGTTTTGAATTTAAGTTAAGATTTGCTTGATAGTCATTTGACATTTTAAAATAATGTTAAGTGAAAATTTCCCCTTAGGGAATTTGATTGACTATTAGAGTTAGTTTATTTCTTCATGGAATTTGATTGATTGGATTTGATTGAATTGATTGGCTGTGTGATTTCATATACCATTGTCTGTAAAGTTTAAATTTATAGACAAAGGATTTTTAGTTGTTTTTATTAAGACCTAAATCCTGGTGATTTTGAAAAGGGAGATTTTTGAAGATTTTATGAAAGGAATGATATTTATTCACTCTAGTTGATGTTTTTGGGAGGTACCATAATACCACTAGACACTCCATGTTGTTTTGATTCTAGAGTTTCACCATCATTTATTTGGAGGGATCCCCTTCTTGTCATTTTGATTTTTAAGCTTTGATTTTTCTCGTTTGAGAAATTCGAAAATAAAATTTTAGATTAAAAAAACCTGGTATTTAGATATAAATTTTTCATCTGAAAATAATTGGATGCATAACATCTATTATAGAATATTTTCTTGTTTATTGCATATGATTGAGATATGGATGGTTGATGGCATGTGGATTTATATCATGCTAATTTTGAATGTAGAATTACATCACCTTGTTTTTGTCAGCTTGATTTTTCTTTTAGATGTCATAAGTACAGGTATGCAAGAGATTGCTATTTGATTCATGTGCACCTGCATTTGCATAGAAGATAATAAATTGCTTTCAAAAATATAAATCAAAACGCGAAAAAGATATGTAATAAATTCAGAAAAATTAAATTGGTTGATGATTTTATGCCCCAGATATGGGAGGCCACTTGGCTTTTGTTTTCTTTGATTGGTTTGGAGCCCGTTGAGGCTATTTGTAGTTGTACCGATCGAGCCGTGCAAAAGAGACACTGGCAAAATTTTCCAAAAATTTAAGAGTTAGGAAATTTTTAAGAATTTTGGAAAAAATCTTGATAACTAAAATTTGATTTTCAAGTTATAATTTGGAATGAATGAATAGAAGAGAATTTGTTATTATAGGTGAATGGACTTAAAAGATTTGAAAATTTTGGAACCTATTCCAACTAATTTGTTTTGAAAAGTTAATAAGTTTAATAACTCATTTTAATTAATAATTTTAAACTTAAGGGTTTGGAAGCATTTTTCTTCCTTAGGAATTTCGGGGACGAAATTCATTTGGAGGGGGGAAGGGAGAATGTAACAACCCAAAATTTTGGTTATTTGATTTTAAATGATTAATTAATTTTAAATATTTAAAATAATTGAATTTTGGAATTTAATAACTTATAATTCAAATATATGGCATATTTAAAAATATTTGAATTGTGAATTAAATGTTAATTAATTGGATTTAATAATTTTATTTAACCCCTTTTAATTAACAAACAATATCGGTGAATTTAATTTTTATATTTATTTACAAATGTAAATAGACCGGATAAATATCGATAATTGAATATTTAAATCTGTAAAATTAGCCTTTCGGGGCACAATCTTGGATTTCGACGAAACTAGTTTCGTCGAATTTCGTAATAGTGAATTATTATAGGATTTCAAGTTTCGTGGCGATCGGACTTAACGTTTGGCCGTACGAGCTTGAAACGCGTAGAGTTTATTTTCAGAACTTTAATTAAAATAAATTGATTTAGGAAAGCTATCTTCTGAATATGATGGAATTGGCTTCTGATACCTATTCCATCGTGTTCGGAATGGGGGTATTTAGCTAGGAACGCCAGTAAGCACGCCTCGATTGAAATTTGTAAACTTTAGGATGTGAATAGTGCCGGTTGGTTTGCTTATATAAGGACCCTTAGCCTTTCGTTTTGCCTAAAACCCTAAAAACATAAGTCAGCTGCCACCCTCTATTCTCTACATGCAACGACCAAAGTTGCTCCAACCGATAGAGGCAATTTCATGCGTTGGTTCTAAAAGAAAAAAGGTGCGGGGTGGCCAGGGAAGTTCATCGATGGCGATGGTTGGGGTTAAGGCTGTCGGAGGCGGTGGCTATTGCGAGTTGAACGCGGTGATTTTTGGCCGTTAGTTCTCGTGGTCGGCGGCGAGATGGGGATGGACGAAGGTGGCATTAGATGCGGCCGAGGATGGCGAGGCTCCGGTGAAGTTGAGGTGGTCACTGGTGGTTCCTAGTGGCGACGATGGGTGGAGGTTCGATCGATGTCGAGTTTCGTTTTCTTGCGGCCTGGAGCGTTTAGATCGAGAGTAGGGATTAGTTGAGGGTAATTAACTATTAATGATGTAATTATATGAATTAATTATATTATATAATTCCAAAATCTTATATATGCAATATATATTTCATAGGAGGTCGGATTTGAACGCGGTGAGTTGCGTTGTACTCGTGAAAGCATTATCTACGTTATGGAGGTGGATTGAACGAGATTGGAGCTTGTTGGAATTTATGCTAATGATGAATGCTCGTTCAGTTTTAACCCAAATCGGAATGTTTCGCCGATAACTGAAATCAATGTAAGTTTAACTCACATTAAATTTTATTATATCATATCAATGATGTTATAAATATTTATTGATTGTTTGGATGTTAGTTAAAATTGGTTGATTGCTTGTTTGGTTGAATTTTCGTTTGGAAAATGGATGACATATTAATTTGATCGTCATAAACCCATATGATTATTTATATAGTATCGATAACCATTGTTTTGCAGGAAAAATATGTAGAGTGACCCAAAGGGGGTTTCTCGTCCATAAATTATTTGTAAACATTCATATGTTGTTATATTGATGATAATTGAATAAAATCCTGATATTCCATTTAATATTTTAAATTTTGTTATAGACATTTTCGATATACCATCGTTTATTAAATTTCATCCCCAAAACCCTGTCATATGAACTTGAGCTTATGTTTCCGCTAAAAATAATATTGAAAAATTATTAATCATTTTGATTAATGATAATTTGAATTGATTAATTATTTGAATTAATTAATTTGAGATTAATTAACCAATTTAATAACTAATGATTAAAATTGGTTTATCGTTGGATTTAATTAATCATTTTTGCTAATGATGTTTTATACTTAATTGATCGTTTTAATTAATGATTGTTTTTTAATTTAATTAATTGTTTAACTGATGATTTTTAGAATTTAGTTAAATCATTTTAGTTAATGATGTTTTATAATTAAATAAATCATTTTAACAATGATGTTTTAATTAATTGTTTTAGCTAATGAAGTTGGAATTTAATTAATCCAATTAATTTATGATTATTTGAACTTAATTAATTGTTTTAAATAAATGGAATTTAAAATTAATTATCATTTTAAGTAATGATGTTTAAGATTAATTATTCATTTAATTTATTATTATTTGAACTTAATAAATCTTTTTAATTAATGATATTTAAAGTCAATTAATTGATTTAATAAAGGTGACTAAAGTAAATTAACTAATACAATAAAAAAATTGCTTTCATAAACTGATCTAAAATTAACAAACTGATTTAATAAAGATTTTTAAAGTTGATTTACCAATGTTATAAAAGTATTTGGAAATAATTATCTATTTTATAATGGATAAGAGATTGTTTATTTAAATGTGATTTATTATCTTTCGGGATAATTGATATTGTTTTAAAGTTATAAAAAAGAATTGGAACTCGATTATTGAGACGTTAAGTTGGATAATCTTCTGGGTGATCGGTCTTATGTTGGTTTAGGCCTTCGGGGTCGCGCACTTAGAAAATTATTCTCTCAACGTTTTAACAATCAGGAACTAATTCTAAAAGTGTTTTACCAATACGGAAATCAAGCAAAAGTTCGGTTCATTTTTAAAAGTAAAAGTTTGATTCGTTTATGGAAATAAATTATTCCATAAAACGAATCACTTATATGGAAATGATTTACTTGTATAATTAGTACTAAACATCGAAGAAGTAAACTTGTCGCTATTTCAAAAGTTAAGAGTGATCATTGGACATGACTTTGAGGTAACACTACCTTGACTTGTCCGGTATTACTGTTAACCAAGAAAAAGTACAAGTATGAATTCAATGAGTGGTGATAGGTATACAAGACTTAATTTTCATATACGACCGTTTTATATCCTCGGTAGTTGGTATCTCAGCTATCGGTTACTTCAGCTACTTTATGAACGTCGTACTAAGACGATTTGTTGCTCAATCGAGCTTTGCTATCCTTTGTCGGAAATGACTAAACCAAAAGCGCGAGAGGGGGCCAAGCTATGTGGGGTTGCTCCCATTAGGGTATTTTCACATCTCATTTAGTTGGATTCGATTGTGCACTTAGATGTGGAAATATTCAGATTCTCGGTAAGGTCTGGCGGGGTCCGGCTTTGAAGGTCCCGAGAAGTGTCACGGAGTAATTGAGCTTCTCATGAGTATATTACTAGAGGTATATTCCAAGGGGGGGTGCACCTTCCTAGTCATTAGTTGGAAAATTTCCTTTCCTTATTTGATTCGTATCCCTGAATCTATTTTAGCTGTAAATTGCCACGAGTAGAGCCAACTCCTCATCACGACATTTAAGTGTTTATTTAGCTCATTCTATCGAGTTTGGACTGTTACCTTATTTAGTCCATTCTATCAAGTTGGACTGTTTTCCCTTGTTCTATCCATTCTATCCAGTTTGGATTTTACTCGGTTTATTTCCATTCTTTCAAGTCTGGTTGATATTATTTATGCTCAATCATATTTGGTTATTTCTTATATTCATTTCTGCTCTTGCCTGTATGGATGTTATTCTGTGAGGTAAAAACCCGTTCCGCGTTAGCGGCGTGGTCTCACAAAATTTTTATATACATTTCTCCATTATTCAAGTTATCTCACACTGGTACTTCCAGACTGATTCGGGTGTTATTTATTTATATTGCTCTGATCAGACCGAGTATTTTTCTAGATTGGCTTTGGTGTTATGGAATTCATGGAGGAGAGATGAAGATTCACCTATCGTAGTATTTTATTTTCCGCTGTATTATATAGTATACCTATCGGCATTTGTAAAGTCGGGATTTTATAACTGTCCAGCTGATAAGTTTTTAACTCTGATATACTCTGTATGTTTGAAGTGACGGTTTTTATTATCCTTATATTATATGTTGTCAATTCCACTGTGAGATTATGTTTTTCTCTGTTCTCTGTTCTTTTTTTTATTTACCCTAACAATATGCCCTTTTGTCGATTGGATGCATGACATTGAAACGCGGTGGTAGTGTTTGGTGTCGACTTTCGATGGTCAAAAAGGCGGGTCGTTACACTTTAAGTGTTGGAAGAATTCCATCCTTTCATTTTCTAGAAGGACATCCACGTTTTTGAAAAATGTCAGGTGACTCATCCATAGCATCATCGTTATGAGGACTACTGTTAGAACTTAGCTTAACATGACATTCGAAATAACAGCTGAAAAATGTGGATGCTTCTTCAATAATATATGCTTCACATATTGAACATTTAACGCGTGCTTTTTGTTTAACTTTTTTTAAAGTGACCAGACACCTTCATACAAAAAAGTTATCAATTACATGTTTACCATGTTGATTTCAAAAAAGAACATAAATCCTACTCGTATTTTACGTACCTCTTAAAAGGATACATCCATTCGTACTACATTAGTCCTTGCATTAAATCTTCAGTTGGTAAATGTAAATGTAGATGTTCCATGAAGTTGAGTATTCCACGAGAAAATATTTTCTTCAACTTACACAATATTTTGGGTATATCTGTTTTCATTTTTTCCAAATTACTTTTATTAAGTGTGGTAGAGAAAAACTCTTTATAGAACAAACTAAGCTCGGTAATAGGCATTCACACCTTCGGTGGCAATAGCTCCTCAAATAATATTTGGGAAAAGAGCCTCTAAAAATACTTGATAATCATGACTCTTCACGCCGAACATTTAAGATCATTTACATCAACACATCTTCACGTTTGAAGCAATCCCAAATAGTAACCTTAAATTTTGAACCCACTATAATGGTTTTTGTCAACGTCTATTTACCAACCCATAACAAGATGCCTTATGTTTGGTCATTCGATATCAATTTTAAACTCGGGACGATTATAGTGTAACACGATATGCTTTCTTGACTTCAAATCACCTTTTTTCTTCTACCTTTCACATTCCTTGTCAGGTTAAAGAAGTTATCGAATACATTTTTGTCATTCTGCATTACGTCTATATTATGTCGAAGTTTATGATTTTTCCAATATCTTAACTCCCAAAATATACTTTGTTCATACTAATTATGACACTCTCCAATACCATGAATTTTTAGCTCTTTTCTAATCCCGTGTATTTAGGATAATCTTACATGAACTCATACACTTCTTTGCTACTCAAAATGGAATGTGGCTCCAAAGTAAGCTATAATCTAAAAATAAACATTTACGTGCAAAAAAAGACAATGTCGATCCCACCAACACTGTTTGCCACCATTTATAAGTCAAAATCATTATGTTGAATCCATGCAAATAGAACAAGCAATTTCGCCACAAGTACTCCATTCAGAAAACATCCCATACACAAAAAAATCACTTATCATCCCAAAAAATTGCAAACATTCTAAAGTTCATTTTTTAAAATGTCGTACGTAACAACACCATCTATCCATAGTTTTCAACTCATCAACCAATGGCTGCAAGTACATTTCTACCTCCTTTTTTGGATTTTTAGATCCATGAACAATTACGATAAGAAATATGTATCAGTTCTTCATAAAATCCAATGAAGGAGATTGTAAAGTGTTAGAATAACTGACTACGTCGAATAAAGCTTACCGAATGAAGAAAACGACGTGAAACCATCTGTACACAAGAAAGTCTGACATTACACGAGTCTTTAGCAAAAATAAAGATTTGTCCCATCGAAATGTTTTCAAGCTTCACCGTCCGAAGGATGACACAAAACACATTCATCTCATTGTTGTTCACTATGCCAATGCACGTGTTTCACAATAGCAACGGATGCATATTACCTTTGCAATCTATGTATAATCGAAAAATAACGCATTTTGCTAAATTGTACACTTTTACCACTGATTTTTGTCAACTTATATCTAGGTTATTCACAAAACTTACACAACGTTGGACTTTTATCTTCCTTCCAATAAATTATGCATCCACCTAGACACATGTTAATTTTTCTTACGGCAATCCAAAGGCAGAGACTAGGAATGGCAATGAGGTGGGTTGGGGGTGGGTTTCTTGTACTCCAGACCCGCTTCGAGTTTTTTTGACCCAGTCCTAGACCCGCCACGTATACCTAGTGCGGGTTGAGAATTTTGCCCCGAACCCGAAACTCGTATGGATCAGGATAGACCTGCCCCTCCCCGAGACCCGGTGAGGTATTTTGTATTGATTCAAAATTGTGTACTAATGTACATATATTTATATTTCTTGTTACTAAATGATACATTAAATACAAATAATTTACAATGATAAGCGAAGATAATAAAACTGTGGTGTATAAAATAGTTCAAAAAAATATGCATCTGTTATTGTATAATTATCATTGATGCGGCTTAATGCTATAATTTTTTTTATAGTTTATTGATTAGAACATTTTAATATCCATATCATAATCACTTGTATATATAAAGATTAACAAATCTGTAGGATCGATTTCACCCTAGAGGGGGGGTGAATAGGGTGATACTATAAATTGTTAGAATTATTGCGGAAGTTATATCAATTTTAACACAGATTTCAACACAGATTAAGTAGAATAATAACAGCACAGATATTGCAGAATAAATAACAGAACAGAACAACACAGAATTTACCCAGCTTCGGCAAAACTCTGCCTACGTGCTGCTCCCAAGGTTTCTACTAGAAATTAGATAGTCACACGCTTACACACGTAAACTCGCGACACCCGCTACTAACTAATCCTAACTCTACGCTCAAAACCCTGCCACAACTCAGCCACTGAGTTGCGAATTCTCAATCTACGCCACGTAGATTGTCCCCTAGTCACACGACTAGAAAAGTTAGCAGTTTAAAATTGAAATTCAAATTTAAAAACAATTTAAAAACAATTTAAAACCAAAGCCCTAAATATAAATAAAAACTAAACCCCTTGTTATAATAAAACCCTAATTCAAATACAATTAGCCGGTCCCCTTTTCTTTCTTTTTATTTACGCGATCCTCTTTGCTCTGGAAGAAGAAAATGGCGGCTCTGTTTATCTCGTTCGTTCCTCTGATCTAAAAATTAGGGCTTTGATTTAAGTAGTCTGATTTCTGCAACTTCTCTTTGCGCTCTGGATTTAGGGCTTGTATTCGAAGACGCCGAGTTTATACTGATCGATTGAATTTGATTTCGAGCTTCGTTTCGTTGTCGATCGAGTGATTCCTTTATCTTGCTCACGGCTGTTCCTCGATGGTGATCGAATTCGACTTCTAACTACGGTATGTAATTTGTGCCTTTTGTTCTCTCTGGTTTGATTGCTTGAATTCGATGCTTTCTGTAGCCGATGATGATTGGGTTTTTATATAGGGTTTGAACCCCTTGTTTTTCGTTTGTATATATTTGTTGAAATTGTCAATTTATTCATCTCGGCCATTCGATTATGTTTTGATGGTGATGATGATTTCTTACTTGTTCTAAAAACGTATATTTTGTTTCCTTGATTGACACGGCTTTGAATTGATAGTGATTAATTCCTTGCTCACCACGGTTTCCATTTTGCTGGCATTTTGTTGACTTCAGTCCCTTGATATACTTGCGGCCTTGACTTTGGTATTTTCTCTGTTAGCAACAGCTCTTGATAACTTTGAGATGAAACTGTTGATTTCGACACTAGATTGAATTCCTTGTGATTTTTGCATCACTGCACCCTGTACATGTGAAGCTCGATTCTGGTCGACACTTGTATTTAGCCATAGTTTGCTGGTGCATATGTTTCATTTTGAAGTTGCCGTATATGTGATGCATTTGTATTCCAATATAGTTGCAATGTGATGTTGTCTGGTCTTCTTAATGATACTGCATGATTGATTTGTTACTGTTCGAGTTCATTGTTCATCTGGTTCATGTTGGCACTGGATTTTGCTGTAGCCTTCATTGTTTTCGATACATTGATTCTCGGCTTCATGTCCGTTTGATGTTTTGATTACTTGTTCATAACTGTGGTCTTTGCTCGGGCTTGAATCTGGTTCATCTTGTATACTTTGTTTCATTAATCTGGTTGCATTGTAATCTTGAAATGTTTGAACTCTCTTGAGTCTTCATTTCATAATTACTTGTAGTACTCCACTGTGGCATTTCCTGAATTGGTCTTTTGTGACACTTGAGTTGAATCCAGCATGAACTCGGATTTGACCTTGTGCAGAAAGTTGTGACATTATTTTATCGCACCTGTGTTGAATCCGGTTTTTGGTTTGGGTTTGACCTGTGCTCACCTGTCCCTGTTACTATATCAAGTGTATATACATATATCGGTGTGCACGGCCTTGTGGCATGTACAGTGATACACTGTGTATGTCACAAGTTCGTGTGTGATGAATTCAAATATAAATGATGACGAACAACCCAAATAACTGAGTCAAATAATATTTTCAAAATCCACATTTTATTTTATATTGCAAAAATATTTCTTTTTCAATTTTACTGCGTTTGAGAATATTTTTGCAGATTACTCGGATGCTGGAATCAGACTAGAATGCAGTTGAAGACAAAATACGAGTGTGAGTGATATGTAGTGAGGTTATTAATGTAAAAATGAATTGTGATGTATTCAGAAATTGTATAGATATAGTGAGAGCTTGAATGTGTACTATTCAAAAATTGTAATAAAAATTTGTTTGAATAAAATTTCTGTTTGAATTCAAATTCTGTGTAATTTAATTTTATTCAGCATATTGTCATTTAATCTGTGAAAAATGAAATAGTACATTATCAAATACATTTAAATAAATGTATATATTTTTATTATCATCAAACAAAAATCATATAGACGCATATTCAACAATCTCCCCTTTTTGATGATAACAAACATATATTTAAGATTTTGACTATTTTAAATGTATTTTAATATTCAGTTTGCTCCCCCTATTTATATGCTCCCTCTCTACACAATACTCCCCCTTCATGTATGCATAAAAAAAATTCAAATTAGAAAATATTTGACCTTTATTTTCAAAATCTTAACTTTTCTCTCCCCCTTTTGTTATCAACAAAAGAATAATAGTGCTGGAAAAAATAGAGATAAAGTGATTGACATTAAAATAATATTAATTCTCAATCGAGTATAAATATTAAATTTCAATAGAAAAATCAAACAAAAAATCATAAATACTCTGTTTGACGCATATTCCACTTTAGAATGATAGGGATAATGTCATCATACAAAACCATATAGTTGGGTCTATTTGTGGTATATTTACAACAGGAATTTGAATATCTACTAACCATGCATAACCGTTAGGACTTTTAAATGAGATTAGTAGTATTTCAAATTTTATTTTTTAAAAATGAATTCAAGTATCTTCTAACCACGCATAACCGTGAGGACTTTTAAATGGGATTAGAATCCACTTGTCTATTTAATCAATCAATATTTGATATGCGTTCCATACATGCATAACCGTGAGGACTTTTAAATGAGTATGAAATCACATAACAAATTCAAAGTAATTCACCCATGCATAACCGTGAGGACTTTTAAATGAGAGTGAATACTTTTGATGTTTTTTATTTGTTAAAATAATAAAATGAAAAATGAATGATTCCCGTTTAAAATACCACATATTGACTTACTATATTGGATTTTGATGAGTGATGGTTGATAGAAAAATGATAGAGATAGAAATGGTCGTGAAATTTTTATCAAACGAAAGTTTTTATAACTCTTGTTTTAAATTTCTAAAGAAATTTATTAAATATACCGTCTTGAGTTATAATATATGATTAATATCAACACTCATCACTTTTTAAATCACTATTTGTCTTTTCGATAATTAGCAGGGGGTTAGATTTGTTAATGTAGTGATTTAAAGGTCAAATTTCTAAAATACCTAAGTTGAGACGAAGTTGGCAAAATCTATTTTCTGGAAGGGGTTTTGTAAAGATGTCTGCCAATTGAGACTCGGTTGAAACAAAATTTATGCAGATATTTTCTTTGGTGATATGATCTCTAATGAAATGATGCCTAACATCTATATGTTTTGTCCATGAGTGATGTACAGGATTATTCGTGAGATCAATTGCACTTTTGCTGTCACACATAATTGGCACACGATTAAAATTTAAACCATAGTCCTGTAAAGTTTGTATCATCCATAAAATTTGAGCAGAGCAACCACTTAGAGCAATATACTCTGCCTCTGTGGTGGATAAAGCGATACAATTTTGTTTTTTACTTGACCATGCAACTAATGAATGCCCTAACATAAAGCATGCTCCACTGGTACTTTTTCTATCAATTAGACTTCCAGCATAATCTGCATCCGAGAAACCTTTCAATTCAAAATTATCGTTTGTCGGATACCAGAGTTCAAATCGTGTGGTGTGCAACAAATATTTTAAAATTCTTTTAACAGCTTTTAAATGAGATTCTTTTGGATTAGATTGAAAACGTGCACATAAACAGACAGAAAACATGATGTCAGGTCTAGAAGCGGTAAGATAAAGAAGTGATCCAATCATACCTCTATATTGCTTTTGATCAACTGCTTTACCTTTAACATCACTGTCAAGCTTAATTGTGGTGCTCATGGGAGTTTTTGCCGGTTTAGCATCTTTTAACACAAATTTGTTGACAAGTTCTTTAATATATTTTGTTTGAGAAATGAATGTACCTTGATCGCTTTGTTTGATTTGAAATCCTAAGAAAAATTTTAACTCCCCAACCAAGCTCATTTCAAACTTTTCCTGCATAACTTTTTCAAATTTCTCACACAACAAATTGTTAGTAGCACCATAAATGATATCGTCAACATATATTTGAAAAATCAAGAGATCATTGTTTTCATGTAACAGAAACAGTGTAGTGTCTACACAACCCTTTTTGAAACCATTATCAAGAAGATAAGTGCTAAGGCATTCATACCAAGCTCTAGGAGCCTGTTTTAATCCATATAATGCCTTTTTCAGTTTATATACATGATTAGGATATTCATGACTTTCAAAACCTTCTGGTTGTTCAACAAATACGTCTTCTTTTAAAATTCCGCTAAGAAAAGCACTTTTAATATCCATTTGTCTCAGTTTAAATCCTCTATGACAAGCAAAAGCTAACAATATCCTAATTGATTCTAGTCTAGCTACTGGTGCAAAAGTTTCATCAAAGTCAACTCCTTCAATTTGATTGTATCCTTTAGCGACTAGTCTAGCTTTATTTCTAATTACATTTCCAGATTCATCATATTTATTTTTAAAAATCCATTTTGTTCCTATGACTGGATAATCCTTAGGTCTAGGTGCTAGACTCCAAACATTATTTCGCTCAAATTGATTTAGCTCTTCTTGCATTGCCATATTCCAGTTTTCATCATTAAGGGTTGTTTCTATATCTTTGGGTTCTATTTCTGAAATAAATCCACTATATAGACACAAATCACATAAATTTCTAAAAGAAGACCGAGTTTGAATACCTGCAATAGGATTACCAATTACCAGCTCTGGAGGATGGTCTGCTTTGAATTTTAATTTTTCTGGATCCAGATTTCTTTGGGCTTCTTGTGTGGTTGTGGTTTCTTTTGTTCTTTCATTTTCATCTTTTTCATTTTCCTCTTCTACATTGCTTTTGATGGTTTCCTGTTCATTAATGCCTTCATCAAACTTCACATTGATAGACTCCACAATTATTTTGGTCCTTTTGTTGTAGACTCTGTAGGCTTTGCTTCTAAAAGAGTATCCCATGAACATGCCCTCATCTGCTTTTGCTTCAAATTTTCCTAATTGATCACTTGTATTAAGAATAAAACACGGACACCCAAAAACTTTGAAGTAAGCAATGTTTGGTTTCTTTTTAAACCATAGTTCATAGGGTGTTTTGTTAAGAATTGGTCTAATCATAACTCTATTCATTACATAGCATGCTGTATTTACTTCTTCTGCCCAAAAATGCAAAGGTAACTCATACTCGTTTATCATAGATCTAGCCAATTCTTGTAATGTTCGATTTTTTCTTTCAACCACTCCATTCTGTTGAGGTGTTTGTGGTGCAAAGAATTCATGTTTGAAACCATTTTCATCACAAAAATTTTCAAATTCATAATTTTCAAATTCTCCACCATGATCACTTCTTAACGAAATAATAGGTACTCCTTTTTCATTTTGAACTAATTTTGAGAATTTTGTGAAGTATGAAAAAGTTTCTGACTTTTTGGCTAAGAAATATACCCATGTGTATCTTGAGTAATCATCAACTAATACAAAACAATATTTCTTACCTCCTAAGCTAGCAATGTCGTTAGGTCCAAAAAGATCCATATGAATTAGTTCAAGAACCCTAGAGGTGCTTACATTGTTTTTGGCATTAAATGATGATTTTCTAAGTTTTCCCAAATTACACGCTTTACATGAAATTTCTGTTCCAAAGTCATGTGATGGCAGTCCTCTTACTAGATCCTTTCTTTTCAATTTATTTAACACATTCATGCTAGTGTGCCCTAATCGTCTATGCCATAAACTTACTTCTATGTCCTTAGCTACCAAACATTTTGACAAGGTGAGATCATCAAAAGATAGAGAATATATATTACCTTTTCTCTTACCTGAAAATAAGATTTATTTTGATGATTGATCAATAATTTTGCACAAATCGGAGTCAAAAATAACATTCATACCTTTATCACATAGCTGGCTGATAGATATCAAATTGTGGTGGAGATTTTCAACATATAGTACGTCATTTAAGGTAAATGTATTGTTACCTACTTTACCTTTACCAACAATTCTACACTTGTCATTGTTACCCATTGTGACTCTACCACCTCTGAATTTTTCTAGGCTAAGGAACTTTGATTTGTCGCCCGTCATATGCCTGGAGCAGCCAGAATCCAAGTACCATTGTTGTTGTTCCTTAGCCTGCCAGCATACCTACACAAGAAGAGAATTTGGTGACCTATTTGTTTTTATAGGTCCATTGTTGTTAGTGACAGAAAATTTTAAAGAATAATTTTGTGCAGACCCAAAACTATTAATATACGTTCCTTTTGGCACCCAAACTTGTTTAACTTTGAGGGATTTTATATTAGTGCCTTTTGGAATCCAAATTGGAATTGTTTTCTCGTGTTTGGGCCTATACCAACAATTATTTTGATTGTGTCCAAATTTTCTACAAATGGTGCACATTGAATTGTCTTGCTTAATTTCACTTTTATATCGTTCCTTTTGAGTATACCCAAGTCCTTGTCTATCAATATTGACCGATTGTTTCCCTAACAGCATATTCAATGATTTTTCACTTTTGGAAAATTTTTCTAAGGTAGTAGACAATTTTTGGACTTGTGTTTTGAGGGATTCATTTTCGTCTAATAATTGAGTGCAACTTTTGATAGAGTTTTCTCTTTTTATACTTTCACTCTTTTTCAAAGTCAGAATTTCATTTTCGAGTGAATTTATATTAATTTTTGATTTTTCAATTTCTTTTTCGAGTGAAGGACACTTATCACACTTAGGGATTCTACTTTGATAGTTTTCCACTAGTTGATCAAGTTGTTTATTTATTTCTATCAAAGCATTCTTTTGTGATTCGAGTTTGGTGTATCTTTCCCTAAGTCGTTCATAACAACCGTTTATTTCATGAAAATGGATAAGTAATTCAGAATGAGTAAGTTTTGATACCTCACTTGGCTCGTCGTCATCACTATCAGTTATTTCACCGTGAAGACATAAATTTGCTTTATCACTTTCACTCCCAGTGCTATTACTTCCATCTTCATCGCTGTCATCCCAAGTGGCTGCAAAACTTTTCCTTTTCTGTTTCTTTCCTTGGCTGTGTCGATTTTGTGGACAATTTGGTTTGATATGGCCGGGCTTATTGCACTTGTGACAGATGATCTTTTGTTCTTCCAGATTTTCTAGTGCTTTGTTTAATTTGCTCCTTACTTGATGATTTTTGGTTGGATTTCCATACTTTCGATTCCACTTTTTGAATCTTCGTATTAGTAGAGCTAGTTCTGCATCACCATCATCATCATCATCATCATCACTTTCAGTTGTCCCTTTTAAAGCTATTGATTTCTTTCGAGTGTCTCCTCCTTCACGTTCTTCCTTGAATTTTATTTCTAGTTCATATGTAGTGAGATTCTCGATGAGTTCTTCAACTTTCAACTGTTTCAAATCTTTTGATTCTTGAATTGCAGTCACTTTGGCTTCAAATCTTCGTGGAAGAATTCTGAGGATTTTTCGGACTACCTCCAATTCTGTGTATGATTTTCCAAGTGCCTTCGATTTGTATACGATATTGGAAAGTCGTCCGTACATCTCTTTGACATTTTCTTCCTTCGCCATTGTAAAGTTCTCATATTCACTGCATAGCATAGCAAGGCGAGATTCTTTGACTTGAGATGTTCCTTCGTGAGTCACTTCGAGTGTGTGCCATATTTCCTGCGCAGATGAACAATGTGAAACACGATTAAATTCAATTTGATCTAATGAACAAATAATAGAATTCATTGCTTTGGCGTTAGTAATTTGTAATTTGTTTTCTAACTCTGTCCATTGATCCTTTGGTTTTTCTATTTCCTGATTGTTCACTATTATAGTTGGTTTGCTATATCCTGTTTCCACAATATCCCACGCGTCAATGGTTTTTAGAAAAATTTCCATCCTATTTTTCCAATAAGCATATTCACCATTGAACATTGGTGGTCTAACTATTGACTGACCCTCTGCAAAAGCGTTATTAAAAGAAGCCATTTTAAAAATTCAAATTTTTAAAACAAAAATTGATTTTTGAAAAAAAATCGAATTTTTAAATCAAAAATTTGACTCTATTACCTAGCTCTGATACCACTTGTAGGATCGATTTCACCCTAGAGGGGGGGTGAATAGGGTGATACTATAAATTGTTAGAATTATTGCGGAAGTTATATCAATTTTAACACAGATTTCAACACAGATTAAGCAGAATAATAACAGCACAGATATTGCAGAATAAATAACAGAACAGAACAACACAGAATTTACCCAGCTTCGGCAAAACTCTACCTACGTGTTGCCCCCAAGGTTTCTACTAGAAATTAGATAGTCACACGCTTACACACGTAAACTCGCGACACCCGCTACTGACTAATCCTAACTCTACGCTCAAAACCCTGCCACAACTCAGCCACTGAGTTGCGAATTCTCAATCTACGCCACGTAGATTGTCCCCTAGTCACACGACTAGAAAAGTTAACAGTTTAAAATTGAAATTCAAATTTAAAAACAATTTAAAAACAATTTAAAACCAAAGCCCTAAATATAAATAAAAACTAAACCCCTTGTTATAATAAAACACTAATTCAAATACAATTAGCCGGTCCCCTTTTCTTTCTTTTTATTTACGCGATCCTCTTTGCTCTGGAAGAAGAAAATGGCGGCTCTGTTTATCTCGTTCGTTCCTCTGATCTAAAAATTAGGGCTTTGATTTAAGTAGTCTGATTTCTGCAACTTCTCTTTGCGCTCTGAATTTAGGGCTTGTATTCGAAGACGCCGAGTTTATACTGATCGATTGAATTTGATTTCGAGCTTCGTTTCGTTGTCGATCGAGTGATTCCTTTATCTTGCTCACGGCTGTTCCTCGATGGTGATCGAATTCGACTTCTAACTACGGTATGTAATTTGTGCCTTTTGTTCTCTCTGGTTTGATTGCTTGAATTCGATGCTTTCTGTAGCCGATGATGATTGGGTTTTTATATAGGGTTTGAACCCCTTGTTTTTCGTTTGTATATATTTGTTGAAATTGTCAATTTATTCATCTCGGCCATTCGATTATGTTTTGATGGTGATGATGATTTCTGACTTGTTCTAAAAACGTATATTTTGTTTCCTTGATTGACACGGCTTTGAATTGATAGTGATTAATTCCTTGCTCACCACGGTTTCCATTTTGCTGGCATTTTGTTGACTTCAGTCCCTTGATATACTTGCGGCCTTGACTTTGGTATTTTCTCTGTTAGCAACAGCTCTTGATAACTTTGAGATGAAATTGTTGATTTCGACACTAGATTGAATTCCTTGTGATTTTTGCATCACTGCACCCTGTACATGTGAAGCTCGATTCTGGTCGACACTTGTATTTAGCCATAGTTTGCTGGTGCATATGTTTCATTTTGAAGTTGCCGTATATGTGATGCATTTGTATTCCAATATAGTTGCAATGTGATGTTGTCTGGTCTTCTTAATGATACTACATGATTGATTTGTTACTGTTCGAGTTCATTGTTCATCTGGTTCATGTTGGCACTGGATTTTGCTGTAGCCTTCATTGTTTTCGATACATTGATTCTCGGCTTCATGTTCGTTTGATGTTTTGATTACTTGTTCATAACTGTGGTCTTTGCTCGGACTTGAATCTGGTTCATCTTGTATACTTTGTTTCATTAATCTGGTTGCATTGTAATCTTGAAATGTTTGAACTCTCTTGAGTCTTCATTTCATAATTACTTGTAGTACTCCACTGTGGCATTTCCTGAATTGGTCTTTTGTGACACTTGAGTTGAATCCAGCATGAACTCGGATTTGACCTTATGCAGAAAGTTGTGACATTATTTTATCGCACCTGTGTTGAATCTGGTTTTTGGTTTGGGTTTGACCTGTGCTCACCTGTCCCTGTTACTATATCAAGTGTATATACATATATCGGTGTGCACGGCCTTGTGGCATGTACAGTGATACACTGTGTATGTCACAAGTTCGTGTGTGATGAATTCAAATATAAATGATGACGAACAACCCAAATAACTGAGGCAAATAATATTTTCAAAATCCACATTTTATTTTATATTGCAAAAATATTTCTTTTTCAATTTTACTGCGTTTGAGAATATTTTTGCTGATTACTCGGATGCTGGAATCAGACTAGAATGTAGTTGAAGACAAAATACGAGTGTGAGTGATATGTAGTGAGGTTATTAATGTAAAAATGAATTGTGATGTATTCAGAAATTGTATAGATATAGTGAGAGCCCGAATGTGTACTATTCAAAAATTGTAATAAAAATTTGTTTGAATAAAATTTCTGTTTGAATTCAAATTCTGTGTAATTTAATTTTATTCAGCATATTGTCATTTAATCTGTGAAAAATGAAATAGTACATTATCAAATACATTTAAATAAATGTATATATGTTTATTATCATCAAACAAAAATCATATAGACGCATATTCAACAAAATCATCATTATAATACTAAAGCGATTTCATGTGATCTCAGTAGTGCGGGTCAGCCAAGTCCCATACTGACCCTAGACTCGGAGCTCTCAAGAACGGGTCACGGGTCTACCCGCCCCGTTGACCCAATGGGGCGGGTCAACCGGGTTTGGACCTTAGACCCGCCCCATTTCCATCCCTAGTAGAGACATCTTTTTTAAGTAAGTATCAATTCTTTGACAACACATTGTCGGGTGGAAACATTTATTTACATAAGCTAAGAATTGCGTTCATTAGGTTTTCCAGTTCGTTGTATTCGAATTTTATAGTGATTAACAAAATTGTCATTGACAAATGTATCATTTTATAATCTTTATACAGTCGTTTTGATGCTTTTGACAAGTTGAAAAAGTTTTTCTCTTCTTAGTCAAGCTCTTCCTCTAAATTTGGTTCATCGATCTATATGCTCAAACCAGCAGCATCACGAACCATTTCTATCATTCTATTTTCTACATCTATATTTTCTTTAATAGAGGTTCATCGCAATCAACGTCCATATTTACGATCTCCTCTTGTACAATGTGATCATCTTTTCCATGATATCTTCACACAATATAGTTTAGCATAAAACTATATTCATGTAAATGCAATATCATAGTATAATACTCTATAAGTTTCAGACAATGGCATTTCGAACACGGACATGAGACTTCTTTCATAATTGTTTTATTATAAGATGTCACTTTCGTGAATGCATCCTCACCATTTCTAAAGTACAATAGTACCATTCCACTTTTTTTACCTTTCAGGTATAATCAATTTCGATCTTTCAAATAATCCATCTTTTATACTCTATACATAAAAAAAATATTATTTTTCACACAATAGTATATTATTCCTAATTTTTGAATAAAACCAAACGTTAATAATAACGTTACTACTATCTGTTTAATAATATTATTTTTATAATTAATTTTAATAATATTATTAATTTTAATAACATTATTATCAATTTTTTATCAATAATGTAATAACATTATTATTATTATACCGTTGTAATTATTAATTTTAATAACATCATTGTTAATTTTATCGATATACTATTGTTACTTTTATTATTATTTTAATTAATAATAGAATTTTACATCTTTTTAAAACGATTTTAATTAACAATGGAATTCACAAATAATTTCAAAGCTATATAACCTCGAGATTTCTACAATAGTTTTATTAGCTAGCTATCCTACTTTACATTACAAATACAATGATATTTATGTTTCATAAACTATTTCAAAATGAACTACTAACAAAATTTCGGCAGCACTTCTCTTTATTCCTCGAATCATACACAAAAGGGCATACACGAGAAATAAGAAGGAAGTACTGTCAAAATTGTATTAACCGTTTGATTTGAAAAATTGACTAATGAAATATAAATTTCATTGGATTTATAACTTGTGTTAACCCGCCTTTTGGTAAGGCAACATATAGGCGGATTCAACCTAATCGACAACTCAATGATCAAAGCTAGAGTTTCAATGATAATAAACATGATCACGATTATTTTTTAAATAATTAATGTTGAAAACTCAAAACATAAAATACAAAATAAACCAAACGACCCCTAATTTTTTCCATGGCATGATTTAGAAATGCACTCCGAACGCAAAAATCACACTCAACTTACTATTAGGTAAATTATTATTATTATTTTATACGCCCTTGGGAAACTTTATAGTTTGTTAAAAACATAACTAAGCATTTTCTTTCACTTTCAATCTTTAAATTTATTCCAAATAATTTACGTTTATTTTGAACTGTAAAATGTCCATTTTATGACGTTAAAATAATGTTTGTATCGTTTGAAATTTCAACATGTTATTAGACTTTGTATATGCTTCCTGCTTAGAATACATTAAGCTCACAGGCCCAAATATCATGATCTCGAATTCCTATGCTAATAAATTTTAGTTTCAGTATAATAAAGTGCAAAAAAGTTATGTCCTAAAATTTGAATAATCATTAAAAATTTAAAAATCAAATTTCTAAAATTCTGTTGACTTAACATTTTCAACCAATTAAAATATAAATAGTTCGCACATTTTGAAGAAAATTTAATGCTCATACAATATAATGTTTGTGTTAACCATAAGAAAAATGAAGGATCGTTCAGTTAACTTATATAACGAATTTAGCGCTTGTAGAAACACGTCATAAAACCAAAAACATTACGGTAGATATTTAACTACTAATTTCATAGTTAAATAAGGATGCTAAATTGGTCCATCGTCTTTGTCCATCATCTATAAAATTAAAAGATATTTAATCTCACCTTACCCACACGCTAATCTCATGAATATTATTTCTTTTGTATGATATAAGAAATACCTAAATAATATTGTCTGGTTAAATTTTTTCTTTATGAAAATCATTTCGTGAAGTATTAATGAAACCGCCTAAAATTTTACGTACCCTCCACTGACCTTAAACTAAATCAAACCCTACAACCACCACTTGACCTGTCCAATCTCAATGGCAAGCCCATACAAATTCTATCCATTTCTTCGGCTGCAAGAAAAACGCTTTCGTTGTTACCCACTACAAAGCTTGATGCGATTTAATCAAGGAAAACAGATTCCCAATCGAGCTAATCAAACCCAAAATCCTTAGATACCCGACGTTCGAATCTATACGGTTAAAGCCCCGCTAAAACCTCATAAAATCATTGTTGTACTTCGTTACGCTCTTTAACCGTTACGCATTTTCAATGTAGCGCTATTAAACAGTATATTCGTTTTAAGCTCCACTATTCTGCTACACCCACTAAATCAAAGCTTTTTAACACTCGCTTCAGTAACATTAATATAAAAAGTTTGATTTGATTATTTTTCTTTTAAATCAAATCAATAAAGATCTAATTGTATGACACAAGTGCTCAATACAAGTTAGAAATCTATTGTATTCACTAAATCGAGACTGCATAAATCATGATATCCTTCAATTTTGTTATATAAGATTACACAATATTTCTTTTTCTTAGATAAATAATGTGGGAATGAGAATAAATTAACTTTTAAATGTTTGGTTTTATATATAATGAAGTCTTTTGCATCTCCACTATTTTTCGCTATATCATCGCTGCAACTTTTTGCACCTCCACCGTTATGGAACCATCAAGCACTTTAACTGCTATGCAACCGCTTCGATGCAAGTATGGCTTATGAGTTCATATTGTCGGTATTTTGAAGTGTCGGTCATTATCCTGTAAGTTAGGATTTGAACTTCTAGAATCTTAGGAACCCAATAGATTATCATAGTGAAGTTCTGCAATTTTTTTAAGTTACAAAAGTGAAATTAATTAAGCTGAATTTTATGAGGCTTCCTTACGAATGGTTGTTTGCCATATTGGTGTATGATGCGATGTTGATTTTTTGATGAATGTTTGAGTTCAATTTATTACCCTAAGGAAACATGGTAGCAGATTTGTTTAAGTTTATAAGTTGTTATTTGTCATTTTGACCCAGCTATATCTGAACTGACCGGACAAGTTTGACTCTAATGTTATCAAGACCAGTAGTCCAGAGCGATGATTGTGAGGTCCAGAAATCAAGTGCAGGTACTGATGTGAAGCGACGAGCAACGTAGACCAAGAGATGGACTCTCCAGAATATTCTAAGTATGGATTAGTACCTTCTCCAAGCAGCGGATCAGTGCGTATCTCTTTACCTAGGGGATCGGTACATTTCCTCAATTTTTATCAATATAGAGTGACAAGGAATGCCCCCACGATGCTATATTTCAAATCTCAAGTCGTTTGGAGTTTGTATGCTCAAGTTATGCGCAAATTACTTCACCTAAGAATGGGATCGATATAAAAGGGAACGGTATAAAAGAGATCGTATAAAATGCATCGGTATAAAAGGGATAAGTATCGGTATAAAATGGATCGTACAAAAGGGATCGACATATTTCAGCCAAGCAAGTGCAAGTCAATGGAAAACAATCAATATTTCAAGATACATAAGTTCAATGCATATGAAATTTTGGGAACAATATGCGGGAACCCTAGGGAGCCTACCTTAGGGATCACACCTTAAAAAGATAAAGAGAGAGAGGGATCGGCCCACTTTCCTCAATAGGGATCGGCTAGAATCAGGAGACAACTCACATTGCACGAAGGATCAAGCAATAACTTAAGATCTACTCATCCAGTTGACATGAAACTTGGATCACAAGCTTACTAGAACATGTGGAACACCCCACAGGGATCGCACATCAAATAGGATACTTTGAAGGTATCGACCCCTATCCCTCCAAAGAGATGGTTGAAATCAGAATACATCCAACACCACTTCACGAAAAATATAATATCTCACAATCTGTAAGTCAGAATGGCACGAAATTTGGAGAGCAAGTAGCTAACATCATGGGAAACCCCTCATAGGGATCACACCCCATTTGGACACCAAAATAGGGATCAGGGCCGATCCCTATTGTGGGTCCCAATGAGCCTTAAATTTCTTATGTGGTCTCGTCTTGGCCTGGAGGTTCTTCTGCCGAAATTTTAGTCTGATCGATGCACGTCTTCCTCTATAAATACAGCAGACATGACATCAGAAAAGAGCTCCTTCTTTCGGCTGCCAAGGCTCTTCCATTTTTATTCTTCATTCTTGAACTAATGGATCCTGACTGATCCAAACATTCTTGTAATCATAACTTAGTGAAAGATCAATAAAAATATGAAGTGGCCATAGGCCAAGATTGCTGAACCACTATAATAATCTGTGTGTTCATTTAATATTTTTGCTATGTTTTAATTTCATTCTTCATTTAATTTCAATAGATCATATTAAGTGTTGATGCCCATTTTTTACGTTAACACATGGCATGTGCTTCGTACATGATTTGTTTTTCTATAAATCGTATATGTTACACAATCAATAGAAATAGCCTGTAAAATATTTAATCATATTTTTGCAATGAAATCATGTTTAGTTAGTTTTATTTCTATGTTGCAATGTCTAATTTTTTGTTAATTTGAATTTGAATTTTTATTATTAATTAAAAAGAACAAATTTGTAAAAGAAGTTTATCTTTTAGATTTTATTTTGAACGTTTATTTATTAGATCATATTTTCAAGTAATACTAAAATTTGGTAATATATATAAATGAATATTTTGAATTTCATATTTACTAGATTCTATTTTAAGTGATATTAAGATCTGGTAACATCCATAAAATAACGATTTTGGTAGCTCATACTTATACTAACAAAGGGTGATAAAAATGTTTTACAGCTATTATTAAAAAGATTTTTTTTAAATTATTTTTAATTATTTCAGCTCACTTCCTGTATTATTCCCATAATATGCATATTACTAACCAAAGAAGCTCACTAGACATCTATGAATGAATTTCTTGTCAACCTGTACGTTAGTAATAACATTTTCGTTATATTCCTATAGGAAAACATTTCTCCCAAAATAAGGAATGGAGAACAATATGTGTGTTGTATTGTATTTTCCACAGAGCTTCTGAACACTACTACATGCTGGTTTGTATTGGAAATGAAAGAGATCGAATACATATCTCAACTGATATTAGGTTTACATACGGGTTGTATAACAAAGGGTATGTGCTGTGTTCTATAAAGCCCAAATAACTAGATATCATTCTATTTAAATAGAATGCTTTTGTACAGAGATAATAATTCAATTCAGTATCATTTCTTTTACTCATTAATAAAGTTCAAATCATTTTCATCTCTGTTCATTAACTTTACAATCAAGCAATGCAATCAATATTATAGCATATGCAGATGTAGACTGGGCAATAGATATTGATGACAGAAAGTCTACTACAGGCTACTGTGTATTTTTGGGTGATAATCCAGTATCGTGGTTTTCAAAAAACAAACAATTGTATCTAGATCCAACACTGAAGCTGAATTCAGAAGTGTAGCAAGTGTTATAGCTGAAATCATGTGGATAGAATCATTGCTACACGAATTAAAGATCAAAACTCATAATAAAGCTACTGTCTGGTGTGATAACATGAGCACAATAGCACTCACTGCAAATCCAGTATTGCATTCAAGAACAAAGCATATGGAACTAGATTTATACTTTGTCAGAGAGCAAGTTATTAAAGGGAATCTTAATGTTAATCACGTACCTGCAGCTTGTTGGAATTCCTAAATAGCAAAATGAATGAAACATACATAAGTCCCACATCGCAAAAATTGCTAAGCTATACTAGTTTATATATGGCTTTGCAATGAAGGGGTTGGGGCCTAGGGGCACCCAAATGTATGCTTCATTGTCAGGAGGGAGATCATGCATCACCACCACACGCGCGTGCGCCGCCACCGCCGTCTGTCCGAACCGAACCGGGCTCGGGTACGGGTCTTAAATGACCATTCTTTTTGCTAGGCTATTGTTTAACGGTTTTGGGCTTCGGCTGAAAACTGGGCTGGGCCTAGAATTTGAAGAGAAGCGGGCGGGTGAAGACGGACGCGGGTTTTGGATTGAGGAGGCACGGCTTCTGAAGTGGACGCAGGTTGAATAGGCGCGAACATTGGCGGGTGCGACCCGACTGAAGCAGACGCGGGCGAATGGATGCGGCATGAGCGGGTGCGACCCGTTAAAGGGCAGCGATGGCATAAAAACATATGTGACTGTACGAAGAGGTACAGACGCGACTGTTTGAGCGAACGGGTGCAGACACGACCATTCGGAAGAGATACAGACCAACTATAAATAAGAAGGAAAACTGATCACTTTCCTAACCATTTTTAGAAATCCTAATCTTCTTCTTCTCTTCTGCTACTATACTCTAAATCACAGAGTGATATACTCACTACAATCTCGTGCAGATTACGTCTGTTGTATATTGGGAGACTTTGAATAAAGTCTTAAGGAAATTGACACGACAAGCCTCAAACGAAATTTCCCTCTTCAACCGGTTAGATTTATATACACATATATATTTCTTTTTCTTCCTGTGGTATACTATTTCATTAAATAGTATAACGGTTGATTTAGCACTATAGTTATTATTACTATAGTTGTTGATTTGTTGTTGTAATTTAATTACGACATATCTATTATTTAAATTAACACTACAAGAAATCTGATTTATGACTGCATTTATTCTCAGCGTTTCGAACATAAATGCGGTGAAAGTCACTTTAAAATGAAAAATGTTTGCATTGGAACGCTGAGAATGGTACTAGGGTTCTAATTTCCAATGACAAAATACTTGCCGCCTCACTCATTATACTTCCCAAAATTTTCATTCTCCCTCTCTTTAACTGCCGCTCCCTCTTCTCTTCTTCATTTCAATTCCGCCTATTTTCATTTCCATTGGATTTTTCTTGTTCTTCTATTTTGTCGATCGTCACTGCCCCTTTGATACCACAGGTACTCCATTGTCAATGAACCACCCTAATTCATCTTTTTTAGGTTTAATTGATTCACCGCTTCAGGTTTTAATTATATTTTCCTTTTGCATTCTTTCTAGGATTCTGAAATGCATGTATTTGTATCTTCTAAAATACGAATAAGTAGGAAAAGATTACAAGAACTAGTCATGCTCTGTTAGTTACTTGTCACTTTAGATATCTGGATTATAAGCTCTGTTGGTTTCTTGTTTGTACACAAATTTGCTACACTGTTTAATTTTTCTTGAATCTTAAATATATTACTGCAATAGAACTTTACATGGTTCTGACTATAAAAATTCAAACAAGATTATGATTTTCTTACTCACCTCAACCACAACAAATCAAGTCATAGGCTTTTGATCCTCAATGAACTTCAATATCATTTAAAATGGGATGTTGGCACTTTATGGCATATTTGCATTATAATCTCAAGTGTATTACATTAATTATATTATTGTCGGATGTATATGTTTTTGTTTTGCTTCACTGTTGAAAATTCCGATACATTTTTTGTAGAAGATGTAGATTTATTTTTAATGTATATGGATACATGCACAAGTTAATAATGTTTTTACTTTCTCATCCACTAATAAGGAACAAGGTCTGTACCTTAAGCTTTATTTTTTAATGTTATACCATTGGTAATTTTTGAGCTCACTTGATTCGAGGTAAAAGGGAAAGGTGTTATAAAAGGGGACCAAGCAATTTGACTTTTTTAACACTAAAACTTGTTGATAGCTGGCCCAAAATAGGATTTATGATTACTTGCCATCCTCGGTATAACCGTATGGTGCTTGCAAAGTAAAATCATTTTTTACATGGACCATACAAATAACTGATTGTTTAAGAAACATCATTTCTGCCAGTCGACCTATCAATCTTTGAATATAGACTTAAATATAACCTATATTATACAATTGATAGTACTATCCTTAGTTTTTACAAGTCAGTCCACACACATGCGAACACACATGCACACACATCCACACACATACAAAAAAATACACACAATAAACACACTTGCACACACATTATATATATAGTAGTTTTTTTTTTGGCAAAGCCAGCGGGGTTGACTGGGCCCCTACCAGTTTTATTGCAACCAGAAATTGATTCAGACAAGCTTTGAATCAAGCAAAAACAGGAAGGAAAGGAAAAAATAAAAAAAAATAAAAAGCAAAAGGAAAAACAGAAGAGGAAAAAGGAGGATCAACTAGACAGCCCATGCTTGAATAGGATACTGCCTATTGCTCCTAGCCAAATGGATGTAAACTCTATTCTTCACTTCAAACCAAAGAGCCTCAGTAGATTTGATCAAATTATCAAATATTCTCACATTTCTTTCTTTCCATATGACATCCAAATAGATTTTCAAACAAACCATCATCACACAAACCTCCTCAGTGCTCTTAGTTGCATCATTATAGATAGTTCCCAAAGCAGAGCATAAGTTGGTAGAAAAAAGGTCGTACCCAGTAATGGACCTGATTCTACACACCAGAATTTGCAAGGCAGTGCAATCAAAGAACAGGTGATTCACTGATTCTTCATAGTCATCACAGAACACACAAGAAGTGCACACTGACATTCCAAACCTGTTCAAAACATCCCTGGTCATCAGAGCTTGACTTAGAACCTTCCACATCATTAAATTTTCCCTAGGCGCAGAGTCCTTAGACCAAACTGCAGTGAGCCAGCTAGTAGCAGGAAGAGGAATAGAGACTGATAAGAAAGTGTAAACATTGGCTACGGTGTGTATTTTCTGTTCCCAGGTAACAGGAATTTGATGCTCAGGACACTTGTACATACTCATCACTTCTCCCCACATCTGTCTAATCACCTGATTGCTACTGTACGGCAGGACCATCTTCCCCTCAACCAGAAAATCAATAGCTTTAGCATTTGTATGAATACCAGTTTGCTGTATAAGAGGATAAACACACCCTTTTGATAGAATCAGACCCTTCCTGGCCCAAGGGTCATGCCAAAAGCTAACAGTAGAATTAGTTTGAGGATGGTATTGAATCATAGGTAAGAAAACATCCCTAAGCTTCAGCAAATTCTTCCAATTCGAACTACTGTTCTGGGGAATATCCATAGACCAGAAATGCATACTCTTAATTTTGTACCCCACATCCAATTGACCCATAAACTGTTCTTCTTAGTAATAAGATCGTCAAAGTGTTTACTAAAAGCAGCTCTATTCCATTTTATTACATTGATAATTCCAAGACCACCATCCTTCTTGGCTGTCTCAAACAAGGAAAAAGAGCAAGGAATTGTCTTAGAGTTGTGAACACTACCAGTCCAAAAGAACCTATTCATGGCAGACCTTACCATATGCAAAAGCTTAGTAGGAAGGATAAAGGAACGAGCCCAATAAACAATGGTAGGAAAAACCACTGCTTTGATTAGGACAAGCCTACCACTTTGAGAAATATGACTGTTGCACCAGTGGCTCATAACTGTAGTAATTTTATTATAAAGGATTGTACAATCAGCAATGGTAATTTTTTTGGTGGTTAGAGGTAACCCAAGATAACTCATATTAGAAGCCATGCTAGAAAAGCCAAAGAATTGATACAAGGCAGCAGCATGATCTTCAGACACTCCAGCAACAAGCATGGAAGATTTCGTTTGATTAATAGTCAGTCCAGTCATAAGGAAGAAAGTATGCAATGCCTTCATCAACCCAGAAATTGATGAAAACTCAGGCTTAGTAAATAGCATTACATCATCAGCAAACATGATAGAGGAGATTTGGAGATTGCTGCACTTAGGGTGATACTTAATGATATTATGGGAATAATTATAATTGATAATCACAGTAAGCACTTCCATAACCAGAAGAAATAGGTAGGAAGAAATTGGATCACCCTGACGAATTCCTTTTTTGCTCCCAAAAAAACCAACAGGCCTACCATTAATTATGACAGAGAATGAAGGAGTAGAAATGCAAACGTAGACCCATGAAACAAAAACTTTTGGAAATCCCATCATTGCCATGATTCTTACAATAGATGCCCAATGAATAGAGTCATAAGCCTTGGAAATATCTAACTTTAGGGCAGCTGCAGGAGTAACATTACCTCTGTTGTAGCCAAATAATAACTCCTGGGCTAGCATTACATTGTCAATTATATTCCTGGATTTAATGAACGCAGCTTGATTGTTAGAAACGACAAAAGGAATAACAGATGCAATCCTAGATGAAAGAATTTTGGAAATACACTTATAGACCACATTACAACAAGATATAGGCCTGAAAGAGGAAACAGTTGATGGAGGTGAGGTTTTAGGAATTAAGGCAATATTAGTGCAATTGACAACCCTTAGCATTTTGCATTTGTTAAAAAAATTATGAATAGCTTGGCAAAACTCAGCACCAAGCACACCCCATGTTGATTTGAAAAAAGTTACATTAAGACCATCTGGACCACCTGCAGAATTCTGGTTCATAGCAAAGAGGGTGGATTTTATTTCCTCATCAGAGACAGGCCTAACCAGAGAATTAGCATCAATCTGAGATAAACAAGGCAATGGAAGAGAAGAAATAAGGTCTAAATCTGGACTGAACTCCTCATCATTACCAAGAAGTTTAGAGAAATGATCAACAAAGGCTTTGTCAACAGAATCAGGGGTTGAATGTAATGTGCCATGCTCGTCAGAGATACAGAAAATATTCTCACAAGCATGCTTAACTTTTAAAGAGTCATGAAAGTACTTAGTGTTTCTGTCACCATTCTCAATCCATTTGGTTCGCAATTGTTGGCATTTCATACCAGCTTCCAGATGTAGAGCATCAGTAACTTGCTTGAAAAGTCTACATTCTTCTTCAGCAGCAAATATGTCATGAGGAGACTCCATCATACTATCCTGGCAAAGCTTTAATTGCTCCTTCAATTTGGTAGATAACAAGCTACCAGAACCAAAGGTAGAGGCAGCCCAAATTTTTATCTCTTGCTTGATTCTATCTAGCTTCCTGTAAAACTTAAACATTGGGTTACCAAAACAAGAAAAATTAGAATTTACCTGGGCAACTAAAACATGGAAATGATCATGCTCAGCCCACGCATTAAAAAATTTAAAACTTCTTCTTTCTCTTCTAAAATGAGAACCAAAGGACAAAATTAAGGGGGAATGATCAGACATGATAGGATGGGGGAGATGCACAGACAAGGAAGGCCAGGAATGTAGAGCTTGAATATTACAAAAGGCATGATCGATAGTAGTGAAAGTTCTCACACCACTACGGCTACGATTATTCCAAGAGTACTTGGCCCCATTCTTGTTTACCAAGATTAGATCAGAATCCGAGATGGCAAGATTCAAGGGAGCAATGTGGACTGGAAGAAGGGGAGAACCACCACATTTGTCCTCTAAATTAATGCAGGAGTTAAAATCCCCAAGAACAACCCAGGGATGAGAATTTTGTCTAAGTGGTGGTAATGATTTGAAGAAAAGGTTCCTGGAAGCTGCAGAATTATCTGCATAAACAAAAGTAATATAAAAGGAAGATTGAGACTAAAGAGGAAAGACATGGAAGTGTATGGATTGCCTTGATTGCAGAATTGGAGTTATAGACAAGACAGAGGGATCAGAAAGAACAAGGATTCTACCATAGGTGGCAGATTCAAGATTATGATGGAACACCCATTGAGGATTGATATATCTAGCAGCATTTGAGGATAATTCTTGATTAAGTTTAGTTTCAAGAAGACCAACCAAGCTTAAATCATGCTTTAGAATAAGACTTTTCACCTGATCAAGTTTCAAATTTCCATGGGCACCTCTAATATTCCATGCTGCAATATTTTTATTCATTGATTAAATTTTGGGAAAGGTTAGACTGGTTTCTTCTCTTTGCTGAAAGAGCCCTTGTTTCAATTTGCCAAGATGTTTTAGGATTCGTGGATGTTTTAGGGGAAGGCTGCTCAGAAGTGGGTGGAATAGGGGAAGATTGATCTGGAGAAAGATCAGAATAGGGAACTGGAGAAGGGGAGGAAAGGGGCCATCCAGGCAATTCAATTGAAAAATTTAAGGTGGAGGAAAAGTAGAATGTACAGTCATAGCTTTGTTATGCTGGGAAGTTATTAAATCCATGATTTGTGTAGCAAAAGATAAGCACCACTTAATATCAAAGCCTGAATCAAGGGAATCACCACTGACATGCACAACATTATCAACAGGGGTATCACCAACTTCATACACATCAACATTCATTACACTATCATCCTTTTTACCATTTAACTGTGTAAACACGTCATTTTTTTTACTTCGCACTGCAGAGCAGAAAAATATAGTAGTTTCAAAAGTAGATTCATTAATATTTAAGGTATCATAAATTTGGGAATGCATGTGCATGTAAATATGAAAATTAATTTATCAAAACAAAGCACAAAAAATATTACTAAACATCAAAAATAATTTTTTATATTTTGTTTTTGAATGGTATGAATTCAACTTCAAACAAGATTGGATGAATATGCATGTGACACAGATTTCAGGAAAAGTCTTCCAGAAGAAGATAAATGAACAATATATATATATATATATATGTATGCATGTATATAGTTTTTAATTATTTTCGAAGCTTGTAACATCAAAGTTTGAAAATGAATGTGAGTGCATGCGCAAGCATGCCATGTGCTTTGGTTCTATTGGATTCATTCTTGTATTAATTTATGTATCTCATGACCAAGTTTTATTCTTGATATATAAAGTTTCTAGATTAAAAATCAATATATAAACATTCTTTTATCTTAAATTTTGATTCTTGATATATCAATTTGTTGGGGAAGTTATTTTATTTTGCAATTGATTCATGTTGCAAAAAGCTTTTTTCTTCACTAAGAGTAATATAAATCAGCGTTTTTCATGTCTTATTTCTTGTACTGTCCTAAGAAATGAAGAAAAACTCAAATGGATAAATTCTTTGATACAAAATATAGAGATGCAGAGCATTGTTTTCAAAAATCCTAAAATCATACGATTTAAATCCCGATTCGGATCGGATCTCTCACTTAACGATTCGATTTACATTCCGATCCAAACTTAGTCAAAACCGCAAATAAAAAACATTCTATTTATATACTAACATACTTAATGTGTTTATTTGAATTCAAAATTCAAATTACAATGTTTTCAAAATAAAATAAAAATATAATAAGAGTGGAAATTGAGTTTAATGTTTAATTGTAGAAGTTCAAACATCAAAATCAATTTCAAATTGTGTGCAAACCTTCAAATACGAATCTTTTGAATCTACGATTTACGATTTGAATCTCGTTTCGATTTAAAGTTTGAACTTTACGATTTACGATTTAAATCCCGTTTTGAAAACATTGATGCAGAGAACTGAAAAGCTTTATAAAAGATAAAGGAAGCAAACAAAGAAGAAGCATGGTGATGATCTCCAGGCATATAAGCCGATAAATTTCACTTGAAACCCCAGGTATGTACTTTACTTAAGTTATACTTCTTACCAAAATTTTGCTCCTGAAACCAGATAGCTTACCCTTCTTACTAAATGTTCTATATGAGTGATGTTGGCACCTGTGTTCTGATTGTTTTTATCATGACATGTTAATGCCATAAACATAGTAAATATGGAGTCCCAAATAGAGATTAGGAATTTTCATGCATATAATTTAGGAACACATCAATTATTAGCACTATAGAAAGTGGTCAGTTGATGCAACTCGTATAGAAAGGATAGTACTGCACTTCTTCTGACATTTTTATCTTACGAAAAACAAACTATTTTGTGCTGCGATAAAGTTGAAATAAAAATGTCATTATACTTTCCTTGAAGTTCCATAAACATCCTAACGAAACTTTTCATTCCTGTTATTTATTATTTATGTCATAAAAAAATTGCATTTATAAATCCACAAACATAAGTTTATTCATGTTTCCTTTTCCACTTATTTGCTTCAATACTACAAATCCATTTGAACCATAAAATCTTCTAGTACCGTCCATCACGATGTCTGATGCACTTATGATTTGGTCTATACTCTCCAAATAATCTCAACCTGTCTTTGGATATTTCACTACCTAAAGTAAACGTCAAGGCTATCATCTGATTTGTAACTTTGTATAATTTAGAGATAGAAAAATAGTTGTTATTTTATACAAAAGAAACCTGTTCAACAGATATAAAATTTAACATGCACACTTTTCACAATAAAAAATATTAAATTTTGGGTTGAGTTTTGGTTACTGGTAAATGCACATAACCATGACTAAATGTGAAATAAATACAACAACATTAGCCATAAATTTGTTTTCTTTAGTTCAACCGTACTGGAAAACTTTGTTGCATTACAACATCAGAAAAAACCCAATTAAATTTATGGAAAGGAAGATCTTTGGGCATTTATCAGCTTTGTTGGAGAGGATCACACTAATGTATGTACAGTAGTTTTGTTTCTTGAGCTTCTTAAAACATCGGTAAGCTCAAATCACCTATAGTTATTATTATATTAATTACTCCCTCCATTTTAGTTTTTTTTTGGGCTGTAATTCTTTTATTTTGTTCATTTTTCACGTAAGGCTTTAACAAATTTTATAGCAAGAATAGAACCTTAACCTGTCCAATTACTCTTTGCTTCATATGGAAGAGTGCATACTATGGTAAGGGTGCTTTTGATTCTTATATAATAAAAAATTTCTTATTTATAAAGATAGAATCAGAAATGACCAAAAAAGAAATACTAAAAGTATCCTTCTACAATCATCATCTTTTCCTTATCCATAAAACAACTACAAGAGTTATTGCTATGGTTTCTTTTATCAATTTTCTATTGTTATTTTGAATTTCGTAATATGTTAAGATTTAATTTTATGAACTCTTCAGGTATCTACCATAGAGGGTGTCTTAAATGTTGTTGAGTTACTCTAAGGTAAAATGGTTTGATCAATTGGATGGAGTACTTTATTTGAATGCAAATCCATAGGTTCATACAATCATGTTAGAGTTCAACAAGCATGTTACCTAAAATTCCAAAATGCGATGCACAAGCTTTGGTTGCTTATTTGAATGTTCTTCACAAAGTTTGAATATTTCATGTTCTTATTATCTAGTGTAGCATATACATATTTACAATATCTGAAATGTAAATTTGGCAATATTAATATCATACCTTTTCCTTCATGAAAATGTACTAGGTAAAAAAACACTTCAGCACTCTTGATTATTGATTTATCAAGCTGCCTTCTTCATGCTTAAGGTAATTCACTTTTATTTTATGATCCAACATTGAACCAACTGGGCTTTGTTCATGTTAAGGCATTCATGGTCTTCAACATATATTTGGCGAACCTCTTGTCAATCTGAAATATATATAGGAACTGCATCACAGTATTAAGAGACATTCATTCTTAACCTTGTTAAATTAGTTCAACAAAACTTGCAACCCAAACATATAACAAAGCAAGCTTCCGCATTCATTTGGTACTAACTTGGCAATACAAATCCTTGTTTGATTAACTAGTGTCCATTTTAATTTACACAGGTTCCTCGTAACTTGTTTAAATGGAGTAAAGGAATAGGTTATGCTGATCATTATGAGTGAGCCGTTACTAACAGCATTTTAAGCATTCAAAGAGGAGCTGAGCCTGGTATTATGATCTACATTCTTCCGCAAGGACCTGGAATGTCCAAGGCTCGCAGTAAGCATGGATGGGTAACACAGTTCGGTTCATTTTGGTGTTGTTAGGTAATACTGCTATTCATTATTTCCATTAGAAATTTTATAGTTAATATATGATATTTTTTGTATTGGCAATGGTTTATAGGTTGATATAGTTCTCTATCTAAATTAGAAATCATTTGGGTAATTTTTTTCTATAGAGACCATCTTATGATGAGGGATTTCAAGATGTAGCAGCTTTATTCAGATACATGTATAGTTTTTGCCACCGCTTTCACAAAAATACCCAAGTTAAATAGGATAACTCTTATGCACATCAATAAAGATTTCAGAGATGGAACCACAAAAAAAACTTCAAATTGATTTATAAAATATGAACATCTCCATAACTCATCTATTATGAAGACTAGAAATGTTAAAATTTTAAATACTCGATAAATATTCTGAGCTAAATAAAGTAAAATTTCTTTTTTTCCAATAGAAATTTGGAGATCAATGGATTCAAAAGTGCTTGTACAAGATTGCTCGGGCTGGAAAAATCAAATGTTTTACTGGAGTAGTTGATCCATATGAGCACCATTGAATAATGAGGTACAACAATTTATGAATCAGCTGAGATTTTTATTTCAATATTGAATTATGTGAACATGCTTCCTACTGACATTTCAAATAATATTGCAAGCACATGAACTATACCTGCCACTACTGCTAATCTATAAAAGCATAAAGTATAGATTTTGAGAAAATGAAATGGTTTTGATGGATTGAGATTTGCTTATTATAGAATATATTACATAAATCATGTATTGTCTCGGTAATAGCCAAGTGTCATTAAAATTTTTTTGCTAAAAGTTCATTGTTTAATTTTAAAATTAGTGAGGAACTGAGGATAATGACCACTGGCATTCAAGATGGTATACACGATTTAGTTTAGTGTTTGTATGATGAGTCCAATTTATCATCTCACATTATGGTGTATAAAGCAAACTATGAAATAAAAATGAAATAAGAGAGAAAAATTAATTTCTAAATTTAGTTTAACGTTAAAACATCAAAATCAGTTTAAAATTATGCAGAAACCTTAAAAATAATTCAAATACGTGTGTTTTTATTTTGTTGGGTTTACTTGAGTGAATTTAATAAAGTAAGTAGTGTCAACTTAGTGGCTACACTTCAAAATAGTTATGCGATATTAAGAATCAACCAAGAAAATATACCTTAATTATTTGCAAGAGCTTAGGCTTAATTAATTTGCTCTAATGGATCATTGTTTCCATGCTAACCTAAAACTTAGTGTACGTCACTTTCATACTGCTCAAAAAAGTTTTATATATATATATATATATATATATATATCCGATACAACATTTAATGATTTGGCTATACCTATTTACTCAGAAATCATACAACTTAATGACGTGGTAATATTTAGTGGGTTGACTAAACAATAACATTTCAAAAAAAGTTCCTAATCACTTTCACTAAAGAAAAAACAGAACTGTGATTATAAGATAATGTTTAGTTCTATATAGGCATTTAGCTTTAGCTAATATTTACTTTAAAGCTGCGAATTAGCTGTCATTTATGGATAAAAGGTTTGTAATATCATTATTTACTTTAAAGCTACGAATTAGTTGTCATTTATGGATAAAATATTTGTAATATCTAAAAAAATAGATATTAAAAAATTCAAGAATAAAAAAAGGAAAAAGGGAAAACTGAAGAAGCAGAACAAAGAAACTGCAAAAATTCAATACTACGCTTGAGGATGTGAGTTACGTCTTAGCAGTATGATTCTCTTTGTCTATCAGTTCTGTGATGTAGTTATGCAACATTGGAAGTCCCTAACAAATTATTTCATTGCATGATGCAGTGTACCATATATGGAAAAAGTTTATTTGATACGATTTTTAGTATTAGTGTTAATTCTACTTTCTTTTCCATCACAGCGTTTTAAATCAGGTGCGTTAGAGGCTAATCATTTTCTTAATGATCTGCAAAGAAGTCTCTTCAACCAAATGGATAAACTGACTTCATTTGCAAACCAGCAGCGTGAGGTTGATTCTAGACTACTGGTTTGAAATTCAGTTTTATTCCTTTTGTTATTCCCAACAAATTTATTAAATTGGCTAACTATTAGGGGCACTTAAGAGCTGTAGAGACAAGTAGTACAATTTCAAAGGTTACAACCAATTTTTTCTGCACTTTGGATAGTCATGTATCTAAGTTGAGTAGTATATTGAAGGAAACACAAAATATACAAGTCCAACTACTTTATGATCTTGAGAAGAAGTTTGAGGTAGGTCTCGTTGCTGATAAAATATTTTATTGGCCAGCAGCAATACGGTCTTGTCTATTTTCTCTGATGATTATTATACATTTTATGCTTTTACAAGGAGTGTGCTGCAAATGAAGAAAGAGAGTTGCTTGAAAAGGTAGCAGAGATGCTTGCTAGTTCAAGTGCTAGAAAGAAGAAGCTGGTATACTTTCTCTATTCCTTTGATATAATTACTGATAAAACATCAGCAATATATTTCTAATTTTTATACTACCTTGGTTAGTATATTTTTTACTTGCATTTAAAAGCTAACATATATATGCAACAAAATTATATGTCCATATGTAAGGCTTAGCTGCTGTCTTTCCAAATCTAAGGTAGTCTGTAATTATGCATACATGATGGTTAACATGTTTGAAACATTATTTGGTTTTTTAAAGAATCTACTATGAAATTCCACACATTGCCACATTGGCATAATTGCACACTGTATGTACCTGGTATCAGGTAGCAAGTGCTTTCATAATAATATTGTTATGTTGCAACTTATGTATTCATAATTTATACTACTTTTTCTAACATTCAATTTCCTTGGTTTTGAGCTCAAGGCTTGTAAGATCTGGGATCAACACAATATTTTGATTCAAAATCTGCCATGGGACAGTTATGTGGCTTCTTATTCCTCTTTTTCTAAAAACCCATTCAAACAATAATATTGCTCAAATATATCAGGTCTTCTCTGCAACTTCTACATAATATTGAATTAGTTACCTGTAGTTATATAGTTAGCATATGAAATGATATAGTTTGAAATGAATAGTTAATGAACATGCTTATGAAATGAATTAGAGGTAGCATCCACCTGTATGATATTTGTATACTGATAACCAAATTCATTTTGGTTAGGTTCAAACTACTATTGATGGTCTTAGAGCAAGTGCTTCTGATAGAACAGACGATTTACAGAAAGAAATGTCAACAGCTCATGTTTTTATATCCACTGTCAAAGAACAATGGTCACGGTACATGGAAGACACTTAAATCCGATACAATGAAGATACCGCTTCAGTAGAAAGATGGAAGGAGGAATCTTGCCGAGTTCTGACTGCCCTATTGGCAACAATTCAGTAAACCAATGTCTAACTATCTTCGTACTGCCACTTTTCATTTTCAGCCTGTATTTGAACTACTTTTATGCACGTTTTGTCGATAATATTAGATGCAAACTTGCTTTCTAGATATTGTGCATTTGTCTAATTTTGTATGCAGTTGGTTTATAAATTTTATCTCTCTTTACGGGTTTATGTAAACTTTGTTCATGGATATTGTGTTCAACTTATTTTATGGAAGTGATTAATAGTTATGCTTTTATTTTACAATTTTTAGTTTGATTTGTTTATGTTATGTACATTAACTGATTAAAATATAATTAAATGTAGTTTATATTAATGATATGTGTGAATATTGCAATGGCACAACATTGCTGTCAATTCTTTGGAAAAAAAATGCATATCCCTACGACAGCATTTATACATTGCTGTCAATTCATTGGAAAAAAATGCATATCCCTACGACAGTGTTTATACATTGCTGTCAATTCATTGGGAAAAAAAATGCATATCCCTACGACAGCGTTTATACCTTGCAGTAGAAAACTATTAACAGCGTTTATACCTTGCAGTAGAAAATTTATTAACAGCGTTTAAAAAACGCTGTAGAAAGTGGGTTTTTGACAGCGTTTATATTTTGCAGTTAAAAATTTAGGGTCAACGACCGCATGTCGTTATACAGCGTTTTTAAAAACGCTGTGAAAACTTTTAACAGCGTTTTTCAAACGCTGTGAAGATTCTTTTTTGTTGTAGTGTAACTAATACAGACTTCTAAAGTAGAAGAAATCTGTTTGATAAACTTGTGAGACGAGTTTATAATTGATTATTCCCTGTTTTGGTATACTAGACGTATAACACAGCTTACCAAAGGGCAGATATTCTCACAAAACCCTTGTCGAAGAAAATTTTTCTTCGGCTAAAGCAAGATCTAAAAGTTGAAGATTCTGGAAACAAGTATGGTAAGAAAGTAGCAGCGACAAACTCTATAACTCCTTCAAAAGCCTTGAATCTCTTCAAAGGAGCTTAGATCCATGTCTACAATCCAAAATCAAAAGTCTGGATGACTGTTCACAAACTTGAAAGCATATGAACAGCCATATTGTCGACTTCAAATCAATTCAGAATTATTTGAAGTGCTGAAGCAAGCGGCGTCTCTATATCCTCTGATTGATTTCCAT
The DNA here is from genome assembly GCA_030737815.1 of Allium fistulosum. NCBI lineage: Eukaryota > Viridiplantae > Streptophyta > Magnoliopsida > Asparagales > Amaryllidaceae > Allium > Allium fistulosum. Next base: position 783,297,500 of record CM060908.1, read on the forward strand.
TTCGAACAACAATCAACCAAAGTTTTTATCTTAGCTTGCTGTCCTCAAAGATCTCATCTTACTTCATGTTTCTCACAACAAAATTTCATAAGATTGGCAAGCAAGAAGAAGAATTTGAAAGTCGCAGCAAACCCTAGCCGTAATAGGGTTTGAGGGGGAATATTGGAAATGAAAGAGATCGAATACATATCTCAACTGGTATTAGGTTTATATACGGGTTGTGTAACAAAGGGTATGGGCTATGTTCTATAAAGCCCAAATAACCAGATATCATTATATTTAAATAGAATGCTTTTGTACAGAGATAATGTTATGGTGGATTTCAATCGAGACCGCTCAAACTAAAATCCCCAAATGCACACGGAAATGCTAGATCGTGATAGATAGTGCAAAACAACCAAACACTCGAAGAATTCAATAAAACCAAATCCAAACACGATCACAATAACACCACAAGCAATAGAGAATAATAAGCAATAACGAAACAATAAATCACACACCGATTTATAGTGGTTCCACTAACGTCGCGTTAGTGTACATCCACTTTGAGAGAGATCTTTTATTATCACCAAATGTGAAGAGTACAAGAGATTGATTACAATGATCTATTCAATAAGAATCAATTTTGTGGAGATTAGAATTGAAGAAATAGAGTTTTTCCTAAAACCCTAATTGATGGAGGACTAAACCCTAGATTAGATTGCTTGATCCAATTTCCTGTCTCTCCTCTTTCCAATGAAGAGAGCATATATACTGGTGGAGAAAACTCTGGCAAAAGACAAACTTCCCCCTGAACGAAATAACACTAAACCCAGCCCAGAAAACAGCAATTCGCCGGCTCAGACGTCTGGGACAGGGCTCCAGACGTCTGACCGAACTTTCGGGAAACTGGCCCCTGTAGGGCCAGACGTCTGGCCCATTCCTGCAGACGTCTGGCTGCAGGCAGCCAGCACACCAAACACCCACCAGTTTGCTCCTCCGGACTCCGTTTCGCAATCCGTCTTCTCTGACACCAAACTACATCCATCCCCTTCAATTCTCCTTCATATAGTGTCACAAAATTTAACACTCCACCTTGACACTATATCCATCTCCAACACCAATGGTACCATACCATCAACAACCGATAGCTTCAACTACCAACACTTCTACTTTCAACCAAACATGAATGTTTCCCCAACGGGTTCCGGCACAGCCACCCCCCATTGCATTCCATCAACGAGTTCAGGCACAAAGCCCCCACCCACCAATGAAATGTTGAAAACATCCAACACCGTCTCACCAAAGACAAGAGCACTAGGAGTGTACACTAGCACTACACCAAGAAGATAGAACGACAATCTCGTACCAATACTCTTCCTCATCTACACAAGTATCTCTCTCAGCCGTGCCACCCCATGGCACCTAGCACTTCTCCAAGCGAATTAAGTTCGAGCAATGCTCGAACTTCCCAACCGGCAAGGCCTTAGTGAACATATCCGCCGCGTTTTCCTTTGTGTGCACCTTTCGAAGATATACTTGCTTATCCTCATCCATGGCTACCAAGAATGACTCCCTCACTTCTATATGCTTAGTCCGTGAGCTAAATGCCAAATTCTCCGCCAAGTGAATAGCACTTTGGCTATCACATTGAACATCGATGCTATCGTGTTCAATCCCCAAGTTACACAACAATCGCTTCAAATAGAGTGCTTCCTTCGCCGCCTCTACCGTGGCTATCAACTCCGCCTTCGTAGTGGATAAAGCTACTACGGTCTGCAATCTCGATCTCCAACTTATGGCCGTACCACCAAGTGTGAAGACATAACCGGAAGTTGACTTTCTCCTATCTCTATCACCGGCGTAGTCCGAAACACAATAACCAACTAAGTTGCAACTCCTTTTCCCACTACCGCCAAAAACAAGACCATGAGATGACGTACCCCTAAGGTATCTCAATATGAGCTTCACAGCTTCCCAATGCGATTTTCTCGGATTAGACATAAAACGACTAACCACCCCGACGGCATTTGCTATATCGGGCCTTGTACACACCATAGCATACATCAAGCTTCCAACCGCACTTGCATATGGCACTTTTTCCATATAAGCCTTGTCTTTCTCCAAGATAGGTGACCCTTTACTCGAAAGCTTCACATGCAAAGGTAAAGGTGTATTTGACGCCTTTGCATTCTCCATGCTAAACCGGCAAAGCACCTTCTTAATGTACTCCTTTTGAGTCAATTTTAACTCAAAACGCTTTCGATCCCTTTCTATTTCCATGCCCAATATCCACTTTGCTTCTCCAAGGTCCTTCATTTCGAATTCTGACTTTAATTGCAATTTCAACTTGTTGATTTCATTCTTGTCCTTCGAAGCAATGAGCATGTCGTCCACATACAAGAGTAAATACACCCAACATTCATTTCCTAACTTCTTGAAATACACACAAGCATCCTTGACGCTTCTATTGAAACAATTTTCAAGCATAAAATGATCAAATCTCTTGTACCATTGTCTAGGTGATTGCTTCAACCCATATAGTGATTTCTTTAACTTGCACACCATATTTGACTTACCATTTACAACAAAACCTTGCGGTTGCTCCATGTAAATGTCTTCATCCAAGTCACCATGCAAGAAGGCGGTCTTCACATCAAGTTGCTCCAACTCCAAGTCGTGAATAGCAACTATGGCAAGTAATATCCGTATGGAAGTATGGCGCACGACTGGTGCGAATATCTCATCATACTCCATACCCTTTCTCTGTGCAAACCCCTTAGCCACTAGCCTAGCTTTGTATCTTCCATCATCCTTCACCTTGTATATCCATTTGCACCCTATAGCACGGTTTCCTTTAGGAGGTGGAACCAAATCCCAAGTTTGATTCTTTAACAATGATTGCATCTCTTCCTCCATGGCACAAATCCACTTCGAGCTATCACTCGAATTCATGACGTCATCAAGGTCCAAAGGCTCATCTTGGACTACATGAAGCGCATAGTCCAACTTATCACAAAAGCTAAGATAGTTCCAATCACCATATCTTTCGGGTGGTCTTATGGGACGACGACCAACCCGAGTAGCAATATTTTCACCCAAACTCCTTTCGGCTCCACCTTGAACCGAAACTTCTCCAGGCTCGTGTACATCACCAACACTACTAGAGGCACCACGTGGACTTTGTGATGTAACATCAACCGCATTTTCTTCACAAGCATCTTCAACTACTCTACCTCCTCTACCACTGGGACGACATGGTGGAATAATTTCCTTCTCCTTTGATTCATCACGAATCAAGACCGGAATATCCGATGAGCTCTCATTCTCCTTGAACAGTGGCGACTCATCAAAAGTAACATGACGAGTGTTTGTCACCTTCTTCGTTTCCGGATTCCAAATCCGATAGCCTTTTACTCCATCCGTATAGCCAAGCAAGACCCCCTTGAAAGCTCTTGGTTCAAGCTTATCATTACCCGGATCATGCACATAAACCGGACTTCCAAAGACACGAAGATAACTCAAGTCAATACTCTTTCCCTTCCACACTTCCTCCGGAATTTTATTATCAATAGCCGAGCACGGAATTCGATTAATAATATGCACCACGGTTGACAAAGCTTCGGCCTAAAATCCATTAGACAAACCCGATGTCAATCTCAAGCATCGAGCTTTCTCTAGTAGAGTACGATTCATCCTCTCCGCAACTCCATTTGATTGCGGATCTCCCGGTGTAGTAAAATGTCTCCGAATCCCATGATGCTTGCAAAACTCTAAGAATTCTCCGGAAACATACTCCCCGCCATTGTCGGACCTAAGAACCTTCAAAGACTTACCACTCTCATTCTCAACAAGAGCCTTCCATGCTTTGAACTTTGCAAATGCCTCCGACTTAGCCTTCATTACATACACCCAAACTTTACGAGAAAAATCATCTATAAAGGAAATATAATAGCGAGCTCCACCTAAAGAAGCTACCGGTGCCGATCCCCATACATCCGTGTGCACATACTCAAGAACATTTCTAGAATTATGTTTTCCTTCACTGAATGATACTTTTGTTTGCTTCCCCAAGACACACTCTTTGCAAAACTCCAATTTGTTGAAACTCTCACCATCGATCATCTCCCTCTTCTGAAGAATCTCCAAACTCCTCTCCGAGCTATGACCCAACCTCAAATGCCACAACCTTGTCGCATCCAAGCCACGAGAACTATCAACACCTACACAAGTTTCACCTTCTACGGTCTCACCACGAAGCAAATAAACACCATGAGCCCTAGCACCTTTCATGACCACAAGTGCCCCTTTCGAAACCCATAAACAATCACTCTCAATAGTGATCTTACATCCAAGAGAATCCACTTGCCCCAAAGAGATAAGAGACTTCCGAAGTCCCGGAACATAGCGTACATTAGTGAGAGTACGAATCACTCCGTCAAACATTCGAATTTGCACGGAACCAATGCCTTGAGACCTACACATAGCACCATTTCCCATAATAATTGAATTTCCCTCTTTAGAAACAAGAGAAGAAAAACAATTCCTATTAGGCGTCATATGATACGACGCCCCCGAGTCGAGCACCCACTCACTTCCGGAAACATCCGATGCTACCGCCGTCAACACATCTACGTCTTCCTCACCAACTCCTCTCTCCACCGCTACAGATGAAGATGCTACTTCCCTTTTACCCTTCTCCTTGTCCGGACATTCATTTCTCCAATGACCATGTTTCTTACAAATATAACACTTGCCTTTCCTTTCCTTTGATTTTCCTCTCCAACCGGGATTCCTAGATTTAGAACGCCCCCGGTTGTCCTTCTTCACATGTCTTTCTTTCTCCACAAACAAACCTTGACCATTACCGGCACTACTACCACCAACACTCAACTCCTTCATTTGATCTCTCAATTCATCACTAAGAAGACCCGTCTTGACATCATCTAACGTCAATGTATCCCGGCTATAGATCAAACTATTTGAGAAACCCGTATAACGGTCCGGCAACGAACATAACAATATCATCGCCTTTTGCTCTTCCTCAATCTTCAAATCTACTGCCTTCTTCTTCATTAGCAAATCATCAAACATATTCAAATGTGCGTTTAGCGAAGTTCCTTCTTTCATCTTATAGGTGAAAAACGTTCGCAACAAGATCAAACGATTAGTTAGAGACTTCTTCATATACAATTCTTCCAACTTGTCCCAAATTCCCTTAGCGGTGGTCTCACCACTAATTTCGGAGATCACATTCTCTCCCATAGCAAGTTGAAGTGTAGTAAATGCCCACTCTTCCATTTCTTCTCTCTCGACATCCGAGATGTCCACCGGCAACAAATGCGTATCAAACACCACTCGATGTACCCGATTCCTCCTTAGAACCGCTTTCATCTTCCATTACCATTTTTCAAAATCATTATCGCCATTCCACTTGTCGATTATCAATTGCGATACGCCACATACGACGCTATACTACTTGGACCAACCATTGAATTTTCAGAGGTATCCGTTTCCGGTATTTCAACAACCACCTACCAACTCCAAAGCTCTGATACCAAATGTTATGGTGGATTTCAATCGAGACCGCTCAAACTAAAATCCCCAAACGCACGCGGAAATGCTAGATCGTGATAGATAGTGCAAAACAACCAAACACTCGAAGAATTCAATAAAACCAAATCCAAACACGATCACAATAACACCACAAGCAATAGAGAATAATAAGCAATAACGAAATAATAAATCACACACCGATTTATAGTGGTTCCACTAACGTTGCGTTAGTGTACATCCACTTTGAGAGAGATCTTTTATTATCACCAAATGAGAAGAGTACAAAAGATTGATTACAATGATCTATTCAATAAAAATCAATTTTGTGGAGATTAGAATTGAAGAAATAGAGTTTTTTCTAAAACCCTAATTGATGGAGGACTAAACCCTAGATTAGATTGCTTGATCCAATTTCCTGTCTCTCCTCTTTCCAATGAAGAGAGCATATATACTGGTGGAGAAAACTCTGCAAAAGACAAACTTGCCCCTGAACGAAATAACACTAAACCCAGCCCAGAAAACAGCAATTCGCCGGCTCAGACGTCTGGGACAGGGATCCAGACGTCTGACCGAACTTTCGGAAAACTGGCCTCTGTAGGGCCAGACGTCTGGCTCATTCCTGCAGACGTCTGGCTGCAGGCTGCAGGCAGCCAGCACACCAAACACCCCCCAGTTTGCTCCTCCGGACTCCGTTTCGCAATCGTCTTCTCCGACACCAAACTACATTCATCCCCTTCAATTCTCCTTCATATAGTGTCACAAAATTTAACAGATAATAATTCAATTCAGTATAATTTCTTTTACTCATTAATAAAGTTCAAATCATTTTCATCTCCGTTCATAATCTTTATAGTTTGTTTGCACCTACTGAACAATGCAGCGCAGCTGCTACTTTAGCAATGCTGTACTACTACGTTCTAGCTCATCAGGTTCGACCGTGTCCAAATATCTTTCAGTTTTGTAGGCTGTTTAATGCACAAACTTGACTATCCTTTTTTTCTCTCTTTATTGATGGGAAACAAAATTTTGATGCTATATGGTGTCGCGGGACTGTTCATGATGAAATATTCATCCCATGGATCAAATCCATGAAATCAAAAGGATGCAAATTTCTTGAGCAGAAAATTGTAGCAGATGTTGTTTTCGTTGATGTTAAAGAGTCTGCACTGGGAGTAGTGGTTGGATCAGAGAAGTATGGTGTTAGTTCTCAATTTTTAAAAGCTCTTTCTGTTCAATATGACCATAAAAGAATTACAGATAACATAAGCTGCTTTTTGGCAGGATTAATAAGGATGATTAAGACCATGATTTTGCGAGTAATATATATTTTGTTTTAATACAATTACATATCGAAGATTGTCATTGGTTAATTTGGTAATATAGCCTTGCATGTTATGCCTTTAGAGAGATTATTAACCTTCGATTTTCATGATATGGTGTAATATATGCGTGCATAACCATTGCTCATGCTATACATTACATGATGTTATAATTGAATTTTTTATATTCCGAAGCACTAACTAATACTACTAATTTTGATTTTTACAGCTACAAATAAATGTTCAGAGATTTGAGGATGCAGCAGAAATGGAACAAGATGGTAATCATCCATCAAGAGAGCAACAAATGTAACTGTAAGACTTGCTTTGACTGTTATGCAGAATTGGTTTCTCCAATTTCTAAATGGATTTTTATATTTCTTCCAAAGTATGTGGTGTTTCTAACCGTGCTTATTGGAGAATCACATAAATCATCTAATCTATGTGCTTCAATTAATAGAACAATTTACGGTATTTGTCTGAAATAAATTTTCTATTATTGAAATTTGAAACATAGCTGGTGCATTTGCTTGTTCTCCACTTCCGTTGACCTATTAATTCCTAATTAGTCGTCTGTCCAATTATGAATCAAAGCAATGACCTATAACTTTAAATTTACCGGAAATTGACATAAAGTAAATTCAATATAGTACTTGCTCACATTGATAGTAGCTCAAGAACAAACAAATTTATGAGATTAGATGGAGTCTTGATTCGAGATTGCTCGAGTGGATCATATAGAAATAGACAGAGAAGATACAAGGTTGAAGCCGTTGAACAAAATTGAAGCATAATGGAACCAGTAGAGCGGAATTTTTATGTACTTAGGTGTAAACGGTAAGCTTATATATATTTTATTGTAGTATATTTTGAAGTTGTCGCACATTGAACGTTGTGGAATTCAATAAGAAGTATATGTACGTGAATGACTTTGATTCTTGTTAGTAAAATGTTGGTTTCAGTTGCAAAATAAAGCTAAATGTGTATGTATACGTTGTAACAATGCATAAATTTTTATATATATTTTTATATTTTATTACAACGGGTAAAAACAGATGTAAAAGACTTTAGTACAATGGTACTCTGCAACAGTCGAAAACAATTGTAAAATGTCTCGATTTTATTACAACTTTGCATATTAAAACCGTCGGCTGACAGTTATAATATGTCTATTACAACTGGTATTGCCAGTTGCGAAATATTGTTGTAGGGCTTTAGTCTGGATGGCTTCCATGATGAAATGAGTGTGTCATTGGTGGCGTTATTCGAGAAAATGATAAATTAACGACAGAAAGACCTAAGGATGTAATCATTAAATAAAGTTAAAGATCACTTTAGGATATACATCAAAATAAGGGTCTGAGTGACGCATATGAATGAGTTTGATGATTGTATGACTTGACTCATAACAAATCGATGATAAGTGTAGAGTGTACTCAAACTGAAATGAATATGCGTTCATGTGTGTGTATCTGTGTGTATGACACACGCGTGCACGTATGACGTGGTTCATAAATGAATGTTAGGTATAAAGTATACTTATGTTATTTAGGGGAATGTATTACTAGTGCCAGGGTTTATGTATGGCACATGATAAATTACATTGCTATGTTCTACATTTTGACGCCTTTGGTCAACCGTAGATGTGTTAGCAAAGACAAAAGTAGTGCTACTTGCACAATATTATGCATTTTTTTTTTGGCGCAATCTTCATGTTATCCAGTGAACTTTGATTTCTATTTCTTGTTATGCACTACTGGGAATGATTTTAAACATTGATTGAAAAAAAAAAAATAACAACAAAAATATGTTAAAATAATCAAATGGTAAAATAGTGTCAAACAATCAAGAAAACGAACTATGGTGTATTGTTGTTTGAATTAGGTATCAAGCAGTGTGTATTTTAAACAACATCAATTTTTTTTTTGTGGTTAAAAGGAAATGTATACAACGGTGTAAATAGGCTCAAAATCAATTTTTTTCGGAAAAACGTAGTGGACAAGGTAGCTCTGTAGGTGCATTTGATGATGGAATTAAAACCCAAAATAGAAAATATTGGAGCAGTGCGGGTCTGTTGTGAGAAAAATGAGTTAACAGGGCTAAAGGAAGAGGGATGCGGGGATATGTAGCAGGCAATAAATGGCCCATGGGCTGCGTTTGGGTTGCGTTTATGGGAAAATGGGTATAGGCTACATAAGTTAGTGGGTTGAAATGGGGTTGGAGTCTAAAACTTGGGATACAGGAATTTGAATTGAGAAAGTGGGATATATAGGCAGTCATACAGAATCTGGTGGGTTGGTTTATGAATAGGCCTGTTAGGCCTGAATAGATGGGCCAATGATGCTGGTTCAACCGGCTACATGGAGTACGGCAATGCTGGGAGCAATCTTGGCCATGAAAGGATAGTGCTAGATGAACCGGCAAAAGAAGCACACGGGTCATACGGGATTCAAATTTAAAGGTGGATAATAGGGTAGGCACAAGTAATCTCACGCAGCCCTAATTTTGCCCTATCAGATTCGTATGCTGTTAACCGGGTCGAACAAGAATTATTGGCCATGAAATGATCTGCGCAACCTGATGGGCGTAAGGTGTGATTCGCAGAGCTTGCGGGCCTGACTTGGGTTGTAGAACGGGAACGATTGGATAAGTGAACGGGGAGCAGAATTACGTGAGGTGAAATTGGCGCATGCGTAGCAGATGGATTCAGGCCAATGGGCCTTAAAGTTAGCAGTTGAGGTCATGGGTTGTGATGCATACACCTGTCAAAATATGACCCAACCCATTTACCCTACTTATAAATGGATTGGGTCAACCCATTTATGAATATTTTTAAAAGGGTTATAAATGAGCAACCCATTTACACATTTATTAAAAACATTAAATTTTAATATAAATTTGAAAAATAAGAATTTTGAACATACATTGTAGTTTTTCATGTAGACTAACAGTTGTACAGAAAATAACAGGCTACCGCATCCCTTGAACTCCGTCTAGTGCAGAAGCCGCTATTTTTTTGTTCAGACTGTAATAACTTCTTCATACTAAATCGGAATTAGGCGAGACTTCAACCGACTAACTCCCACCTAAATTACGGACGGTATGGAACACTCGGATATTTCATATTGTCAACGCATACTGTAGTTCTCCAAGGGGATTGACATTTGTACTTAGAATTCGGAATTCAAAACATAAAAATTAGAATTAGAATTATTTTATATTTGTTTTTTATTAGTCAAATTAAATTTAAATCTTTAAATAGGTTAAATGGGTAACCCGCTTATTAAGTGGGTTGGGTCATAAATGAGTTGTGTCACAAATGGATAAAAAAGAATAGGTCATAAATGGGTTGGGTAAAACTCGACCCAACCCATTTTGACCCAACCCAACCCGTTTGACAGGCCTAGTGATGCATTTATCGTATGAGTTGTAGGCGATGATAGATTGGATGCGTGTGACTATTTGCTAAATTTTGAGTAGTATCAACGGATTTTGAACTGGTAACATTACCTGTCAAGCCATTCAAATTCAAGGATGGTGTTTCTCTATCTTGTTTCTTTATTTCGTGCTTCAGTTTCAGACTGTGATAAAGAATTGGTTTTCCCCGTTTGTTAAAGGCGTTGAACATATATGGTGAATTTTCTAAATATATTACTTTATATTAAAGTAGGAACTTACCCAAACTGATGTGCACTCCTTTGCTTTTCTCATTTCAAAATACCACTTCGTTATCCGCTTCCGCGTTTTTTTCCCTTCCTTATCTCAAACTGCTACACCGCGTGATACTGCCAAATTCCTTCTCTTTCCACTTCTTTGTCATCTTCCTTCCCTATCCACAGGCTGTTGCCCACCCACTTGGTATTGCCGAATTCCGTCCATGTTCGCCTTCTCCCTCTTTCGATCCATCACTTCCTCCCTCCCTCACCGTCCCTCCTCTCTACCAAATACTCACCACTGTACAAATCCTTTCCCACTCAACGTCGGGTTTAACCAACTGCCTTTCCGAAGCTACAGGTTTCGTTTTTCCAATCTTCATGATGACCGCCCAACCGATTATGGACTGATTTGCCGCCGTCCTCCCCCTTACCGCTCGTTCGACTGTACAGGTAACTGCTTCCTTCCTCAGCGTATTTGAAGTTTTATTTTGTTTTGGGCCAAATGATTTACTATCTCTGCTGTCGTCTTCCTCCAATTAACAGTGCGAATTTGAATAACTACATTTTCAACTGATCGCATTTGACAATTTTATTTCCACCCTACGAACTATCGTATTTGTTTGAATCTATTTTTCATGTTACTGAATATGGTACTATTTGCACTGGTAGGCTAAATAGAACTGTTCATTATTTCACACCTGTGCAGGAGTTTCATTTCTGATGACTTTTTTGATATCCAGCCGCTCGACCCTGAGCATACATCTTTTAATTTTCAAATCGTATATACTTTTAATGTGTTGTACTGTGTAAACTAATTTTTTGAAACCGACGAAGTTTCAGTCTGATACTTAAACTGGACGTAAAAAACTGTAATTCCCATTGCAAATGAGTTTTTTTCCCTTCTCTTTGGTTTACTGTTACGTATTTGATTGACGGTTTGCTGATTATATGGCTCAGCTATGTTTAGTCCTTATTCTTTTTTCTGTTTGCTTCATACCGATAATTTCTTAAATCGACATACGGTGCACAATTCGTTGTATATTAGTAAGCAATCATTTATTTCAGGTTCCAAATAGTCTTAGTTCCATAGTGTAACCTGAGAAAGTGAACTAAAATGATTACCTATGTATCTTTGGTCAAATAGCATCAAATCGTTGGTGAAGAAAGAAAATTCCTCTACTATGTTCCATGTCTGCATGCTTTCGCTAAACTAGAACAGTATATCATAACCAACAGATTATGTGGCACTATCAGTTTCTTCTGTCGCTTAGGCACAATTCTGCTTAATATTTGTTGTCCAGCTCTCAACATAATGGAGCTGTTTCTCAACAGACAAGCATAAAAAATTGATGTTTTCATAAACAGTTTGTACTTTGTTAATCTTATTTAAAAAATTATCCATCAGTTTCAAATTTCGTATTTCTAAGCTTCATACCTCACTTTTCAACAGCGAATTATTAGTTTACTGTCAATTTGCAGATTCAAACATCTACAGTTTATCCAAAACGCTTTAGCTAATTTATTAATATAATTTTCTATTTACTTCAACTTTCCGTTCATTGATTATTTTTTATCATCACACCGGAGTGTTAGCTATTTTTTGAAGTCGATGAATTTAAATTTTTACTCCGTCTATTATCGGCAACCCCTCATTTACATTACATGCTTGATTTGCACTATTGTTGTCTCATATATTTTCGATATATTTTGGATACAGTTCAGTTTTGTTCATGAGTTTATCTACGAATGCTTTACCCCTATTTACTTCATTTTTTTGTTCTTTGGTATATTTTAACTGCAATGTTATTGGTAACTATTTTGCTACCTGTAAACAAGGATTATCAACATGAATTACATTACACTCTGATTGCACCAGTTAATTTTTTTAACGCCGGCGTTTACTTGTGCAGGCAACCAACGTTTGTGCTGTTTAAACAGAAGCTATACCGATTGTTGCACGATTGAATTCACAGCACGCTGCTTTAAGAATTGTAACTACAGTCAACCTGCCTGGCTCTGTTTTCGCTCAATTTTTTAGTGCGTGCTGAATTGGTAACAGTTTTTCATAGTCCTCTCCCCTTTTAACTTTTTGAAACATACGCATTTCTATACTTTAGCTTAAATGGAGTTAATCATCTTTTCATTTTAAGTGAAGCACGGATAAACACGCTTTAGCGTCCATATTGCTTTTCATACAAATTAAGTGATATGTGTGTATTTAGCGTTTAAGCGTTCCTTAACAAACTTTAGTTTATAATATTTTCTCAATATTTCAATTTTAGACTGCAAATGTCAACTATGAGTTCTCTTATACTCATTCTAAGGTTTTGATCTATCTATATCACATTCAATGGTCGGTGTTTCATATTTGATTATTTCAAGGATAGAACATTGCCATTTATACTGTAGCATAGGCCTCCTTTCAATTTCATTACTTAAATAATTTGTATGCGATTATCCTAATGTTAGGTGTATCATGGTATCACATATACAGAATGATATTTTAGAACAATCATCATTTGAATTATTGAAGAAAACTAATAACAACGAACTGATTAATGACGCAAACAAATTAGAGGAAATGATAACATAAAATTTTCAAGTATAGTTAAAGTGGAAATTGTGATAACAAGGTGAAAACTAGAGAGGGGAAAGCATTTCGTGCAGATTATATGGGGCCGAAAACGCATCCACCAGTCCCCAACCAAACTCAGACTAATATTGCATGTAGTATAGATAAATATATAGTTTGAGTTAAGAAAAATTACGGTAGGAGTGCATATGTTTTAGTTTTATTTTCTATTAGTTACCAGTTAATCTATGCATGGATGATGAACTAAAGATAAAACTTTGGATATCAATTTTGCACAAGTCCTTTTGAATAACTATGTGTTTAAATGCTAATTCTGCTTAATATTTGTTGTCCAGCTTTCAGTATAATGGAGTTTTTTCTCAGCAGACAAGGTATATGAGTACCCAGTCTATAGGTGCAAGAAAATACGGTTTATGAGTACCCAATCTATAGGTCCAACTGTAGATGTCTTGCCTATTTTTCATGATTTTGTTCATTCTGAACATGCCTATTTGTATTGACTAAATACATGTCTATTTTCTTTTCTATTTGTGGTACTGTTTTCAACCTGTTCTTACTTTAGGGTCTTAATGTTAATTGGATGAACAGTGCACATGTTGTTCTATTTTTATCACTATGTTATGATTTTCGTTTTCCCTTCCTCGGCCTTATATTCTAACCATATATATCCATTACTGTTATTTTTTTAAAACCATTTACTTTCCCGCCAGCTATCCTTGACTCAGCGCACTCATCGTATCCAAAGTCGGTAGGGTGGGTGGTTACTTTTGATATCAAACATTAGAATATAACACACGCGTACATGTCAGCAGTCGGTATGCATACTTTGTCTACCATCTTTCTAAACATTGTGCTACCATTTACAACTATCTTAATGTTTTTTTACGTTCTTTATGCTGGCATATTGAAATTGCTCTGACTGTCATGAGGCTGAAATAATTTACAAACCTTGATACGCAAGTCCGCAAGAGCGAGATGTAGACTACTGCTGGCGTGGAAACGGGCAAAAAGATATCATACAACCAGATGGATGCGGTGCAGCCACTGCTGTCATGATTTCATAGACATGATACATAATTTCTCTGACTTTCTCTGTCGACAACATGAGGAGGACGCCATCAAATTGATTTCTATCGAGCGATCTTACCGTCGACAAAGTTAGTACCATTTTACTATCTGCTTTTTCCCGTCTGACTAAGCATACTATGCACAACCATTTATGATATGATGTTCTCTGTGTGAAGTTTGCCAGATAAATCGTCATCACAGACCTCGAAAACCGAGGCATAAAAAAATGTGGAAGGCAGCTATAGGTATGACCGATTTTATTTTCCATGTGCTGTGGGACATTGATAGATCTAAATATGCTTGCTTTACAGTATGGGTGTTACAAGTTATTACAAGTTTTGAACGTTCTTAGCATTGTTGTTTGTTATTGCAAAAAACCACAACGTGACGAGGTGTCCCAACGACTCATTTCCAACATCATTTGACGCAGCTCAACGGGGGAACATCATACCTACGTCTGCTGTTTCACAATTTACCCGTCTTTCTGCACTTGGGAATTACGAGCAGTGTATGTAATGCAGATTAACTTGGTTATTGTAAAATGCATTGACTGTTCAAACCTTTTCTAAATATTTTGGCTAAATATGCAGGTAAAATGTTTTCGGCACACAATTTTGGTCCCTCTACATATACATGTTCGTACCGTGGAGCATTGCTTTGGTTTGAAGAAAGGGTAAAAAGGGGAGTACGAATTCAAATCCAAAATTTTCAATATGTTGTCAGAAGGGAAAGGTTCAGCTGCCGTCCTATCGGCCAGCCCCAAATTATTTGATGGATCTTCTGGACTACAATGGAGGTTCTGTCTCAAAGGGATTTCGGCGACATATACGAGCTTATAATTCTATTTTTTATTTCACATCAATGGGTGGGAATGTTGATAACTCCATAAACAATGGTCGTGGTCCATATGTTTTCAGATTAAATGGTCAGAACCACCACCGAATTGGCTCGCTTCTGCCGACGACGGGTAAACCAAAATTTGCTTGGTTATATTTTTATGACACCAGTAATGAAGTCAGTAATCGGGTTTTGTCGTTTGGTGAAAGTATGATGCAAAATTTAGATGTAGGTATTATCAACAATCTAATACGCATGTTCAACCACTACAGCGAGTTGGCCAAAGTGTTTAGGATGGCTAGAGATAGATTTCATGCGTTGGAATACCAGCCTATCACCGTCGAACTCTTGGAGAGACGTTAGAGGGATGGATGACAGTACAATTTACCAACTCTTGGCCAAAGTGTTTAGGATGGCCATCGTGATATTGTGATTAAAGATAGCAATGAGGTACTGAAAAGGGTTAGTGAAAAGCATCCTTCTTTTATGTCCATGCAATATGCACTTTTATTCCATATGGTGAGGATGGTTTCAGGTGTGATATAGGATATATAATAATTGACGTATGTTTACAAACTAAAAGAACGACCGTCACAATGCGGGAGTATTACGCCTATCTTATTCAGCGCAGACTAGAAGATGGCTCGAATCTGTTGTGGGGTGGTAGGCTTTTCCACCAGTTTATTATAGACAGTTATACATGTATTAAAGAAGATAAGACCGTCGTGGGTAAAGAGTAACCAAAGTACGTTAAGATGTGAATTGTACAGAGGTCTGCAAGATGCTATTACGGCCGATGACACGAGTGCACGCGTGATAGGAAGAAAGGTTATTCTACCCTCTTTTTTCACAGGAGGTTCTAGGTACATGGTGCAAAACTACCAAGATGCTATGGCCATCTGTCGGTGCACGGGATCCCCATATTTTTTTGTAACGTTTACATGCAATCCAAAGTGACCTGAGATTGAAATGGCTTTACTAAACATTCCCGGTTAGAAAGCTGAGGATAGACTGGATATTGTTTCCTGTGTTTTCCATATGAAGCTTATGGAGCTAATGCGTGACATAAAGATAGAATGTCATTTCGTGAAAGTCAAAGTACGTAAGTTTGACAAATTATTACTAATTTTTCACATTTTTTTAATATACTTTCGCTGACTTAACTTATTTTTTATTTCTCTCTTTCTGTTTTTGTTTTTTCTAGTTGTTTGCACAATTGAATTTCAGAAAAGGGGACTACCGCATGCTCATATACTTATATTTGTGTTTGGTGATCGGAGACCAACGACTGTTAGCCAAGTTGACGTAGTGATTAGTGTTGAGATACCAGATAAACATGCAGATCCATTTGCTTATCAGTCAGTATGTCAGTACATGATTCATGGTCCATGTGGTTACGCAAATCCTGGATGTGCTTACATGGTGGATGGTTCTTGCTCCAAGCATTATCCTAAACAATACATGAATGAAACCAGTTTTGACAAATTTGGATTTCCTATGTATAGACGACGCAACAATGGGTTGTCAACCGAGACGGCAAATGGGTTTGTGCAGGACAACGGTTGGGTTATACCTCATAATGTTGATTTAGTTATCAAATATCAAGCGCATATCAACGTAGAGATATATAATAGAGCAAGGTCAGTTAAATACCTATTTAAGTACATCAACAAGGGGCATGATAGAGCAATTGTCATTATTGAAGATAGTGCGAACAAAGAATGCACGTTAGTTTGGGAGGTCGATGAAGTAAAATCTTATTTGGACTGTAGATATATTTCAGCTTCAGAAGCATCATGGAGAATATTTGAGTTTGATGTTCAGTACCGCATTCCAGCGGTGGAGAGGTTAATGTTTCATTTGCCGGGAGAGAAAACTGTGTATTTTGGTGAAACATAACGGTTACATGACATCTAAGGCAGGAATAATGTTCACAAAACTTTGTTTAACCAGTGGTTGGAGACTAATAGAATGTGTGACGTAGCTCGCCAACTTACCTATGTCGATTTTCCTACTAGGTGGGTATGGGATAAGTTTATGAAGGAGTGGAGGATGAGGCAGAAAGGGGAATGTATCGATAGGATATACTATGCACATCCTATGTCAGGGGAGAGGTTTTATATGCGTATGCTTTTAAATATTGTTCACGACCCTACAAGCTATGAAGACATTAGAACAGTAAATGGTGTTGTTTTCAATACCTTCAAAGACGCATGCCTTGCACGGGGTTTGTTAGAGGATGACAATGAGTGGGATGAGGCATTGACTGAAGCTGCATCATGGGCATCCCTAAATTCTATATGAGAAATGTTTGCAACGTTACTGTGTTTTTGTGAGGTTTCAGATGCAAAACAACTATGGGATAAACATTGGGGGAAGTGTAGTGAGGATATGGAATGGAGGTACGTATGCAGGAACGGATGTAGGTCACATGAGATGTCTTCGAATATGGTGAGATCAGAAGCATTACTTGCTTTAGAAAAGATTATGCTCAGAAACAATAGATCGCTAACCGAGTACTGGTCGGTAGGGGAAGCCGACTTTGGAAGTTTTCATTCGGTGGATAACACACTACTATATGATGAAGTGGACTATGACTGTGATTTGTTATGCATGGAAGCAGAACAGTCAGTGTCATTGCTAAATTCAGAGCAAAAGTGGTTTTTGACGCAATAGTCTACTCTGTTCGTAACCCAGTGGAAGTTTTTTTTGTCTACGGAAGTGGAGGGATGGGGAAGACGTTTTTATGGAATACTTTAGCATGCACTGTACGAGCGGAAGGTAGAATTGTATTGGTGGTAGCATCTTCTGGCATTGCATCACTTCTACTTCCTGGTGGAAGTACTGCACATTCGAAGTTCAAAATTCCTATGAATCTCAATGACATGTCCACCTGCAATATTTCCAAGCAGTCGTATTTGGCTGATTTACTTAGATGTACAAATTTGATTATTTGGGATGGGGCTCCTATGGTTCACCGAAATGCACTTGAAGCATTTGAAAAGTTATTGTCAAATATAGTCTCCTCTAACTCGAATAACGATGACGGTCAAATTTTTGGTGGGAAGACAGTTGTACTGGGTGAGAATTTTAGGTAGACACTGCCTGTTATTCGTAAAGGCACAAGAGAGATGACTGTTCGCTCTACTATAAATTATTCACCTTTGTGGAAAAAGTGTAAAGTTTTCACTCTAACTATAAACATGAGATTGAAAAATAACAACTTACCAGGTGATGAAAGAGCAAAGCTATCGTCGTTGTCTAAATGGATTTTAGATGTGGGCGAAGGGAAAGTGATATCTATGTCCTTAGACGTGGGTGAAGAACCTACTTAGACTCAAATACCTGATGAATATCTTATACCAAACGCAGATGATGCCATTCATACAATTGTGGAAATGACGTATCCTGATTTGGATAAGAATATATTTAAAAAATCCTATTTGCGGGAAAGGTGTATTCTGACTCCAACAAACGATTGCGTTGAAGAAATTAATTCCTATGCAATTGATCTAGTAGGTGGTTCCATGCAAACTTATTACAGCGCGGATTCAATCAGCCCTATGTCTGATACAACCGAAGAACATCATCTTCTGTATCCTCCTGAATTTTTAAACATGTTAAAACTTTCAGGCCTACCGAATCATGAGTTACGTTTGAAGGTGGGTGTGCCGATAATGTTGATGAGGAATCTTAACTAGAATCTAGGTTTATGCAATGGTACGAAATTAATTGTTACGCAATTATCCACGAAAGTTATTGAAGCTGAGATTGTAACGGGGAACAATGTGGGTAGGAAAGTATTGATTTCGAGGATATCTTTAACCTCTGACGACACGAAGTGGCCATTTGTCCTGCGTCGACGTCAATTCCCAGTTAAAGTCTGTTTTGCAATGAAAAATAACAAAAGTCAAGGTCAAACTTTGGAGCAGGTTGGAATTTATTTACCAAGGCTGGTTTTTACACATGGACAACTTTACGTAGCACTTTCTAGAACGACGTCAATGTCTGGTCTGAAGATATTGCTTGGCACTACTAAACCAGGTTTTCAAAAATACAAGCAAAACATCGTTTACAAGGAAGTCTTTACAAATCTTGCCGGTATGATGTTTTTTATCCATCATTCATAATTTTTAAGTGCTGATTTTAACGGTCACAAACAATTATTGTAAACTGATGTTCAATGTATTTCATATGAACTAGGTGTGGAAGGCGTAGATGATGCCTTGATGATTTATGATTGACGTCGCATTCTGCTGACAGTGGTAATCGGTAATTTGTTTGCAAACATCAGTTTATTACATAGTTTGAAATCTATACATTATTTAATGAGTCTGTTGTCTTCAGAAGAATGATAAATTAAGTGTGATAACTCTATACATAGCTGTACGGCGTATCAATAAAGGTTTTTTTTACAGAAACATCAACATAATAAACAAACATGAAATAATGCCATGAACAGAGCATCATCGGAAGAAAATATATTACTGTACTAGCATACTTCATTTAAGTACCTGATTTGCACGTGCTATACTTGGCTGTTACTGGAAATCAGTGCACACAACATTAATATATTTGTGAAATTTAACTTTGAAATACCAGTACATATAGATTGTATGTGCATCATCACTTGGATGCACTTCCTGGTTGTGAAACTGCAGATGTTGGTTGCTCAGTTTTCCTAAGTAAGCTTATTCCAATAGTAGATTTATAATTGGTCACCATGTATTTTATAATTATACCTTTAAATTCCATGACCAACTCCAACCCATGTTTGAGTAGCCATGCTTTCAAAATGTTAATACCTATTTGATAATATGTTTACCTATCTTCTTAATATATGAGTTGTTCAGTTATAATTGCACTATGATATATGATTTCAGAAGCGATCATTGTATACTACCGCCTGTTTGAACTTGGTACCATCTGTTTTTATTTCCATTTTCTTGAAACAAATGTTTTTTAAGTACTGTTATGGTTGATTAGGATGTCCCTGTATCCACTATGCGTTACATATAGTTAGTGCTTTGCTTAAACATAGACAAATTATTTTCCTTTTGATTAGTGCAGTTTTTTTGTGAATTTTGAAAAAATTCATATTTTTTCTACCAGACTGATCATTGTTGTAGATATACATCTGATTTAAAAATCCAACATCGCCAATATATTTTGGAAACGATAATTTTTTGCAAATTATTTAACTGTAATCAACCAAAAAGAAAGTCCTCGGCACTTTGTTATCACTAGCGTTACAGCCTACTTGGTTTGGTAAAACATGATTACTGTGCTCACTACCCAACTTCTGGCTGCCTTAATTTCAGATGAATTTTACGACCTCTTTGAGAACCAATAATTGGTTAAACTAATTGCCCATCTGATTAACTAAGACGTGGCTCATTTACAACCTCCCAAACAATTATTGAGTTGAAAGGAATTTCATGCACGAATGTTCTGCAGTAGTGTAATAAATGTATAGTTGGTTTGTTATTTAAAATAATGATAAACATTATTTAACCGATAATGAAGAAAAAGGATCACTTGCAACTGTTGAGGCCATAAATTATGTACTGAACAATAACTTTAAATGAAATGAAATTCTCAGAAGAAAAGCCATGCGATATATCAGAGTGGATGTGAATTGTACCCATCATCAAAAGTGTTTTCTAAAATTTTCTCCATAAAATTCTTGGTAGGGAAAATAAGGAAAAACAACGGTGAATTAATAACAATGTGACCAAGAACTTGGAATTCTTTAAGAATGTTAATCATAACTCCATACCGACGAAAAGGTAATACTCGAATACTATCCACACTAATCAGATTGTCAAATACCATTATAATGGATGCAATCTTCTATCAAAATAGAATGAAATTTGAACTGAAGGATACCCCTAATGGATCGGATTGAAGATATTACTAACAATGGGAAATTGTTTCTAAATTAAAATGCAAAAAGTGGTTGTCATGATTTTGGTCACTGAAATTAAACCGCTGCAGTTGAGAATGGAGGGAAGTGAAAATCAAATTTGAGGAGTTTGACAATGGAGTAAAAAGAAAAAATAGTATAAAGGGGAGAGCAGAAAGGAAGTAAATCGTTGCAATAATTTTAATATTTGCGAAATAATTTGACGACGGGTTCAACGGAGTTCGTATTTGTTTTAGCTTATGCTACTGTAATTGTAATGTGCTAAAATTACTTGCATTTACTTTGTTTTATATCACTTACATTAAATTCAACAAACTCACAAATACATACATACATATATACATATGTACATACATAGAGAAAAAGCTAGGATCAATAGACATGGTTTAGTTTGTGAATATACATCGTGGACAATTTGTGCAATTTTGACACAGTTGAGATCCAAGATTTCATAGAATTATTCTAAGCTTATGCTGATGTAGGTATGATTTGTCAATTTGATGTTGGCTTCTAATCAAACTGAAGATGAAGATGGTTGCTCCAAATGAACGCAAGCACAATGTCTGGATTGGTGTTCTAAATTCTAATCTTGCTACAGTGAGCACATTTCAATAGGAGTGGATATCCAAAGGGTTTTACGATGAATCGGGTCCATCCAGTGCCCACCATTAATGCTTTTAACAGGGAAACTTCACTCAGCTCTTCTACATCAGTCCGAGGTTATTTTAATGGCGAGTTGTTTCTGTAGTGAACTTCAGTAGTTTTGTGTGTTTTTGTTGTGACTACTTTCCTGTGTTGTCTATGGAAGGAACTGCTATTCTGTAGGTCGGTACTGTATTTGTGGAGATGTTACATGATATATGCTTGGTCTGACCGTGTCCAACTCAATAATAATGTATTTGTACAAATGTTATCTGATTAACTAGGATGTAAGACCCAACGTATTTAATTCTTAACTCACATATTTTCTGCTGTTGTAGTGGTCCTATCCGCAATAAGTACGTACAAGGTTCTCTTTTGCATGGAATACTACATACGTCTTCTCCTCAGTACCCACTTCGTTTACACATTTTTGGCAATTTGCACAACATATCTTCATTTCAATACGTTGTTGAATCCAACATATACTTAATGTTCTCACTGTGGACCTGAGTTTCTGACTGTTGTATGCATGTACAACAGTCAGAAAAATGTATTTATCTCAGTTTAAGTATAGTACAACTAGAATGCTGAATATATTTTCTTGCAATTGTATGCATATACCTATTATTTTGTGGTAAAATCACCTTTCCAGCATGTCTATTATTATAGTGTTCAGATTAAATAACAGTTACCACATTAGTTTGACCCAGAAGTAACGGGCGATCAATAATATCAGACTACAACCGTAACGTGATATTTATTTGGCTGAGGAAACATTACAACTGATTTAAAGCAATATTTTAAACGCATTTGTATTTTAACGATAATCATACTACTTTATTCCAGCAGTTACAATAGGGAAAAATGTAAAACAACTACCAAAAAAATAGCAGTTACAACCGTGTTTTAATTACTGGCTACGGTGTGGACCAAACACATCGTGAACACGAAAGTACTAAAATAAGTGGGTAAGAGTTTTTTAGCCGCAACAAGTTTCACACGCGTATTAAAACTTCAACACACGATCTTCGTCCACTCATAATACCTCCCAGAAATCTATTACAAAAGGATAGGAAACAATAAAGTCCCCTCAAATTCAGATAGTTAAATATTCTTTTAGCCGCTACTCGCAAAATGCAGCTACTCACAAAATGCAGGAGTGTGGCTGTGTTGTTTATAATATTTACATTTTTTCCAACGTTTGGCTGCTCAAAAATTGTACTACAAATAAAAAATTACTACCTTATAAAGTGGGAAGTTAAGTTTACGTGCACCATCATAGTGAGAGTTTACCCACGTTCCTATGGCACACACCATTTTACCAAGATTGTTTGAACTCTGCTCTCTCCATTTCATAAACTTGCAATAACTTCTATCTTTCTTCTCAATTGGCTTACTACAATGGATGGGAACAACCTGTTGCTTTCGGAACTGGTGTTTGATACAAATTGGAATACCGTTTGTGTCCGAGTGGCTAGGTTGTGGAAATTGATCGGTCATGGAACAAACAAAGTTTACACATTGAACATGCAGTTTGTCGATAGCAAGGTATGTTACTGTCTATTGTTGTTGAGTCGGGTAGTATACTTCCTTTTTTTCTCCCCTCCCTCGATTGATATCTGCACAACTACGTAAACACATGTTCACTCGCCTGTGCACTAGGAGTTGTATTAAGTTTGATTATACTTCACTTTCTTTTACACCCATGCTGCCCCTGGTCCACAAGCATCCAGCGGTACTAAATTGTATGTGCACGCATGTACATCCATTTATTTTCTGCACTTGCATTTTGCAACTGGGACCTTTGCACTGTACGGTTCATACGTGACAGCAAGACCAGCTGATATCAAGTACATAGTTTACATTTGTATATTTCCATTTCTCAACTTTGGTGTGGGATCATTGACCAATTTTTTCATATCTGAGACGAGTAATACTTTATTTTTCAAAGCACCATCCTATTTACCGCAATACATTATGACATCTTCTGTCAGTCTACGTGCTGGTACATGCGTGTGTTACTTTCCATCGGCATGTGGATAAGTCCACGTACCACAACCTATCCCCTCCCACTCAATATAAATGTTATTTGTGACAAGGAAATGAGAAGGTGGCAACAGTTTGAAAACATATACTGCGTCAATTTGAAAGCATGTTTGAAGAACCTTCGGTGTATGACGTGACACGGTTCAACATCCAAAACGTTGAAACAACATACAAAACTGTACATGACGACTGGATAACAGTTCTACGAACTGATACCCGAGTAGTCAAGGTAGCAGATGTAGTGGGCAAAATACCACGGTATAAGTTTGCCATTGCTGATGAAAGCACACTTATAACCCGGCTATGCCGTATAGATAACCTTACAGGTTCTTTTCCCCCCTCCATATATATCACCTGTAACCATTGATGAAAGTATGCGCACTCATGTTGTACATTCGTAACTTATTATGGATTTGGGTGGTATATTACGTGCTGTAACTAATGTATTTGCTGTAACTTCTAAAAGTGGAACACAAACACTAAAACGAGAGTTGCATGTGGAAAGCAATAGGTGCTACCATTTTAACCTTTTTTTATGCAATCAATCAATCGTTGTATTAATTTTATTTATCGCGTAGTGGGAATACAAGTGTTGTGTCACTTTGGGCGAGCCAAAAAGATTTACTTGACCAATCCATGGTAGACAAGTTTGAGAACTCGCCTACGGTTGTTGTCACCTCACTGATAGTTGCAACATACGGCCGTACGCTACCGATCACTGTACTTGCTTTCCACCAACAATAAACAACTTCCCCCTAATTTATATTTTTCTTTGTCAGGTGCATTTACTTTCAGTTCTACTAAAGTGACAAAAATATATCTCGACATTGATTTGCCTAAACTAGCTGTCATTAAAAGCAGGTATGATTTTTGTACATACTATTTGTATGTTTGACCCTTTAATTTCATTTGCCTCTGTTTATTTACACTGCGTAGATCCAACCACCATGATGGAAAAAAAATCGAGTACATAGACCACTCTGCTTCTAACCGTGCTGCTGTGTTAGAAAGAATGAACACTACGCTCACCCAGCTTTTGAATAATGTCAGGACTACAAACTGTCGGGTACGTTGTTCTTACACCTAATATAAGCACAGTCATAAAAGTTGACCGTCCCCATGCATACCCTTCCACTGATTGATCATAATTTTTTAACCCTTTCATTTAGATACTGTTTGTAGTCTGTGTGTTCACCAGTTTAGAAAAAACAAAAAACAAAAATGAACACTATTCTGCTTGCCGTTCTTATATTCAACATTTGCATTTTTAGATTTAAAAATTTATGCCGGTATAAATAATAACTTATTTAAACAATAATTTTATTTAGGGTAAAATATATGTCGTGCCTGCAACTATTGTGAAATTGAAAAGTTCTACCTAGAGCTATCTTTCATGTGCATTCTGCAAATCAACGGTTCACTTTGAGGGAACAAACTACTTCTGCTTCGGATGCCACCGAATAGCTGTGCAACCCGTAAACAGGTAACAGTTGACAAAATCTTTGTTCAATTTTTTTACATTAATTGCTATCACCAAAAATTTTGTTTGGTAGGTACCGCTTAAATGTGGACATACTGTACTCCTCTACGTCCACTACTATCACCGCTTTTGACAAGAAAGCCGAATGGCTACTAGGACATAAGGTTGACGACATGCTTGCCATTCTTTACTCGGTAAAAAAAGCATATTTATACATTTTAGTGCTGTGTTGTTTTATTCTGCTCAGTTTACTTTATAGTATATATATATATGTGTGTGTGTGTATGTATATACATGTGTATATATATTTCTATACATTTTGAAAACTAAGTTTGAAACTGAGTTTATACATTTTATATTGTCCAATTTTGTTCAAAACTGAGGAATAACATATTACCGCCATGTTATTTCCATCGGGATAGAGAGCAAAATTTAAAATATGGCGGCCGCTCTAGCTATATGGCGAGAAATTTCATTTTTCACCCTGATATATACATCTGTTTAATGAAACATCAGAAACATTACATAAAGGGATGTGTTTACTTTAAATATCATATGCATATAAGACTTGGTACAAAAATAGTATGAATAGAAGTAAATTAACCTTTCATACAACCAAAAAATGAAATCGCTCAATGGATATTTACGTAAATGAAGTAAAAGAGGGAATTGTCGGTTATTGGAAACAAAATTAGAAATTATAAAAAAATCATGTACATAACTTTGCAAAATAATGATGTACAACGCATGATCATGGAAATGAAGTAAAAGGATTAACCGTCTGAGGTGGGCTTAGAAGGGAAATAAAAATCAATTTGTTTTTAATTAAAATCATCTCATATCCTTCCCAACTCCTTTACCAAAACTTGTGATAAAGGAGCGGCATAAAAAATAGGTCTTAACAGAAAAATATTTTGAAAACATTTCAGCATTAAATGCAAAAAGAAAATAAAATGCAACATAGCAATCGTTAACATCAATAAAGTAATCAAAGCGATAGCCTCCGATACATAACAACATCATAATAAATTTCACATTTCAACCATCATAAAAATTTGTAAAACCAAAAACACAGAACATTTTCAACCATCAAACTATTTTTGGCTATAACATACATATTCCAAAAAAATAAAATTCAAATCTTAACTCTGTACACAAATGTATAGCAATATCAAATTTGAAAACAAAGATACATATGCTTCCTTAGTTGGTTAACATCTATAAATTACTTAACAGAGATAAAAAGGAAGGACAGAGACTGAAAAGCATGAACAAATATGTGGAATGAACTATAAACACGTATCAGACATAATCTAATCCATAAACATTGCATTCACAAAAACTATTTACCGACCAATCCACAGCCATATGATGTAACATGGCAAATTTGTTTTCAAAAACATCATTATTTACTAAATCGACTCTGAACAACTTCAGGCAAACAATCCACTACAATAGTCCGTGGGTGAAGGTAAGGCGGGTTGGAACGAATTTTGGACAAATTTAATAAGCTGCTAGGAATATGGCGAGTAATTTCATTTTTCACCCTGTGCAGATAGTTGTACATGTTACACACTGTATATTATCCTTGCTGGCCGTACTATGTTTTCAAAAGGATTAGTACTAACCTTTTTCTACCTGTGTGTTCACAATTTGTATTCAAATGGATTACTGGGTTCATTTCCGAACTAGCGTAAACATACGTTTCAATATTCTCTTCCTCCAACATTGCCATTTTACTTATGCCCTTCTACCTATCGAAATTTTTTATACTGTTCAGACGATTCTATAAACTGTGTTTTCTTTTCGTCTGTTTCAAGTCTGCTCATCCATTTCTACCTACCGATAGTTCAAAATAAATATTTGTGAAAACTGCTTCGTACATACGTGTTTTTTGGTATTAATTCATATAAAAAATGTTCCTTCAATTACTGCTCTTTATATGAAACTTTTTCAAATTTATGTACAGTCCATTTTCATTCCAAGTTTCAACAAATATTTTTAGCACTTACCATATTATATCATAAATTAAATTTTG
The DNA here is from genome assembly GCA_030737815.1 of Allium fistulosum. NCBI lineage: Eukaryota > Viridiplantae > Streptophyta > Magnoliopsida > Asparagales > Amaryllidaceae > Allium > Allium fistulosum. Next base: position 783,324,640 of record CM060908.1, read on the forward strand.
AAAAATAGTCATACGGTGGCCAATCTAGCTACATGGTACGTGACTTTTAACAGATATATATATACAAATCCGTGACATGTATTTTAAAAAATAAATATTTATGATTTTCTAAGGAATCACTAACACGGGTCTAAAACTGAGTACAACCATATTTAATGCTCTCCATGTGGCTAGCTAGCCTGTGATAGTTTATAATTGATATACATCTTATGTTTCACCTCCTTCCACTTACTGCTGAATTATTTAATAACTATTACTTTCCACCTAACTGTTTCCCTGCACTGCAGTAAGCACACACGTTAGCCACATCTAAATGTACGTTTTCATCTCCCACGTTGCATATCAACCTAAAAATGACATCTCATACATACGCACCTATGCTCCATATTTGCACAGCTACATTAACAACAACATCGTTAACTGCATGATGTCCCAACATTGTTCCCTAACTTAAACTATTACATGCTGCAGGAAAATAGGGTACAAAAAATTGACAAAATTTTCCAACACCTCGCGGGATCTGAAGCGATATTTGAATTTAGACCGAGTAATTATGAGATGAACAATCCAGACGCTTACCTCATGACTAGAAAAATCACAAAAAACGTCGCAGTGATTGAGACGGTACGTTCTCAAACTCGATTGCCTATTAAGTTCTAATTTATGCACTCACCTCTTCACTCTTGCTTGCGTATTCTATTCTTTTACATTTTTTGGAATTTACAGTTAACTCCACCTAGCGATCAAAGTTCTAACTTAGTTTGTACCTCAAATACGGATAAGCATAACATAGTCTGGAACGAACATCAAAGGAAAGAAACAGATTGCTCAGGTTTGATTTACAGTCTTGGACGCTCTTTTGTCCACATTCAATTGGTTGCATATCAATGACAAGTTGTTCTATTTGGTAGGACGACGTTACCATGAACCATTCGGTAGGACGGGCTTCTTCCACCACTCCCTAGAAAGACACTAAGAAGAGGAAATGCGATTTATGTACATATTTTTTCACTTTTTTTCTATCCATTTACTACTCCCATTAATTAGTTAACATCTATTATATGTCACAGCTGATGTTGCATTGTACATCCTATGCTATGTTGTTTTACTGAATAACAATACCTGACTTTGTCCCTACCAAATCCTACCCGATTGTTGTACTTACGGATACCTATACTTTGAGCTGTTATACCTTTCAAACTTATCCTGTCTCTACGTGTCTAAACTTGATATTGAAAACTATTATTACTTCAACATGTTTCTTACTAACGAACTTAAACCATATCTTATTTCCCTTATCCATAGGATGGTGATATGGATCAGCATGCTGCAGCAGCTTCTGGGATCAAGATTCGTGAGAAGAAGCAGAAAAAATAATTTCTTCCAGCTTATGATTTCATGTTTGTGGTACTTTACGTTTTTATGTCCGCAACTACTAAATTTCTGTATGTTTTTCACGTCTTCCTTTTCTTTTCTGCTACCTCATTTTGCACTTTTTTTACAAGACTATACGTTATGACGTATGATGATTGAATTATTTTTCTTTCGCCTACCATATATATGTTCAATATTTTTAAATCGCAACTCCATCTTTGAACTACTATTTTCGTTTGTCATAGTAATTTGCACTACCGCTTTAACTGCATGCAATGTCCGTGCTGGCATATATATCTGCTGTACACTGTGCATCAATATGCATACGAACGATATGGTCACTCTTTTGCCCTAACATCCTCTTTCACGTGTTCTGATTAAACTTTGTAGAGTATAAAAATGCCCATGTGCGAAGCACGGGCTACTCACTAGTAGGTATCTTAATTTTGTACCTTCGCTTTTCTCGCCTTGTCTCCGTATCAAACCGAGGAAGCGTTCCCATCAACCATCAATAGCATTCCTTAATTCCGTCATTTCCTTAGGTATACTTGGCTTGGTTCTCCATCCAATCCCCCTTCCCTACTCCTTAGCATGCCCTTTTCAGTCATTAAGTATCCGTTTTCCGGTTCGGTTCGAAGTCGGAAAACCGTCCATCCCTCTTCGTCCATTTCTAATATGTAACACAAACTAAAATAAAAAATATGTTGAAAATTGCGTCTATCCAAACTGTTCGATAAATTTCTACTATTCATACATTGACCATCAATTATTCAACTTGAATGAGAAGCGTCCATGCTAGAATTTCATCTACTTCGCGTCCGTCCAAAACTTTTAGAATAGCTCAAGATTGCAACTAATATTTGTATTTGATAATAAAAATAAGATCTAGCATATAATTAACACACATAAATGGAATAGTTTACCATAAATGATAAACAGTTTTCAACTTGATTAGATCAGGACAGGATCTGACCAAATTTAGGACCGGACCGGATTTCTAAGTAATCAAAACAATTACATTTTAATAATAGTTGTAATACCTTTAGTGTCACACTTTTTTGGCATTATTGTGAACTACCAAAAACGCCCATCTAATATCACTTAAATATAGGATTTATCAAATAATTTTCTTTTTACAAATTCGAAATGTTAATATCATTTAAAAATAAGATCTAACAAATAAACTTCTTTTACGATTTCATTCAATTTTAATTAATAATACAAATAAAAATTAAAACTAACTAAAAATTAGAAGTTGCAACTTAGAAAGAAAATCGATGTTATGTTGACAACGGTCTTGGGGTGGTTACCTATGACTTAGATGTCATCTACCGACGCCACTTCGACACCAATTTTTATACACCATGTCGACGACTTGCCAATACCATTGTTCCGACGACATATCATCGAATGGTTAATTTACTATCATCGCCTTGCCTACGCCAAATTAAATGTCAAAGTCAGATATTCTGATCCCACCGACGTCATACCAACGCCATTGGTGAAGAATTATTGTTGCATTTCTGTTGTTTTTCTCACCTCAATCACAAATTCATTTATAAATAATATTTAATCACACAAATACAAACAAATAAAATATAAGACATATACTCAAATATCAACATATAACAATAAGTATCCAACATCAAAAATATTAATATAATCAAATATTCATCAATATAAAAATAAATATCCGTACAGAAATATTCATCAAACAACACAAATATTCATCCGACATCATCAGTATCCAACATACACAACTGTATCCGTTAATGCAAATAATATCCAAATAATAGCATCTACATAAATATCCAAATGATAAAATTAGGAAGATGCCCCAGGGGTGATTATGTAATTTGTTACATATATCTAACTCGATGGACAATCTTGTCCGAAATAAAAGGTGTTTTCTTTCTATTATATATTTGATATAATGTGTTATATTAATTAATTAATTAAATTAAAAGTATATATTTAATAGAAAATCTATAAATGGAATGTTTTATGATAGTGGTTACAAAATATTGTAACCGTGAATAATTTATCACATTAAAAATAAATATAGTATTTTAAATATTCCTAGTCAAGATGTATTGAGAGTGGATACTGATACATCCATTGAGACTAGAGTATGCAATGCTCTCCAAACATTGGGCAGTGTATTATTCATGGCTATTAGGATACCAAAGGGTTACATACTGATAGTTATTGGATAACTATGGAATAACACATTCGATAGTTTTTTATTGGTTAATATAACTAAGGTCAAACAGAAAATATCGATATGACCGATTTACACAATTCTCTTGACTTGTGAATACTGTCGATTTTCAATACGAAAGCTCTTCTTTGATTATAGTCAAATTTTAGTGCGACGTCCACCGAGTGTTGGGTCGAGTGAAGGTATTGAAAGCGAAACACTATTTAAGAGAGGATTCGTCTATTCGGTTATATAAGGTTAGTATCATGATCAACTAAAGTCAACTCAAAGTCAAAGTCTCTGTCCAGAGCATTTCAGTTAATAATAATTGTTATTATTGAACCAAAGAGTTTGTGTTTGGACTATATTGTTGAATGTGGACGATATTGGAATTTTGACCACTACCGAATTCTATTAGTCCAAAGTAATACAGTTTTAACGAAGATAATTGGTGAAAATAAAAGTTCCAATCGCGTAACACTTAAAAAAGTAAAATTGGATTTTATCAAAACCAAGTCAGCGATAAATTTGGCCAAAATGTCACACTACTTGCTAAGTGACATGTGAACGTTAATATCTAAATATTTCAATATCAATCGCTAACCAAATTTACACTTAATGAGTCATACAACCAAAACGATGAATTCTCCTTTGACCTGACAATTTAATTAATTTCTAATTATTATTAATTAATTAATATTTATGGAATATGAATTGTAAAATTTGATTTCAATTTAATGAATAAATATTATTAAATATATTTATAATATTTATAAATATATTAATCGATATACGATATCGATAAGCGTTAAATTAGATTTAATTACGCGATATTTTATTTAGGCTCTAAATGAGTATAAAGCCCACTAAGGGGGTTGATAGGATCAGCTTATATAGGGGTTATATGCGGCCTAATGATGGGGTTAGAGTGCATTGGAATGGATGGCTAAGATGGATGGAGAATGGGTAAAAGATTTGATCCAAACTTCTCTCCTTAGCTTCCTTGATATAAAGATCTCTACCCTCGTCTTTTAAAAGACCGTTGAAGCCTCCATATCCTCTCCATTTATGACTGACTTCTCCCCTCTATCCTCCTTTATATCAAGTTCAAATCAAATCATATTCAGAGCTAATCAATAGTTGGTGGTCAATGGTTCAGAGATTGGCAATCTATTGGATTGGAATTAGTTCAAGGATCAAATTTCATCGTTTCAAGGTGTACTTATAGGCTTTGGCTATAAGTTATATTTCTAATATGCTTATAAATATTAATTTACATTTATATTGTTTATTTCATCTATTATATTGTTAGTTAGGTGACGATTCCAACATGTAAATTTATTGTCACAATTTTAATTGGTTGTGTATGTATATATGAATGTTTAAATTATTTTTATATTAACGATCTAAAAAATCATTCTTTTATTATTTAAATAATTAAATAAATATATATATATATAATTTATAATTTAAATACTACCATATACTTATGTAAAATATGGAAATATAATTTTATACATATTGTATAATGCTCATAATATTTTTGATAGGAAAAAAATAATTTTATATATTCATATATTATTTTAAATAATATTTAAATCAGTTAATCATATAAATAATTATATAAATTATATATATATATATTATAAAATATGTTTTATATTTTATAAAATTATATTAATACATATTATACTCTCGGCTGAAAATAAAAAAACATTTTTTGTATATTTTTATATATTTAAATAATTCGAAAATAAGAAAATAGATTTTTAAATTATTTTAAAGTATAATAATTAAATTTTAATTTAAAATTTTCTACTAAAAATTTAAAATTCAAATTTATTTTGATAAAATTAATTTTTAATAATTTTGTACGGTTTTATTACTATACATATATATACCTTTTAAAATAAAAAATTATGAAAAATAAAATATCGTGAGTCATGCACTAGACCGAGTGGATATATATTTAAATATAAATTATTTTTATGATTTTTATTTATATTAATATATATTTATTATTATTATATGTATAAGTATATAATATATACATTTATGTTTATATATATACACACACACAAATTAAAATTCTATATTTATACAAGTATTATTTTCGGTATTACAATAATTTTTTTTATTTGATATATTTTATAAATGATTTAAACATATTTATATAGTTACAAATATATACATATTGTTAATATTTAATATTTGTGTTTATATATAAATATTTATATGTTTATAAAAATTATATATAAATAAAATTTTAGTTTATACACATACATATATATCGTAATATTTTATTTATTAAAGAAAAAGAGAGAAAGAGAGAGAGTGTGTACATACATTTGGACAATATATTTTCATATTGGATGAGCTAATGTATCCATTGCGATATAAATCTCAACATCTATACACAGACATGTTATACCATCCACAGATTGATATATTACACATGCATACACACATATATGTGTATATAATATATGCATATATATAATTTAACATAAATTATATAATACTATATCATTCATAAATTTAAATAAAAAAAATATTTTATTAAAATAAAATTTAGAAATAACCTAAATAAACTAGACTTCATAGGCCCAATAAAGATCTAATATGGTAAAAAAATTGAAATTCTCCCATAACATCCACTATGGGCTGGCCCAGTCCCAACAATGGTATCAGAGCCAAATAGCATATGCAGTTTAAATTAGTCATATTAGGGCAAACTTATTAAAGCCTACCCCTATAGTAAGGTGTCTAGAAAAGTAGCACCTAAGGTTCAATTTGATAATCAAGTACTTACCTTACCTAGCAACTAGTCTAGCCCAAAACGATGAGGTAAGCCTAGAAGGTTATCCCTAATAGAAAGAGGCCCAATTTGAATTGGGATTGGGCTAATTTTCAAAATTGTTTGAAAATTAAAAATATAAGATTTTAAATTTAAAAGTTGAATTTAAAATAAGATATAGATATATTATAAAAGTTATAATATAATAAATTTTTTCCAAATGTTTGAAAAATAATATAAACTAATTTTGAAATTTTAAATTTTTAATAAGATTAATAAGATTAATAAATTAATTAAATATTATTATTAATGAAAAATATACACTTGTAATATATATTTTGAAAAATAAATTATGATATTTTAAAATGTATAAGACATCATAAATATACACGTATGTATATAATATGATTTTTCAAAATTAATATAATTTAATTAAAATTGTTTAATTAAATTAATCAATCAAAGGTTAAATAAATGAATTAATTAAAAGGTTAATTAATTAAGTAATATATAGATATATATGATATATGTGTAATGTTATAAAGGTTATAGTATATATAATAAATATTTAACATAAATGTTATATTAAGATAATATAAAATTTATAAAATTGTTAATTAATTAAAATTAATTAAATAAGATTTACTTAATTTAATATTATACATAAGTCCATCATATAAGTAATCTGAAATATTAAAGTTAGATAATAATAAAACTTATACAATATGAATGTATAAATTAAAGATGGATCATTAAGAAACTCTAAATAGACTTAAGGAATAAATACATACGTAAATGTATGTATACTGTGATTTCTGATATGTCCGACACTTGAATCTCGATGGTATTTCATAAGAAATACATTATTCCATAGTTCAACATCATTTAATATAATATACTAAAGATTATGAATCTTTAATATAATGTTGTCCTCTACCATGTATATATTGATAAATTACTTGCGTACTCCTTAGTTGTTGAAACTCAAGCTAGGGATATTATGAGTAGTATTATTAATATATTGGATAAAAGGGGTAAGAAAATTATTCGTATTTGTTGAGCAAACTCAAGGTACATATACTATTGTTAGGTCATCGCGATATGATAGGTCCGAGTGAATAATTTCATTTCAATTTGTTGAGCAAATTCAAGGTCGATGTGAAATTTGGATAAGGTACCATGGGTTAGAAGTTGTATAAGATACAACTGATAAAGAGTTATCCATCATCGATGGAGCTATGACCTGTTGAGCAAACTCAAGATCAGAATTCCAAGACTTGCATGTCTTAACACTTACTACTGAAGTCAAAGGACTTCTATGTTTCGACTTAGGGTTTGGTGAAACATAAAAGACTGGTGGGAGCCTTATTCGAAAATTGAAATGATAACATTTAACTTTTCTAATATTCTAAGAACATATGCTATATAATGTTATAATAATCTACATTTTGTGCATTTAATATGATTAATGAAATGTTCATTAATTAAGATATGAAATTGAACTAAGCTGAAGATTGATAAAATAGATATATAACACATACTTACTAATAAATGCTTATTGCATGTTAACATTTCAACACCCATGAAAGCGCCTGATTTTACACATACTAAATACGTTCGTAATTTGGTCGGTTACATGTTTATTTGGTCAAGACCGTATATTGCATTCAATGAGTTTTGAACTCAAAAGCAATACAATACTATGGATATTTGATCCATATACAATCGTATATAAATGTCATACGATGAATAGTCGTAGTTCATAGTGTACGATATTTCAATGAAATTAATTCATCCGAAATAAGCAAATAAACCATACTGTGAGATCAAGTATTCAATTTATTTGATTATAATAAAGACCGTACTGTATTAAATGAAACACTAGACCAAATCTACAAGATAGAACTAAGAACTTGATCGTTGAAATGTCGGATTGATCAGTTTGTGTAAGTTGCATTATATTTGAGGTCCTTAAATCTTAAGGATCAAGTGTATTTTTGTAAAGGGTTCATTATGATATTGTAGCAAGGGATTTCTTTTGAATTATTTGACGAGTTAGAAAGAATAACGAATGTACAAGTAGATGTGATTTACGGTACGGTCGAGATTAAGAGAGTGAACGGTCACTTCTGCTTCATAAAAAAAATCGAAAATGAGAATTGTAATAATAATAATTGATACTTAACATTGGAATAAGAAATACGATTTCTATTCCAAATGTATTTTCATATAGAAAATTGTTTTCTATGAGATTTGTTTCTTTAAGTTCAAGATATTTGATGAAAGAACCCTCCATTGTAAACTAGTTATAGTATATGAAAAAAATAGTCTATATTAAGTGAATGATGGACCTCCAAATTCGGTAGCTATTGTAGTAACATCGGAAATAGTGGGAGCATGCCATATAGCACTTATTGCTTGCATCAAAGTATGAAATTTATTTTCAAAAAAAAACATACCGAACATTATTTATGAAATAATGAATATTTTTCAGTATCAACTAAAAAATAAACATAGTTATATTTCATTGTGAATATTATGAGTATTCGTGATGAAATAAAACTATAATGTTATATTTTTTTTCACAACAAAAGTGATGCATTGGAAAATACTGGAGTATCCAAAGTTATTTACAATTATTTTGGAATTATAGACTAAGCCATATTTTTGAGAAATAATTTTTATTATACGATGATGAATCATATGATACTGGTTAATTATGTCTCAAACAATTAAGGGCAAATGCACCCATTTAGAGTAAGCGCCATAAGTGTTGATGAACTCTTCAGATTTATACATATAGATGTATGAAAGGGAGTGCAGATTAAGGATCTTAAGGGTAATTTAACACTAGAGGGGGTTGAATAGTGTTTGATGGGTTCTAAGACTTATATGGACTAAATTAAATTTATGACACAAACAAATGCAGAACTTAATCACAGAACAATCACAGAATCAAACACAGATGTAGAAAGTAAATAAAAAGCAGTAAAAGGAAAGAACACACCGGATTTTATACTGGTTCGGAGTTACCCTACATCCAGTCCTGTATCAAGGCAGAACACCTCATACAGATTTTTATTATACCAAAGTCGAGATTACAATCCTCAATTTCTAAAGGCCTTGAGGTACCCACTTGTCTCACGAGTCCGGGGCAAACTCTCTTGATTTACGGGCCACAAGATTACCCAATTGATTTCTAGGCACAACCACAACTTATAGAGAGACTCGATAAACTTTTGATTACAAATTGATCCTATAACTCTAAATAGCACTTTGATCTTCGAGAGAGGGTAGAGAACCAAACAAGAATGAGATTCTAATTTGATTCACTTGAGAATTCGGTAGAATTTCGGCACGATCTTAAAAATATGAAAATTTTAGAATATGGATTTGTGGAGAAGAAGGAGTCAAGAAAATATGAAAAAATAGTTAGTTAAAAAATTCGTTTGTGAAGGCTATTTATAGATCAGTAACGGTCATAACCATCCGTGAAGAGAATTAAACGAATAGACACTTCTTTTAAAAATTGAAACTTTTGAATTTAACGGCCACTATGTCGACATGGGGTATCCTATGATGTCGACATCCCTTAGTTAAAAACAATGTAAAATTTGTTTTGAAAATGGTATTGAAAGGAAAACAAGATGAAATGATTATGGAGTAAAATAAACTAATTTTCTTATCTTTTAAAATAAAGAAGAGTAGAAAATATATTTTTAGAATGTATATATAAATTTGATTTTAAATATCAAGTATATATATATATATTATAAAAGAATATTTAAAAATTAGAAGATAGTTTTAAAAACAAACGAAGTTTAAAACAAGAGTTTATTTAAAAAAAAGGCAAAGAATATTTTAAGGCTAAAACATTTTGAAAAGTAGTTTTGAAAATCATTTTGAAAAACCATTTTTGAAGTAGTTTTGCAAGCTTCTTCCTGCAGAATATCTCATCACATCAGGACTCGAGAACTTGTACAAAACCAGGATGTTCGTGGGTTTGTAAGCCACTTGTCGTAGGTTTGTAAGCTACTTGGCGTGGGTTTGTAAGCCACTAAGAAGATAGAAATGGGTTCTATCCCAAATGAAATATGGAATGAAGATTTCCGTGCTATTATGAAGTTTTAACAATAAACTAGTAACTTATCTTGAAATCTTGATCTTGATACTCATGAGTCTTCAAACTTGATTTCACCATCCTTGATCTTTATACTGTACAGTCTTCAATAATCAGTACCTGCCTTATATATATCCTGCATAATAACATTCATATATATCTAGACAATAATGTTAGTATATAAGTTATAATAAAATAAGTTACAAAGGTTGTTGTCATCAAAACCACTATCTCCAGGTCCTAACAATCTCCCCCTTTTTGATGATGACAACCTTATAAAATATACTTACCACTTCGATTATACCATAACTCCCCCTTACACCAACAACTCCCTCTTACTCTAAGCCTACTATTTTATATAACTTCTCCCCCTTTGTCATCAACAAAACAATAACCTATAAACCTTGAACTTAATAGAAAATGAGATAAACAAACATATGATATAAGAATAATAACTATGTATGAGTGAAATATAGCATCCTAAGTTAAATGAAATTCAAGATTTTATACACCAAAGATTGTTTTTAGAAGAACATTAATTAAGATAACACTTTATATACAAATTCACAAACCAATATATAATCAAGAAAGAGAAAAACAAAAACGAAAAACACTTAACGAGGACCCTTAATTATTGGTGATTTATGGACCGAACAATTTGGATAATAGAGACAAAAGTTTCCACGTTGTTCGACCAAGTTCGCATTAGCGTCAAAAAGGACCTCACCAACAAAAATCACGCCATCGTCTTCGTCCATATGAACATCCAGATTCGACAGAGGATGTTCTTCTTCTTGATCCTCTTGTGGTTCTTCTAGAGGCTCTTCTTCTTCAGAATCAATAGCTTGTGATGATTCTTCAATGACAATGGGATTAGCATGGTTATCCATAAGGAATTTTTTCAAATTTCTAAGAATTCTGCCTTGCCTATCTTGTTCTCTAGTCATTCGCAGTTGACTCAGTTGAATTTCCATCATCATTTGAAGCAAATCTTTCATCTTCTCTTGTAATTTGATGACTCGTACGTGTGTGGAACGTTGAAAAGGGCCAGAATGAGGAGAAGTGGGTGAAGAAGGTTCATTATTAGAAGAGGAAGCCATTAATTTACTGTTTTAGAAGTTTATTACAGATAATAGAACAGAGGAAAGGAGTAAAAGTCGAAATATATAAATATATAATTACCAAATAACTAATTTTAGAGGGAAATTTAAATTTGAAAATCTCGGCCTGTATGTCGACATAGGGGGATGGGTCATGTCGACATGCCTAGTTCAATTTTTGAAGAATTTTTATTTATATTAATTATTAACTATACTTGTATTATTTATAATTTATATTTCAGTTAATGAACATATACCTAATTCTCTTCTAAATTTTGTAAAGTTTTGTTCATTTAATGGTTTGGTTAATATATCAGCAATTTGTTTTTCAGTATTAATATATTCAAGAGTTTTGACTTCTTTACTTATATTATCTCTAAGAAAATGATGTTTAATATCAATATGTTTTGTTCTAGCATGATGAGTTGGATTTTTAGATAAGTTTATTGCACTAGTATTATCATAATAAATTGGTGATTTAGTTATAGTTAATCCAAAATCTTTTAAAGTTTGTTGCATATATATAACTTGAGAACAAGCCAAAGCAGCAGATATATATTCTGCTTCAGTTGTTGACAAGGATACAGTGTTTTGCTTCTTACTAAACCAGGAAACCAGAGAATGTCCTAGAAAGTGACAAGTTCCACTTATACTTTTTCGGTCTGATTTACAACCAGCGTAATCAGCATCATAATATGAAATTAAATCAAATACATCATTTTTAGGGTAAAATAAACCATAATCTAAAGTATGTTTTACATATCTTAAAATTCTTTTAACAGCTTTTAAGTGAGTTTCTTTAGGTTGAGATTGGTATCTTGCACAGAGACAGCCACTATGCATGATATTGATGTCAGGACGACTTGTTGTTATATAAAGCAGCGAACCAATCATTCCCCTATATAATTTTTGATCAACATCTTTTGATTTATCTTCTTTACTTAAAGCTACATTAGTTGTCATTGGAGTTGGTTTCTCACTAGAAGTGGTCTATCCAAATTTATTAATTAAATCCTTAGCATATTTTTCTTGACTAATGAAAATTCCTTTATCTAATTGTTTGATTTGAAGTCCTAAGAAGAAGCTTAGTTCTCCTATATGACTCATTTCAAATTCTTTAGTCATTATATCTGAAAATCCTTTATTCATTATGTTATTAGTTGACCCAAATATTATATCATCTACATATATTTATACTAATTGAATATCATTTTTGTTTCTTTTAATAAAAAGAGTTGTATCTATTTTATCAATTTCAAAACCAGATTGTAGTAAATAAGATCTTAGCCTTTCATACCAGGCTCTAGGAGCTTGTTTCAGACCATATAAAGCTTTCTTTAGTTTATATACATGATTTGGAAATTAATTATTTTCAAAAAGTGGAGGTTGTTCAACATAAACATCTTCTTCTACAAAACCATTTAGAAAAGCACTTTTAACATCCATTTGATATAACTTGAAATTATTGTAGTTTGCGAAAGCAAGTAGAATCCTGATAGCTTCTAGTCTTGCTACGGGTGCAAAGGTTTCGTCATAATCAATTCCTTCTTCTTGACAATAACCTTGCGCGACTAAATGAGCTTTATTTCTCACGACCTCACCAAGTTCATTCATTTTATTTTTATAAACCCATTTTGTTCCAATTATACTTTTATCCTCAGGTCTAGGAACAAGTTCCCAAACATCATTTCTGGTGAACTAATTCAATTCTTCTTGCATAGCAAGAATCCATGAATCATTAGATGATGCTTCCTTTGGATTTTTAGGTTCAATAGTTGGTATAAAAGCTACATTACTCATACTATTTATTTGATTTCTTGTTTTAACTATAGATTCAATATTTCCTAGTATTTTTTCTACAGGATGATCTTTAATAGTCTAATTCTTTTATTAGGTTGAATGGTTTCACAATTAGTTTCATTAGGTTCATTATTTAAAGTTACAAAATCTTCTTCATCTTCTATTTGTACAGTATCTTTAAAACTTTCATCAAAAGATACATGCATTGTTTCTTCAATAGTGTTAGTTCTTAAATTATAAACTCTAAATGCTTTACTTCTATTAGAATATTCGATAAAGATACCTTTGTTGGATTTTGGTTCAAATTTATCTAAATTTTCTTTTGTATTAAAAATAAAACACTTACTACCAAAAACTTTAAAATAAGCTACTATGGGTTTCTTATTGTAAAGTAATTCATATGGTGTTTTATTAGTTAATGGTATAATTAAACTCCTATTTAATATATAACAAGCTGTAGCGACTGCTTCAGCCAAAAGTTTTTAGGTAAGTTACTATCAGAAAGTATTGTTCTAGCACACTCTTGAATCGTTCTATTCTTACGTTCTACCACTCCATTTTTTTGTGGAGTTCTTGGAAAAGAGAAATTATGAGTGATTCCTTTTTTATTATAGAAATTCTCAAAATTTTCATTTTCAGATTCTCCACCGTGATCACTACGAATATTTTTTATTTTTAAAGAAAATTGATTTTGAATTCTTTTAGCAAAATTCTTAAATAATTCAAAAGCATCACTTTTAAGTTTAAGAAAAATTGTCCAAGTATATCTAGATTAATCATCTACAATTACAAAACGATATTTATTGTGATTAATTGATTGAACTTGAGATGGACCAAATAAATCTAAATGAAGTAATTCTAGAGGTTTAGAAGTAGAAATCATATCTTTTAATTTAAATGAACTTTTCTTAAGTTTTCCTAATTGGCAAGCATCACATATATTATCTACTTTAAAGTTTAACTTGGGAAGACCTCTAACTAAGTCAAGTTTTGATAACCTAGATAACAGTTTGAAATTTAAATGACCAAATCTTTTATGCCAAATCCAAGGGTCACTTGTATTAGCCAAAAGACATAAGTTATCATTTGAAACTTCCATACTAAGGATGTAAATGTTTTTCTTCCTAATTCCTTCAAAGATAATATTTGACTTATTATCTTTGATGTGACACTTATCTTTTCCAAATTTAATTTTAAATCCTTTATCACATAGTTGACTTACACTAAGCAGATTATGTCTTAAATTCCTAACTAGCAAAATATCAGAAATAAGAGGAGTTTTAGAATTACCGACATTGCCGATGCCAATCACATATCCTTTTGAGTTGTCTCCAAAGTTGACCAATCCACCATCTTGATATATAATGTCATTGAGTATCTCGTGATTTCCAGTCATATGCCTTGAACAACCATTATCAAGTATCCATTTATCTTTCTCAATTTGCACAGTTTGTCCATTGGTTGTTGATTCTTCAAAAGCCATGTAACATGTCTGTTCCTGCATAACAAATCAATTCGGTAGATAACTTGATTTTTCATAAGAACTATATGCAGACCTATGATACTTTGATGAAATGCATAAATTCAAACTAGTATTAACAAAATTTTCTAAAAATGCCATTTTCAACTTTTCAAGTTTCAGATTATGAAAACTAAGAAAACCTATGCTCTGATACCAATTGAAAGGGAGCGCGGATTAAGGATCTTAAGGCTAATTTAACACTAGAGGGGGGGGGTGAATAGTGTTTAATGGGTTCTAAGACTTATATGGACTAAATTAAAATTATGACAAACAAATGCAGAACTTAATCACAGAACAATCACAGAATCAAACACAGATGCATAAAGTAAATAAAAAGCAGTAAAAGGAAAGAACACACCGGATTTTATACTGGTTCGGACTTACCCTACATCCAGTCCTGTACCAAGGCATAACACCTCATACAGATTTTTATTATACCAAAGTCGAGATTACAATCCTCGGGTTCTAAAGGCCTTGTGGTACCCTCCTGGCTCACGAGTCCGGGGCAAACTCTCTTGATTTTCGGGCCACAAGATTACCTAATTGATTTCCAGGCACAACCACACCTTATAGAGAGACTCGATAAACTTTTTGATTACAAATTGATCCTATAACTCTGAATAGCACTTTGATCTTCGAGAGAGGGTAGAGAACCAAACAAGAATGATATTCTAATTTGATTCACTTGAGAATTCGGCAGAATTTCGGCACGATCTTAAAAATATGAAAATTTTGGAATATGGATTTGTGGAGAAGAAGGAGTGAAGAAAATATGAAAAATAGTTAGTTAAAAAATTCGTTTGTGAAGGCTATTTATAGACCAGTAACGGTCATAACCATTCGTGAAGAGATTTAAACGAATAGACACTTCTTTTGAAAATTGAAACTTTTGAATTTAACGGCCACTATGTCGACATGGGGTATCCCATGATGTCAACACCCCTTAGTTAAAAACAATGTAAAATTTGTTTTGAAAATGGTATTGAAAGGAAAACAAGATGAAATGATTCTGGAGTAAAATAAACTAATTTTCCTATGTTTTAAAATAAAGAAGAGTAGAAAAATATATTTTTAGAATGTATATATAAATTTGATTTTAAATCTCAAGTATATATATTATAAAAGAATATTTAAAAATCAGAAGATATTTTTAAAAACAAACGAAGTTTAAAACAAGAGTTTATTTAAAAACAAAGATAAAGAATATTTTAAGGCTAAAACGTTTTGAAAAGCAGTTTTGAAAATCATTTTGAAAAACCATTTTTGAAGTAGTTTTGCAAGCTTCTTCCTGCAGAATATCTCATCACATCAGGACTCAAGAACTTGTACAAAACCAGGATGTTCGTGGGTTTGTAAGCCACTTGTCGTAGGTTTGTAAGCTACTTGCCGTGGTTTTGTAAGCCACTAAGAAGATAGAAATGGGTTCCATCCCAAATGAAATATGGAATGAAGATTTCCGTGCTATTATGAAGTTTTAACAATAAACTAGACACTTATCTTGAAATCTTGATCTTGATAATCATGAGTCTTCAAACTTGATTTCTTCATCCTTGATCTTTATACTGTACATTCTTCAATAATCAGTACCTGCCGTATATATATCTTGCATAATAACATTCATATATATCTAGACAATAGTGTTAGTATATAAGTTATAATAAAATAAGTTACAAAGGTTGTTGTCATCAAAACCACTATCTCCAGTTCCTAACAATGTCTGCAATCGTAAGTCTATTAATACCAAACCGCTCCATGTACTTCGACATACTCACCGATGAGTTATCATAGACATAAACATATGTATTTGATACACATGTATAAGTCTATGATAAGCCCACAGAATATAAAACGAGAAGTAAATAATATAACATGCGGCAAAAATGGTTTGATTTGATCAAATGGGTGAGTATATTGGAAAGGTTTTTGTATGTACCTAATATGAATAATGATTCTTTCTGAAAAGTCACTCCTTCCTATAATACATAATGATGTATTGATAAAGTGTAATCAAACTTTGTTGGATAAAGCATGATTAGCGATGAGTGAAGTTGAGTTAAACTCTTTCTATAAGGTGTGTAATTAAGAGTTGTACACAAGGTTAAAATTAATATCATCCATAGAATAGTTTACAGAACCATACGAGATAAGGGTTTATATGAAACCCCTACATATCCTAGGCTAAGGAGTTGATAGGTTGTGTGACTCGAAAGACTACACGTAATAATTATACCTAAGGGATCTTGTATGAATCGTCCAAAGAGAATTTTGGGAATGATAGTCATTAGATGACTAAGTGATGTTGTAAACATAAATATATTGTGAACTAATATAAAATAATTTTTATATAAAGGCATTTCATAAAATATTTATTAGCGCACGTTCCATTGCACTGAGAAACAAATATTGTTTAAGAAATTCTAATTTCATAGTGAAGGAATTTCTTTAAGAAACTATTGGTATAAAATGAATTTGGATGCGATCCAAGCATAAAACTAATTACAATGGATGAAATAAAATTAAGTGAACCTAAATGAACATAATAAATTATAATGCCTAATGAGCATTCTTGTACATTAAAGAGAAACTGTGAGTTTGTTGTCAATGTCAAGAATAAATAATCCTCAATTATTTAATTAAAGCATTAAGAGTACCGACTCTATGATATAGTACGATACGCAGATCCGAGATAGATTCCAAGTATGTTCTCAAAATATGGTTTTGGTAATATACCTGAAAGGATATCATCCATTGGCTGCAGATGTGTCTTTAAGAGAGACCAACATAGCTGGAATATAGTGAGCCACATTGATAAGAATAATACTGTGAATTTCAATTGTTGAAATCAACGCAACAGATTCATCATTCGATTATGCTCAAGTTGGTTCGGATTTTACTCAAAAAAATATCGCATATTTTACATTATGTTTTGGTATATATATGTGTTGAAACAGAAAGTTCTAAATATAGATATAGACTAGACTGTTTTGCATATAACAACCAAAGTGTTTCGAAGTAAGTGGGAGTGATATATAGTTTGTGGGTTTTCGGATATGATTCGAGAATGGATATGAAACTATTGCAAGAACCTCCATTCTATGGTTTCTATGAAAACAACTATACAATCACATATATTGTATATCTTATCAAGATTACAGGTATACACTACAAGAGATCATCATGCTCAAAGAATTGGGACTTGAAGACAAATAAAGATTTATGGACCATGCTATGATTAGTAAGGTTATACTAATGTATAAGAGTCTTAGATAAACATTGTAACGTCTCCTCGAGTATATATACACACACAAATTCTTATACGTAAAATTAGCACTAAAAACATTCAACATTGGCATTGAAAATTGTGATAATCAAATAAGGCCATCCACAAACGTTTGAGAATATTTTCGAGAAATTATTCCATGAAGCGATAGACGTATGTGGAAAATCCACAGGTGTCTGTCATTTGGCAACTGCTCTAATTTGAAAGGATGCTTCATGTAACAACCCGCATATTTTACAATTGTATATTTAAATATTTTATTTAAATATAGCATCGTTAATCGGATTAAAGTCCGAAAAGCTACTTTTTGCAAACAGTCGAATTAGGACTCGAGACCACTTCCATTGAGTTCAAAATGCCGTTTGCGACTTTTTTGAGTATAAACATCGATAGGTTTGGAGTAAGTTGAATTTTGCTATTTCTATTTGGGCTTTTGGGTTTGGATTTCACCCAAATCATCCTATAACCTAACTCAGCCCCCTCTTCATCCATTCATTCTCATTTCATTTCTTTTTCTCAAGCAAAACTAAAATGGGGGAAGAGAATGGGAAATCGGAATTACCAAGCCCTAGTTCCCCTTCCAAACTCAAATTCTTGCTCCAAATTCAAGGTGAAGCTTTGGTAAGCATCTCCTCCTTCTTCTCCAACTCATTCTCTCTTTAATTTCAGAAATTTCCTAAACCTAAGTTAGGAAATGTTCTTCTTTTGAGCTTAGATTCAAGCTACTTGGGTTGAAGTGAAGAGTGTCGATCTTTAGTTTGTGATTAAGCTTCTCATTCATTGTTTTTGGGATTAAAGGTGAGATTTTTAGCTCACATCTATGTCTATACTATCGTTGTTGATGGGTATGAATTCCTAACACTTATTTATGTTCATTTGCTTTCGATTGGGATCGATTTGGTGAATTGTTCAATTTTTGGGTTTTGGAATCCAATTTTTATAAAAATCTAATCTTTGATGTTTGAACACGTTCCATCTCTATGTTTATACTATCGTAGTTGCTCGTTCGTTCGCTTCCGTCCGTGTTATCGAATTTGCCCCAAAGGGGGCTAGGCTGAATGTGCTTCTGAAGCAGGTTCAGTCGACTGAACCAGAATATCAAAATTGCTTAGAAGCAGGTTCAGTCGACTGAACCAGTGGTTCAGTCGACTGAACCAGGCCCAGGAAATTGCCTGGGTCTGTATCAGTCGACTGACCATCTAGGTCAGTCGATTGACCCTGGGGATACAGAATTCGTATCCCTGTGTCAGTCGACTGACCACCTGGTCCAGTCAACTGATCTGCTTGCTTCAGCCCCATTTACCTATTTTACTTGAGATTCCATTGTTAATCGATTCGTGGTTATCCGATTTGTTGTTATCCTTTATTATCGATTTTGATGACTTCTATTTCGAGATTTTTGGGTATATCCATTTTGATGGATTCAACATCTATTTTTATGGATTTGATTCACATCTTCGTATGTGGATTTTGGTGATTGATTGTTTCTACAATCATTTTTGTGACTTGTCACTTCTAAATACAAAGGTTTCTATACTAGTAGTAAATATTCAAACTCTTTTACAAAGATGATTTCAACTCTGTTTTTAATACAAAGCTCGTTTATAAAACCGTTTTCTAACCTATTAGTATACACAAACCTTTACCTCATTCGTACGAGAAAATCTAATTAAACGGCTTGGAAAAACAAGTGGTATGAAACGCTTGCGTTTACTTCGTCGGTTAATTCTTTGACTTGTTCGATTGAAACTCTTGTGACAATTTTCGAGTGGAAATCTACAATCTGTTCGTAAATATTTAAGTTAAGCCAGTGGTTATGGGACATGAAGCTAAACTCTTATATTTACTAGCTTAGTGTAATTGACACTTCCTGATGATCATTTTATGGTTTAGACTAGCAATGTGCGATGTCTCTTTGTCCATATGGGGGACAGTACCTCGTCCTAATGAGCTTCGTCTCATTTTTTATGGGCTAGCGACCCATGGTCTTTGGACCGTTCGTGGAGCAATCAGCTCAATAAGTCGGAGCATGGGGCGTATCTTTCTAGGTGTGTCGATGTTCGTCTATGCATGGGGTGTATCTTTCTAGGTGCGTCAATGTTCGACTTTGCATAGGGCGTATCTTTCTAGGTGCGTCGATGTTAGACTTTACATGGGGCGCATCTTTCTTGGTGCGTCGATGTTTATTTATGCATAGGGCGTATCTTTCTAGGTGCATCGATGTTCGACTGTGCATGGTGTATATCTTTCTAGGTGTGTTATGTTCAGTTTATGGGATAGCATCTCGTTTGTGATACACGTGTTGGGAGTTTTCATGCTCCCGTTTGTAATAGGCCTCCACCTTGTGATTTCTGTATTTCTAATTGATGATTTCTGGAATTTATGTTTCACCAATTTTTGCGATTGGCAACGATATGTTTGTCAATATTCGTGGCTTGGTGAATAAAATAAAGAATATGACATTCTTTTTGATGTTATGAGATTTTTGAGATAATTGTATGACTTTTCTTTGTTGTTAAATGTATACTTGACATAGTATGGCATATTTGTTATCATACGTTTTTGGTCATATCTCTTATCCTATCTCATTTTACCTGATATTTATAGCTAGACTGATCAGTTTATTATTTTCTTCTTAAATAATACTCGGGTCAGACCGAGATATTTTAGGTGCTCCTGCTTGACTTCTTATCAGGGTCCTTCTCCTGACTTTTGGCTAACTACTTTAGATTAGTAGTTTTTGTTATTATACATTTGAGCTATAGACTCCATGATGTATAATTATTCTTTTGTCTAAAACTTGTACCTATTCTTTTGTGATGTAGTGGATCTTGTTTGACCACTACTTTGATGTACACTTTTATGTGTTATATTCATATCTGATTCCGCCTTTGTGATATGAATATCTGTGACTGATTTGTGTTATGTTTGTTTCTATATTTGTTTCCGAAGTCCACTTAGCCACTGTCTGGTAGCTTTGAGTTTGTATTTGATATGTCGGATTTCCTCTTGAAATGAAATGTAAGTTATATTTTCTGACATATCGGTACTCGCACAAAGCAATTACACAGAGGGTCGCTCCTCAACAGCCTTATTCTTCGTGCTAGTCGACGACATTACCCCGTAGTGTCCTTGGCTAGTGTCAGTATAGAGGTGGGGCGTCACAGCATGGTATCAGAGCCAAACTTCGGAACAATGTAGAATAATCTAGCAAGGATCATTGTCCTAAGTCTTTCTTAGGAATCGTGCCATAGGGTTTAATTTGAGTCTTCGTACCGTTCTATCCTATTTCTTTTATGATGCCTTGTTTTATCAATCAAGTTTGTTTGATATTCATTTTGTGAATAACCTTTTCCTCTTTTCTTTCTTTCTTAAAGAAGAGAAATGGTTAGACCAAGTCGTCCCAGCGCTGGTCAATCAAGTGCTACTCCTCAGGATGGAGTATTTATGTCTGCCCAATAACTTTTGGATCTTGTAAAGAATCAAAGGTTTATCCGTGCTTTGAGTAAGAACACCGAAAAGAATTTACCTTTGATTTGAAGTTCCTTTCAATTAGCTTGTGGATATCACTCTTCGACATGAAGAGGTTGGTAAAGGAAGTGATAGTGATATTGGGATTTCCAAGAAGAGGCATATTAAGTTAAAGAGCCCTAATCCCAATAAGAAAGTGAAGCAAACTACTTTGGTAGCAAAGACTCCAATCCTTAATCGTGGAGGATGCTACAATTGTAATTCTAAGGAACACTATGCAAATAAGTGTCCGAAACCCCTTACTTGTCGCTATTGCAAAAATCCGGGTCATCTTTTATCTACATGTCCCAAACTTCTGAGCAAGGGGATGGGAAATCTAAATATTGTGTAAACACCTAGTAACACTTCTCTTGGTCAAGGTATTTTTCATTTAATCCTTGATGGCATTGTTTTACTCTGTGATCTTCCTATTTGAGTTCTTTTTGATTTGGGTTCATCTCATTACTTTATATCAAAAGAACTTGATGATTCTTTCTCTTCTAATTTTTATGGGCTTGATGACTTTATTGAAAATTGCGAATTAGATTAATGGATCCGCAACACTCAATTTACTTTGTGAAAATGTCGAGATTATTTTATGTGATTTTCTTTCCGAGCCGATTTGCATGTTATGCGTTACTTATGCTCCGGAATTGATTTTTGTGAAAGGATTGGCTTATTATTATGAAGCCCATATTCTATGTCCAATGTGGACTATTTATCTTCGACATTCTCAATCTGTTAAGCAGATTTCTTTTTTTCTTAATGATTTTGATTTCCAGATTTGGTGACATCATTTTATTCTTTAAACCAACTTGATGAGGAAAGTGTTATTTCTCTCATTCAAGTAGTTTGTGAATTTTCCGGTATTTTTGAGCTTGTCTTAGGATTTTCACTTAAGCAATCTATTGTGTGGTGCTAAGGTCTTTTCAGCTCGACCTTACCACTAGTTTTCATCATCTACGAGTTGCGGAGAGTAGCATTCCACTTACCGCATTCCGTACTCATTATGATTCTTATGAGTGGTTCGTTATGTCATTCGATTTGATGAACGTTCTACCTTATTTCGTCCATTTTGTGAATCAAGTATTCAACGAATATATCAATTAGTTTATTCTTATATTTTTTGATTATGGATGAAAATAACAAATTTAAAATTTGCAAATCTTTTTAATAAGATATTTATAAGTATAATTGGATTTTGTTCTTAAAACGAACAAAGAATATTTGTAAATTTTGTAAGAGGCATGTTTATCATATAGAAGATGGTTTGGTGTTGTTTTTCCCATTGTGTGCTTTAAGAATTCTAGTCGATGCGCTTGATCAACGTTATCGATAGGAATCTCCTAAACGCTATGATGAGACAGTCTGACACAGTAAATTGACTTGTAATAAGTAAATTGTTCTAAAACGATGATTACATAAAGTTAATTATAATTTTGTAAGTCTTAGCTTTTCGGGAAAGAGAATCATTTAAAGGAACTCTTTTCCGGTGCTTTTATTCTTGTGATTCCCGAAGGGAACCAAGACTTCACTATTTGTACCGATGCTTGTCTTATTGGTTTGGATGCCATTCTCTTACTAAGGCAATGTGTTATCATATATGCTTCTTGACAATTAAAGCTTGTCGAGACAAGATATGCCGCTCATGATCTAGAGCTCGCGGCTATTGTTTTCGCTCTTAGAATTTGGCTCATTATCTTTTGGGAGAGAAATTGTTCTATACCCCGATCATAAGTTTTTGAAGTATTTATTTTCTCGAAAGGAACTTAATTTGCATCAACAACGTTGGCTCGAGTTCCTTGCATCTTATGATCTTGATATTCTTTATACTCCGGAAAAGGGTAATCGTGTTGCCGATGCCCTTAGCCGAAAGCAACAAGCGGTTGTTTCAATGATGATATCCGAATGGAATGATCTCGATATTTTATCCACTTGTGAGATTCGAGATCGTGAATCCAATTTATGTTCATCTCTTGTTTTGTGTAGCCTTGAGGCTCATCCTTCTTTTGGACCGTACCACTTTTGGCTAAACTCTATGTCAAGTTAAATTGCATGGAGTTCCTACTTCTATTGTTAGCAATCGTGATCCATTATTTTACTAGTGGATTCTTGGAAAGGTCTTCAAAAAGCTTTGGGAACAAAGCTTAATTCTAGCACCGCTTATCATCCTCAGTCCGATGGAAAAACCGAGCGCGTGAATCAAACTCTTGAAGATATTCTTTGTGCATGTGTTCTTGATTTTGGTGGAAGTTGGGAAGATCATATTTCTCTTGTTGAGTTTTCTTCCAATAATAGCTCCTAATCTAGTATTGGTATGGCACCTTTTGAGGCACTCTACGGAAGGCCGTGCCGGTCTCCTTCGTGTTGGCTTAAAGCCGGTGAGAAGCTGGTTTTAGGTCCAGATTTTATTGGTATTCATTTGTGTTTCACCTATGATAGGTGTTGTGCGTTTCAGTCGATCGAGAAAGTTAGCAACTCGATATGTTGGTCCCTTTCCCATCACCGAACATATTGGTTCCGTGGCTTATCGCCTTTTTATTACCGGCTCAATCTTTTGCTATTTATGACGTTTTCACGTCACTCTTCTACGGAAATACCTTAGGGTTCCGATTTCTATTCTTGAGCCCGGTGTAATTGTAGAAATTGAAGTTTCACCAATTTTGACTTATGAGCAACATTCTATTCGTATCATTGCTTCGGAGGTTAAACGCCTTTAAAATAAAGATATTTTCTTGTGAAAGTTCAATGGTCCTCAAATCCTAAGCATTGCTCTTGGGAATCTTGAGAATTCATCGAGCAAACACATCCGGACTTAATCTTTCGTGCTCTTTATGGTGGACCTCTTATTTCAAATTTTCTTTTGTGATGATATGCTTTTATGGTTGTTACTTTTTGTTTTCCTCTTAATATTGCGAGGACGCAATTTCTTTAAGGAGGGGAGTCTGTAACTACCCGCATATTTTACGATTGTATATTTAAATATTTTATTTAAATATAGCATCGTTAATCGGATTAAAGTCCGAAAAGCTACTTTTTTTCAAACAGTCGAATTAGGACTCGAGACCACTTCCATTGAGTTTAAAATACCATTTGCAACTTTTTTGAGTATAAACATCGATAGGTTTGGAGTAAGTTGAATTTTGCTATTTTCTATTTGGGCTTTTGGGTTTGGGTTTCACCCAAATCATCCTATAACCTAACTCAGCCCCCTCTTCATCCATTCATTCTCATTTCATTTCTTTTTCTCAAGCAAAACTGAAAATGGGGGAAGAGAATGGTAAATAGGAATTGCCAAGCCCTAGTTCCCATTCCAAACTCAAATTCTTGCCCCAAATTCAAGGTGAAGCTTTGGTAAGCATCTCCTCCTTCTTCTCCAACTCATTCTCTCTTTAATTTCAGAAATTTCCTAAACCTAACTTAGGAAATGTTCTTCTTTTGAGCTTAGATTCAAGCTACTTGGGTTGAAGTGAAGAGTGTCGATCTTTAGTTTGTGATTAAGCTTCTCATTCATTGTTTTTGGGATTAAAGGTGAGATTTTTAGCTCACATCTATGTCTATACTATCGTTGTTGATGGGTATGAATTCCTAACACTTATTTATGTTCATTTGCTTTCGATTGGGATCGATTTGGTGAATTGTTCAATTTTTGGTTTTTGGAATCCAATTTTTATAAAAATCTAATCTTTGATGTTTGAACACGTTAGTGGAGCGTTTCAGTGGGCCATACAAGGCTGGGTTGTCATTTGGCGTAAATCCTCAGTCATAGTTGCTCGTTCGTTCGCTTCCGTCTGTGTTATCGAATTTGCCCCAAAGGGGGCTATGCTGAATGTGCTTCTGAAGCAGGTTCAGTCGACTGAACCAGGGGTTCAGTCGACTGAACCAGAATATCAAAATTGCTTAGAAGCAGGTTCAGTCGACTGAACCAGTGGTTTAGTCGACTGAACCAGACCCAGGAAATTGCCTGGGTCTGTATCAGTCGACCGACCATCTGGGTCAGTCGACTGACCCTGGGGATACATAATTCGTATCCCTGTGTCAGTCGACTGACCACCTGGTCCAGTCGACTGACTTGCTTGCTTCAGCCCCATTTACCTATTTTGCTAGAGATTCCAATGTTAATCGATTCGTGGTTATCCGATTTGTTGTTATCCTTTATTATTGATTTTGAAGACTTCTATTTCAGGATTTTTGAGTATATCCATTTTGATGGATTCGACATCGATTTCTATGGATTTGATTCACGTCTTCGTATGTGGATTTTGGTGATTGATTGTTTCTACAATCATTTTTGTGACTTGTCACTTCTAAATACAAAGGTTTCTATACTAGTAGTAAATATTCAAACTCTTTTACAAAGATGATTTCAACTCTGTTTTTAATACAAAGCTCGTTTATAAAACCGTTTTCTAACCTATTAGTATATACAAACCTTTACCTCATTCGTACGAGAAAATCTAATTAAACGGCTTGGCAAAACAAGTGGTATGAAACGTGTTGGGCGTGTTCTCACCCAGAAGACCTCGAGACCAAAAAGCAAGATGCATCCACCCAGGATTACCTAAAAGTCATTCGGCATTGACAATCTCCAGGGCCCATTCGGCAGAACTTCATTCGGTTCCCATGCCCAATAGAAACCCATCCGGCATTCTCATCCCGCCACGTCCATTCGGTAAACTCCATCCTACCGAACCAACTCCTACCGGACTAGCCTAACTCCATCCTACCGAACCAACGAAGCCACCGATCCAAGCCTCACCGAACCATATCACCAACTCAACGCCGAACCAACACTGCCGAATCAACTCCTCTCCACGACCCCACCGATCCAACCAACCACCGAACCAAATACTACCGGATCACTTCACCTCCGAACCAAGTCCTACCGAAGTCCTACCGAACCAAACTCCGTCTACTTACAACTGGGCCAGAGCTATACCAAACCAAGGTTGCCAGGCCAGACTGCATCAGCCCAAGCCCACCAGCAGCTGTATACATCCAAGACCCTTGCTCCTAGCCTCACTCTATAAATAGAGGGGCAGGGGTACAACAATGGGGGACAAGTTTTGAGAGCTCAAGCACGGAAGGAACTCTCAAACAACTTTCTTTTACTTGTATCAAAGCTTTGTACTTGTAATCACAATAAAAGAAGAGAAATAACATATAAAGTGGATGTAGGCACATTCTGGCTGAACCACTATAAATCTGCGTGTCTTTTTACAGTTTAGCCCCTGTTTTTCATATAGTTGCATAAACCTCCAAAATCACTAAGAACAACATAAGATCTACTAAATCATACAACTTTGAGGTGTTTGTCCATTTTTTGTGCAAACATTTTTGGTGCTTTCACTGAGAGATTGAAGCTCGAAGCTTCAGCTTCATCCGCTTAACAAGTTTTCCTAACAGCATCATCCGCCACTTGGAAAACATGCCTCCCAAACAGAGGAAAGATGTTAACAAAGGAAAAAACATCGCATCCAGTAGCCTTCCTGATCCAGCTATCGCAAATCAAAGTGAATCCTCCTCCTCCAGCAACGGTAACAAATGGAGGACAGGCTAACCCAACCACTCCTGCCACAGAACAGCCTACAGCAATTACTAGGGCAGATTTGGACAGAGTTGTTGTTGAAGTAACTAACCGCTTCACGTCCCAGCAGGAAGCCTTGGTGGATCATCTCATGTCACGCTTGAGGGACGCTGAAGAATCCAACCGCAACACTGAATCATGGGGCGAGTCCCAGTCTGGAGGATCTCAGAGACAGCAAAGATCTTCCTTCTTCGAAGGAGCTAACGGCAGAAGTAGCCGTGGTAGGAGCCGAGACCGAGCCCAGCCCGAAGTTAGGCCTGAGGAAACGTTTGGTACTGAACCCAACGGGGAAGGTACCGGGCGAAGGTCAACTGCAGCTGAGCCTGTCATGCTGCCTAACCACAGAAACACCGGTGAACGGGGCCGAGCTAGAGTTCAGCCCGAAGTTGGACCCGAGGAAGTGCTAAGATCAGAACCCAACCGGGGAAGATCAAGGCAAGGGCCAACTGTAGCTGACCCAAGCATGCTCCCAGAAGATCAAAGGCAGCCACTGGAAAGTATGAGGAATGATAGACGATACCATCCCTACAGGTTGTCTGGACGGAATCAACCCCACAGAACAGAGCCAAACTCATTTCTGTCTGCTCCAAATTCTGATGAAAGGATGGCGCGCTTATTCAGAGAGTGTGTCCAACGGGAGCAAAGAGATCGAGGGATAGGCGCTAGGGTAACCAGCCCTTTCGCCCGCAATATCGAAGTTGCTATCACCCCCCGAGAATGGAAAATGCCAACAATGGAACCTTACAAAGGAACCTCCGATCCCGTTGTACACTTACAGAGGTACACGCAGCACATGCTCATGAGTGGAGCAACAGAGGGGGTGCTGTGCAAATGCTTCCCGCTCTTCTTATCAGATCTTGCTACCTCCTGGTTCTGTCATCTACCCCAAGGATCCATCAGCTCATGGGAAATGTTGAAAGAAAAATTCATCAGTCAGTTCCGCATTCATGTGGAGCAACCTAAGGACGCTTATTCCTTATCCAGCGTCAAACAGAAACCTGGAGAAAAGCTGCAGCAATACCTAACTAGATTCAACGCCGCCGCAGCCGCAGTTCAGGATGCCGATGAGAAGCTTATCCTAATGGCCCTCTGCAGTGGGGTACATCCAGACACTAAATTTGCTAGGAGATTGACAAAAGAAAAACCAGCTACTTTACCCGATTTCTTCCATGAAGCCGGGAAATACATGAGGCTTGAGGACGCTGCCATTGAGGAGCAGTCAGGGCAGCAAAGTAAGACGACCCCTGGCAACGCCCCTGCTGTGGCAAGGGACGTTCGAAGGAATGATTCCAGAGACAATGCTGGGGGCAAGAAAGTAGAAAAACGCCTATATCGGCCAGGACCAAGATTCGACTCTTACACCCCTTTGAACGAGACCGTCGAAAACATCTTCCTTGCCACCCAAGGCGAAGTTAGATACAAACGCCCACCATACAAGAAGGAATCAGATAGCGCACAGAAATCTGGAAAATTCTGCCGCTTCCACGAATCCCACGGACATGATACCAACGAATGCCATCATCTCCGAGATCTGATTGAGGAACACATCAGAAGAAAGAAACTGGAGCGCTATGTAAAAAGTCAAGACAGGACTCCAGCTCCTGCCAGTGAAAACCCAAGGCTACCCTCACCAGGGACCGGCAGGGGCGACCGCAACGCTAGCAGCTCTAGTCAAGAGAAGATAGTGGTCCATACCATCTCAGGAGGTCCACACATCGCAGACAGAAGTTGGAAAGAGATGGAAAGATACGGGAAGTCGCTCAGAGACAATAGAGACTGTGTCAATACGGTTATAGAAGAGCGCCACCCAAAGCGGAAAGAAAGTGAAGACATCACATTCAGTAAACGCGACCTAGAAGGAAGACAGTACCCTCACATGGATCCCATGGTCATCTCTGCCCGACTCGGTCCCGCCGAAGTTTACCGAATCCTGGTAGATACCGGAAGCTCTGTAAATATCCTGTTCAAACACGCATTCGACAAAATGAGGCTATCAATGAAGGATGTATCTCCCTGCGATAAACCGCTACACGGTTTCACTGGAGATGCGAAAATGCCCATCGGGCAGCTGGACCTCTTCGTTGAAATTGGAAGCCATCCCCGCTCCGTTGTAAGGAAACAGACGTTTGTGCTGATAGAGAACCATTCGGCCTACAACGCCTTCCTAGGAAGACCAGCCCTATCTGACTTCCAGATTGTCCTAGTCCCGTGGTGCCTGAAAATGAAATTTCCAACGGACAATGGAGTAGGGGAAGTGGAAGGAGACCAAGATATTGCACGAGACTGCTATGTAACCGAACTTCGCAACAACCACAGGAGAGATAAAGGGAAAGGTGTAGAGATTGCCCTCTGCACAAAAAGCCTTGAAGCATAGCAACTAAAGAAAGCCCCTCCTCTTCGGTACACCAGCGACCCTTTCAATGAATTAGACCCTAGGGACAAAGAGGAGGAGGCCACCGCCGAGCCTGCAGAGGCTATGGAGTTTATATCTGTAGACAAGCACGACTCAAGTAGGCTACTGAAAATTGGGTCGCAGCTGAGAACTGAATTGAAGGAACAACTCGTTGATTTTCTCCGCCACAACTTGGATGTATTCGCTTGGTCACACGCTGACATGACCGGAATCTCCCCCAACATAGCATGCCACGTATTAAAAATTGATCCTACCAGGGCACCTGTAAAACAAAAAAAGAGAAGTATGGGGGCAGAGCGATCAGCAGCCCTCGATGAAGAAGTAAAGAATCTACTCGCCAATGACTTCATACGAGAAGCTATTTACCCAGAATGGATCGCCAACCCGGTACTAGTAAAGAAGGCTAATGGGAAGTGGCGGACCTGCATTGACTTCTCCAACCTAAATGACGCCTGCCCAAAGGATTGTTTCCCGCTTCCCAGAATCGACCAACTTGTAGACAGCACAGCCGGGCACGAACTCCTGTCTTTTATGGATGCATACTCAGGATATAACCAAATTCCTATGCATGCTCCTGACCAAGATCACACTAGTTTCATCACCGACCGGGGTTTGTACTGCTACAAAGTGATGCCCTTCGGACTTAAAAATGCAGGAGCCACCTACCAGCGCCTCGTCAACAAGATGTTCGCAGGGCTAATAGGACGAACAATGGAAGTATATGTAGACGACATGCTGGTAAAATCATGGAAAGCCAAAGATCACGTAAGCCACCTGGGCGAAATGTTCCAGGTACTTCGACAGTATGGAATGAAGTTGAATCCACTAAAGTGCTCCTTCGGAGTGTCATCAGGAAAATTCTTAGGATTCATCGTCCATGCCCGAGGGATAGAAGCAAACCCTGAACAAGTCCGAGCATTAAGGGACATCAAGATACCTTCCACCCGAAAGGAAATGCAAAGCCTAAATGGAAAAGTGGCTGCCCTAAGCCGATCCATCTCCAAAGCAACGGACAAGTGCGTCCCCTTTTTCGAAGCTCTAAAGAAAGATAAAGGAAAGTTCGAATGGACGGACGAATGCTTGACCGCTTTCCTTAACCTAATCGAACACCTCCAGAAACCACCGGTACTCTCGACCCCAAGCGAAGGCGAAGAATTATACCTATACCTTGCTGTGTCATCTCACGCTCTAAGCGCTGCCTTGGTAAGGGAAGATAACCGCACGCAACGACCAGTTTACTTCGTCAGTAAAAGGTTTACTGGGGCAGAAGTCAGATATCCTAAGCTTGAAAAGTTAGCATACTGTTTACTAATCACTTCACGAAAGCTACGTCATTACTTCCAATCCCATTCCATCAAGGTTCTAACCGATCAACCACTAAGGCAGGTACTCCATCGTCCTGACACTTCCGGGCGACTACTTAAATGGTGTATTGAGCTGAGTCAATATGATATCACCTATCACCCTCGCACCGCCATCAAGGGACAAGCCATGGCTGATTTCATTGCAGAATTCACTACCAACGAGGATAAGGAGCAACTGGAAATAACAGAAGATATCAAGTGGAATCTCTTTGTGGACGGTGCATCTAACGAACAAGGCTCGGGGGCAGGTGTGGTAATCATCACTCCCAGGGGAAATAAACTGCACTATGCTATAAGGTTGGAGTTCACTGCCACCAACAACGATGCAGAATACGAAGCAGTAATAGCCGGATTAGAAATTGCTATCGAGATCGGAGCCAATTCTTTGTGTCTCCACAGCGATTCTCAGCTTATTGTTAATCAAATACTAGGGGAATTCCAAGCTCGAGAAGAACGACTCATAGCATATCTAAAGAAGACCAAGTTACTTCTCAGCCGATTGGACCACTACTTAATCAAACACATCCCTCGGGAAGAGAACCAAGAGGCCGACGAATTGGCAAAGCAAGCAAGTATGAGAGACGTCGCCATCTTCGGGGCAGTAACTGTCTCAAAGCAAATGATCCCAAGTTTTGAGCAAGTGAATCTGATAACTGCAACCGAAGAAGCGACTTGGATGACTCCCATCCGAGACTACCTACAAAATGGCACACTACCCGACGGGCGTAACGAAGTCAAGAAAATCTTGAGGAAAACGTCCCGCTACACAATACAAGGAGACATCCTCTATCGGCGCGGTTTCTCTAACCCATTATTAAGGTGTGTCGCCGGAAGGGAAGCCAAGGAAATCTTATCCAACATTCATCAAGGAAGCTGCGGAGATCACACCGGAGGGCAAACGTTAGCAAGAAAGATACTCCGATACGGATATTTCTGGCCCACCTTAAGCAAGGACGCCTTAGATTTCGTCAAGAAGTGTGACAGATGCCAAAAATTTGCTAAGATCCCTCGGCTACCAACAACCGAGATTACTCAGATGACCAGCCCTTGGCCCTTTGCAGTATGGGGAATTGACTTAATCGGTGAACTGCCAATGGGTCGAGGCGGCGCCAAATATGCTATAGTAGCAGTCGACTATTTCACCAAATGGGTGGAAGCAGAACCTCTAAATAAAGTATCTTCGGCGAAAGTTATCAACTTCTTAATCAAAAATGTTCTGTGCAGGTACGGAGTCCCACTAAAAATCATATCAGACAATGGACTTCAGTTTGACAGCGAGGAATTCGCCAACTGGTGCCAAGAACACGGAATTCACAAAAGCTTCTCATCCGTAGCATATCCCCAAGCAAACGGACAAGTCGAAGCAGTCAACAAAATTCTGAAAACTCTGATCAAAAAGAAGCTCGAAAAATCAAAGGGCGCTTGGGTGGATGAACTCCCTACGGCACTATGGGCCTACCGCACATCTTTCAGAACATCAACAGGGCACACTCCTTTCTCTTTGGCATACGGATCGGAGGCTATGCTCCCAGTTGAAACCATTGTGCCTTCCCACCGTAGGATCCACTATAACCCAGAAGAAAACGAAGAGCTCCTCAACATGCCTTTGGATTTAGTCGAGGAGAGAAGGAATGATGCAGTCCTAAAAACAGCAGCCCACAAGCAAAAGGTGGCAGCACAATACAACTCCAAAGTCAAACATCGTACCTTACAAGAAGGGGATCTTGTCCTCAAGCGAATCTTCCCTCGCCCCGGAGCACTAGACCCAATCTGGGATGGACCATATGTAATTCATAAAGATCTCCACAACGGAGCCTATATTTTGTCAACAGTGGACGGAGAGGTGTTCCAGAG
This sequence comes from Allium fistulosum, assembly GCA_030737815.1. NCBI lineage: Eukaryota > Viridiplantae > Streptophyta > Magnoliopsida > Asparagales > Amaryllidaceae > Allium > Allium fistulosum. The sequence goes on from CM060908.1 coordinate 783,357,561, forward strand.
GGCATGGAACATCCAACACCTCCGTCGATACTTTTCTTAACTTGTATTGCCCATATGAAGTTAATTAACAAAGAGAATCAGTGGACGTAGGCATTTTTTCGTGCCGAACCACTTTAAAAAAGCCCTGTCTCTTTTTTAACTTGTTCCTTTGTATCTTGGCTGCTTGTTAAACTTTATCCTTTTCTGTTGAACAAAATCCTGAGCATACAGCATTTCTATTCAAAGCACTCCACAATGCAACTTCACGTGGACAAGCCCCAACAGGTACTATGCGAATCTATGCCCTCGCCAATGAGACACTTTTGCTCCAGCATCCCTCTGCTGCGGGTTAACTCATTGCTCGCGACGGCCCTTAAAGCCAACTGTAATGAGCCGATTATAAGCCACCGAGAAGGCCGACTATAGCCGAGGCAGCTCATTACGGCGTTAGGCTCGCCGGCGACTGTGAACCGATTATAAGCCCCAACATAAGGTGTGGCCAGCCAGGGGCAGTTCACAGTTGACGATCGGCACCCACGCTAGCCGGCCACAGTAAGTCGAATAATACCCATGAGTACGGGCCATAATGGCCTGGGTAGTTACTGTGCGCGATCTCGGCTCCGGTGTGTCTTAAGTGCGGCTGTGGTAAAAAAGAATTAACTCCCCGCGGAGGCGTAAGATGGGTGACAAATGTCTCCAAGACCCACAGCTAGGGAAAGTGACTACAAAACCCGTTTGCCACGAACTTAAGCACATCGAAGGCCTTCCGTGACTGGAAGTTTTACTATTTCACATATTTCAATTTTACTTGAAAAACTTTCCTCCTATCCTCTATAACAAACCATAAAGTACAGGATGCAGGGTAAGAGATACCCGCCAATGGATGCAGAGATTCACAATCAGATGGCAGGGCAGTCAACTGCTTTCCATGCTTGGTCATACAAGATATTCGAAACTGCCATTTACAAACAGAACATGAAAGGCGGTATTTTCTTCCTTTATGTACAAATGCATGACTATAATTTGATTTTTTTCACACCACACGCTAACATTGCAAGTCATGAGATTATGATTTAAAACCAGAATCTGACATCAAACACAATTTAATTACAAGAATATACATAGCTACATTTCTCATACGATATGTCGAAATAGCAACAAATATTCAAGAAATGACAAAATCAACTTGAGCTAAAAAAGTACACGTCAAGAATAATGTTATTACAAGTAGCAAGAATTACAACTTAGAGGTTACTCTACTGTCTTAAGACTAACAGATACAACAATGCCAAGCCTACAAAAAGAATTTTTCAGGTTCAGTCATGGAGCTGGTTGCGTCGAAGTCTTGTCCTTGTTCTTTTGCCCGCCTGTCCGGTCATAAAAAGGATTCATTAGTGACGAGTAACCAAGTTAACAGAAAGACTAGAAAGGAAGACTTACCGGTACTAGCTTCTTGACCATCCTGGTCGTCATCCTCTACCTGCACACCCGCCTCTTCAGCAGCAAGCAGCCGCATACCCTCCTTTACCGCCACTTTCTCCTCCTTGGTGAACTGGGCAGTGACCACATCCATACTGAAGACCGTTCCACCCTCTTTATCTGCATCAGCCTTAGCCTCCTCCAAAGCCCGAAGATATGTCTTGGCCATGACTCTGGGATAATCATCCATCCAAGAGAGGTTACCCTGCTTCCAAGTCCGGAAATACATGTCCTGGAGCATGTCATCCATCATTCCTTCGTTCTCCTCAAACTCCCTCATCCGGGCATCGGAGGCCGATAACCTTTCCACGGCAGCATCTCTCTCCAGTCTGTATCTCGAGCAATCAGCTTGAAGGGACCTCCGCATCGCCTCCATCTCTTCTCTCAACTTAGCTTGAGCAAGCTCTGCAGCCTCAAGCTTCTCGGACAATTCCTCCACCTGCTCGAGATCCGCTCTCCGAACCTCATCCACCGTGGTAATAGCCATGTCAATCCGCTCTTTGCAAGCAGCTTCCATTTTCCGCAATTCGGCCCGACTGGCCTCTTCCATGGTTCTCCTCAATCGCCCAGTAGCAGCCTCATGCTGAGAAATCTGGATAGCCTGATCCGCAAGCTGCTTGGCCTGATCCGAGACCACCAATCGAAGTCGGATATTGGCGCTCCCTATCTCCTCTCCGGCCTTAACCAGCCGAGCGTGATGCCCCATCAGCTTCTTGGCCTCCTCTGCCACCCGATCAATATTAGCTTTGGCCTCGTCTCCCATAGTGACTATACGAGTGGTGAGTAGATCGAGGTCTAAGGACTTGGCTTCGTCAAGTACTCGTACCATGGGGTTACGGGGGAGAAGGTGTTCACCAGTAACTTCGTCAAAAGTAATATCCTGAGAACCTGGATCCAGATCAGGATGACCCGCGAAGGGATTACGGGCCAAGTCGGGACGGTCGATATGAATAACAGAAGGGTTTCCAGACGGGTGTGGAGAGGGTACAAACTCGCTACCCTCCTCAGTAATGTCATGAATAGGCTGAGCCGGAGGCTGAGGACCGAGCGAAGTTTCGGATAAAGGATGACTCCTCTTCCTCTGCTGAATACCCTCTTCGATGACCCCAAGAAGAGGACGGTACCCGACTACATCCCCGAAGCGTTGGGCTGAGGGCTTCGGCTTAGCAGAAATTTTGGAAAGTTTATATTGCTCGAGCCTGTGTCGAAGGTCTGAAGCTTTGGGCGTCTTGCCTGCTCCTGATATAAAGAACAAATGTCATAATCTTACATTACTATATGATTCAAGAAACGCGGTAGGTTACAAGTTAGAAAAGGAAAAGAAACACAGCTGTGGTTGTACAAACCCTGGGGAGGAGTGGGATACTGCAATAAGTCCTGGATTTCATTCCAGGACGGGAGCGGGTCATAAAATATTCCTAAGTCCCTATCATTAGTGAAGCATGCAGGGGTCAAGAGTTCATCTTGAGTCGTCAGAGACACCTTGGCCGGAATAGTCGGAGAAGACTCACTTGCACCAGTCCCGGTTTTGTCCGCCTCCCCGGTCTTCTCTACCAAAGCCGGATCATCACCCAACCCCTCAAAAGCTTGACGGAGAGCATCATCCGTCCACTCTTGCATCTCGCCTACTTGCCCAGAAGACAGAGCCCTGGAACCATCATCACCCTGTCCATCGCCACCCTCGTCACCAAGACGCTCAACGTCACTTCCGCCCTCCGCCTCACCTCTTTCCTCCTCCGCGTCTATCTCCCCCTGAGTAAGTGGACAATTGCTGGGAGAAGGACCGTCTGACCTCTTAAGTTTCTTACCTCCAACGGCTGGAGGTTTCATGAATGGTTTTCTCTTTCCACCCTCTGCCGCAACGCCTCCCTTGGCCTGAGCAGCCGCCCTCTCTTCCGCCGTTTCCCTCAACTTAACTACAGACTGCTGCGGAAGGATCAAGTTATATTCTAGAAGGATCGCATTTCTAATCAAGTAAGCAGATGATCTGTATTTCCCAAGAATGCCTTCTATCTCCGCCGCCGTCTGAACCAGGCGGTCAGTCTCCACAACAGGAAAGCCACCTGTCGCTAGCAAAAATGAGAAAGTATGAGAAGAAGCATCACAATCAGGATAGAAATTATAAGTAAAAGCATCAACTTACATCCAGAGGTAAAGCGCCGGATAGAGACGGAGTCGTCCCTAACAAAGAACCACTCTTTCTTGAACATGCTGAATTTGGAATAAAGGTCCAGGACCGGCTTGAAGGTCACAGCAGATTCCAAGTTAATATATGGGGACCCCTTCTTGTAGCCCCTTAAATTGTACAAGTACCGGATCTCCCGGTTGGAGGGAGCGCGACCATACTTCCTCCGAAAAATAACGAAAAGGCTCACCAGTATGGCGTAAGAGTTGGGCTGAAGCTGAAATGGGGCCACCTTCAGGTACGTGAGGAAGCTGACTATCCAAGCATTGAGAGGCGGGATAGCACCACACATGCAATGGTACCTGCTATAAGCAAAGTATCCTTCGGGAGGACTGTATGGCATGACTCCTGGACCCGGCAGCAGCATGAGGGCTCTATCAATCCCGAAGGAACGAGATATAACGTCGAGTTGCTCCTCTTTGAGAAAACTAGGAAAGCAGTCAGGCGGGGAATCCAGCAACTCCTGGGGACCATATCCATCCACTAATGACCTCGGGGCGGGCCCATGACGCTCCGATCCTGATTGAGCTGGGGGCAAGGCCGAGGACTCTCCTTCACCCCCGGATCTCCTCTTATCTGATCGAGTTTCAACTTTTCGAGACATTTATCTGCAATCATGGGAAAGGTATATCGTTAGAGCATACAAGCAGCATAATCTGGAATTTCGCTTAAAAATTCAAAGTATAAAACACATGTTTACTCAGTACAACAACTCAATAATCTCATTCGGTATTAAACGTTTATATGTCATTCGGTATCGGAGGACCAAGTCCATTCGGCATACAAACGCACGAACGCAAGATCATTCGGCAGAATATTCACTCACCTGATTCGGCAAAGTAACTGATTCGGCGAAATGTTTGATTCGGCTACCAGATCTGATTCGGTTACCAGATGTGATTCGGCTACCACGTTTTGATTCGGCGAGGGTAAGAGTCTGATCCGGCAGAGACAAGTGTTTAGTACGGTAGGTAGGAAATAGCCAAGGCATATGGTCCTTACTTATAGACAAGAGGACAGGACCGGACCATCTGGATCGGTATCCAAGGGCCGAATGAAAGTATCGAACAAAGCACGCCATATTCGAGAATATGTCCCGCTTTGGGGGGCAAATGTTGGGCGTGTTCTCACCCAGAAGACCTCGAGACCAAAAAGCAAGATGCATCCACCCAGGATTACCTAAAAGTCATTCGGCATTGACAATCTCCAGGGCCCATTCGGCAGAACTTCATTCGGTTCCCATGCCCAATAGAAACCCATCCGGCATTCTCATCCCGCCACGTCCATTCGGTAAACTCCATCCTACCGAACCAACTCCTACCGGACTAGCCTAACTCCATCCTACCGAACCAACGAAGCCACCGATCCAAGCCTCACCGAACCATATCACCAACTCAACGCCGAACCAACACTGCCGAATCAACTCCTCTCCACGACCCCACCGATCCAACCAACCACCGAACCAAATACTACCGGATCACTTCACCTCCGAACCAAGTCCTACCGAAGTCCTACCGAACCAAACTCCGTCTACTTACAACTGGGCCAGAGCTATACCAAACCAAGGTTGCCAGGCCAGACTGCATCAGCCCAAGCCCACCAGCAGCTGTATACATCCAAGACCCTTGCTCCCAGCCTCACTCTATAAATAGAGGGGCAGGGGTACAACAATGGGGGACAAGTTTTGAGAGCTCAAGCACGGAAGGAACTCTCAAACAACTTTCTTTTACTTGTATCAAAGCTTTGTACTTGTAATCACAATAAAAGAAGAGAAATAACATATAAAGTGGATGTAGGCACATTCTGGCTGAACCACTATAAATCTGCGTGTCTTTTTACAGTTTAGCCCCTGTTTTTCATATAGTTGCATAAACCTCCAAAATCACTAAGAACAACATAAGATCTACTAAATCATACAACTTTGAGGTGTTTGTCCATTTTTTGTGCAAACAAAACGCTTGCGTTTACTTCGTTGGTTAATTCTTTGACTTGTTCAATTGAAACTCTTGTGACAATTTTCGAGTGGAAATCTACAATCTGTTCGTAAATATTTAAGTTAAGCCAATGGTTATGGGACATGAAGCTAAACTTTTATATTTACTAGCTTAGTGTAATTGACACTTCTTGATGATCATTTTATGGTTTAGACTAGCAATGTGCAATGTCTCTTTGTCCACGTGGGAGACAGTACCTCGTCCTAATGAGCTTCGTCTCATTTTTTATGGGCTAGCAACCCATGGTCTTTGGACCGTTCGTGGAGCAATCGGCTCAATAAGTCGGAGCATGGGGCGTATCTTTCTAGGTGCGTCGATGTTCGACTATGCATGAGGCGTATCTTTCTAGGTGCGTCAATGTTCGACTTTGCATAGGGCGTATCTTTCTAGGTGCGTCGATGTTAGACTTTACATGGGGCGTATCTTTCTAGGTGCGTCAATGTTCGACTTTGCATAGGGCGTATCTTTCTAGGTGCGTCGATGTTAGACTTTACATGGGGCGTATCTTTCTAGGTGCGTCGATGTATATTTATGCATGTGGCGTATCTTTCTAGGTGCATCGATTTTTGACTGTGCATGGGGCGTATCTTTCTAGGTGCGTCGATGTTCAGTTTATGGGATAGCGTCTCGTTTGTGATACACGTGTTGGGAGTTTTCATGCTCCCGTTTGTAATAGGACTCCCCCTTGTGATTTCTGTATTTCTAATTGATGATTTCTGGAATTTATGTTTCACCAATTTTTGCGATTGGCAACGATATGTTTGTCAATATTCGTGGCTTGGTGAATAAAATAAAGAATATGACATTATTTTTGATGTTATGAGATTTTTGAGATAATTGTATGACTTTTCTTTGTTGTTAAATGTATACTTGACACAGTATGGTATTTTTGTTATCATATGTTTTTGGTCATATCTCTTATCCTATCTCATTTTACCTGATAATTATAGCTAGACTGATCCGTTTATTATTTTCTACTTAAATAATACTTGGGTCAGACCGAGATATTTCAGGTGCTCTTGCTTGACTTCTTATCAGGGTCCTTCTCCTGACTTTTGGCTAACTACTTTAGATTAGTAGTTTTTGTTATTATACATTTGAGCTATATACTCCTTGATGTATAATTATTCTTTTGTCTAGCACTTGTACCTATTCTTTTGTGATGTAGTGGATCTTGTTTGACCACTACTTTGATGTACACTTTTATGTGTTATATTCATATCTGATTCCCCCTTTGTGATATGAATATCTGTGACTGATTTGTGTTATGTTTATTTCTATATTTGTTTCCGAAGTCCACTTAGCCACTGTGTGGTAGCTTTGAGTTTGTATTTGATATGTCAGATTTCCTCTTGAAATGAAATGTAAGTTATATTTTCTGACATATCGGTACTCGCACAAAGCAATTACATAGAGGGTCGCTCCTCAACAGCCTTATTCTTCGTGCTAGTCGACGGCATTACCCCGTAGTGTCCTTGGCTAGTGTGAGTATAGAGGTGGGGCGTCACACTTCATTTCATATTAAATAATAATTGTTTGTACCAAAAATGGGCAAAACACTCTTCGGAAGTTTTTTGAAGAGATAAAATGAAGAATATAAATATAAAACAGAGATTATCTAACAAAAACTCCAACAAACAGAAATGTAAAATGCAGGGACAAGCAATTTAGAGTGGTTCGGCGTATAGCCTACGTCCACTATGAAGTTTTGATGATTTTATTGATTCTCTTTGAATGATTACAAGTGATTACAGCGGACAACAGCGAATTACAGCTTGGAATTCGAATTCAACAGTAAGAATAAGGTGCAAATCTCGATCCGGCAGAGTCTGGGCGCTTCAGAATCCAGATCCCCTTTTCTGTATGCTCTGGGGTCATATTTATAGGTGTAGGAGGCTAAGATCGCGCTCAAATCTCGGGAGACTTTTCCTGGCACGTGAGTGGGCCCACGCGACCAACCTCAGAAAGTTTCAAGTCGATCTGTGATCGATACGAAGTCATTTCGCTTCGATCAAGATGATGTCCAATTGAGCTTAAACTTGGTGGAGACGTTCCTCAGTATGTGTGAAACCTCCAGTGAAAATTTCATGGCATTTGGATCAGTGGATTGAGAGATATCGTCGATACGAAGTGATGTTCTTTGCTAGGCTGTTTGGTTCGAATCCATCTCTTCGAACCGATGGCTTCGAATCGATGGTGTCATGCGCCTCTGCGATGACGTGGAGCGCACACTTCGCCTCGATTCGGTCTTCATTCCGAGTCGACCGCGTCGACTCCATATATCTCGGCGCACTCGCATCGAAGAATGACACGTCACCTTGGCTTGCTGGCTTGATGGACTCGAATGAAGCATTACTGATGGATTCGAACAAAGCTTTTCTGATGGAGTCGAACAGCCCTTCCTCTGACGGATACGAGCCTTGTAGCTCCTCCATGGATACGAAGTCAATTGATGCGAACCTGAACCCTTCGATGGATACGAATGAAGGTGATCTGATGGATGCGAAGCGTTTCATCTGCTGAGGGGTACGAAGTCTATTGATACGAACTCGATGGATACGAAACGCGGCCACTTCCATCGATACGAAACAACGTCCACTGATGGATACGAAATGGACACTCCTGATGGATACGAAAACATGCTTTTCCCACCAACTTGTATCCATCATATCTTGAGCATATGAACTCGGATTGACTCGAAACTTGGGACGTTGGCTTCCTTCGCTTCCCTAGTCATGTCCTATCAATTGTAGCTTGATCCGGACTTGGACAAATTTCAGCGACATCCATGACTAGCGATATTTGGAATCCAATCAATTCCTTGGTGTCCTGGCCTTGCCAAAAGGCGGGATAACATTTGCCCCCCAAAGCATGTCTTGTGAAAACATGATGTGCTTTGTAAAACCACAAGTTCGTAGATCGTTGTCAGTTTAGCCGGATATCGAATTTTGCATCGGTCCCTTCTTGAATCGATCTGAGATTCGAGTTGAAACAGCATTTCGTGGTCTCTCCTTATTATCCTCCTGTATCGATTCCCTCATGAATCGATGCAGGAAGTTGGAAAGTTCTTTTACGCATCGACGCATGTTGAACTGATGGATACGCATAATTATTCGTATCGATGGATTCTGATAGATACGAAAATCGCGTTCGTATCGACAGATCTGCTCTGTCGTGAATCGATGGCTCATAACGTGGATGCTTCAAAACGATGGAGTCCAGTGTCTTCAGGCGGCTTTCTCGTGCGCTCCGAATCGATGGATCGCTGCCCATTTCGTATCGATGGAGACTTCGGGTCAAGTGGATTCAAAACGCAAGTTTCGACTCGACCCATGAGTCATCTGGCTGTGGCCGGTCATGTAGACTGGGAGACGAATCGACTCGGTTCTACCCTAGGCTCCATATAAATACCCTGGACTTCACCATTTTTCACTTTTTCACTTTCTTTTACTGTTGCGATCGATTCAGGAAGAGACAAGAACTCCGTTCTTTCGACTCGATCAGACTTATTCCTTCAGATCTTCGAATCCCAATCCCAAATTAGGTAAGCAACTATGAATCTAAATGATAAGGTCACCATGGATCTACTCTTTCTCCATCAATCTTCCCTTCTGGCAACTGGTAAAACCAGATCTGGGCTGAATGTATGATGGCCATGGCGTTTTTGCAGATTGAAGAAGAAAGAGTGGAAGAGACGATTTCGAATCGATATGGGAGTCGTGTTCGAATTGATGAGAGCAATGGTATGTTCCTGGATTTTGAATTGATTCTTGGGACTGACCAGTGACGATGCAGTTCGAACCGATGGTCATGGTGATTTTCTCGCATCGATAAAAGTGTTTGTACCAAAAATGGGCACAACACTCTTCGGAAGTTTTTTGAAGAGATAAAATGAAGAATATAAATATAAAACAGAGATTATCTAACAAAAACTTCAACAAACAGAAATGTAAAATGCAGGGACAAGCAATTTAGAGTGGTTCGGCGTATAGCCTACGTCCTCTATGAAGTTTTGATGATTTTATTGATTCTCTTTGAACGATTACAAGTGATTACAACGGACAACAACGAATTACAGCTTGGAATTCGAATTTAACAGTAAGAATAAGGTGCAAATCTCGATCCAGCAGAGTCTGGGCACTTCAGAATCCAGATCCCCTTTTCTGTATGCTCTGGGGTCCTATTTATAGGTGTAGGAGGATAAGATCGCGCTCAAATCTCGGGAGACTTTTCCTGGCACGTGAGTGGGCCCACGCGACCAACCTCAGAAAGTTTCAAGTCGATCTGTGATCGATACGAAGTCATTTCGCATCGATCAAGATGATGTCCAATTGAGCTTAAACTTGGTGGAGACGTTCCTCAGTATGTGTGCAACCTCCAGTGAAAATTTCATGGCATTTGGATCAGTGGATTGAGAGATATCGTCGATACGAAGTGATGTTCTTTGCTAGGCTGTTTGGTTTGAATCCATCTCTTTGAACTGATGGCTTCGAATCGATGGTGTCATGCGCCTCTGCGATGACGTGGAGCGCACACTTCGCCTCCATCCGGTCTTCATTCCGAGTCGACCGCATCGACTCCATATATCTCGGCGCACTCGCATCGAAGGATGACACGTCACCTTGGCTTGCTGGCTTGATGGACTCGAATGAAGCATTACTGATGGATTCGAACAAAGCTTTTCTGATGGAGGCGAACAGCCCTTCCTCTGACGGATACGAGCCTTGTAGCTCCTCCATGGATACGAAGTCAATTGATGCGAACCTGAACCCTTCGATGGATACGAATGAAGGTGATCTGATGGATGCGAAGCGTTTCATCTGCTGAGGGGTACGAAGTCTATTGATACGAACTCGATGGATACGAAACGCGGCCACTTCCATCGATACGAAACGACGTCCCCTAATGGATATGAAATGGACACTCCTGATGGATACGAAAACATGCTTTTCCCTCCAACTTGTATCCATCATATCTTGAGCATATGAACTCGGATTGACTTGAAACTTGGGACGTTGGCTTCCTTCGCTTCCCTAGTCATGTCCTATCAATTGTAGCTTGATCCGGACTCGGACAAATTTCAGCGACATCCATGACAAGCGATATTTGGAATCCAATCAATTCCTTGGTGTCCTGGCCTTGCCAAAAGGCGGGATAACATTTGCCCCCCAAAGCTTGTCTTGTGAAAACATGACGTGCTTTGTAAAACCACAAGTTCATAGATCATTGTCAGTTTAGCCGGATATCGAATTTTGCATCGGTCCCTTCTTGAATCGATCTGAGATTCGAGTTGAAACAGCATTTCGTGGTCTCTCCTTATTATCCTCCTGTATCGATTCCCTCATGAATCGATGCAGGAAGTTGGAAAGTTCTTTTACGCATCGACGCATGCTGAACTGATGGATATGCATAATTATTCGTATCGATGGATTCTGATAGATACTAAAATCGTGTTCGTATCGACAGATCTGCTTTGTCGTGAATCGATGGCTCATAACGTGGATGCTTCGAAACGATGGAGTCCAGTGTCTTCAGGCGGCTTTCTCGTGCGCTCCGAATCGATGGATCGCTGCCCATTTCGTATCGATGGAGACTTCGGGTCAAGTGGATTCAAAACGCAAGTTTCGACTCGATCCATGAGTCATCTGGCTGTGGCCGGTCATGTAGACTAGGAGACGAATCGACTCGGTTCTACCCTAGGCTCCATATAAATACCTTGGACTTCACCATTTTTCACTTTTTCACTTTCTTTTACTGTTGCGATCGATTCAGGAAGAGACAACAACTCCGTTCTTTCGACTCGATCAGACTTATTCCTTCAGATCTTCGAATCCCAATCCCAAATTAGGTAAGCAACTGTGAATCTAAATGATAAGGTCGCCATGGATCTACTCTTTCTCCACCAATCTTCCCTTCTGGCAACTGGTAAAACCAGATCTGGCCCGAATGTATGATGGCCATGGCGTTTTTGCAGATTGGAGAAGAAAGAGTGGAAGAGACGATTTCGAATCGATATGGGAGTCGTGTTCGAATTGATGAGAGCAATGGTATGTTCTTGGATTTTGAATTGATTCTTGGGACTGACCAGTGACGATGTAGTTCGAACCGATGGTCATGGTGGTTAATCGTATCGATACGAAGTGATCGATGCGAGAAAATCAGTCAATGATTGTTACGAAGTCTTTAGCTTCAGATCGATACGAATCGTACGGCTACAAATGATATGAGAAATGTTGATTCGAGTGTTATCGATGTTAAACTAAGGCTTCTTCGATCGGTACGAACCAAGCGGCTCAGGATCGATTCGAAGTCATCTCACCCCGATCGATACGAAGTTGGTCCATGATAATCGATTCGAAACATGTTCCCCGGTGTCGATTCGAATTGATGCTTTGATGGATTCGAATGACCTTCTCCTGATCGATTTGAACTGCTATCATGATGGATTCGAAACGGGCCTCTCGGGATTGATTCGAAATTATGTCCCGATGAACTTGAATATGCGACATTCTCTAGCATAATTCCGATGAGCTTCGCTTTCGCATATTTGGACTTGACTGTTAGACTACATATTTAGCCGCCTTTCGAAGCTTGTCGATGAAACTATAACTTAGTAAAAAACAACGAAAATATAACGAACTTCAATTTGAATTAACCGTTAGTATCTGGATGCCGTGGTTGTGGCGGTCAGCGATGACGGCCATTCCTACTGGACCCGAAACCTTGTCGTTTGCATATTTCCTTTAATTCTGCAGAATTTGCTCAAATCGTGCACAACACTTGCACTGCACAACTCATTCATACACTTTACACTGGGGAATGCACGGGCTTTTTGTCGTCTAATGATAGTTTCTCGTGAGTTAGCCAGTTATGGAACCGTCAAGTTCGAACAACAAGAAACTCAGAATCCAACCCCTTCCAGTCTTGAGATTCCGGATATCGAGGCCGAAGTTATCGGTCTAGCTCCGGACGAGATGCCTGACGCGTCCTTCATCAATAGTCCACCTGATTCTGTTCCGTCCAATATCTCCGAAGATATGCTAGGGAGAATATGCTTAAGGCATGGCCTGTCGTTGGACGATGTAATGTTGCCGGGGCCGGACGACAGACCGCATAATCCCCCGGAGGGATATACTGCTTTTAACCGACATGCATGCGCAGCCGGGACACTACCTCCGTTCAACGATTATATAAGAGAAGTGTTGGCTTACCAGGATATTGCTCCATCTCAGTTACATCCGAATGGATATGCTTCACTCAATGGCTTGTTCATCGCATTTATGGAATACCTCTACCGACCTCCCCGTCCAACCGAGATAAGATACCTATTCAACTTCAAAAGTTGAACTAACAGCCCATCTTTTACATTCTTGGAGTCTGTAAGAAACTGCCAAGTTGTCACGGGGTCGTGGACTAGGCTGAGCTACTTTAAGTCGAAGTGGTTCTATGTCCGATGTCCTCCGGGGTTTGCCAGAAGATGGTTGTTCAGACGTGAGTATTGTCTTTTTCCCAAGTAATGGACAGGGCAATTTTCGAATGAAATTAAACTCATATCTTCTACTCCTTTTCTTTCAGCAATAATCCAACGGCCTGAAGGTGGCTACTATAAAGAGATAGTTCGGGTCCTTCAAGAGATTCCTAGTGAAGAAAGGAATATTGAATTGCTACTGACGGACCAGAATCTTAGAATTCTTGGGTTGATTGGGCGGAGGCAGAGCATAAGGCTTGATGGCGCATTAAAGACTGTCTCTAGAGAGAAAGTCAAGCGTAAAAAACCCAAAGTCATAGTAATCGAGGAACCTGACTCTGAAAGAACTCATACTGATGAGGAGCCGCCGGTCGAGCCTGCTGGGGCAACCCCGGATTCCGATGAAAAAAGAAAAGGCAAGGCAGCGGCCTTTAAACAACCCAAATCCGGGAGGCAGAAGTCCGTGGTTTTACACCGCCCTCTTCCAGGAGTTAGAATCTCGGAGGCACCCTCCCTATAAGCCGAAAATCAATTCGAAGGGCTCGCTGACCTTCCAATTCCGGACCTCGAGTCCTCACAACATGACGTTGAATTGGATGGACTGCAGCATACTCTCGACGTTAGCGAGCCTCCTCCTACTAGCGCGACCGACACTTCTGGTTGGTCCGGGGGTTTACACATCCATACACTCTTCACGGCACAACACAGTTTTCTAACTATAAACAGTATATCGTGAACAGTTACCGATTCTCCGTATCTTTATTTTCCAGGTACGATGTCTGGACGAGGTTCTGTGCTCGGCAGTTTGCGCAACAAGCGCCGTTATTATGAGCCACGCAAGAGAGAGGGTGAGAGGGACTATGATTCAGGACACTCTGGTCAGGAGAAGTCCGACAGAGACAGGGGGTACGTTCACCGATCCCGATCTCGCTCTCCTCCTCCCAGGACTTCCGTACCTCCCACGGTAGCAGTTGCTCGTCCTCTTGAAATTTCACGGCCTAGGCCGCCTTCTTATGCTCCGAGGCCCGATCCTCCGCGTAGGACTGAAATAGCCACCTCTTCGACTACTATACCGGTCACGACTGATGCGACCAGTGAAGGAGCGCTTAAACTGGCATAGATGAGGAAAGAATTTCCCGATATCTGCTTTGACGGTTATGTCTTCCCTCCGCACTTGAGGAGAATTTCGCCAACCGCTGAAAACACTATCCATGATTATGTTGCGGATATCTTCTTTCAGTACAAATAGTGGGCAAGGGCCGCGGGGAGAGCATCCAAAGTGGCATTCGATAGGGTTGTCGAAATTGGGAAGCTTAAAAAGGAGTTGAGTCAAAATGAACGAATCATGAAAGCGCTCAACGCGGAGGCTGAGTCTTCACGTAAATCTGAAATGGAGGCCCTGAAAAAGGTTGACGAAGTAAACTCTGCCATGACCAGAATGAAACAAGAGCACTATACCGCCATGGAAGACATGGGTCATAGGAACACCACCGTTACCGCCGAGAGGGACGCCGCTCTTAAGGAGCTAAATAAGCTGAAATCAAAGTTCTCCGAAATGGCGAAGGAGAAAGATGCGGCCAATGTCTCCGCGCAGGAGGCCTGTGATCAAGGGGTGGTGCTCCGGAAGGAGAAGGAAGCGGCTATGAAACAAGTATGCAAAGCTGAAGCTGGGGTTGATGAGAAGGTACGACAGGCGGAGGCCAGGATTGAGGCCGAGGTAGAAGAGCTACTTGTCACCTACAATGCCAACGTGCTAAGGCACCGAGATTTGACATGGCTCGATGATTACCCAACGCATCTCTATAACGCCTGGAACTTATTGGTTGAGGAGGAAAAGTCTGGGCACCCTGATGAAGCCATTGATGAATTTGAGCTGGAGAACCACATTCTTAATGATGATGAAAAGAAAGTTCTCCACGACTCCATGATTTCTCATGAGAAGGAGAGGCTTGGTGCCCAGTCTCAGGAAGTCGGAGAAAGCTCTGGTGCTGAACACCATATTACGAGTTCTGAGATAATCGCGTCATCTCAATCTGAGCCAACTCCGATGATCGATTCCCAGCCTGTACCGGCATATGATCCAGACCAGCCACGTCTTTCTCCTATCAAGGAGCATCCCTCCGAAATCGTCCAGACAACCCCGAGCCAAACCCAGGAAGGTACTCTGAACTAATCTCTTGTGTACTTGGACCGAAGAATTTGTATAGAAGCGTATACTGACAAATGTTTCTTTTCTCTAACCAGTGATCAAAGTTGCGCCAGCCGCGCCTCCCATAGCCCAGGAGTCGTGCCAAGTGCCGGAGGCTATCATCTCTGAGGTGACCTCCGTTGTGACAACAGTTCCGGTGGAAGTAACGCAGGGGAGCTCACTTTCTTTCGATGAACAGATGATAAATGAGCTCCTCGGCCGACAGAGTGATCCCTTTGCAGATCTACCATTCAGCCTGGGCGGATTCTCGTCTACTTCTGATATTTCCACTCAGGCCACTATGACACATAGTGAGGCCAGAGCGCAGCGAGAAGCAAGGATGTTGGCTGAGATTAATGCTGAGATGGCGGCAGCTGCGCATGGTGGCAGCGCGGATGGTGGAGTAGCAGCGCAGTGCCCTACTCCCCTTATGATTGTATCTCCCGGGGGCACGCTCATTGATACTAGTGCGTCAGTCCCGTCTCCGGCTGTTGGTTCTGTTCCCCCAATTCTTCCTGCGGGAAGTATCCCCATAGATTCCAGCTCAGAGGACGATGTCGACATCATGCCTTCATCCGAGGGGAGCCCGCCTGAGGGGAAAAGCTCTAAACGAAAGATCACTGGTGGCTCCAGCAGCTCCTCGAAGAAGAAGAAGCTGAGGAGAAAGAAGGATTAGATAGACTTTTTTAGGCACATGTTTCCCTTTCGTAGTCAGGAATTTTGTTATCTTTTTCCCTTCTTTTTTATAGGCCATGTTTAGATGCGGGTTCGGCCCCTGCTAGTAGGAATTTTTGGAAAGGCTCGTGTATGAACCATTGCTTATGATTAGTTGAAATAAAATTTTGTCTTTCTGTTTCAACTTAAATTCTCTCTATGCTTAAATGTTGCAGTGTTCGAACTTCAGTCCGGTGTACTTGCATTATCTTAACGTTTAAGCATAGTTTGTTGGAAATCTCGAACTTGAGCTGTTATCGAAGATCGAAGCGGGGCTGAACATAGTACAGTTTCGGGTAGTGATTAACACTTGCACCTGCCCCCAGTTTCGGGGTTAAGTTATGATAATCAACTTATGGTCGCACTGAGTGAGGACCGAGCGGTCGAACTACAATTGTTTCCTTATGAATCGTTTCATCCACACTCCGGGGATATAAGTCATCTTGCTAGCAGTTGTTCACACTCTGGGAACTTGAGATTGCTGTTGATGCTCCAACCCATATCCTGGGAGTTAGGAGTTAGTGTTCATACTCTGGCTCACACTTCGGGAGCTCGGAGTTGTCATGACATATTCCGCCCTGCACTCTGGGGATACGGAGTTGAATGTTTATACTCCGCTTCACGCTCTGGGAATACGGAGTTGAATGTTTACACTCCGCTTCAAACTCTGGGAATACGGAGTTGAATGTTTATACTCCGCTACGCACTCTGGGAATACGGAGTCGAATGTTTATACTCCGCTTCGCACTCTGGGAATACGGAGTTAAGGGATGCTTATACTCCGCCTCGTACTCTGGGACTACGGAGTTAAGGAATGTTTATACTCCGCCTCGCACTTTGGGAGTACAGAGTTAAGGAATGTTTATACTCCACCTCGCACTTTGGGAGTACGGAGTTAAGGAATGTTATTCTCCGTCTCGCACTCTGGGAATACGGAGTTAAGGAATGTTTATACTCCGCCTCGCACTCTGGGAGTACGGAGTTAAGGAATGTTTATACTCCGCCTCGCACTCTAGGAGTACGGAGTTAAGGAATGTTTATACTCCGCCTCGCACTCTGGGAGTACGGAGTTAAGGAATGTTTATACTCTGTCTCGCACTCTGGGAGTACGGAGTTAAGGAATGTTTATACTCCGCCTCGCACTCTGGGAGTACGGAGTTAAGGAATGTTTATACTCCGCCTCGCACTCTGGGAGTACAGAGTTAAGGAATGTTTATACTCCGCCTCGCACTCTGGGAGTACGGAGTTAATTAATGTTTATACTCCGCCCCGCACTCTGGGAATACGGAGTTAAGGAATGTTTATACTCTGCCTCGCACTCTGGGAGTACGGAGTTAAGGAATGTTTATACTCTGCCTCGCACTCTGGGAGTACGGAGTTAAGGAATGTTTATACTCCGCCTCGCACTCTGGGAGTACGGAGTTAAGGAAGAGAGTTGAAATGACAGCTCATGATGGTTAGTGAGTAGACAGTCAGTCGTTGATGACTTTAAATTGAGGGTTGGACCTTTAAACATGTGTTCCCTCTAATAATCCCAAATGTCTAATGTAGGATTGGATGCATGGATGGTGACATCACGTCCACCCTTGATGTGATTCCGATTTCATCGGGCATTAGAAGAAGCATAAGTATTTTGGCAAGCTTCAAGTACGAGATGTAGAAGGCATTGTTGGGACATATAACTCCAAGTCTTTCTTACATCTCCTAATTAAATTGCATAGGCGGATGAGTGGATGGTCGGTTGCATCCACTTTGTACTAGAGTCCTGACCTTGTCGGTCTCTTCCGCTTTGAAGCCTTTCCCCCAGTCAGGGGCATATAGTAGCCGATGAGTGGTCGAATCATGCTCATCACGATGATACCTCAATGATTTGATCATAGTCTGCGGAGGTTGTTTTGCACCCGATCTTAAGTACTCGGTTACCTGCATCATTTGCAAGTAGTTTAATTCAAGTAGGTCATATTTCGCAATGTAAATGAAACTGAATTAGAAATAATTCAAAAGAGATCAGATCAAATCTTATTGATAAGTGAGCCAGCGCCGTATGCCCGCTATTGCACTTCAACCCAGCCCTTCCCAGTTGGAAGTCTAACGCAAATGGTTCAATTTTATCAAAGTCCTTGATCGATAGGGGTCGGATGTTCCTGATCCTTCATTTTATGGGGCTTGGACATATTGTTAGAGTTATCCTTTCCGGAGTGGCCTTATGGCTTTGGCATCCACGGTAGCCATCTAAAGAAGAGGAGTTTTCCGATTTAGAGTATGGAGTAGGTTCCCTCTTTATCTCGCCAAGTTGATCCTTTATCTGATTCATCAACTCAATGTTGGCCTAGAGATGTTGGTGTAGTCGTCGACGGCTATACACCAATTCTCTTATCAAAGTCGTGATTGATGATCTTCTCTGAGGAATGTGGGAAGACATCTGCATTTGACGGCATTCATCGCCCTTGGAGAAATCCACGCGCCATTCCCACTTCATAAGGTAGTGTCGAGGGTTGTATTTCCATAGTACACCGACATAGTTAACATGTTGAATTTTCACTGGAAGTTCTGCATGTAGGTTGGTTTCAACGAATAGGTCCTGACTGGGAAAGATTCTCCAATCGACATTATGCTCAGGTCCATTTTATTGCCCAGGGGTCTTGTAACACTGCTCAATGACGTATGCATGATTGCCCAACGTTCGAGTGGTTTGCAAAGCCGATAGGACGGTGAGTTGGTTAAAATGGGCTAATAGATTGGTGTTTATCCCAAACTTTCATCCAGATAGGGGACCTATATAGGGTATTAAAGAAGTCCTCTTGAGGTTGTATGTCATGCTCTTAGTCATGTGGACGTGGAATGATTAAGATGCGGGCGTTTGAAGATGGTTCAACGGTGACCCAGCTATGTTTTGAGTTGGCAGAGCAGACATTGTAGGGCAGCCGTCATATTAGCCATCGTACCATAGTTGTCAATTCAGGAGTTTAAAAGCTGGTCAATTGGAGGAAGTTGCATTCCACCCATTCCTTGATTGCAACTCGACATATGTCTTGTTCAGTCATGGAACAACTAGAAGCACAAATGGAATGTTCCTTCACTAAATTGGTGATTGAATTCACTATGCGGGTGCCCTGCGTGCGGCTAGGGTTCGGGGGGTTTCCCCCGAATTTTTTTTTTGAAATTTTGTATCGATACGAAATGGACGCAGATGGATCGATACGAACAGAGCGATGCGAGGTTGATCGATTCGAAGTGATCGATACGAATAGGGCTCGACCGAATCGATACGAACGGAGCGATGCGAAGCTGATCGACTCGAAGTGATCGATACGAACTTTGACATATTTTCTGGATACGAAATGATGAGTTCGAAAATGACCATATTTTCTGGATACGAAAATCACCATATTTTCATGGATACGAAATGATTGATGAATGCAGTTCCTCTTAGATCTTGAGCAATCTGAATAGAATAGATGGAACCACTTAACGACAGATCTGGAACTCCTCCTTAGATTTTTGCAATCCAACTACGGTAGTAGATCCATATAGCAAGAGAAAAGCAAGGTTTTTTCTCAGTGAAAGCACCAAAGTGTTTGTACCAAAAATGGGCACAACACTCTTCGGAAGTTTTTTCAAGAGATAAAATGAAGAATATAAATATAAAACAGAGATTATCTAACAAAAACTCCAACAAACAGAAATGTAAAATGCAGGGACAAGCAATTTAGAATGGTTCGGCGTATAGCCTACGTCCACTATGAAGTTTTGATGATTTTATTGATTCTCTTTGAATGATTACAAGTGATTACAGCGGACAACAACGAATTACAGCTTGGAATTCGAATTCAACAGTAAGAATAAGGTGCAAATCTCGATCCGGTAGAGTCTGGGCGCTTCAGAATCCAGATCCCCTTTTCTGTATGCTCTGGGGTCCTATTTATAGGTGTAGGAGGCTATGATCGCGCTCAAATCTCGGGAGACTTTTCCTGGCACGTGAGTGGGCCCATGCGACCAACCTCAGAAAGTTTCAAGTCGATCTGTAATCGATACGAAGTGATTTCACATTGATCAAGATGATGTCCAATTGAGCTTAAACTTGGTGGAGACGTTCCTTAGTATGTGAGCAACCACCAGTGAAAATTTCATGGCATTTGGATCAGTGGATTGAGAGATATCGTCGATACGAAGTGATGTTCTTTGCTAGGCTGTTTGGTTCGAATCCATCTCTTCGAACTGATGGCTTCGAATCGATGGTGTCATGCGCCTCTGCGATGACGTGGAGCGCACACTTCACCTCGATCCGGTCTTCATTCCGAGTCGACCGCGTCGACTCCATATATCTCGGCGCACTCGCATCGAAGGATGACACATCACCTTGGCTTGCTGGCTTGATGGACTCGAATGAAGTATTACCGATGGATTCGAACAAAGCTTTTCTGATGGAGTCGAACAGCCCTTCCTTTGACGGATACGAGCCTTGTAGCTCCTCCATGGATACGAAGTCAATTGATGTGAACCTGAACCCTTCGATGGATACGAATGAAGGTGATCTGATGGATGCGAAGCGTTTCATCTGCTGAGGGGTACGAAGTCTATTGATACGAACTCGATGGATACGAAACACGGCCACTTCCATCGATACGAATTGACGTCCCCTGATGGATACGAAATGGACACTCCTGATGGATACGAAAACATGCTTTTACCTCCAACTTGTATCCATCATATCTTGAGCATATGAACTCGGATTGACTCGAAACTTGGGACGTTGGCTTCCTTCGCTTCCCTAGTCATGTCCTATCAATTGTAGCTTGATCCGGACTCGGACAAATTTCAGCGACATCCATGACAAGCGATATTTGGAATCCAATCAATTCCTTGGTGTCCTAGCCTTGCCAAAAGGCGGGATAACAATAATAACATCTCTTCTTCAATGGTTGTTGCCATTAAAACAAATAGAGTTTGTTTAATAGTATCTACTCCTAATATTCATCTATTTAAACCTATATATACTTCAAAGATTGAGAATTGTAATTATTATAATTCTATTCTCTTGATTTCCTATTAATTTTCAATCTACAGACTCGTGCATCTCTTGCTTACATAATATCAATCTATCATAATCAAAATACCATTTTGATTAAACTACTTTCTACAACTCAAAGTATTCACATTCACATACTAAAAGGAGATCATAGGAAGATTTGTACTATCAGTCAAAATCCGTGTTATTTGCAACACACGATTGTTAGAGAATTACTTCTGTATTAGCCTATTCCTCCGGGCAAAATGAGTGTTATTGGTCAAAGGAAATACTAAAGAGGAGCTTCGGGACTAGATGTAGGACGGGAGGTCCGAACCAGTATAAAATATTGGGTGTGTTCGCTTTTATTATCTTTCTTATTTGTACTCTGTTAATTTATTCTACTTAGTATAATTATCAATACATAATTTTACATGAGTATATAAGTTGCATTATATAAGATCCTATACTTTTTTATTGGTATCAGAGCATGGTCATTTCAATCTAAAGTAACACGTAGTTGAAAAATCATTAATATGGAAAGCACTTTTCAAGAAGGTCAATCAACTGCACGTCCTCCACTATTTAGTGGTTCTAAGTATGCTTACTGGTCAACTCATATGAGAAATTTTGTGGAAGCAAATGGGTTAAAAATATGGCTAGCAACTCAAAACAAATATGAAGCACTTAACAACGATATTAGTAGTTGAAATGATGCATAAAAAGCAGCGGCATCTAACAATGCCAAAACTATGAATGTACTGTTTTGCTCACTTGACAAAAATAAGTTTTCATGTGTCATCCTTTGCACCACTGCATATGATATGGCGCACTTTACAAGTCACACATGAAGGCACAACTAAAGTCAAGCAAACTAAAATCTCAATTTTACAAAACCAATTTTAATCTTTCAAAATGAAAGCAAATGAATCAATTATTTATATGTATGCTAATTTCAAACCATTCAACACGATCTTATGTCACTTGGAGTTAAATTCACAGATTTTGATTTAGTCACATGAATTTTAAACTCTTTGACAAATGAATGGGAAAGAAAAGTTTTAGCCATCGAAGAAGCTAATGATCTTTCTTAACTCAAAGTTGAAGAGCTAATAGGAAATCCGATGTCGTATGAAGCTAACTTGCAGACTGGAAAGGATCAAAATCATGAAAAGAAAAACATAGCATTCCAAGCGAGCAACGAAGATCTGGACTTAGACAAAGATGGGATTATTTTTATGGCCAAAAACTATGACAAATTCAAGAAGTTCAAGAAGATGACCAGATTTTAAAATGGTGGCAAACCAAAATCCTCAAATCAAACATCAACTAAATGTTATCCACAACTCAATAATGATAAAAAGGAAAGCAAGTTTGAAAAATTCAAGAAAAAGAAAAGAGCCTTTCAAGTAACATAGGACGATTCAGATTCGTCTTCTTCATATGACAGTGATAGTGAAAGTGACTTGGAACAAGCAAATGTGTGATTTTTGGCTAACACCGATGAGGTATGTCCTAAACTTACTCATGAGGAGATAATGGAAATTAACATTGTATTAGATGATAAATATAGAGAATCAAAGAAATTAAATAAGGAATATGTAGGAAAGTTAACTAGAGCAGAATTAGAAATTGGATTGTTAAAAGATGAAAAATTAATCTTAGAAGAAGAATTAGAAATTATTCAAAAAATGTAATGTTATTATCTCAAAATGATATCTTATTACACGATTTAGAAAATTATAAGTTAGAAAAAGTGAATCATGAAAAAGAATTACTAGAATTACAAGCAAATTTTGATTCTAGTAATATTGAAATATGTGATCTTAAAAGTAAGTTAGATAAAAGAATAAATAATGTGACAAAATTCAATAAAGGAAAACAAAATTTGGAAATTTGATTAATATCTAAACCATCTGGAGACCGAAATGGATTAGGTTTTAAAAGCAAACAAAGGTCAAAGAATTATAGGATATTATAAACAAAATTCAAAAAGCCAAAGCTAGAAGCTAAGATTAAGAATTTATACACAAGCATGATCAAAATATGGATTCCTAAAACAAATAATAAGCTTATTAGACAAAAATATATTGATGAATATTTAAATAAAGTCGTACATAACAATAATTGCATTTCTAAAGGAACCAAATCCTCATGGATATGGCTACCTTCTTTCACTAACACATAGGACTCTAAACAAAGAACGTGGGTACCAATTAAAATTTTCTTATTTTGTAGGTACCCAAAATTAAAATAAAAAGTAAAGAGAAATGGATACTTGATGGTGGTTTCTTCAAACACATGACTGGAAATGCTCATATGTTATCCAATATAATATATATCGATGGTGGCACTGTGACCTTCAGAGATAATTCAAAAGGATTTGTCATCAGCATTGGAGAAGTCATTAATATCGGTATTTCTGATTCTTCTATTATCACTAATGTTTTATTGGTAGAAAATTTAAAATATAACTTAGTATTAGTCAATTATGTGATAAAGGATTTAAAATTGATTTCGAGAAAAACAAATGCAATATCTTTGACCAAAATAAAAATCTAATTTTTGAAGGATTTAGAAATCAAAACACATATGTTTTAAACATGAATGTAAAAAACAACACAAATTTATGCTTAGCCGCAAATCATGATGATCCATGGTTGTGGCATAAACGTTTTTGTCATATAAATTTTAAGAATATCAACAAACTAGCTAAAAATGAATTAGTTAGAGGATTACCTAAAATAAACTACAAGGTTAAAAACCTATGTGACGCTTGTCAATTTGGTAAATTAAAGAAAAGTTCTTTTAAATCTTAAAAGAAAATCTCCACAAAGCAATCTCTTGAACTACTTTATCTAGATTTATTCGGACCGACTCAAGTATGCTCAATAAATCATAACAAATATGATTTTGTAATTGTTGAAGATTTTTCAAGGTATACTTGGACATTTTTTTAAAACAAAATAGTGACACTTTTGAAATGTTCAAATCTTTTGCTAAACGAATTATAAATTTGATGAACTTAAAAATTAAAAGTATACGAAGTGATCATGGAGGTGAATTTGAAAATGAACTATTTACAAATTTTTGCAATAAAAAGGGAATTAGTCATAATTTTTCATTTCCATGTACACCACAACAAAATGGTGTTGTAGAAAGGAAAAATCAAACTTTATAAGAGTGTGCACAAACCTTACTAAATAGTAGTAACCTACTAAAAAGTTTTTGGGCTGAAGCTGTTGCTACCACATATTATGTATTGAACCGTGTAACACTTAGACCAATGACTAAAAAAACATGCTATGAAATATATTTTAAAAAGAATCCTAAAGTATCGTATTTCGAGTATTTGGATCAAAATGTTGTATTTTAAACACAAAAGACTTTCTCGGAAAATTCCATTCTAAAGCCGATGAAGGAATTTTTGTTGGCTATTTGGATCGAAGTAAAGCATATATAATTTTTAATAAATGAACAAACATTATAGAAGAAAGTCTTCATGTATCATTTGATGAAAACTTTACAAATAATGAAAATGACGATGACGAGGAAGTTATAAATAAAACTAATATACCTATACATGAAAATAATAACAATAATAATATCAATAACAATAATGATAATGTAATAACTTCACCACCTAGGATTTTAAAGGACCATCCAATTAATAATATTATCGGTGATTTAAATACAAAAGTATCAACCAGAAAATAGTTGAATCAAATAAGTCAAGTTGCATTTATATCAAATTTTGAAACTAAAAATTATAAAGAAGCATTAAAAGATGATTTTTGGATTATTACAATGCAAGAAGAACTTAATCAATTTGAAAGAAATGATGTATGGGAACTTGTACCAAGATCAAACGATCAACCTGTAATTGGAACAAAATGAATTTTAAAAAATAAAGAGGATGAAAATGAAAAAAAATGTTCAAAATAAAGTAAGATTAGTAGCTCAAGGGTATAATCAAGAAGAAGGAATTGATTAAGAAGAGACATTTGCTCCGGTAGCATGTCTCGAAGCAATACGAACATTACTTGCTTTCGCATGTCGTCATAATTTTAAACTTTGTCAAATGGATGTAAGAAGTGCTTTTCTAAACAGGTTTATAAAAGAAAAGGTATATGTTGAATAGCCTTCGCTATTTTTCCATGAGAAATATCCCGTTCATGTGTTTAAACTTAAAAAAGCTCTATAGGGATTAAAATAAGAACCTCATGCTTGGTATGAAAGATTAAAAACTAATATACAAAATTTCAGTTATCAAATTGGTAAAATAGACCCTACTTTATTTATAAAACGAGAAAACAATTTCATATTAGTTATATAAATATATGTTGATGACATTATTTTTGGATCAACTAATGAAAAATTATGCAATGAATTTTTTAATATTATGAAAAATGAATTTGAAATGTCACATATGGGTGAATTGAACTATTTTTTGGGTTTGCAAATAAGATAACTAGAAAATGGAATTTTTATAAATCAAGAAAAATACCATCGAGATTTATTAAAACGCTTTGGAATGGAAAATGTCTCAAGTAAACTGACTCCGATGAGTACTACTCTTCATTTAGATAAAGAGGAAAATGGAAAAGATTTCGATCAAAAATTATACCGAAGTATGATAAGATCTCTGTTATATTTAACGGCTAGTAGACCAGATATTATGATGAGCGTATGTTTATGTGCAAACTTTCAAGCACAACCTAAGGAGTCACATCATTGAGCGGTTAAAAGAATTCTACGATACTTAATCCACACCAAAGAATATGGACTTTTCTATCCTAAAGGTAGCTCTTCCGAACTTTTATCATATAGTGATGCAAAGTTTGGTGGTTGCAAGATAGATAGAAAAGTACGAGTGGCACATGTTATTTCATTGGTCAATCTTTGATTTCATGGTTTAGTAAAAAGCAAAATTGTGTCTCTCTCTCAACATGTGAAGTCGAGCATATATCAGCAGCCTTAGCCCGTGCATCGGTAATATATACGCAACAAAATCTTCAATATTTCGGTAAGATCATAACAAATTTTCCTATATATTCTGATAATACTAGTGCTATAAAATTATTAGAAAATTCTATTAATCATTCTCGAACAAAACACATTGATATTCGTCACCATTTCTTAAGAGATAATGTTAAAAAGGGAATTATATCACTTGAATTTGTAAATATTGAAAACCAAACTGCGGATATTTTTACCAAACCACTAAGCGAACTAACTTTTATAAAATTAAGACGAGACCTAGGAATATGTTCTTGTTATCCCGCCTTTTGGCAAGGCCGTAACACCAAGGAATTGACTAGTAACCAATGACGGCCCATCCTAGAGATCAGTTATACACAGGCTCACTATGGATATCGACGAATTTTGTCCGAGTCCGGATCAACCAAAATTGATATGACATGACGACCTAAGCTATGAGAGTCAACATTCCAAATCTCAAGTCAATCCGAGTTCGTATGCTCAAGTTGCGAACGATACAAAATTGGTTAAGAACAGCCTCCTTCGACTCACTCCAGTTCAAATCTATGGGGAGTGCATACTTCGACTCGCTCCGTTAGCAACCAGCAGAAGCCAGCTTCGAATCGCTTCGCAACACTCAGGAGTGACAATTTCGACTCGCTTCGCTTAGAGGCCAACTTCGAGTCGTTCAGGTTCGACACGCTTCATAGCCATCAGAAGTACCAACTTCGACTCGCTCCGCTTAGATGCCTTCTTCGACTCGCTCCCTTCGAACCACTGATCGACTCCATCAACTTCGACTCCACTGCTCAAACCTCCCAGGACACCCCATTTTGACTCGCTCGACCAGTGCTTACTTCGACTTGCTCGATCTGGGCACACTTCGACTTGCTCAATCAGTGAACATTTCGACTCACTCGAAACAACATCCAGGATAGAGTGAGAATCAAGAGCCACGTCACCGAGTCGAATGGAAACGAGTCGAAACAGAAGCGAGTTGAAGAAAACAGCCTATCGAAAACCTCATTTCGTATCGATCATTTCTCCCAATCTACAAGTCCAAATGCTACGAAATTTTCATAGAAGACTACATGCATGCTAAAGAATGTCCATGCCAAATTTCGACTCCATTGGATGAAATCTTGATCGAGTCGAAATCTGTTCGTGTCGATCACGGATCGGACCGAAACTTCACGGACTTGGGCGTGCGGGCTTGGTCATGCGCCAAAGAGGGTCTTCCGAGACCTGAGCGAAATATCAGCCTTCTACACCTATAAATAGACCCCCAAAGCCAACAGAAAAGGGGTTCTTCTTCTTCCTCTTTGAGATCTCCAACGCCCGGACTCCGCCAGATCCAGATCTGAACTCAATCGCTGCTGCTACCAACGAAATTCATTGCTGCAAATTATAATTTCCTGCTGTAAATCATTGAATTCACTTGTAAACACAAAAGAAAGATCAATAAAGCAAACTACTTCATAGTGGACGTAAGCGATACGCCGAACCACTCTAAATTCTTGTGTCTCCTTGCACTTTAATTATTCTCATTTCTGAAATTTGGAATTTTTGTTAGATAATCCCTCTTTTTCCATTTAATTTCTTCAATTTATCTCTTCAAAGACTTCCGAAGAGTGTTGTGCCCAATTTTGGTACAAACACTTTGGTGCTTTCACTGAGAAAACCAATTTTTCTCCTGCTCTTTGGATCTCCTATCTATATTGGATTGCGTAAATCTAAGAAGAAGATCCAGATCTAGAACTTTGAAGCCCTTCCATTCTATTCAGATTTGCATCAGATCTAGGAAAGGAATTTCATCTCCTCACCATGGTGAGCACACGTACCACTTCTACAAATGCTGATCAAGGAGCACGGGACCGACAAAATCCCGTGCAATCGCCTCCATCCAACCAAAATGCTACAAGACCTCCAGATCCAACAGGTCCAATCACTAGACAAGAATTCCAGACATTGCTTCAAGAGTTGACCCAGAGTCGACAGTAGATAACTGAACAGCTATGCGCCAACACAGAGTTAACTAACCAGTTGAATCACCAAAGGCGAAGAAGATCCAGAAGAGACCAAGGATCTCACTCTTCCACAGAAAGTTCAGCCTCCTCCGATGACCAAACCAGATCCACACGTCCACTGCTAGGTGTAAGCTACACCCAAGCTACGGGGCACCAACCTGCTTCGAACCTTAGGCAACCTAGAGCTAGACCATCCACTAGTCTCCGCACAGAACCTTCAACTCGAGGAGGAGCTGCTCCTTATCATGTCACTGGCAACATTGCTACTACCACCACTGCTGGACGGGGAGGTGACGCTAGAAACCAAGCTGATCCTCAACGTAGCCAACGGGAGTAGACTCCTGAGCCTTATGTCCCTGAGGATGTTGAACCAAGGAGGCGAGGCATGGACCGTCGACCGTGTCCGGTCCAGAATCGCTATGGAACCCGACCACACCTTGGCACAACATGCTCCAAGTATCCGAACGCTAGATATACCAGCGATGATCCGCCAAATGATCCGTGAAAGTCAGGGTCTCTCTAATGACGACTGGGGAATCTCTCGAAGTCATACCCCTTTCACCGATGATGTTTTATATGCTGAACCACCTCGGCACTTCAGGATGCCAGCTTTTCCAGTTTATGAAGGAAGTTCTGATCCCAATCAACACGTCTTGAAATACGAATGGCTGATGAATGCTGCTAGAGCTGATGACGCAGTAAAATGCCATCGTTTCCCCATTTCCCTAGGGGGCATCGCTACCATGTGGTTCACTCGTTTGCCACCACGATCCATCTCTAACTTTGACCAGATGGCCACCAAGTTTATCGAACAATTCCATATACACGTGGCAAGGCCTAAGGACGTTAACACTCTGTCTAGTGTTACGCAAGCTCCCGGAGAAATGCTTAGACGTTATTTGGAGCGATTCCATGCTACGTGTGCGGAAATAAGCAATCCCAACGATAATTCTATCCTAATTGCACTGACTAAGGGGATTGATGCTGATTCCGAGTTTGGAAATTGGTTAGCTGGGAAACCACCTGCATCATTGGACCGTTTCTATTCCAAGGCAGCTCAATTCCTGAGAAAGGAGGATGCGAAACAGTCTAGGAAGCAGGATGACGCAGGGCCCAACATCGAAGGTATCCAAAGTAACATCGCTGTTAAACAGTCTGAAGATAGCTTTGGAAAAATTATGTTGAACGTCCAGAATAAACAGAATTAGCAATGGGACAATAGAAATCAGAAGAAAAAAAACGCGATCAAGATCGTGGACCATGGCGTAGAGCTTCCATGTACGATAATCACACTCCATTGAACACGTCGTTGGAAAATGTGTATTTGCACACCTGCAATACCATGTAGTATAAAAAACCTGCCCCAAAACCACCAACTGAAAGACAAATCCAAACAGGAAAGTTCTGTAGATTCCATGAGAGTTATGACCACAACACCAATCAGTGTCGTCACTTACAAGACCTCATTGAAAAACTAATATGTGAGCGGAAGTTGGATCAGTATGTACGGGCGCCGCAATCTGGTGGTGCGGGCCCATCAAATTAGAATCGTGCACCGAATCAGGAAAGACAGGAGGAACCAGCTCATGCAGACGGGAGGTTGATCATCAATACAATAAGTGGTGGTCCTCACCCAACAGATCGAAGCTGGAAGGATATGGAGTCGTATGCCAGTTCTATCAGGCATGCAGACTTCGAGTGTTGTAGTAGTTTTGATGAGGGGGCTCCGGCCAAGCAACAGAAAACGATGGCGGATGACATCGTGTTCAGAAGCAGAGACGCAGATAAAGTCGAAGCTCCCACTATTGATCCACTGGTCATCTCAGCACAAGTAGGACCCGCTTGGATGAAAAGGATCTTAGTTGACAGTGGAAGCTCTGTGAATATTTTGTTCAAGCGAGCTTATGATCAAATGAAGATGGAAGCCGCAGACTTGAAGCCCTGTCAATCTCGAGTCCATGGTTTCAACGGAAGTGCCACTATACCCACTGGAATGGTGGAACTGCCATAGAGTTGGGAGTTGGAGAATGTCGGAGAGTACGGATGTTACAATGCTTTCTTGGGCCGACCGGCCCTCGCTGAATTCAGGGTAGCCATTGCCCCTTGGTGTTTGACCTTAAAATTTCCCATTGATCATGGAATAGGAATCGTTCAGGGAGATCAAGCTACTGCCAGAGCCTGTTATGTTACTGAGCTGCGGGAGGCGCAGCGAAAGGAGAAGGGAAAGGGCGTAGAGGAATCTCTCTACGTCCGTTTCGCCGATAATTGACAACTAACGCCCGGGCCCAAGCCCGGGAACCCCAGCCAATTCCTCAAGGAACTTGACCAGAGGGAAACTGAAAACGAAGAAGAATCTAAAGAAAGTCAAGCATCCCCGACCGAACTGACGATTGATGTCCCAATTGACAATAACGATGATTCGAAAATAATAAAGATTGGATCTCAGCTAAGCCAGCAAACTCAAGAAGAATTGGTTGAATTTCTATGGGCAAATTTTGATGTATTTGCCTGGACACATTCAAATATGTGTGGGATCTCGCCAGACATCGCAAGCCATACTCTGAACATTGACCCGCGGCATGTCCCGGTCAATCAAAAAAGGCGCGGTATGGATCCAGAGAGATCTGCCACCCTTAAAGAGGAAGTACAAAAGCTTGAAGCGGACAGATTCATTCGAGATGCGCTATATCCTGAATGGGTGTGAAATCCCGTGCTCGTTCGAAAGCCAAATGTGAAGTGGAGAACATGTGCCGATTATTCCTATCTGAATAAAGCGTGCTCCAAAGACAGTTTCCCGCTTCCTAGAATCGATCAGCTAGTGGATTCGACGGCTGGACATGAACTCTTATCCTTCATGGACGCGTATTCAGGCTACAATCAGATACCGATGCATTTACCCGATCAAGAACATACCAGCTTCGTAACCAATCTGGGACTTTACTATTACAAGGTTATGCCGTTCGGACTCAAGAACGCCGGGGCTACTTACCAACGGTTGGTCAATCAGATGTTTGCCAATCAAATCGGGAAAACAATGGAAGTATATGTCGATGACATGTTTGTGAAGTCACAACTCTCAACCAAACATGTTAAAGACCTGGAAACTATGTTCAACATACTTCGAGAATACAAAATGAAGCTCAATCCCCTGAAATGTCACTTCGGAGTTGCGTCCGGAAAGTTCCTTGGGTTCATCGTTAACGCCTGGGGAATCGAAGCTAATCCTGAAAAGATTTGGGCAATCAGAAATCTTGAAACTCCCAAGACTATAAAGCAAGTCCAGAGTCTCAATGGAAAGGTAGCTGCATTGAGCAGGTTCATTTCAAAGTCCACTGAAAAATGCATTCCCTTCTTCGATCTGATTCGAAAAAGGAAACGAAACTTTGAATGGACCACAGAGTGCGGGGGCGCTTTCCAAGCACTAGTCCAACACCTGTCCACACCTCCGATACTGTCAAAGCCTATTGATCATGAGAAGTTGTATGCGTACTTGGCGATATCAGAAAGCGCTATCAGCACTGCCTTGGTTCGAGAAGAAGACGGGATACAGAAGCCAGTGTACTACGTCAGCAAACGATTAACTGGGGCAGAAAGGAACTATCCAAAGTTGGAGAAGTTGGCTTACTGCCTTGTAATCCCATCAAGAAAACTCCGACCATATTTTCAAGCACATCCCATAGTTGTCTACACTGACCAGCCGTTACGACAGGTCCTTTCGCGGCCTGAGACGTCTGGTAGGCTACTTAAGTGGAACATTGAACTGAGTCAGTTTGATATTACTTACACTCCAAGACGAGCAATACAAGGACAAGTCCTCGCTGATTTCATAGCTGAATTCACCATTCCAGAGGACTTGCCCGAAACCAGTAAATCCCTCGAATATGTCTGTAAGTTGTATACCGATGGGGCATCAAACGACCGGTGTTCGGGCGCTGGCGTCGTACTCGAAACTCCCGAAGGTCGATCTATATGCTATGCTTTGAAGTTTGACTTTCATGCAACCAATAATGAAGCTGAATACGAAGCCCTCTTAGCTGGCTTGAAACTCGCCAGAGATTTGAAAATCATCGCTGTGGAAGTTTATTGTGATTCACAATTGGTTGTGTGTCAAGTACGGGGAGAGTATCAGGCAAGAGATCGAAGGTTGGCTGCTTACTTAGCTCGAGTTCAGGAAGTACTGAATCAGTTTGATTACTACGCCATTTATTGTATACCTCGGGAGCGCAACCAAAAGGCCGATTCATTGGCAAAGCTAGCCAGCACAGGTGAAGCTCAACAAATGGGACTCGTTCCCATAGAAACACTATCTTCCCCAAGTATCGACCGGACAGAAATAAACCGGGTATGCGAAATCGTTCCTGAAAAGGATTCATGGATGACCCCACTCAAAAATTACATTGAGCACGGAACCCTGCTGGAACGCAGGAGTGAGAAGAGACAAGTCCTTCGAAAGGCCTCAAGATTTACCATCCAGAATGGACTCATGTACAGGAGGGGATACTCAGTTCCCCTACTCCGATGTATCGCTCACGATAAGATTAAATAAGTGTTGCGCGATGTGCACGAGGGAGAATGTGGCGATCACACCGGGGGGCAAGCACTTGCCAACAAAATACTTCGCTACGGATATTACTGGCCTACCGTGAACCGCGATGCATTGGATTATGCAAAGAAATGTGATTGGTGCCAGAAATATGCCCGAATCCCTAGGGCTCCTCCTAATGAGATAACGCAAATGGTCAGCTCATGGTCGTTCGTGATGTGGGGAATCGACATCATCGGTGCTCTACCTCTGGCAAAAGGTGGTGCGAAGTACGCCATCGTCGCAGTTGATTACTTTACAAAGTGTGCTGAAGCCGAAGCTCTCGCTACCATTACAATGAAGAAGGCAATCAACTTTGTGGTTCGTAACATCATCTGTCGATTCGGTCTCCCACACACCATTATTACGGACAACGGAACCCAATTCGACAGTGCTGAATTCAAAGATTTCTGCAAACGATTTCACATCCAAAAGAAATTCTCCGCAGTTACACACCCTCAAGTGAACGGACAGGTCAAAGCAGTTAATAAAGTTATAAAGTCCATCCTGAAGAAACGACTGGAAAAGGTCGGGGGCAAGTGGGTCGATGAACTTCCTATGGCTCTATAGGCTTATCGAACAACCCACAAGACCGCGACCGGTCACACTCCATTCTCTCTTTCTTACGGTTCAGAGGCTGTTATTCCATTCGAGCTAGAAGTACCTTCTCATTGTGTGACATACTATAATCCAAAGACAAATGCTATATTACTTGTTGAATCTCTTGATCTACTAGAGGAGAAGCGTGAAGAAGCCGATCTGAGGTCAGCTGCGCATCGAAGTCGAGTCGCCCGATTGTACAATGCCAAGGTCCGTCTGCGAACCTTCGAGCTAGGCGATCTCGTCTTAAAAAGAGTCTATTTGGTTCCTTCGCATATGAAGCCGACATGGGAAGGACCGTATGTTATTGAACGAAGGCTCGGGGATGGCACATTAAAGTTATCGACCATCGACGGTCTTACCCTGCCAAGAGCTTGGAATAGCGAGAGCCTTCACCGCTATTACACCTGACAAGCTATCTTTATCCATTTAGTTCACTTTCCTTTTCTGCAATTTGTTTATGCATTTCGAAATTAGAACTTGTAATAAGGCAACTAACTTTGCCATACTTTCTTATTTCAGCAATAAAATGCAACCTCTTTGAGCCAGAGCTGTGATTTACTTAAAATACTTCATATGACCATCACTATGCACGGAGAGCTAATTCTCATCATACAGTGGGATTTATTCAAATAGAGAGTGACTGCGGTGCAACCAATCACTCACTAAGTGAAACCCGAGCTCGGGGGCAAGAAATCACACCAAAGTCAAAAAAGGATTGATACACGATAATCCTTCATCAACTCCGTATTCCCAGAGCGTGAACCGGAGTATAAACATCCAACTCCATATTCCCAGAGCGCAAAGCAGAGTATAAACATCCAACTCCGTATTCCCAGAGTGCGAAGCGGAGTATAAACATCCAACTCCGTATTCCCAAAGCGCGAAGCGGAGTATAAACATCCAACTCCGAGTTCCCAGAGCGCGAACCGGAGTATAAACATCAGCTCTGTATTCCCAGAGCGCGAACCGGAGTATAAACATCCAACTCCGTATTCCCAGAGTGCAAAGCGGAGTATAAACATCCAACTCTGAGTTCCTAGAGTGCGAACCGGAGTATAAACATCAACTCCGTATTCCCAGAGTGCGAAGCGGAGTATAAAATCCAACTCCGTATTCCCTGAGTGCGAAGCGGAGTATAAACATCCAACTCCGAGGTCCCAGAGCGCGAACCGGAGTATAAACATCAACTCTGTATTCCCAAAGTGCGAAGCGGAGTATAAACATCCAACTCCGTATTCCCAGAGTGCGAAGCGGAGTATAAACATCCAACTCCGTATTCCCGGAGCGCGAAGCGGAGTATAAACATCCAACTCCGAGTTCCCAGAGCGCGAACCGGAGTATAAACATCAACTCCGTATTCCCAGAGCGCGAACCGGAGTATAAACATCCAACTCCGTATTCCCAGAGTGCAAAGCGGAGTATAAACATCCAACTCCGAGTTCCCAGAGCGCGAACCGGAGTATAAACATCAACTCCGTATTCCCAGAGTGCGAAGCGGAGTATAAACATTCAACTCCGAGTTCCCAAAGCGTGAACCGAAGTATAAACATCAACTCCGAACTCCAAGAGTGCGAGTCGGAGTATAAACATCAACTCCGTATCTCCAAAATGCGAAACGGAGCGTAAACACCAACTTCAAATTCCTGAAGCATGGATCGAAGTATAATTATCAACTCCAAGTTCCCGAAGCGCGAGTCGGAGTACAAATGCCAAGTCCCCAGATAGCAGACTTATGATTGAAACTCAAGCCAGCGTGACCAATCGCCAATAAACAAATGAGGATCCCCGGAGTGCGGATATGATCATCGACGATCGGACAAGCACGAATAAACCGCTCAATCCCTGTTTGTCTCAAACGCCCATCCAGCGGCACTAGACTCGGCATGCTATAAGAAAAGGGCAATCGCTGACTGATGTTTTAGAACATACCACCGAGACTGGGGGGCAAGACCAAAGCGTCAACCATCAACTGAAGCAATGCGACGTCAAAATTTGACTCGTTTCCCGGTCGCAAACCATGTCCACAATACCCGAACTTGGCGAACGGAAACCAACTTCGTTTGGAAACTGAAACTTCACAAGTGCATTTCAGACACTGAAACACTTAGACAAATACGCAATGACAAAAAAGAAGTCAAAAAAGAAAAGTTTCATTTCTACTGATTATAGAAGAAGTCCGTGTACAAGTTTCCAAAAAATTCCTACTAGCAGGGGTCGAACCCGCATCTATACACGGCTAACAAAATGCAAATCAAAATTCACCGGGAGAGCATGCCTAATCTTTATTTTTCCTTAGCTTCCTCCTCGATGTGGACCCGCTGGAGCCATCGCCAATTTTCCTCTTCGAGCCTTTTCTTTTCGGCGGTTGATCTTCAGGCGAGGGCATTATGTCGACGTCCTCCTCCGAACTCATGTGAATAAGAATGCTCCCTACGGGCGGAGTCGGAGGAACGGGATCTATTACAGAAGGTGGAATGGGCAGGCTGGTGAGAAAGACAGTACCACCAGGAGACATCATTCCGAGTGGGGCAGGTCTTGATGCTGCCATCCCACCTCCAAAGCTGCCACCATAAGTCGCTGCTGCCAGTTCAGCGTCAATCTGAGCAAACATCTCCTCTTCGGTTACTGCTTGAGCCCCGCTGGGGGAATCAGTAGTCGGCATTGAAGAGCTTGTATCAGGATCAGTTCCGCTCATGACAGATGACAAGTCAGCACGAGGATCGCCGTGGCGGCGAAAGAGTTCATCCATCAGCTGCTCGTCGAACACGATCGTACTTCCCTGCATATCATCGAGCGGGGCAGTTGTGCTCACGGTGATTGCTTCGGTCACGATAGCCTCCTGCACTTGATATGATTCTTGAGTAGCAGAAGGCACGGCCGGTGCAGCATCAATCACTGGACAAAGAATAAAGGAACTGTTAGAACTTAACTCGAACGAAGGCTTCGACTTAAGAAAGAAAAGTGGAATGTTCAGAATACCTTCCTCAATTCGACTTGTAGGCGGCAGGGCGACATCAGTAACTTGCGCAGTAGCCGGAGACATCTGCGGCTGATCCAGATTGTAAGCAGGAACAGCTTGGGGATCGACCGCAGACGAGGATTCGGGCTGGGTTGACACGGGAACTTCAAGACTTGCTTCATGATGGCCAACTCCAGAACCCTCTCCCACTTCAAAGTGCTGGGCGCCAAGTTTTTCCTTCTCACGCAGAATCATCGACTCATGGAGAACCTTCTTTTCATCCTAAGTCAGAATATGATTCTCGAGTTTGAATTCATCCATAGACTCGCCTTGATGCGCCTCCTTCTCTTCCTCCACCAGTCGGCTCCAAGCATTATAAAGATGCGTCGAAAAGTCATCGAGCCAGGCTAGGCCCCTGTGCCTCAGCACGTTAGCATTGTAAAAAACAAGGAGGTCTTCGATGTCGGCCTCTAGCCTGGACTCGGCCAGCTTCACCCTCTCCTCGACCTCAGTCTCCACCTTCTGGACTTTAGCCACCGCCGCATCCCGTTCATCCCTGAGCAGAACAGCTTGTTCGCACGCCTCTTGGGCTGCGTTGTTCGCGTCATCTTTCTCCTTGGCCATATCAGCAAATTTGGCCTTGAGTTCATTAAGCTCCTTGACCACCGCGTCCCGCTCGGCAATGACTTTGGTGTTCCGGTGGCCCATCTCCTCCACCAGGGCAACATGTGTCTGCCCCAACCTCTCCATTTCCGCCTTCGCCTCGTTAGCCCTTTTAATGGCCTCCATCTCAGATTTCCAAGAAGACTCGGACTCAGCAGAAAGTACCTGAATAATCCGATCCCTTTTTGCGACCTCGGTCTCCATCTTCTCGAGCGCTTTGGCTCGCTCAAAGGCCACTTTGGAAACTTTTTCGGCAGCCTTTGCCCACTCTCAGTACTGGGTGTATATGTCGTGAACGTAATCGTGCACCGTGTTTTCCATCCCTTATGGAATTCTCTTTAAGTGTGGCGGGAAGACATAACCGTCAAAGTAGATATTCGGAAAATCCTTCCTTATCTGAGCCAACTTAAGAGCTCCTTCCCTTGTGAGTTCAGTAGGACCTGCTCAGTAATCATAAAGACCGTGGTCTCGACTCTCTGAAGATGAGTTTCGGACCTAGAAGCATGAGAAGACGGCCTATGACGAGGAGGCTCTGGTGGATTTGAAGCTTGAACAGGGGGAGGAGACGGAAGTCTAGGAGGAGGAGAGCGTGATCTGGACCGATGTCTATACTCTCTGTCACGCCCATACCTGTCCTGGTTAGAGTATTCGCAATCGCGATCTCTATCTAAATCCCTCCTGCGGGAATCATAATAACCAGAAGATTTTCGGGCTGTGCGGAGATTCCCGAGCATAGATCCCCTTCCAGACATAGTACCTGAAAATGGTAAACGAAGAAATAGTTAGTAACTTCCTAAGTTGGATGAAGTACAGTTGTGAATCGTGTAGTGTAGTGAAGTGTATGCATGTGCAATCCCCTGACCAATCAGAAATGTCGGCCGCACTCGTAGCAAGCGACCTGCTCAGTTCAAAAACACTATCGAGCCCCTCCGTTTCGGCGTCGTGTGGAGAGGACTCGAAATCCGGGATCGGAATATCAGCAAGCCCTGCAAAAGGACTCTCCACTTGTGGGGGAGGAGCCCTTGAAATTCTGATCCCGTGGAAA
Organism: Allium fistulosum; assembly: GCA_030737815.1. Taxonomy (NCBI): domain Eukaryota; kingdom Viridiplantae; phylum Streptophyta; class Magnoliopsida; order Asparagales; family Amaryllidaceae; genus Allium; species Allium fistulosum. Next base: position 783,395,435 of record CM060908.1, read on the forward strand.
GATAAAGACACGACCACAGATTTAAATATCTTAGATTTAGGGCGTTTGTGAGCAGAGGCCTTGCCTTTTCTTCTTCCTCCCGAATCCAGGACATCGGAAGAAGCCCCAGCTGGGTGCTCGGTATCGGTAGGCGTTCTTTCCGGATCAACTTCTTCGGCGATCACGACTGCGGGCGCTTTGCGCTTCACCCGTTCCTTCGGGACCACTCTATGTATCCCTTCCAGATGTATGCTCTGTCTCCGTTCTATCAGCCTGACAGCCCTCAAATTCCTGTCGGTCAGGACTAAGTCTATGTGCCTCTCTTCGCCCAAAAACGCTTGAAGAATCCGAACAAGCTCTCTGAAATATGTGCCATCGGGATGAGAGATTGCAGCTATAAGAAAGGAAAAGTTTGTCAGTTTTGAAGTCAGTTACTAGTGTCTCCCAGATTCAAGAGAGAAATGGCAGCACTTACGTCTATCCAACCACCGACCAGCAAATCCAGGGGGGCACCGAATGTAGAACCATTCAGTTTCATAATAACTTAGCCTTCCCTAGGAGCCCAGTACAATGTGGCAGCTTCTGACCGCCTTCAGGAAGGTAAAAGAAGGGCTGTCTCCATGGCTCTTGACGTTGAATAAATATCTGATTTCGATCGGCTTCGGCGGTCGAAAGAGGATCTCCATAAACAAGACAAACGTGTTGTTCAACAAGGCATACCCGTTGGGATGTAGCTGAGATGAAGCTATGCCGAGAAACGATAACATCTCCCTTATATATTCACTGAAGGGAGGAAGTGTCCCCGTTGTGCAAGCGTGACGGTTGGAAGCAGTAAACCCCTCCGGGGGAGTGTGTGGCCTGTCAGTTGGCCCAGGAAGTAGCACGTCGTCGAGCGACAAACCATGCCTTAAGCAAATCCATCCTAGCATGTCTTCGGAGATACCCAACGGCACGGAATCTATTGGATTGAGAATAAACCGAGCACCCGAAAGCTCGTCCGGAGCTGGTTCTATGACTTCGGCTTCGATAACCGGTATCTCTATGGTTGGAGGAATAGAACTTGGGAGTTCCGGCTGTTGAGAACTTGAAAGGTCCATGACTAGCTAGCTTATAAAAAATCATTGTTAAACTGACAAATAACATTCGTGCATCCCCCAGTGTAAAGTGTGTGAGTGTGTTGTGCAGTGCAGTATTGTATATTATTTGAGAAGATCAACAGGATTGAAGAAAGCGTATAAGCGACGAGACTTCGGAATTCGGTCGGAAGGACCGTCATCGCTGACCGTCACAACCATACCATCCAACTATTGACCATCATTTCAAGTCAAAGTTTGTTGTCATTTTTATAAGTTGCAGTTTCATCGACGAGCTTTGATAGGATATCAGATATGCAGTGAAACAGTTAAGTCCAGTTATGCAAATTTGAAGCTCGTCGGAGGCAATTGTTCAAGTGTGTGAGAAGTTTCAAACTTTTTTCGATGATCAAATTTGTATCGCTCGTGAGAGTCGTGTTCGCATCAATAAGCTATGGTCGTGTGCACATGAGTCAGACTCGGTCAAAAGGTTGGCATGAAGGTTCGACTCGAACTAAAGGGCTCGATTTGAAATCCCCAGTGCGACTCGCTCCCCAAGGCCATCGGGTTCGACTCGTTCCCAGGACTACGCATTTCGACTCGTTCCCAGGACCACATAGTTCGACTCGCTCCCCTAGACCATCGAGTTCGACTCGGTCCCAAGACCACGCATTTCGACTCGCTTTATGACCACACAGTTTGACTCGCTCCCAAGACTGCACCCTTCGACTCGATCGAAAACCTCCCTTTTCGACCCAATCCAAGGCCATCGTTTCGAGTCCATCAGGCGCGACCCCTTCGTATCGACCCATGAATTCAAGACACTCGATTCGATGTAAAGCTCCACCATCGATCGATACGAAGACAATCACCTCATCATCTCAGAACCTATATTCCAGAGTGACACGAAGCTGAGGCCAGAGAGCTTTCGATCGACCATGACTCTATTTGATTTGGTGATAAGAATCGAGTCTCCTCGTTTACGCGATGGTTTCGCTCAATGGATTACCTAAATTTGTCAACTGGTTCAGATAATCGAAGGTATGAATCGGTTCGAGGGCAAGGATGTTTTTTCTATCTTCTCGGGTTTCTGAGCATTTCGAAGGCAATGAAGGAGAGCGAAAGGTGAAAAGTGAAAAAACGGCTAAGTACAAAGTATTTATATGGACTTGGAAACGAAGAAAATAAACGATTCGTATCCCGGTGGATTCGAACACATGTTTCGACTCCCTCTCCATTGCGCTGATGCGAAGCTCCCCTTCATATCGCTTGTCTTCGACACCATCTCCAATGCAGCATTACAAGCCATCACTTCAACTCGCTCCTTCGTCTCCTGTGTACTTTGACTCGCTCCTCCGTCTCTTGCTCATTTCGATTCGCTCCCCTTCGACTCCGTCTCCTGTGCGTTTCGACTCCGGCTCCTATGCAGTTCGAATCCAATACCGAGTCGAACAAAGAAGTTCGAACCAAAACCGAGTCGAACAACCGGTTCGAATCCATAAAATCATGACTTCCAGGGGCCAACTCCATCAACTCGACATACTTACTTCGCATCCATAAATCCAATGAAAATCATCTTTAATGTTTCAACCCTTCACATCGATTCAGGAGAGGATTGTTACGAAGGAACATTCAAAAGCAACCATCGAGCGTTGTTGCAGCGAATTTCACATCGGTTCAGGAGAGGATCGATACATAACTCAAAAGTAAAATAAACTGACAATGACTCGTGGACGTACAAATGTCAACGAGAGTCAGGTTAACATATATGCATGAATGTCGGACTAGTATTCAATATTCCGGATTTTCAGGAATCAGAAACTCATCTAATAATGATTACAACAACAAATGGGTAACCACTGGCATACAACAATCAGTTGCAACAATACATGGTACATCAGTCGACAGTCAACAATTTACATTATCAAGAAGAACGGTCAAAGGTCACAGCTTCCATCGAAAAGACAATAACTATTCAGAGTAAAGATAGTAGTATTTCAATGCACATCATGTTCCCACAAGACGTACTTTGGGGGGCAAATGTTATCCCGCCTTTTGGCAAGGCCATAACACCAAGAAATTGACTAGTAACCAATGACGACCCACCCTAAAGATCAGTTATACACAGGCTCACTATGGATATCGACGAATTTTGTCCGAGTCCGGATCGAGCCAAAATTGATATGACATGACGACCTAAGCTATGAGAGTCAACATTCCAAATCTCAAGTCAATCCGAGTTCGTATGCTCAAGTTGCGAATGATACAAAATTGGTTAAGAACGGCCTCCTTCGACTCGCTCCAGTTCAAATCTATGGGGAGTGCATACTTCGACTCGCTCCGTTAGCAACCAGCAGAAGCCAGCTTCGACTCGCTTCGCAACACTCAGGAGTGACAATTTCGACTCGCTTCGTTCAGAGGCCAACTTCGGGTCGTTCAGGTTCGACTCGCTTCATAGGCATCAGAAGTACCAACTTCGACTCGCTCCGCTCAGATGCCTTCTTCGACTCGCTCCCTTCGAACCACTGATCGACTCCATCAACTTCGACTCCACTGCTCAAACCTCCCAGGACGCCCCATTTCGACTCGCTCGACCAGTGCTTACTTCGACTCGCTCTATCTGGGCACACTTCGACTCGCTCAATCAGTGAACATTTCGACTCGCTCAAAACAACGTCCAGGAAAGAGTGAGAATCAAGCGCCACGTCACCGAGTCGAATGGAAGCGAGTCGAAACAGAAGCGAGTCGAAGAAAACAGCCTACCGATAACCTCATTTCGTATCGATCATATCTCCCAATCGACAAGTCCAAATGCTATGAAATTTTCATAGAAGACTACGTGCATGTTAAAGAATGTCCACACCAAATGTCGACTCCATTGGATGAAATCTTGATCGAGTCGAAATCTCTTCGTGTCGATCACGGATCGGACCGAAACTTCACGGGCTTGGGCGTGCGGGCCTGGTCACGCGCCAGAGAGGGTCTCCCGGATCTGAGCGAAATATCAGCCTCCTACACCTATAAATAGACCCCCAAAGCCAACAGAAAAGGGGTTCCTCTTCCTCTTTGAGATCTCCAACGCCCGGACTCCGCCAGATCCAGATCTGAACTCAATCGCTGCTGCTACCAACGAAATTCATTGCTGCAAATCATAATTGCCTGCTGTAAATCATTGAATTCACTTGTAAACACAAAAGAAAGACCAATAAAGCAAACTACTTCATATTGGACGTAGGCGATATGTCGAACCACTCTAAATTCTTGTGTCTCCTTGCACTTTAATTATTCTCATTACTGAAATTTGGAGTTTTTGTTAGATAGCCCCTCTTTTTCCATTTAATTTCTTCACTTTATCTCTTCAAAGACTTCCGAAGAGTGTTGTGCCAAATTTTGGTACAAACAGTTCTTACAATGAATTGGTAAACTAATATAAAAAAATTATTTAACTCATATAAGTTGCATAAAATAATTTTTGTAAAATTAATTACAAATAATTTTATCCTCATGAAAACTAACTAACTTCTGTCAAAATTCTATGATTAAATTTTATTCTAACAAATAAACTTCTAGATATAGTAAAACAACTTTTATATAACCAATTTTTCTACAAACAAAATATACATATTTTTACCAAGCCCCGTTTGTAAACCATTTCTATTCAAAATGTCTCCTGATCATGACTCCACTTATTTGACTATCGACTTTAGCTTACCTTCATCGAATAACACCTACGTATCACCAACTAAATCCACACCTCCATCAATTCGATCAGCCTCTCTAAACATTATTGCATCACCTATGTATCACATTGGCTTTTTCCTTAAGGAAAAGAAGCCAAACGGTCAATTGATCTAGAATCAACATCTCTCAACGACAAAGTTGATGAAATATATCACTATCAACAAGAAATGATGGGAGTTCAACGATAAATGTATTATGAGCAACGACGTCCAGGATCCTATCTTAACTTTCTAAAAAATGCATTCTAGATATTTGTTGACATTTACCAACAAAAAATTGCTTACATCAAAAATCTCCTCATTTAAAAGAAACTCCTGTCAAAGCTTATAACATTCTCCAAGAAAATTATGCAAGCTAGGACCATCAAACAAAGAATGGATTGATACTCCAGCTCGTCCAAGTTGGTCTCCACTAAAGTCGTTAGTTGAAGAAACAAAGCTTGAGCCGAATTCATGGGATTTACAACAAATTAGGAAGTCTGATCACTATAACAAAAACTAAGATTATGATAGCATTTCATCTGAATTATTTGCTTGGTATTGTAATTTCATATATATATATATATATATTGTTGTATGGAAGTTTTTTTCTATTTTCAAAAATTGGTATATTCTACAAATAATGACCACAGACGTCCATGGCCAAACTCACAGACGTCTTTCAATTATTTTAGGAAATTTTTTCTTGAAACCATAGACGATTGTGATAACCCCACAGACATTTGTGACTAGTTTTGGGAAATTTTTTCCTGAAACCACAGACGTCCGTGATACCCTCCCAGACATCTATCATCAACCTCAGGTTCAATCTACTACAACCCTATATATTCATTTTTTACCCCTTTTCAACTATTTAACAAACTATCTTCAAATTTACACTAAAATCCTAGTTTCTAAAGCTCTAATTGCTCAAAATGGCTCATAAGGCAAAGATTCTCGTTAACAAAAGATCGAATAAAGGTCAATCTTCATCTTCTCAAACCCCCCAGTCACCGATGCCCACATTCAAGAGTGGCTTCGAAATAGCATGATTGCTAACAAGTGATTTGAAGAGCTAAAACAAAAAAGGCTTCATTCTAGCCCATTCTTTAGATTGTGCAACTTTGGCGAATATGGAATTCAAGAACTCACTATCACCTTCGACTATTGAGATTTAATCAACTTTGACGGAAACGAGGTTCAAATAGGTCAATTTGGAATCTTTCTTTTTTACGCCAACTTATGTAGTAATGATATTTGGACACCTGAGAATGATGATGGTTGGTTGTGGACAAGTGTTTACGGTCGCGTTTTGAAAATTAGCGTAAACACAGTTGTTCGTATACTAGATTATTCCTCATCCGGACTCGATTTAGAAGACATTGCCGACCAGAGAAATTTGCCACGTGATGAAATAACACATCAAATTTGGGAGGATAGAATACCACAGTTGAAATCTGTCTATATACACCCAAAATCTAGGTTATTAAATCGTATGATAATCAATACGATAATTCTACACTTAGGAAGTCATGAACAAATATAAGATAACGATCACAATGCCCTCTATGTTATATTTGGTAGGATACAAGTAAATTGGAATAAGTTTATTCATGACAAAATAAAAAGCTTTTGGTCTCATTATCGATGCACAATTATATATGCACCATATATTATGCGTCTCTTACATGGTCTCGGGGTACCGTCTTATATTTCTCATTTTGAAGAAATCCTTGTCAAGGAGAGCGATATATAAGTTTTTTATCTTTAATGCACCTTCCCCAATGACCACTTCTAATCTCTCACTGGCACAATGGACCATGCAATAGCAACAACAAATGTATCCGAGTCCTCAACTTTCTCTTGCTCCTCAACAAACTCATTCACCTCATCCTTCACAGCAACCTGGCTCCTTTAGTCATACTACCGAATACTATTCTGATTCGGAGATTCAAGAAGCTCCCATTGAACCAATGCAAAATGAATCGATCCATGGTTTAACACTTAAAAATCAAAAGTTAATCATGGTCAACCAACGGGCTTTGAACAATAAAATGACTGGTTTGGAACGTTCTTTTTCAACATGAATGACTAAGATGGAAAAAACTTTAGAAATGGTCATCTCTACTTTAGGAAAAGTGATGAGAAAAGTACGTGGCAGATCATCTTCTCGATCATCATCTTCTCCTTCACCTACACCACCTCCTCGAACTCAAACACCAATTTACCATGCTCATACTTCTCATGAAGGAACTTCTCAAGACAAATGGAAGACTATTGAGCAAAAACAACCTGAAGAGGAGGAAGAAGATAGTGATGATATATCCTTGTCTGACCCTCACCAATTTCACCATCAACATTACATGGCTTTCCAAGGACTTTCCATTCAAGAAAATGAAGAATATAACAATCAAACTAATTGGCCAGTAGCATGTGAGCAAGATCCTTCAGCATGCTGGGAGTATTATGAAAATTATGGCGGATTCTCCGATTCTTTAAACCAGTATCACTAACTTATTTTATTTCCTTTTTTTTAAACTATGTTATTTAACCTTCATTTCATTTTGTATTACTTATGTCTCTTGTTAAAAGTTATGTTTGTGCTCCACAACTTATCTATTATTTTTGACATGTCTATGATTATATATCTATTGTATGTGTGCATAATTTCTTTTCTTTTGTTTTGATAATGACAAAGGGGGTAAATATATGCATATACATAGGTGGAGACAAAATTAAGGGCAAGTTATTTTTATCATAACTAACGATTGTATAGTTGTCATCATCAAAAAGGGGGAGAATGCTAGAACCTCCATTCTATGGTTTCAATGACAACAACTATGCAATCACATATATTATATATCTTATCAATATTACATGTATATACTACAAGAGATCATCATGCTCAAAGATATTGGGACTCTAAGACAAACAAAGAATTATGGACCATGCTATGATTAGTAAGGTTATACTAATGTATTAAGAGTCTTAGATAAATACTGTAAGGTTACCTTGAGTATATATACACAAACAAATTCATATACATAAAATTTGCACTAAAAACATTCAACATTGGCATTGAAAACCGTGATATTCAAATAAGGCCATGCATAGACGTCTGTGGAAAGGCCATAGACGTCTGAGAATATTTTCGGGAAATTATTCCCTGAAGCCACAAACGTCTGTGGAAAATTCACAGACATCTGTCATCTAGCAACTGCTCTAATTTGAAAGGATGCTTCATTTCATATTGAACAACAATAATATCTCTTCTTCAACAGTTACAGCCATTAAAACATATAGAGTTTGTTTAATAGTAACAACTCTTCATATGCATCTATTCAAACCTATATATACTTCAAAGATTGAGAACTATAATTATTATAATTCTGTTCTCTTGATTTACTATTAACTTTCAATTTACAAATTCGTGCACCTCTTGCTTACATAATCTCAATCTATCATAATAAAAATACCATTTTGGTTAAAATACTTCCTACAACTCAAAGTATTCACATTCACATACTCAAAGGAGATTATAGGAAGATTTGTACTATCAGTCAAAATCCGTGTTATTTGGAACACACAATTGTCACAGAATTACTTTTGTATTAGCCTATTCATCCGGGTGAAGTGAGGGTTATTTGGTCAAAGGAAATACCAAAGGAGAGCTTCAAGACTGGACGTAGGATGGGAGGTCTGAACCAGTATAAAATATCTGGTGTGCTCGCTTTTATTTTCTTTCTTATTTATACTATGTTAATTTATTCTACTTAGTATAATTATTAGTACAAACTTTTACATTAGTATATAAGTTGCATTATATAAGATCCTATACATTTTCAAGTATCATTCAGAAAGGCATTAAAATTGAACAAGTATTTTGACAGAAATATCAAATAGTTTGATTATCAGTCAAAATATAGAGGAAGCGTGTGTTTATAAGAAAGAACATTATACATAGATATATCTAAACCATAAGTAAACAACACTCCGCTGATTGTTGACAATGTACTTGTGTTAAAATCAGGTTTAGTTGTTTAATATTCAACATTGGATTTGTGAATGATGTCTTTTACAGTAAGTATAAAAGATACTGGGAATATCCCAAATGATATGCAATGACACCTTATTAAAATGTTAAACACGGAACATGTAAGACATACTCTTTATGCATTGGCTAAATGGATTAACATACATGTTATGTTGTCTACGATATCGTGATTTGTTTATTTATTTGATACATTAAGCAAATATTAAATCCAAATTGATATAACTAAATGGTTGTTTGAGGTGCTCTCATGTATTTATGGAATGCTAGAGAATTATTTATAGAAATAACGAACTCCTTATGAAGGAGTAGTCGGAATCAAACTTCATAAGTGATACTGAGTATGCATGTCAGTATCAAATTCATATTCAAAGCTTGATTAATAATCTTTAATTTAGAAATGTTCAAAGTAGAATACTATGGTTGATTCAATATAAAGGCTAAGATGTTGCCTTGAATAGCATCATGATAAAAGCAATGTATAAGCAATTTATAGGTAATAAATGCCATTGAGCTGAGGTTGATTCCAAATCTTAAGAATTCCATAATGTTTTTATATGATATTAATGTCGCGATATAATTCATAACAAAATTAGAGCTCACTAGAAATCGAAAGACATACTCCAAATTGTTCCACATGATAAAGGCAGTTCATTAGCATTGGAGAGAGTTAATTAATAGAGTAGATGATTAAAACATGATAGCATACCCATTCATCGAGGGACTAACCTAATTGATTTTGAGGAAACCGATTGGAGAAGTTGGAATAAAATTCCATAATTGACCCCAAGTGCAAGTGGGAGATTGATAGAGTTAAGGGATGCCCTAGGGGCAATTATGTAATTTTGTATTTATATCTAACTCGATAACCAATCTTGTTCGAAATAAAAGGTATTATCTTTCTATTGTATACTTGATATAATGGATTATATTAATTAATTAATTTAATTAAAAGTATATTTAATAGAAAATCCATAAATATCATGTTTTGTGATAATAGTTACAAAGTGTTGTAACTGCGAGTAATTTATCACATTAAAAATAAATATATCATTTTAAATATTCCTAACTAAGATATAACGAGACTGGATATCGATATATCTGTTGAGACTAAAGTACGTAACGCCCTCCAAATATTGGGTAGTATATTACTCATAGCTGTTAAGGGCATCGAGGGGTTACATATTGATAGTTATTGGATAACTATGGAATGCCCCATTCGATAGTTTTCTGTTGATTAATATAATTAAGGTAAAATAAAAATATCGATGTGACTGATTTACATAGTTCTCTCAACTTAAGAGTACTATCGATCTTCAATATGAAAGCCACTTTTTGATTATAGTCAAATAATGGCTCGATGTCCACCAAGTGACTATAGTTGAGTTGAGTGGAAGAATTGGAAGTGAAGCATTATTCAAGAGAGGATTCATCCCCTCGGTTATATAAGTTTACTATCACGATCAACTGAAATCAACTCAAAGTCAAATTCTATGACCAGAGCATTTCAGTTAATAATAATTACTATTATTGAACCAAGGACTTTGTATTTGTACTATAGAGTTTAATGTGGACAATATTGGATGTTTGACCACTACAAAATTCCATAATTGCAAAGTGATATAGTTTTAACAAAGATAATTGGTGTAAATAAAAGTCACAATCGGGTATTTCTTAACAAAGTAAAATTGGATTTTAACGAAACTAAGTAAGCGATAAATTTGGCCAAAATGTCATACCACCTGCTAAGTGATGTGTGAACGTTAATATTCGAATAATTTGATATTAATCGCTGACCAAATTTACACCTAATGAGTCACACAATTGAAACGATGAATTCTCCTTTGACCAAATAATTTAATTAATTTGTAATTGTTATTAATTAATTAAATTAATTAATATTTATGAAATATTAATTATAAAATTTACTTTTGATTCGATGAATAAATATTATTAAATATGTTTATAATAGTTAAAATTATATTAATTGATATACGATATTAATAAACGTTATATTAGATTTAATTGCATAATATTTTATTTGGGTTCTAAATGGCCGGTTTAAAGCCCATTAAGGAGGATTATAGGATCGACTCATATATGGGTTATATAGGCGGACAAATGAAGTGGTTAGCGAGCATTGAAATGGATGGCTAAGAGGGAAGGAGAATGAGTAAAAGATTAGATCCAAACTTCTCTCCTTATCTTCCTCTATATAAAAATCTCTACCCTCATCTTATTGATGACTTTTGAAGCATCCATATCCTAACCAATTATGTCCGACTTCTCCCTTCTATCCTCCTTTCATATCAAGTTCAAATCAAATTAGTTTCAAAGCTAATCGATAGTTGGTTGTCAACGGTTTAAAAGTTAGCAAATTACTAGATTGGAATTAGTTGAAGGATCAAATTTCATCATCTCAAAGTGTGCTTACAGGCTTTGGCCATAAGGTATATTTCTAATATGTTCATAAATATTAATTTACATTGATAATGTTTATTTCATAAATTATATTGTTAGTTAGGTGACACTTCCAACATGTAAATATGATGTCACAATTTTGATTAGTTGTATGCATATGTATATATATGTTATAAACAATTTTTTTTAGATGTTAACGCATCTATATGCAACACAGCTCAATCTTTAAAAATATTTTTTTGTTATTTAAATAATTGGTATATATAATATATATAATTTATTATTTAAATACTATAATATACTATGTAAAATATTGAAATATAATTTCATACATAATGTGTAACGAGGATAATATTTTATAGAAAATAATTTTATAAATTTATTTATTATTTTAAATAATATTTAAATCAATCAATCATATAAATAATTTTTTTAATTCATATATATATTTTAAAATATGTTTTATATTTTATAAAATTATATTAATACAAATTATACTCTTGGCTAAAAATATTTTAAAAAAATATTTAAATATAAACCGAAAATAAGAAAATAGATTTTTAAATTGTTTTAAATTATAAAATAATATACTAAATTTTCAAATTATAAAATTTTCATCTAAAATTTTACTAGAAATTTAAAATTCAAATTCATTTAATTTTTATTAATTTTTAATAATTTTGTACAATTTTATTAATATTTTTTTAAAATTTAAAATAAAAAATAAAATAAAATATCATGTGCAAGACTAGGTGGATATATATTTAAATATAAATTATTTTTATGATCTTTTTGTATTAATATATATTTATTATTGTACATATATATAAGTATTTAATATGTATGTTTATATTTATTTATATATATGCACACATTAAAAAATTATATTTATATATGGATTGTTTTGGGCATCACCGCAATTTTTTTTATTTAATATATTTTGTAAATGATTTGACAGACTTATATAGTTATAAATATATACATATTGGTAATATTTTGTATTTATTTTTATATATAGATATTTATACAAAATTTATATAAATAAAATTTTAATTTACACACACACATATTGTAATATTTTATTTCAAATTTGTATATATAAATAAACATTTGGATAATATATTTGCATATTGGATAAACTAAGATGTCCGTTGCGATGTAAATCCCAACCTCTATACAGAGATATATTATACCTTGCACGGATTGATATTTACACATGCATACCTCATATATATGATTTAACATAAATTAAATAGTACTATTATTTTATAAATATAAATAAAATAAATGATTTTATTTAAATAGAATTTAGAAATCTTCTAAATAAACTAGACTTCATACGCCTAATAAAGATTCAATATGGGAAAAAAATTTGAAATTCACCCATAACGTCCACTGTGGGCTGGCCCAGTTCCAACACCAAATAATATACAAACAATAACAATAATAACTTATCTCCACCAACATCATTGTCATCAGAAGAAGAAATTTCCACATGCGAAAACCGTCGAATGCATTGGTGAGTTTACTGAGTTTCTTCTCCAACTTATCGACATGTGACTTTAAGCGTTGGTTTTCTTCTTCTACATCAGTTAATTTGGCACCCCTCTCTAATGATGATCTCTACATTTTAACCAGATTTATTTGTTAATAATAAGTAAATTTCTATTTGAACTACTGTTTTCGAACTAAAATTATTATATATAAATTTATTGGACTTTATTTTTTATTTTCTTTTCCTTACAAAACAAAAGCAAATTCCTTTAACTAATCTATATTTCAACTTAAATAAATTTCTTTAATTTATTAAAAAATGCATAATTTAAATTATTATTTTTTCAATATGTATAATTTAACTTATATATTTGTTTAATTTATTAGGTGATTTAATTTGTATATTTTTTTAATTTATTGGGTGATTTAACAAAATTTGTAATTCAATTTATATATTTGTTTAATTTATTAAAATAAAATGTATAATTTAAGTTATATATTTGTATAATTTATTGAGTGAATTAAAATATATATATCTGTTTACTTTATTGTGTGATTTACCAAAATGTGAAATTTAACTAATATATTTGTTTAATTTAACATTATATATGTATATATATATATATGTTTTTATTTATTAAAACAAGATGTATAATTTTACTTGATTATATAGTTGTTTAGAGTGATTTAACTTACATATTTGTTTAACTTATTTGCATTTTTCCTCAAACTGATATTATTTTTTAAAATGATGATTTGTAACATTTAGAAGAAAATGAAGATTAAGTCGAATAATTACACTAAGAAATCATATAATATATATACATGTAGTTATTGGGATTTATAACCAATGTATACATACATATAATATACAACACACATGCGTGCGCGCACACACACACATGTATGGTTTTGTATACATATTTAATATCATATGTATATACGAATGTTTAAGTTTTTACCTTAGAAAGTCATAGTTGGGCTTGTGATCCACCCTTTTTGAAGTAGCTCTATCGAGCACACATTGAATACCTCTTCGCCCACTTCTCTTGTTATCTGCATACCTTTACTTTAAAGCTCCTCAATCCTAGCCAGGTATTTTGCCTATTTTTCATTTTACATATTCAATAGAATTTTATACATGTATGTATATATAAATATTATTTAAATAAAGTTTTAGGGATAACTTACCAAAAACTCCATGGAAGCATCATCTACCCATCTATTAGTGATGGACCTATTCGATGACTCAATCTTTTGAGTCCTACAATAGACTTATCAAGATGCAGCCCTACTATGCTACTCCTCTTATCAAAAATTGAATTAAGTAATTTATTATATAAAACTACTTTTATTTATTTAAATGTTAAATAAAATTTAATAAGTAAATATATACTATTTCGTTATGATGATCTGCGTATAATCGGGAGCTACCAGAATGCAATCTAGGATTTCCATTCCTAGTTTCAGCATTCTATTATGCTTTCTTTTATAACTCTTCCGTCTTCCAATACCAACATGTATATTTAATGAGCAAAGGATGAATGCTTTTTGCCATACCTACGCATGCCGTATGTCCATTCCCGATTTGTTTTGCAGTTATGAATGCCCAAGCCTTTCTCACAATCTCTTCAAAATCCATCTCTATAAGCAAATTTTCTCTGCAAATGCAAATTGACTATATAAATTATGAATAAAATGACATAACATATTTATATAGTGTGTTGTGTAATAAAATTATTTTATCATAAATTTCTGAAATATAATTATATTGACATTATTGTAAATGTCAGTAAATGTGGACCAAAATGTTATGATCTTTATAAGCATGCCATCATGGATTGCATCGTGTGTGGCACTGCTGTTGAAACCATAACTGTACATACATACATATATATGTATATATGTATGTATGTATGCATACTTAATTAGTAAATTACTTTATATACATGTATATATATATGTGTGTGTGTGTGAGTATATATGCATTCATGCTAGTGTGTGTATGATTTTCACTATATTCAAATAAGTAATTGCTTATCCCAATCCTCATTCTTTCTGGAAGACACTAACTCATTGGACATAAGAGTACCTAGCTTGATGTGCATCGACGTTAGTTGAGTGAGTTCCATTATGCTCCAATGAGTGAGATCCACCCTGACTTGATGTGGAACCACCCATACCCGATGAGGAGCCACCATGGATGTGTACTCTATAACGTTGACTAGATATATATGTTACTATAATGCATATAAAGATAAGTATACAATATAATAATGGATATGTAACTTATGTTTTATAATGACATGCAACTAGAGTGGCAATTAGAACAAGTTTGAAAAACTTTACATCATGAAATAGTGAATATGATAATAAAATTAGCAACTTTATGTACAAAAAAAACAATGGAATATATTTGTTTGAATTAGGCCAGCCTGCAATGGAGTAATTGAGCAAATTTCAATTTTTTTACTTATTTGGATCTTTAATGGGCCTATGTAGTCTAATCCATTTAGAACTTATATTCAATAAAATTAATATTTCATTTAAATTCTATAAACAAAATTTATTTTATATAATTTGTATTATATATATGTGTGCGTGCATGTATGTATCATATACACATATGTGTGTGCACATGCAACAGGATAATGTGCACATAGTTTAACATACACGTGTATAAGTGATAGGATTTTCACCGCAAAGGACATGTTAGCCCTTTTTATATTTGATTCGCTGTCTAAACGTGTGTGCGCACGCGTGTGTGTATTTAAACATCATATTAAAAATATTTAACATAAATATAAATGTGCATATATAGTTATATTAAATGTTAGTTGTAAACAATTTATATATAAAATATTTATAATACACACACACACACACATATATGTATATGTAAATATGTATATGTGTGTGTATATATATATCTTTGTATGTAAATATATATTTATAAAATAAATAAATAAATAAATAAATTAAATATTAGTTTATAAAATAATTTTAATATATATATATATATATATATATATATCTGTATGTATATGTATATATAATATAGTATAATACAAAAGTCATGAATAATTTGTTAAAATAATATTTTTATTTTATTTTAACTTGATTTATATAATACATATCAATATATATTGTTAGATAAAATATTTAAAGATGTATTAATATAAATAATAAAATTAAAATTTTATAATAATTATAATTCTGCAAATTTTGCACTTGACTAAATATATAATTTTTTGATTAGTTTCTTTTCGGCTTTGCATATTAAATCATTTTTAAATTTATATTCCAAGTGAAAATTAAAATAAAATATAAAAATATTATTTTTAAAATTATTTTGTGCACTATATGTTATATAAAAATTTTATACAAAATTTTATTATTTGTAATAAATGTTTATATATATACAAATATTTTAAATTCCACAATCAATTTTAGATTAAATAAATAATTAACTATATTTATTCAAAATAGATTTTTTTTAAATTTTACTACCATATGCATTTTATACATAAATATATTTTTTCAAATTTAAAACATATAATATGTAAAGTATTAATCTTTAAGTACGAATTTTGATTAATTAAAATTATTTAATAATACTATTTAAATAAATTTTTTTTATTTTTTATTTTTTAGGCCGTGAGCATCTAATAAGAAAACTTACAAAAATAATTTTTTTATTCATTTATATAGATGCAATAATATACACAACCAACTAATTAGTGACATCATTTCGATATAAAGGATTTTTAATATAATCTAACATCCTATCTTACAAATAATATATCATATAAATATAACATAATAAAGATAAAACAAAGATTTGCCTTTTACCAAAGCCCTTGCGTACATGTTGAAATGTTGAATTGATTGCCTTGAATCCGTTCGCAAATTAGAACTAGCTAGCTCCCGAACTGTCTTACCACCACCGATCAAATCGAAGTGTTTTGATGTATTCTGTACTTGGTTTTTTGGGGCTTTGAGAGGGGGAGTACTGGCCGAAAACATTATAGAGAATGGAGAGAAAGAGTATTAAAAAAAATTGGTGTAAAAAGGTGGCTTATAAAAAGGAAGTCAAGAGAGTGAAAAGTGGATCATATCCTAATATCCCTCTCTTACCATTTCCACCTTCAAAATCCTCCATGTTTGCCATCGTATGGCTGACCTAAACACCCCTTTTTTAGTCGAAATAGCATGCCCATATGGGCCTTAAATCTATAGTAAGTCCGAACAATATTCAATGCAATTTAAAATTTTATTTACACACGTACCGATATCGTATATTGATCAGCATATTTATAACTATTATAAATACAGTGTTTAATATTGTTCAATATACATTAGATAAATTTTTATAATTAATAGTTCATAGATATTAATTTATTTAATTAATTTACAATAATTTATAAAATAATTAAATTAGGTTGTAAAAGGAATATTCAACGTTTCAGTTGTGCGACTCTTAAGTGTAAATTTGGTCAGTGAATAATATTGAACATTTCAAACATTAATGTGCACACCACTTAGCAGGTGTTTGACATTATAACAAATTTTTTCGCTTATTTGGTATTAGTAAATTCCAATTTTACTTTGTTAAGCGTTATCCGGTAGTGATAATTATTTACACCAATTCTCTTCATCAACACTATATCACTTTGGACTTATGGAATTTGGTAGTGGTCAAACATCCAATATCATCCACATTAAACTCTATAGTACAAATACAAAGTTCTTGGTTCAGTAATAACAATTATGATTAACCGAACTACTCTAGCCAGATATTTTAACCTTGAGTTGACTTCAATTGACCATGATTCTAACCATATATAACCAAAGGGACGAATCCTCTCTTGAATAGTTTTTCACTTCCAATGCTACCACTTGACCCAACTATATCCATTCAATGGACGTCGTTCCATAATTTGACTATAATCAAAGTAGACCTTTAATATTGAAGATCAATAATATTCTTAATTCAAGAGAACTGTGTAAATTAGTAAAATCGATTTTTCTGTTTGATTGTTATTATATTAACTAATAACAAACTATTAAGTGAGCCATTTCATAGTTTTCCAATAACTATCAGTACGTAACCTCTTGGTGCACCCAGCAGTTATGAGTAATACACTGCTCAACATTTGGAGAGCGTTACATACTCTAGTCTTAATGGATGCATATCCAGTCTCAATGCATCTTGACTAAGAATATTTAAAACAATTTGTTTATTATATTATGATACAATACTCATGATTACAACTAATTGTAATTATTATCACAGACACACCATTTATGGATACTATATTAAATATATTTTAATTGAACATTTAATTATCTATAACACATTATAACAAATATATAATCGAAAGAAAATGCAACGGCCCATGATTTAATCACTCTAATTATGGATATTTAAACTTATTTTTAATAATTAATTAATGGATTTTATAACTCAAATAAACTCCTTTTTAAATAATAACTAATGATGGTCAAATAGTTTTCAAAATTTGTTTACAAAAATAATTAGTTCAAAGAAAAATAGAAAATGTGACCGAAAATCGTTTTTCGAATTTTCGATGTTTAAAAGTTGTCAGAAAATGTTGTGCACATTTGAATTTAACATATTCACACATTCACAAATAAGTTAGAATACATTTAAATTATACATACACACACATATATTTTAAGAAATATAATAAGATATGATGTGACATATTATGTAAAATTTAAGAAATAAAGTGGAAAAGAAGGCATAAAAGGTCATTTCTCTCAAAACATTAGTACTAAGGTGTTAAATCATGTTGGCTCAAATAAGTGAGAGGGGAGATAAGAGAATAACGTGAGCTGGAGGGGTCATGCATGGTGATGTGGCATCATTATAGTGGAGGTTAAGTACCTTAGGGTAATATGGTAATTTGACTTATGCAATTCATATAAAACTAATTTCCTAGTACTTTTCTCATTTTGATTTTCATTTTTGTTCATACTTTGTAAATTTTTCTTTGCTTCTTCATGCTTATTTTCATGGCCTCCAAAAAGAAATTTCTAAGTTCTTAAGTTAAGAAATCTAGTTTTCATTCACTTTAAAATTTCTAAAACCTTGTCTAAACTCACCTCCTTCCATTACGATACTTCTTTTCCACAAAGCAAGTCCACACCCTCCCTAAACAACCCTGGCCATACAATATAAGCCCTTAGCCGAACCACTTTTGCACCGATAAGCCCATAAATTTATCACTTTTAGAAAAGTAAGACAAAGTTCTAGGTTGTATTCAAGTGGGAGTGGAAGTTAGCTTAATTTTGTCGACTTTTGGTGAGTAATGCTCTAACCTTTAACTAAGTTTTATAAACTTAAATATATGCTTGATTTATTTTAAAATATGATGTTGTTTGGATATAATTTTTTTTGGCTTAGATATATGTGTATATGTTTGGATGGGATGACTAATTATTTGGAATTTGAGAATTGAAATGTCAAGTTAGTTGCAAGTTACTATCCTTTCTTGTATATGTTGGTTATGGCATGATTTTATGTTGTGTATGGTTATGATGTAATTATGTATGCTATGATGTTGAATAAATGATTTCCAAATCAAAACTTGCTTTATTTTTAAAAAAACATACCTTTATGTTTTAGTAAAGTTTTCCAAGGGTCAAAGTTTTGAAAAGACTTAAAAAACAAAATTTCAAGTTAAAAAAATTCTAGGTCGTATAGCGATAGTCGCTGTTATCCCGCCTTTTGGCAAGGCCGTGATATCATTGACTTGGCTAGGAACGGATGGTTACCGGCCTTAAGAATCGATTAAGTACATTACTATAGACAATGGTCAGGCAGATTCGGACCGGATCCCAATCGAGGTGCAATTTGCACGGAGTGACTGGCATAGCCCCGTGAAGTTACATTTCAAATTTGGAGTCGATCATAGTTCGTATGCTCGAGTTACGGATGTAGCAAGGAATTATATGGATCAATCGGGAACGATCCATAAAACAACTCAAATCAGCGGAGATCGATCAATATCTCAAAATCCACAAGTCTAATTCGCTTGAAACTTTCAGAGCATTAGTGTATTGAAGAGTGGAGCCCACAAAAATGATCGCACATCAAGACCTTGAGATATGAAGATGGTTAAACATTTTAGGCCGATCATTATTTGCCGATCCTTTATAACGATCGGTGAACATTCCAAGTGTAGCAAAGGTTGATCCATATCTCGTAAACTACAACTTTGATTGACTTCATATTTTAGGGACAAGTTCAAGAGGCGCGTGGGACCCTCTAAAAACGATCGTGCATAAATTGGAGGCAAAAAAACGATCGATGAAACTTTGGTCGATTGTTCGAGGATATCAAGTTAGGGCCACCAATCATTATGGTGGGCCCATATTGACCTAGAGAGCCTTCTATCGAAATCTTAGCGAAATATCTCATCATCTGTCCTTATAAATATAGGCTTTTTGGTTCATTTTTGGAACCTTTATGCTGCTTGTTACTTTAAACTCTATTGTAATCAAGTGTTTGTTATCTTCTATTGCTGTAATCAGATTTATAAGTAATTAATAAAACATAATCTTCAAAGTGGACGTAGGCATACAACACCGAACCACTATAAATCTGGATGTCTCCGATTATAGTTAATTCTCTATTACTTGTTGATTTATCTACTCAGTTTAATTTTGTTTTTCTTCATTTTCTTCTCTAAAAAAACTATTCTTGGGTGTTTGCGACCAATTTAGTTGCAAACATTTTGGTGATTTGATTGAGAATCTTGATTCTCAGCTTGTTAGGATCCCTTTGTTGCTACTAGATTGGATAAATCCCCCAAAGGAAATCTACAATTATCTTCAAGAAGTTGCTAATACTACTCTGATTTTTAGAAATCCAAGCAAGGCTAATGGTAATGGTGAGAAATACTAGGTCTACTTCTCAGAACGTGGAAGAAAATGAGAATACTAGCATTCAGCAAGGAGACTCAAGAAATCATCCAACTGAATTCCGATCCGGTTGAAGTTCAGAATCCCACTGATTCTATTACAAGAGTTGAATTTCGTAATTTAATGAGAGAGATGTTGGAAAGTCGTCGACCGGTAAATCAAAAAATTCAGACCAATATCAACTTGAACCAAATCAATCAGCAGTAGCGGGGGAAAGTTAGGAGGGATCCCACCACTTACTTGGCATTGGGGAGCTCTAGTTCGTTGGATGGGTATCATAGACATAGAAGTTGCAAAACTGACAAATATCATGAAAAAAATTTAGGACGTCAATAGGCAGACCATCGTGGTCTGCTAGGAATGATTAGTGCTGATCCCTCCGCTAGAGAAGGAAACGTACCTATGCATGCTTGGATTCAAACCGGAGCTACTAGGTTGATTTGGATGATGGAGTCTGATTGAATGTTGACCAGGTAGTTCCCTAGAATGATGATGGAATGAATGTACAAGATGCGCATTAGGAAGATGGTGAACCAAGAAGGTATGAAACGGCCTGTAGACATCGACCGGATCATTCACGTGAGGTGGAGCACGACCACCGGTTGGCACCAGCCATTCAAATGCCGGACCTATTGGCAATGGTCAAATAGTTGGTGAGAGAGAGCTAAGGCTTGACAAACTATGACTGCGGAATCTTGAGAAGCCATACCTCATTCATTGATAATGTTCTACGTGCGGAATATCCGAGGAGGTTCAACATGCCATCAATGCCTGCCTACGAGAGAAAAACCGACCCCAGGTAGCATATCATGAGATACAAATAGCTGATGCGCGAGCGAATGATGCAACCAAGCGTAGATGTTTTCCCATAACCCTCTCTAGAATAGCAATGATGTGGTTCACAAGACTACCCCCATGGTCAATTTCTAAATTCAATGATTTGGAAACCAAGTTTGTGGAGCAGTTTTGGATGCACACAAATCGTCCCAAAGATGTGATGTCCCTTTCCAGTGTAATTAAGGTTCTAGGAGAGTCATTGAAAGACTATTTGAAGAGATTTCATACAACTGTTACGGAGGTCAGTAATCCAAATGACCATGTGATACTCATGGCCATGACGAGAAGGATTGACCTAGGGTATGATTTTGGGGATTGGTTAGCCGGTAAGCCACCCGCAACGCTGGAGGGCTTTTACGCAAAAGCGACTTAGTATTTGAGAAAGGAGGAAGCCAGGTCCTCCGAAAAAAAAGAATGTTGTGGGACCAATCAGAGAGGGAGTGCAAAGTAACAATAAAACAGTCTGATGACAGTTCTGAAAAGTCCAAGTGAATGTCCAGAATAAATCAAATCAGCAAAAGAGAGGTGGAGATAGGAACTGAGAACAAAAGAGGGATTCTAGAAGAGCGTAGCCCGGGATTCCGATGTATAATACTTACATGCCATTGAATACGTCCTTGGAGGATATCTATCTGTCTACTTGTAATACCATGCAGTATAGGAAGCCACCTCCAAAAGAATCAACAGAGAAGAAGAAACTGATCGGGAAATATTGTCGGTTTCACGAGTGCTACGGGCACAATACAAATGAATGCAGGCATCTCCAGGATTTTATAGAAAACTGATTCGAGAAAGGAAATTGCAATAGTTTGTGAAAGCCCCACAAGATGGCAGGCAGGGGACATCTGACCCCAACTGAGGACAAGCGCCGTGTAGGGCTGAGGAGCTTACGCGGACTGGTGGAAGACTGGTGATAAATACGATAGTCAGAGGACCACACCTAGCAGATAAGAGTTGGCAAGAAATGGAGTGCTATGCAAGCACGATTAGGCATGTGGACTTTGAATGCCGTTCGAATAAAAAAGATGGAGCTCCGAAAAAACAACAACATACGATGGCGGATGATATTGTGTTTAGGAACATGGATGCAAATAAGGTAGAGGCTCCGACGATCGACCCAATGGTCATTTCGGCCATGATTGGCCCCACTCTGGTGAGAAGGATATTGATTGATTGTGGAAGTTCGGTAAATATAATTTTCAAAAAAGCTTATGATCAGATGAGGATGGAAGCCAAAAATTTAAAACCATCTAAAACTCGCATATACTATTTTAACAGCATTGCAACTGAAGATGTTGGTTATGTGGAATTACCAATAGAGTTTGGAGAAGGAACCCAAGGGGAGTGTGAATCTTGCCGTTTGTTGTTTTGGATGTTGAGTCTGCTTATAATGTTCTTTTGGGTCGACCAGCCCTAGTCGAATTCCGGGCAGCTCTTGCTCCATGGTGTTTGACTTTGAAGTTTCCAACAGATAATGGCGTTGGAGTTGTTCATGGAGATCAGGCGAATGGATGTGCCTGTTATGTAGCTTAGTTGAGGGATGCTCAACGCAAAGAAAAGGTAAGGGTGTAGACAAGAATGTCCGCATCCAAGCTACCGAAGATTGACAACTAGCGCCCGAGCCTTAGCTCGGGCGCCACAGTTGGTTCTATAGAGATATAGATCTAAGAGATGATGAAGAGGAACCCAAAGTGACCAAGGCTGCACTAGTTGAGCTGACAATTGATATCACGGTCGGCCACGACGACCCCTCATGGGTCTTAAAGATTAGATCACGACTCAGCCCTCCGATGAAGAAAGAACATCTCGGATTTCATCGAGCAAATCTTGACGTATTCGCTTGGACTCACCTTGACATGTGTGGAATCTCGCCTACCATTGCGAGCCATGCATTGAATATCGACTCGAGGCATGTCCTGGTGAAATAGAAATGACGCAGCATGGGCCCAAAGGGATCTAATGCTCTCAAAGAGGAGGTGGGTAGACTCAAAGACAATAGGTTTATCCACGATGCCCTCTACTCTAAATGGGTATCTAATCCTGTACTTGTGGGAAAAGCGAATGGGAAATGGAGAACATGCATTGACTACTCAGATTTGAACAAGGCATGTTCAAAAGATAGTTTTCTCCTTTTGAGGATCAACTAGCTGGTGGATTCTGTTAGTCCATGAGATGTTGGTTTTGATGACAACAACCTTAGAATAGATTATAAAATATAAATACTAACATTACAAGTTTAGATATATATGTATATGCAGGATCTAACCATGCAGGTATCAAGAATGAAGACTGTACAGTATAAAGATTCAAGATATAGAGGTAGAAGACTCATGAGTATCAAGATTATCAAGAGTTCAAGATTTAAAGGTTAAGTTTGTATTATTAGGAATATTTGTTAAAACTCATAAAAAAGCACTGGCATCTTAATATCCAATTTATTCGTGGAATGGAATCCACTTCGAGCCCGTTAGAGGGATGGAACCCTAAGTAGGATGGAACCTACGAAAATCTAGTGGGACATTGTTTTGTATCCACTAAGCTTAAATCAAATGATTTTTCAAAATTATCTTGTTTTCAAAATGATTTCAAAACTTTCCTTTTAAAAAGATTCAAAACCCTCGATTCCGTTTTTAAAATAATTTTAGCCTCAAAACATCTTTATTTTCAGAGTCAAAATTTCTCCTGATTTTAAACTATCTTTCAAATAATATATTTAACTTTTAAATTATTTATACTTTGATTTAAATTATAGTTAAATAATATATGTATATATTGTTCTTTATATTTACTTATGAATTTCAACTATATTCAAGTATATTTATAAAGTTTTAATATAAGATAAATATTATTTTTATAGAAATTCAAAACATCAAATTTGGCTGAGGGATGTCGACATGCCCATAGGCACCATGTCGACATGGTGACAGTTTAATTCAAAATTCAAATTTCAAAAGAAGTGTCTATTCGCCATAACTTTTCATGAATGGTCATGGCTGTTGTTCTTCTATAAATAGGGGTCAGTTTCAACGAATTTTATAATACTTTTCTCTAATTTAACTTCTCTTCTTCTTCTTCACTTTCTTATTTACAAATTACACCATTACTCTACCGAAATCAATATCGAATCTAACTAGATAATTTCTGGTTTTGATTCTCTCCACTATCTCTACAAGATCCAAGTGCTAATCTGAGTTATAGACTTTTTGTAATCAATTGAGCGAGAGAAGGTGTGATTGTAGCCCTGGAAATCAATTGAGTGAACTTGTTGCCCCGGAAATCAAGTATCTCTACCCAGAGGATTGTGATTCTGGAGGGTGTACCTTGTAGCCTTGAAACCGAGGGTTTTAATTGTTGAATTGATTTTTAAAGGAAATCCGTACTTAGTTGTGCGGGACTGGATGTAGGGTAACTCCGAACCAGTATAAAATCTGGTGTGTTCTTTCCTTTACTGCTTTTACTTTATATTTGCATCTGTGTTTGATTCTGTGTTCATATATGTGTTTGATTAGTGTATACATTGTTAACAAAGTAAGAGAAACTCAAAAAGATTAACAAATTTCTTAAAACACTATTCACCCCCCCTCTAGTGTTAATTCTAGCCTTAAGATCCTTAATCCGCATTTCTCACATTTGGTATCAGAGCCTTGTTTTCAAAAGTTTAATTATCTGAATTTTGAAAAATTTCAAAATGGCTACTAACACTAGTACTGCTATTACCACCAACACTAGTTCATTTGTAGAAGGTCAGTCTACTGCCCGACCACCACTTTTAATAGTAGTAACTATGCATATTGGGAATGTAGGATGAAAATATATTTACAATCTGTAGGATTAGATACTTGGAATATCACACAAACTGAATATTCTGAACCCACAACTAATTTTGTACAGTGGACCAGTGAGCAAAAGACTGTTGCACAAAATAATTCTAAAGCAATGAATATTCTGTTTTGTTCACTTGAAAGAAATGAATTTAATAGAGTGTCAGTTTGTAAGTCTGCATATGAAATCTGGAACACTTTGCAAGTAACTCACGAAGGAACAAGCAAAGTTAAATAGACCAAAATTTCCATGCTCACAAATCAGTTTCAGTTATTTAAAATGAACACTAATGAGTCTATTTTAGATATGTATAGTCGATTTCAAGATATTGTGCATTCTTTAATATCTTTGGGAAAGGAATTTTTGGAAGAAGATCAAGTCAGAAATTTTTTAAATTCTCTCACTCCAGAATGGGATCAAAAGACACTTGCAATTGAAGAGGCAAATGACATCAGTACTTTAAAGATAGAAAAACTGATTGGAAATCTAATGTCGTTTGAAGTTCAAATGATCGGGAGAAGAGAAAGCAAAGCATCTAAAAAGAAATCAATGGCATTCAATGCATTAATCGACGGATCAGACTCAAATAGTGATAATGATGAAGAGATAGCATTTATGACCAGGAATTTTCAGAAATTTCGGAAGTATAGAAAATTGAATAGTTCCAAGAGAAACAACTTTAAGAATTTCGGTAATCAGACTACAGTACCAAACTTTATCAAATGCTTCAATTGTGACGAACCAGGTCATATCAAAAGTGACTGTCCGCATCCAGATAAGCAAAACCCTCCTACAAACAATGATTCTGCAAAGAAACGGAAACATGCATTCACTGCTACTCTAGATGACTCTGACTCATCCTCCAGCGACGATGAACAGAAGAAAGATAATTTAAATCTGTGTTTCACAGCAATTCTCGATTTAGTCAATACCAAAGACACGGAATCTGAAAAAGGTACACGTTTACAATACATTGGCTGAAATTGCATGCTTGAATTGATTGATTGATTGGTTGTTTTTGAATTGATTGATTGATTGATTGATTTTGAACTGATATGTTGTTTGAATTTTAAAATTTATTTTCTATTTTTTACTATTATTTTATTACTTTATTATTATTTTTATTATTTTTGACATATTCTGAAATATATTATAAGTACAATAATATTTCAGAAATATAGACATTAATAATAATATTTATATATATGTATATTAGATAACTTAGGAAAAATCATGTCATGAAAATTCAAAGCCACATGTCGACATGGCCTATACCATGATGTCGACATGCCTACCTGAATTTGAATTTCAAATTTTGAATTCAAATGTTTGAATTTCCCTCCACCTTTTCACTTCATTTATTTCTCTTAAAAGATACCTTTTGACCAGAGAATATGTCCTTTGAAAGTCTATTTATTCACTATCTTTTATCATATCTTTTCACTTTCATTTTCAAATTCAAACTCTCTCTTCATATCTTCAAGCTCTCTACTCTCTACTCTAATGGCTTCTTCAAGCAACCCCTCAACCATGAGAATTTCCAGAAAAATCGAAGAGCAATTATTCAATGATCCGGAGGCAATTAAAGCATACATCAATTATGCTAATTATGCCAAAGTCCATTCCAGAAAATTTGCTATTTTTCAAGACTTTTCTTCTTATGAAATTGATTCTCTTTTTGCAAACAATGGTGTTTTAAGTCTTATTGACTCTTCTCAAAATGATTTTGTTTGCTATCCTAATCTTGTCAAAATCTTCTATGCTAATTCAAACCGTGGTTTTTATATTGGAAATGAGAATGAAATTTGGAGTAGTGTCAAAGGCACTCAAATTGTTTTGAATTGTGATCTATTGGGTACCATTCTCAATTGCAAAAGCACGGGAATGGATCTTTCTAGTTTTCAAATCAATGAACATGATCGTGAGACATTTCATCATATTTTTGAAGGAGATGAAAACTTTGAATTTAAAAACCGAAACTTTCGTCCTAAAGCAAGAATTGTCAATCTTCTCTTACAACATACTTTGACCCCAAGATCAGGAAATTTTAACAATCCTACTTCAAAAGTGCGCAAAGACCTTTTTGCTATTTTCGGAAATTATGATATCAATTGGGCGCAAGTTATTTTGGATGAACTTCGTCCTAAAAATTTTGAAATGGGAGAAAACACTTTATATCATGGAATTTACCTTACTCGGATTTTCAACTATTATGGAGTAAATTTCCAAGGAGAAGAATTTATTTCAAGAAAAGTTTTTAATATCTCAAACATTTCTCTCATGAAAATCCCATAAGTTTTTCAACCTTAGACTCTTGCCGAAAAGGAAGAGCGTTTGGCTCATGAAGAAATGGAAGAGGAAGAAGAAGAAGAAGAAGAAAGGGATGAAATGGAAATTGAAGAAGAAGAAGGTGAAACCTCTTTGAAAAGCATCGAATATCCTTCCAATCCATCCAACAAAACCCTTCTCAAAAACCAAAAGATAATTGTGGAGAATCAACGGATTTTAAAACGATCCATTAGTAAGAAGTTGGATAACATTTCTTCGAAGATGAACAAGTTCTTTTCAAGAGTCAACAAGAAACTTGGACTATCTTCATCATCTTCATCTTCTAACTAGTTTTATCTTTTAGTATTTTATTGTATTTGTCTTAGTTTGTTTTTTCGAATGTTCGTGTAGTTCATTATGCTTAATCTTTGTATTATCATAATGAAATGAAATTTCCTTTATGTTATCTATCTTATCTTATCTCTAGAATAAATGTTAGTATATTATATAAATATATACATATACACAATTATTCACAAAATCAAAGTTGTCATAAATTTTCACTAACCCATGTCGACATCCCCTAGAAGACCATGTCGACATGTACTGGTCAGAAGTGATTATTGATTTTGAATTTGAAATTTGAATAACTACCAAATGTCTATTCATTTCAAACGAATTTCTACACTTATATATACCTTTTTCTTCCAGAAATCTTCATTGAAATTTATTTCTCATTATCTATATCCTTCATTTCTTTCTCTAATTCAATTATGGCCAATCCTATTCACAATCTATCTGAAAATCTTGAAGAAACACTCAATTCATTCAAGAATATTCTCTCTTTTATTCTACGAAACCAGCGTCACTTAGAATTGAGTCAAATACAGATGATCAAGGAACAAGAGAGACACTTCGATGCAATACGATGGATGATCTCCTCTCCACACAAGGATGATAATGAAGCACATCCTCCTATCTCTCTCACCAATGACAATGAGAATTGGGATGCAATTAAAGCAGACCCTATATTCGGAGAAGATGGATGTGTAGATGTTCCTCGTAACGTTTAATTTTCTTTCTTTGTTTGATTTGTTTGAATTAATTTGCTTGATTTAATGTGGTTTGAATTGATACTTTGTGTGGATTGATTTTATTTGGTTTGAAGTTTGGTGTGTGAAACATATATATATACACTGAAATGAATATAGTCATTAATTAAGTTATTATGCTCATAAGTACCATTATTTCTTAATCTATATATTATATATTCCATTGTATAGTTTATCAATGCAGGTACTGAAGTCCAAGAATAAGGGGAAGTAAGTTTTTTGTTGATGACAAAGGGGGAGAAATATAAAATAGGGTAGTTAGGCATAGATTAAGGGGGAGTTGTTAGTTTTAGGGGGAGTTATTAGGATAGAAGGAATATTTTATAAACAAAGGTTGTCATCATCAAAAAGGGGGAGATTGTTAGTCCATGAGATGTTGGTTTTGATGATAACAACCTTAGAATAGATTATAAAATATAAATACTAACATTACAAGTTTAGATATATATGTATATGCAGGATCTAACCATGCATGTATCAAGAATGAAGACTGTACAGTATAGAGATTCAAGATATAGAGATAGAAGACTCATGAGTATCAAGATTATCAAGAGTTCAAGATTTCAAGGTTAAGTTTGTTTTATTAGGAATATTTGTTAAAACTCGTAGAAAAGCACTGGCATCTTAATATCCAATTTATTCGTGGAATGGAATCCACTTCGAGCCCGTTAAAGGGTTGGAACCCTAAGTAGGATGGAACCTACGAAAATCTAGTGGGACATTGTTTTGTATCTACTAAGCTTAATTCAAATGATTTTTCAAAATTAACTTGTTTTCGAAATGATTTCAAAACTTTCCTTTTAAAAAGATTCAAAACCCTTGATTCCATTTTTAAAATAATTTTAGCCTCAAAACATCTTTATTTTCAGAGTCAAAATTTCTCCTGATTTTAAACTATCTTTTCAAATAATATATTTAACTTTTAAATTATTTATACTTTGATTTAAATTATTGTTAAATAACATATATATATATATTGTTCTTTATATTTACTTATGAATTTCAACTATATTCAAGTATATTTATAAAGTTTTAATATAAGATAAATATTATTTTTATAGAAATTCAAAACATCAAATTTGGCTGAGGGATGTCGACATGCCCATAGGCATCATGTCGACATGGTGACAGTTTAATTCAAAATTCAAATTTCAAAAGAAGTGTCTATTCGCCATAACTTTTCATGGATGGTCATGGCTATTGTTCTTCTATAAATAGGGGTCAGTTTAAACGAATTTTATAATACCTTTCTCTGATTTAACTTCTCTTCTTCTTCTCCACTTTCTTATTTACAAATTACACCATTACTCTGCCGTAATCAATATCGAATCTAACTAGATAATTTCTGGTTTTGATTCTCTCCACTATCTCTACAAGATCCGAGTGCTAATCTGAGTTATAGACTTTTTGTAATCAATTGAGCAAGAGAAGGTGTGATTGTAGCCCTGGAAATCAATTGGGTGAACTTGTTGCCCCGGAAATCAAGTATCTCTACCCAGAGGATTGTGATTTTGGAGGGTGTACCTCGTAGCCTTGAAACCAAGGGTTGTAATTGTTGAATTGATTTTGAAAGGAAATCCGTACTTAGTTGTGCGGGACTGGATGTAGGGTAACTCCGAACCAGTATAAAATCCGGTGTGTTCTTTCCTTTACTGCTTTTACTTTATATTTACATCTTGTTTGATTCTGTGTTCATATCTGTGTCTGATTAGTGTATACATTGTTAACAAAGTAAGATAAACTCAAAAAGATTAAAAAATTTCTTAAAACACTATTCACCCCCCTCTAGTGTTAATTCTAGCCTTAAGATCCTTAATCCGCATTTCTCACAGATTCAACCGCGGGACACAAATTGCTATCTTTCATGGATGCGTACTCGGGATATAACAAAATCCCGATGCATATTCTCGATCAGGAGCACACTAGTTTCATTACCGATGTTGGATTGTACTACTATGTAGTAATGCTGTTTGGATTAAAGAATGCAGGAGCTACTTATCAGCGCCTAGTCAACAAGATATTTAAAGATCAGATTTGAAAAACTATGGAAGTGTATGTGGATGATATGCTCGTAGAGTCATGACGATTAAGCGACCATATTAGAGACTTGGCAGAAATGTTCGACATCCTCCGACATTACAAGATGAAAATAAATCCTTTGAAATGTTTTTTTGGTGTTGCATTAGGGAAATTCTTGGGCTTCATTGTTAACGCTCGTGGAATAGAAGCTAATCCCGAGAAGATCTAGGCTATCCGCGATATCTGAGCGCCAAGGACTATTAATCAAGTACGGAGTTAGAATGGGAAAGTTGCTGCCTTAAGCCGATTTATTTCCAGAGCCACCGACAAATGCATTCCTTTCTTTAACTTGTTTACGAAAGGAAAAAGAAACTTTGAATTGGCACAGGATTGTAAAGATGCATTTCGAGATTTGGTGAATCATTTGGAGAGACCCCTCATCTCGTCAAAGCCGGTGGATCTTAAAGACTTTACATTTATTTGGTCGTATCGGCACACGCTATAAGTGTTGCATTTCTTCGCGAGGAGGATCGGATCCAGAGGCCGGTGTATTATGTCAGCAAACGATTAACAGGAACTAAAAGGAACTATCCAAAAATAGAGAAACTGGCATACTGCTTGTTGATTGCATCACCAAAGCTTCGTCCATACTTCCAAGCACACCCGATCAATGTTTACACCGACCAGCCGTTAAGACAGGTCCTATAGTGACTTGAGACGTCTGGAAGGTTACTCAAGTGGAATATCAAGCTCAGTCAATTCGATATTACTTATATCCCTTGGAGGGCTATCTAGGGTCAGGCACTGGTTGATTTTGTAGCAGAGTTTATTGCATGGGATAATTCTCCGAAAGGCAATGAAATCCCTACCATACAATGGAAATTGTATACTGATGGAGCATCCAATGATCATTGTTCTGGAGCTGGAATTGTGCTTGTAACTCCCAAAGATCGGTCAATCCGTTATGCTTTAAAGCTTGATTTCCTAGTGACAAACAACAAAGCTAAGTATGAAGCTTTGATCACTGGACTTAAACTCGCCAGAAAGTTGGGAATAAAGTCACTTGAAATCTTTGGCAATTCACAGTTATTGTGTACCAAGTTAGGGGAGATTATCAAGCTAAAGGACAACGGCTTGCTCCATACCTTACCCAAGTCCAAGAGTTATTGGCATAATTTGAGTAGTATGACATTTCGCATATTCCTTGGGATCGAAACAGAGAGGCCGATTCATTGGAAAAGTTTGCTAGCATCATTGACGCACAGTAGATGGGCTTGGTTCCAGTTGAAATATTAAATAACCCAAGTATAAACATGATAGAAATCGATCGTACATTGGAAGTAGGGCCTGAGAAGGAATCATGGATGACTCTGATCAAAGACTATTTACTATAGGGAGTTCTTCTGGAACGAAGGAATGAAAAGCGACAAGTCCTTCGCAATGCTTTACACTATATCATGCAAGAAGGAATTATGTACAAGAAAGGTTTATTTGTTCCCCTACTCCTGTGTGTCTCTCATGATGAGATAAAATGTGTCCTAAAAGAAGTTCATGAAGGGGAATATGGCGACCACACCGGGAGGCAAACTCTGGCAAAGAAAATACTTCGTTACAGGTATTATTGGCCATCTGTAAATCGAGACGCTGCTGAATATGTAAGACGATGTGATAAGTGCCAGATATAAGCAAAAGTTCTAAGAGCTCCTTCGATGGAAGTCATGCAAATGGTCAGTCCATGGCCGTTTGCCATATGTGGTATAGACATTATCGGTTCCTTACTGATTTCAAAAGGTGGCACAAAGTACGCTGTCGTCGTAGTTGATTACATCACCAAATGGGCCAAAGCAGAACCTTTAGCCATGATCATAACCAAAAAAGCAATCAACTTTATTGTCTAAAACATCATATGTCGTTTCAGTCTACCACGAACTATTGTAACAGATAATGAAACTCAATTCTATAGTGCTAAATTCAAAGACTTCTGTTAGAGGTATCGTATTGAAAAGAGGTTTGCAACGGTCGCTCACCCTCAAGTGAATTGATTGGTTGAAGCTGTAAACAAAATCATAAAGTCCATTCTGAAGAAGCGATTGGAAAAGGCTAGAGGCAGGTGGGTGGATGAACTCCCTACAACACTTGGGCTTACAGGACCGCCCACAAGTCGGCGACTGGCTATACTCCATTTGCCCTTGCTTATGGTTCCGAAGCTATCAGTCCTGTTGAGATCGAAGTTCCTTCTCATTGAGTCACTTACTACGATCCCAAAGCGAATAAAGATCTCCTCTAGGAATCTCCCAATTTTATAGACGAGAAGCACGAGGAAGCCGATCTAAGAGCAGCTGCGCATCGACATCAAGTCACCGAATATTACAACATTAAAGTCTGACATAGAACCCTTGAAGTTGGCGATCTCGTCCTGAAACGGGTTTTTCCTACCCCATTGTGCACGAATCCATTCTGGGAAGGACCATCCATATGTCATTGAACAGAGGCTTGGAGAGGGAACCTTCAAGTTAGCGACTGTTGATGGCATCACACTCCCAAATGTGTTGAATATTGAGCATTTACGATGCTGTTTCACTTAGTTGATTTCTTTTTCATTCAGTTGTATCTGCTTTAAGAATTTGCTTTAGCATTTGATTTTCCAGTTATGTCATTCTTTTCCATTTTTCAAATATTGTCTTAAATTCCCTCTGTATTTATGTCTGTTGTAGCATTGGGTATCAGTTACACGACGAGACTGAAATAAAATAAGAGCGATCTTGACACGACAGATCTCTCGCTAAATTAAACCATAACTCCTGGGGGCAAATCAATCAATTATGGAGAATATGAGCCAACTGCTCTCCGAAACAACTCTAAGTCCTCGGAGTGCAGACTAGAGTCTAAATGTAAATCGGGTGTGATTCGACCACCCGTGAAATAACTCCAAGTCCCCATAGTGCGAATTGGAGTATAAACATAAATCGGGTGTGATTCGACCACCCGCGAATAACTCCAAGTCCCCAGAGTGTGGATTGGAGTATAAATATAAACCGAGTGTGAATCGACCACCCACAATATAACTCTAAGTCCTTAGAGTGCAGACTAGAGTCTAAACATAAATTGGGTGCTATTCGACCACCTATCAACTAACTCTTATTCCCGAAGTGCGGATATGAGTATAAACAAATAGATAAGTGTGGTTCGACTGCTTGCTTTTCCATAAACTCTAGACTTAAAATGACATGAGGAGTGTAAACTTGTTAAGGACAGAGTTCGACCATCCACCACCTAACTCCGCTGACCCAAGACCGAGGGCAAGAGTACAGTTACTCAAATTGCTAAGTTCGGCAAGTGTAATGTTAAGGCTCGAGCCTAGTGTTTGATACGACTCGAGGCTACGACCTCAGGGAGGCCTTGGGATGGATAAATTGGATCAACATCTGATTCGACGAGCAACAAATCACAAGTACATAAAATTAAAAACGTGATAGGTTGACCATTTAAACAAGTGTATGCAAGAATCGTACACAAAAATAAAAGAATTTTTATTTACACTTAACTTGCTATATACAATACAAGTTTATCCAAAATGAAAAAGAAAAGTGGGAGTCATACGCAATTAAACATGACTGATCAAAAGAAAAGGTAGCCATCCAAGCTATCTACATATAACTCCAACCCAAAGGTTATTTCTTGGATTTTATATCTTTCCTTTGCATCTTTGGAGTGGCTCCTTCCGAACTGCCACTCGACCCACTCTTCGACCCTTTTCCGCCTCGGCTTCTCTTCGAAGAAGCATCTCCAGTTGTATGGATAGAGGAGTTATCATCTTTAGAAATAGGAGGGAGTGAGGAACTTTCAACACCATAAGCAGGGGGATATCATCCCGAGAAATTGTCCCACCAGGAGGGATGATCTGGAGTGGGATATGAATCGGTTCCTTGAAGTCCAGATGAACATGCTTAGTTTTTGCTTTCTTTCTCAACAATTCTTCCCTCCCAATGTGCTCTTTCATGCTAAGCTCGTCAGTGGGATTGGAAGAGCCAATGATCACAATATCCTCATCAAAGGGAATTTCATGGTAAGAGTTACTCCCTTCCTTAAATAATGCCTCCATAAATTGATCATCAATAACAAAAGCTTCTTCTTAAGCACTCCGAGCAGCGGCCAAAGTTATAAATTTGATGGATTCTGTTGTGGTCGCTTGTGATTTCAAGAGGCTCTTGCGGGGGAAGAGGAGCGGAACCTGGTAGATTCAAAGCTGAGAGAAAATAGGCGAAAAGATTAGAAATATCAACCGATAACACCCTAACTTCTTGAAAGATGAGAAATGTCGATGGAATATCTTCCATGGTGTGGCTCCCAAGTTAAGCCAAAACATCCTCGGAATTGCGTTCGGAATTGGGGAAAGCTATGGCTTGTCTGGATCATACCCGGGGATGGCTGAAGAGACTGCTGTGTTGCTAGGGATGACCTGGGGTACCGGGGTCAATTCAGTTGTAATATCGGGTTGCGCCGACCCGGATCCTTCACCCACTTTATGTGAAGAAGCACCGGCAGATTCTTTCTAAAGTGTAAGATGGACATCGTGCAAGTTTTTGGGTTCATCATCCAATAGCATTTCACTTTCAAGCCTTGACAGATCGTTATCCTCCGAATTAAGAAGTTTTTTTTCTTCTACAACAAGAAATTCCCACACGCGCCAGAGCTGAAAAGGATAATCATCACCAATCCATGTTAAATTTCTATGCTTAAGAACATTGGCGTAAAGAATGAAAAGTGGGTCAAGCTCATTCATTATCTCCTCCCTAACCATGTCCTTGGTAGCTTCTGCTTCACGCTGAATAAGTGCATCGAAATTTTTGGCCCTTTCAACAGTTGTATCTCTCTCAAGTCTAACATTTACTAACTCGTCACAAGCATCTTGAGCGATTTTCTAGGCATTATCTTTTTCCTTATTTGCATATTCGAGCTTAGCCTTGAGATCCGCTATCTCCTTCAAGGGTACAGATTCATTATTTCGAGCTGTATCATGCTCAAGCACTATTTTTGATTTTGATGATGCAACACTTGAACCATATCAAGATGACTGGATTTCATCTTCTCCATCTATTTGACAGCATCATTAAATTTTTCTTCAGCTTCTGCTAGGGAGGACCTAGAATCCTCTAGCTCGTTTGTCAAAGTGTCTATAATTCTTTTATCTTGAGCTTCCTGGCGTTTTAGCTTTTCAATTTCCGCCGCGCTCTCGAAGGAGACTTTCGACATTTTCTCCGCCGCCTTCATCCATTCATGGTAATGCATGTGGATGTCACCGACACATTCAATAGTCATTTTCTAAACATGATCCGGGACTCCCTTCAGGTTGGGAGGAAAAAGAATCCTTCAAAGCATAAGTTTGGAAATTCTTCACGAAGCTGTGCCATATGAGCAGTTGAATTGACCGTAGGATCTTCAATAGCAGCTTCAACTTCAGTACTTTCCTTACTGGGCCTTTGGGTAGCAGCATGTTCACTATGACGACGATGATCACTCAGCCGCATAAGAGATCGATAGGTAGGTCCCGATAGTCAGTTGGCCTATCAGGGCCCTTTGAAGGAGGGGATCTCGATCTTGATCAATGTTTGTTTTGGGGTGGCTTATCCCTATCACCTCTGTCTTGATGACCCCATTCCCAACCGAGGTGATAACTGGAATCATAATACTCCCGACTACCACCTTGATGGTAAGAGCTAGAGCGTGAACTAGAGGATTGGCAGTGTATATCTTGGAGGGAATCAAACATTTTGCTTTTCCTCACCATCGTTTTTGCAAAGGAAAACGGAAAACCAATCAACTTTAAGTCCTAAAAAGCACAAGTTGAGCATAATGCAATGTTGAGGGGTGCAAGTGTCCTTGTGTAAAACCCCGACAAACCAGGTGCATGAGCTTTGCTTATTGGTGTAACTTCTCCTCTAGAAGTTGGAATCTCGGTGCCAATTTTGGTGAGGGATTCCAACCCCTCGATGCTCACATTAGTAAAATGAAAAGCGTCAAAGTCATGCATAATTGGTAGATTAGCCAAAGAATCAAGTGGTAAACTTGAACTCTCTGACGGTTGAGAATAAGATTCATCTTGAACAATCTTAGGAGCCATCGATGACTTGGATTGACTAGAGATGCGACTTTTTGAAAATTTGTGAATAAATGTTTTCTTCTTTCTCCTACCAGGAACGAGGGTTGAGAGATCTGCGAGGATCTGACATCAAACCTAAGACTGGATTCATCACCATTGTTGGTGGGTACATCGCTTTATATTTTTTAGCATCGATATCAGTGAATTCCTAAGCACTCATGACTGGGGGCACTACAGGATCGGTTCGATAGTCTTTGACTGATTGCGGCCCATGGCCTTATCCCTATAGTTTGGGAGACTTTGTTTAGCCTTACACTAAAGGCCTCTTCTATCAAACAAAAAGCAACGAGACGTTTCTCCATGAGCAGATATTCGATGTTCCTATCCTCAGGTGGTGCATTTTTAACAATTGTGGCCGCCTCTTCATAAATATTACCACTAAGCTGGGTGATGATACCTGTAAAGGAGTAACGTAGTCAGGAATACGACTTGAATGCCATTTTTTTGTGCTAAGTAAAAATAGTGCATAACACTTACGTCTTTCAAGCCATTATCGAGCAAAACCGAGTGGGCAACGAACGAAGAACCACTTACTTTTAAAGGCGCTTAATTTGTTCCATGCCTGGCACCTCTTTGCCGACTCAAGAAATGTAAACAAAAGACTCCCATCCGTCGTTTGAAAGTGAATATAAATTGAATGTCATCGATGGTTGGAGGACGGTGCAGGAACTCCATAATACCATATAAGTATAGTTGAGAAGAGCATAGCCATTTGGATGGAGCTGTGCTAGAGCTGTCCTTAAATAATGAAGAATTTCCGAATGTATGAATTAATTTGCGGGATGCATCCGACCCAGCACATGAACTTGTTGCACGCTGTATACCATTCTGGGGGTCTATGAGCCCTGTCATCCTACGACGGAACCAACACATCGTCAAAAGGAATTTTGTGCCTTACGCAGATTCACCGAAGGGCATCCACTTTAATTTTAGAGGCTATCGAATCAGCAAGATTCTCTAGAATAACTGTGTCCTCCAGGGTGTCGGGAGCAGGATCGACAACTTCCGGTGGAAGGATGGGAACAACATCAAAAAGGACAAATTGAGGGTCCAAGCTTTCCGATTGTTTCGAATGATGACTAGAGGATGGACAATCAGATTCAGTGGTAGAACTTGATTCCATATCAGGATTATCCTGTTGAGAAGATGATCCAGCTGACATAGCTGCAAGATGCCCAAGAATGTCTAGAACCCATTGCTATTAAAATTAGTAAAAATCATGGTTAGATAAGGAAACCTGTACCCTCCAGTGTATAGTGAGTGCTAGTGTGGTGCGGTGAAGTGTTAAACAATATAGTAATAAGGTATAAGAAACTAAAGACAAAAAAGACGATGAGACTTTGAAGTTGGACCAAAGTGACCGTCATCGTTGACCATCTCAACCGGTTCACTACATCGTTGGGGAATGATTCAGCCCGAGTCTCGGGATTGATTGTCCGTTTGAGATCAGTTTTTATGTTCAAATCAAAGATGAGCTTCAAGAGAATTTTTTAAAGCATTGGTTCATGTCATAGTTCAAAATGTCATGAATTTCCAAATATGCAATTTGAGTCATATGCAAGTTCAAATGTCCGTTCAAGTATGCAAGGTCGAAGCTCATCATTGGGTTCAAGTTCATTTGTTTAAGTTCCATTTAAAAAAAATTAGTAGCTGACAGTCAATCCTTCCACCAAGACATAGCTGATCAATTTGGGATGATCGTTTGTAAACGATCGTACTAATGATAGTCAATAACCGAGCCAAAATCCTATCTAACCGATCGTTCATCTTACCCATTCTACATGATCGTTCTTCCACTTCATTTTACCGATCATTCGCTCCATCATTTCATCCGATCATTCAAGAACAATCATCCAACATCAAGATAGCTACTCCATCTTATGTAGAAACGATCTACTAAAGATTCCATCTCCTCCAACTACTACTTTCTCCATAGATCGAATCGAACATCATGAAATTGATTAAACCAAAAGTCTCATGCTCAAACCATAAAGAAAATTCGAATCAAATTACCTAGGTCAGAGTATGGAAAGGGAAATGGGTTCAAATTCAAGCAAGGTAAGATCTGGAAGAGACTTGAACGATGATTAACTTTAAGAGATGCAGTTTAGTCTTGGGAAAATTTGAACATTTCTTTGATCGGTAATGAAAGGAAGTGGAACGGTTCGTTTTTTCTTCTCAACTGGAAAGACATTAAATGAAGGATGAAGGAAAAAATGGCTAAGTATAGGCGCTTATATAGGTAGGGTTATGTCGATCGTTCATGGGCTCGAAGTTATGCCGATCGTTTCGAGGTGACGATCTTGTGCCGATCATTCCATAAGCAGGCTAGATGCCGATCATTTTAAGGCAAGGGTTTTGTACCGATCGTCTCATAACTAGGAACGATCCGAAGTTTCTTTCTATGAAGAAAACGATCGGTGAGAAGAAAATAATAATAAATAAATATAAAAATAAAAAGGGAGAATGCGAATGAAGGAATAACGATCGGTAGAGACCGTTTATAAAAAATTCTAAACTTGACAGCGACCCGTAAACGTGTAACCGTGATCGGTAGTCGGGTACAAAAATGTATACATACTAGTATACGTTTCGAAATCTAATTTTTTAAAATCAACAAAAATTAAATGATCACCTGGAATCGACTGGAGAAAAATTAAAAAACCAAGTTGCTGAAGCTTAGAAATTACTAGAAATAAAGCAGAATTATCGCTAACAAGTTGTGATCCCGTATTTATATTATTGAAAATCGACCAATCATCACGACGAATCACGAAGATACGACCCTCGACAAGAAAACAACTCAATGGGAGGATAACAACTATTCGATGAATCAGATGGATTTTTTTCCAACGATTCTAGCTTGCGGCGATTCAAAGCACGTCATGTTAGAAATAAGACGTACTTTGGGAGGCAATGTTATCCCTCCTTTTGGCAAGACCGTGATATCATCGACTTGGCTAGGAACGGATGGTTACAGGTCTAAAGAACCAATTATATACAATACTACGGACAATGGTCGGGTAGATTCGGACCGGGTCCCAATCATGGTGCAATCAGCATGGAGTGACTGGCATAACCCTATGAAATTACATTTCAAATTTGGAGTCAATCGGAGTTCGTATGCTCGAGTTACGGACGAAGCAAGGAATTATATGTAACAATTGGGAATGATCCACAAAACAGCTCAAATCAGCGAAGATCGAATGATATCTCAAAATCTACTCGGTTTAATTTTGTTTTTCTTCATTTACTTCTCTACAAAAAACTATTCTTGGGTGTTTGTGACTAATTTAGTTGCAAATAGCACTATAGGTGCAGTTCGAGGAATCGAACTCCTTTTAGAATCTAAATTTGTTTTCATTTAAATATCTTCTTGAAAAGAGTTTCCAAATATATACTAAATAAAAGTAATTATTTATTTAACAATTATTTAATTAATTAATTTAGTAAGGTAATAATTATTAATCATTAATTAACATTGGTAATTAGTACTTAAGTGTTAAACAAGTAAGTTACTTGTAATTAGTTAATTAATATAGGGTTAATTATTAATTAATTATTAATTTAAGGTTAATTATTAATTAATTATTAATTTAAGGTTAATTATTATTTAATTATTTATATAAAAATTAATTATTAATTAATTATTTACTTATAAAAGGTTTAATTATTAATTAATAATTAGGTTAGGACTTAATTAAGATTTAAATTAGGACTTAATTAAGGGTTTAATTATTAATTAATAAAAGTTTAATTTATTTTTTAATTTATTAATAAAGTTTTATAAATTTTAAAATCGCTCTATTTCTAAATATTGGTTTTGTTAAAACTATTTTCTTTTGCAAAAGTGTTTTAAATCAAAGGTTTTCTTTGTCGATTACCCTTAGGTAACCTCAAGCAAATAAGAAAAGTTAATATGGTGGCACAATTATGGAAAGTTAGCCATCCTAAAGTTAGCACTAAAAGCCGATGAGTATGCTGATCCTCTATTTGTGAAATCTAGAATTTATTTCTATACGAGGGATAGAGTAAGGTCAAAATGTAAGAAACATGACAGATATGGGAGGGTTAATTCCTATCAATGTGTCATGTTTAATTAAGTATATGGTTATCCATATGCGAACTCTGTATAAACACTCTAAGTAGGGGATTGTCCGCTATTTATAACTTGACCTGTATTAACTCAGGAAGTATGTTGTGCATATTAGAGTTCCCTGGTGAGGACTTGAATACTCGTGACATACTTCCAAAAGAACAAGAATTGAGTTAGTTAGAAAGTATTGCTTAGTTTAGAGACACCGATTCAGATCAATATAATTTATCTGAACCACTCCAAGCTAATAATGTTTTCGATAGATCGTTATGAAGTATGCTATGGAGTTGTACTATTCTTCCTATGGGTGATTCCAAAATAAAAGATTGTAAATATTAAACATTTGTTCGATCCCAGAACAACTTGTATGGATGAATACTATCATTGCATTGGATACCTGGAGGGCAGTGGTAGCATTCCAAAATGGTTTACTAGGAGGAAAGGTAAAAACATAACCTCTAGCATCATAATTGGTAAATGACTAAAGCAGGAACATGCGGCAGGGATATATGGGTTGCTCCCATTAGTGTATGATCATCGCCAAATCTAAAGCGATATCTATGGATTATGTATGCTTCAGGATCCCTTTTATGGTTTTGGATCGCAACTAAGGGTTGATCATATTCGGCGTTATCTAGGAAGGGGGTAAGGCCGGTCCTGAGTAGCAAAGGTGCAACATGTTGTAGCCTCCAGTACATTTATCTAGTGGTGTACTGATCTGATGGGTAGACCCTTACCCTTTCATAGTTGGAATCCATTTTCCAATACGAGCCTTCAGACTTGATTGTATACCTATTATGCTGGAATTTAATTAATGTAACAATTTTGGCTATGATTCCATATTTACGTTAAACCTAGACATTATGATAATATCAGAGAATTTTATATAGAAAGTGTTTTGGTTATCGTAAGGTAAAAACCTATCTGTGTTTATGTGCGGTGTAAGATACCTTGTTTTTGAAGGATTTTTATAAAGTTAAAACATATGCTTTACTCACACCGGACCCACTTCTGATCTAGAATTTTTTTCTTTCCCTTAAACTCTCAAGTACTCTAATATTTTATAAGTAGCCAAGTAGTTAGATTTCTACAGAGCATTTTGGAGAAGCAGTATAGAGCAGAAGCTTTCACTGTATCAACTAGTTATGTTTGTTTCCGTTGTGATGTATATTATTAGTAGTGTGGTTTGGCTAGTATAGCCATCCTTGGTTTGGAATGGTACCTATTGTAACTTTGATGCAACATTTTGGAGTAACCTTATGTGCTATTTTGTGATGATGTATATATACCTCTGACATTTGTGAGAAAAATCTGTGTTTGTTTCTTTGTCATTTATTTTCTCTACCCCACGACCTGTCTTTCGAACACTTATATGATGGGAACATGAATACCAAGGATGTATTAAATGTCATCTTTGGGTGTAAGAAAGGCAGATCGTCATACTTGATATTAGAGCTTAGGTTGAGCGAACACCTAGGCCTTGGTTGGGGTCAACTCATTAGAGATAGGGTTAGTAGTACGATATAACGAGTCCAATCTTTGAGGGTGCGTTTCCATATTATTCTGATCATCATTTATATGTTTGGTTTTATGCACTTTTTCCTAAGAATGTATTCTAAAGATATCTTACTTTATTTAGGTAGTAAGAATGTGTACGAGAAGGGGACGAGGAAGGGGAAACAGTAGCACAACAACCATGAATGGAAGAACCCCGAATGTTAGAAGGGGTGGAATAGTTATTAATGTAGTGGCACCAGTGCAGCCTCGAGTACACTTCACAACACTATGTAAGGACTTCACAAATCTAGGAGGAAAACCTTTCAAGGGTATCGAATCCATCATTGCAGTACAAGCTTGGCTATGGTCATGTGAGTAGATTTCCAAAGGTTTGGACATTTCTGATGTTCAAAAAAGGTTCTTGGCATCATAGCAATTGCAGGAGGGTGCAGCTGAATTGGTGGGATTCTATCACCGCAAATGTTTCAAAAGATGAGTTCACACGGGCTAAATTCAAAGAAGTATTCAAATATCAATTTATGCCAGCTGTGGGCAAAACTCGATTATATAGATGTTTCATTGATCTCAAGTAGGGTGACATGTCAGTAGCAGAATATGAGACAAAGTTTAATGAGTTATTTCGTTTCAGAGCTAGACTTATTGACACACCGCTAAAGAAAAAACAAGATGTTTGTATCAAGTATGAGAGAAGAGTTCCATGAAAGATGACAGCTCATGTGAAGGAATCATTTGTGGATTTGGTTGATATAGCTTTAAGATATGAAGTGCTTTTGAAGAAAAAACTAGCGGCAGCAGCAGCAGCATCACCCAGTGGTGGTACCATTAACCCAAATAAAAGGAAGTTTAACCCAAATTGGAAAAGGAAGCAGGGTAATGAAAAACCAATAAGAGGAGATCAAGGAAAGAAGTATAAAGATGTTGTTTGTTATAATTGTAAGAAAAGTGGCATATCTCAACACACTTTAAGCATGCAAAGGCTATCTCTCCAATGGTCCACAAGATTCTTTGTTATAATTTCCACTGCCTGGACATATGGTTAAGGAGTGCCTACTATTGAATCACAGTCAGCAGAATAAGGTCTATGCTCTTAAGGATGCACCCTTAACTTCTGAAGATATTAAAGGGAAAGAATCTTGGAAGGTACTTTACCTGTAAATGATATTTTAGTTTATGTTTTTTTGATACCAAAGCTTCTCATAGTTTTGTCTTTAAAGAATTGGTAGATAGGTTACAACTTATCCCAAAATTTGTAGAAACCCCTATTTTTGTATCGAACCCCATAGGTGGTATTACTAATTTATGCTTGATTTGTGAAAGAAAACAAATTGATTTTTGAAAACATCATTTCCTTTGTGACCTATTTGTCTTGTATTTTAAGGGGTTTGATGTTATTCTTGGTATGGATTGGTTGTCGAATT
The DNA here is from genome assembly GCA_030737815.1 of Allium fistulosum. Classification (NCBI taxonomy): domain Eukaryota; kingdom Viridiplantae; phylum Streptophyta; class Magnoliopsida; order Asparagales; family Amaryllidaceae; genus Allium; species Allium fistulosum. Next base: position 783,439,372 of record CM060908.1, read on the forward strand.
ATGGAGCTATTCTGCACTGAGTAAAGAGAAGGATAGTGTTGAAAGCCAGTTCTGGAGATGTTAACCAGTTTTTTAACCCTGTAGAATTCAGTAGGAGTTAGAACATACAGATTAAACCAGAACGACTCGAAACTTGATCGAAAGGCCCAAAAATACAAGATAAAGGACCCCAAGAAGTTTGATCCAAAAATATGCTATCTTTTCGGATTGGCACCGATCTGATTCAACTGGATCGGTACCGATCAGAATTGGTGGTTTGTGGTGGCCCCAATCCCCTTGCATTGTGACTCTATCCCTCAACCAAGCTCACCCAACAAGTTTTGCAACATTCCAAGCAGCCAAGTTCAAGAAGTCAAGGTTCATCTGATTCAAAATACAATTCAATCTAACCCACAGGTGAATCATCATCAAAACAAATCAACAAGCTATGAAATTATATGAAGAGCATCATTATGAAGTAAGAAGCTTGACCACATAAATCAGAGCCAAAAATTGGCTAGGGATTTGGATCGGTACTGATCCAAAATGATAGCCTATTTTGGCTCCAAACTTTTTGAGCTCTCTCTACATGACGACTGCAGGCTTCTGAAAATGCAATTCTCGTCCCAAGTGCTCTCCAACTCCTATAAATGCTATTCCATCTACAACAAAAAAAGGATCTGCTTTGATCTCTTCAGAAACTTTACCACTGTTTCTTCACTCTTCTTCTCCCTCACAACAGTTATTAAAGGGCAACTGAGATCCTTCCGGTTGTCTCTAACAATGGTGGCTTGATCTAACTTAGGAGAGAAGAATCATATTGTAATCCAAACTTCTTTGTAACAGTAGTTGAACAATAAAAGCTATAAAGTGGATGTAGGCTTCGTTATCAGCCGAACCACTATAAAAATCTCTTGTCTCTTTACTTTTTCTACAATTTACTACTACCTTTTCTATTTTATTTGCCTTGATAAACAGGGTTATTGATTTCACACTCAATCCAGGGTGTTGATCCATTTTTTAGGTTAACATTTTGGTGTTTTCACTGAGAACTTCCTCTTTGGATCCACTTGATCCATCAAATCGGCTCTGGGAAGTTTGAAGCTTACCGTTGAAGATTAATTGCGTGGAGAAAGAGAACCGCTTCCGAAAGATCCATAGGAGCTGGTATAGCTGGAGAAGAGACCAATCCTCAGTATGAAGTCGTCACTAAAAGCAAATTGAATAAAATGGTTGATGAAATCAATCAAAAGATGGAGAATAGCCAAAAAGCTCTTATGGACAAATTAAATGCCCTCCTAACCTTGCAATCACTAGGTCCTCCAAAACCATGCCAGGGCTCACGACCATCACGGAGCAGGAAAACTCTTCCATTTCCGGCCTTAACAGGAGAAAAGAAGGCAGAAGCAAAAAGGAGTAGTGGGTGGAGCTGCAGGAGCCACCATAGAAGGAAACACAAGCACTCCACCAACTACAAAGCAACATGCTATAAACTTGAATCTAGGGGCGAAAACCGCATGGTATGATATAGCAGTGGATCTCTCCGACTCTGAAGATGGTTAGCAACTTGACGATGACAAGTTGGAAGAAAATACTAATGCACTCAATACCCGCAGGAAGGTCTAGACTGTCCCTACCCGAACAACCGCAAGCCAACGGAACTTCGAGAGAGTAGCTCTTCGAAGACAGAAGAGCCTAGGCTTTAGCCCACTTACCAAGAATGTTTGCCAAATAAAACACTTTTGGCATAGTCGCTGATAGTCGACCCACGGATTACCAGACATCAGAGGCATATATTGTGGATATGATCAAGAGCTTGATGGACGGAAGTAAGGATAGGAGAGATGAGGAATGGGGATGCCCTCCAAGCCAGACTTCCTTCATTGATGACATTTTGAATGAACGGTACCTCGAAAAGTTTACTATGCCGACTATTCCATATTACGATGGAACTAGAGATTCAAAACCTCATTTGTACTAGTACAGTTGGTACATAGATGGGACAAATGCTTCAAATGCTGTTTGATGTAGATGTTTTCCTATTTTTCTTGAGGGAATTACTTCTATGTGGTTCACCAGGCTCCCACTAAAATCCATCTCCACTTTCAATGAATTAGCAAAAGAATTCCTTGATTAGTTTAGGCTTCACATTACCCAACCGAAAGACGTGATGTCCTTATCTGGTCTATTCCGAGGACAAAATGAATCTTTGAAATCCTTCATGAGTCGGTTCAGTACCACGCACTACACCAGAAAAGTCATTTTGCCACGGCTTTGGGCCGTGGCTAAACGATTTTGCCACGGCTTTGGGCCGTGGCAAAATAGGCAGTGGCAAAAAATTTGCCACGGCCCAAAGCCGTGGCTGTTTTCTATTTTGCCATGGCTTTGGGCCGTGGCAATATTTCATCAGCCACGGTTTAGAGCCGTGGCAAATATATGTTTTGCCACGGCTTGAGGCCGTGGCAAATACATGATTAGCCACGGCTTAAAGCCATGGCTAATTTTTGTATGTTACTCAAATCATTTAACCATCTCAGCGGTTCTTACTTCAGTTCAATTCAATACAAAATAGTGTCTCAGTTGAAACTCAAAACATAGAGTAAATGTCTCAGTTCATAATAAGGTTCAGTGTTACAAACAGTTCATCAATTACAATACAATGATACATAAAGACAAAAGTTTCAGATAGTTCATCAAGTACAATACAATGATAGATGAAGACAAAAGTTTCAGATAGTTCATCAAGTACAGCACAATGATACATGAAAACAATAATTCAGCAACAATACATAATACACACTACAAAGTGTAACTAATCTCCAGCATTTTTGTAAAGAGGCAATACATAATACAAGTACAGTACAATGATACAATAAGATTTCATGCTATAAGGCATGTATTTCAACTTCAGGCTTCACATCATCCACTTCAACAGCAAGTCCTGTAAAGAGGGTATCTAAATAATTAGTTGATGTGGGATCGTAATATCTAATAAAAAACTCCCATAGTTTCCATCCTCTTAAGGACAGGAGCACACATTTTGACTGATGGTTTAAATTTATATTCATCCAAGTTCAGAAATTATTTCAATTACATAACATAGTATATTCTTCTTGTCTGATATTTCCATCATAAGCTCAAATCTACGACGATAGTACAATAATTTGGAAAACTTATTGTCCAGCTCAGAATATGATCCTTATAAGTGTTCAAGCGTAGCCTTAGATTAATCATGACTAATGCAGCTCTTTTAGTTTTGGAATAATGAGTCGAAATTAACTATAAATGTCACGAGAGGTCCAAACTCTCAATAATAACAAAAACCTCTGCGGAGTTGGAATGAATTATAGTTTATTGAACATCAAATAGGAATTTAAACAGTCATCAATATATAAAGTATTCATTGTCAATTTATAATTTGAGTTATAGGTTGGTTTATATTTAAGGTCTGGGGGGTATTTTGCATAACAGTTTGAAAGTAGATATCTATATAGAATGCAGAATTCACTTTACAAGTGTATATATAAGCAAATTAAAATTCTGGACTCGGCCGCCTTATTTGAGTGTAGTAATAATCAAATGTAGGACTATAGTGTCAATGCTAGCTTGACATGTCGAATGGCTTGAGCTGTACATACAGCAGCACATTACAGACTTACAGTGGACGATGTTGATGACATTGCATCTCTTTGCTTAATTTAGCAGAGGCCAAAAACAGGGCTGCAAACATGTGTTTAATAAATTCAATTCAATTCTTTGGCATATGGATCATAGTATTAGATAACAGTAAGATCAATTGCCTGAATTGACTTCTTCCAATTAAGATCATCGACGTCAGCCTTCTCCTAATCAGCTAGTTTGAAATCTTTTTACAATAAAAAATACAGAACGCCCAACAAAAACTATTCAAACAACTTGATACACTTTTTTGTTCAAAGCCAGCCAAACAACAATCATGCTTCTAGTTGCATATTGTTTGAAATAAATCATACGATAATAGATATTGTTTTGAAATTCATGACATCTAATTTGCATATTTTATAGTGCACATGCACAAGTATATTAAATTTCATTTACCTGAATTTATAAAAAAACCAGGATAGAAGATCTTGTATGTTGAGAGTTTACTCACATAAGACTTGTAATCTTAAGGAGAGAAAAGAAAATTCAACAAAAAATATATCATGTTTGAGAAATTAGATACTAAATTATATTTTATTTTCGTATAAAATATTTTGTTCAGTACATACGGAAAAGAATGTGGTTGTTTGTTTCACGTCCCTCATATCAGAAATCATTCATTTTACATATCCACCTTAAGAACCTAATCAAAATTTGAAAAATCAAACAAAATATGATCAAATGTAATGGTATATCTGTGTATTTTGATTATGAACTAAAACCTTAGTTTAGATCAATTGTATATCTTTGTACCAAATGGAATAACATTGCATCTTTTATTCTTGATCCAATCATTGGATTCCAATGTGGAATATGTACATATTGTCTTTAATGATCTTCTTTCGCGTATCAGTTGTTACAGAAAATAAACATGGTGCTGTAACTATTTAGGATCATCATCATTATTATTATTATTATTATTTGTGTTCAATTTTTATTTTCAGTTGGTTATGGACTCATGCAA